>CM040469.1:15822799-15908036 GCA_022758105.1 Pangasianodon gigas
TCAACCCTATTAAACACCTATGACAGATTTCAGTCCAATGTGTTAGGGCTGATTTATACTTCTGCTCCTGGACATTGTGCGCTGCGCTTGCATAAAGGTGTGTCATACCTGCACCTAACGTGAACATGTCCACTAAGGGCCAGTTTCGCATGAACCACACCAGAATTTACAGAAGACTGACATCAGGAAACAGAAAACAATCTCAGAAGCCAAAACAAAGGAGAGTTCTCTGTTTCACTGTAGAAATAATAAATAACAGGCAACACAAGCAGAACTTTGTTTTGTAAAGTGCTGGGTTGCTTCTGATTCTTTGGGTCATCCGTTGGGTCATCAATGGATACAATGATGTCCACCATTAATTTTTTCAAAAACAGTTTTTTTGACTTCTCAAAAATTGTGTGCAAATTGTATTACAATCATGACTTCATTTGGATGACACAATATCAATTTCACAATCTGGATGACAGCATCATGAAACCAACACGAGCAACACTTGTTTCTTGGATTTTTTGATAATTGCTCGTGGGAAGCCTGCAGGTGAGACCATAAAACCATGTCTGCATGCCAAACATACCCATAAACCCACTCTCTCTGTCAAGATACAAATACTTTTTAACGCAGAGGTATATGAGGGAATGTCTTTCAGAAGAATGGTGTTCTATTCCTGTACAGTTTCAGAGACTTGTAGAATCTATAGCCAAAGTGCACTGATACTGTTCTGATGACTTGCCCAGGACCTTACTGAGAGTTTTTTTTCCCCCAGCATAAAGTGCACAGTGAAAAATTCAAGAGATTAACAACTTTAGGAAATGAAAGATCATAAAATGTAGAGGTAAGTACACAGACTTTAATGTAAAACTACCAATTTACATAACTTAACAATTTAAACAAAATACTATAGGGCAGCGCAGTGGTGCAGTGGGTAGCACTGCCACCTCATCTCACAGATCCAAGGCCCCCAGTTCAATCCTAAGTTTCAGTTACTGGCCAGGATAGGCTCCAGATTCTGACCCTTACCAGTATATAAAGTGCTTACTGAAGATGATATGATGAAGATCATAAAATACTACAGATACAGTGTTATTTAGTGCAATGTTAGTACAGCCACACATCTATAAATGTGACTGAAAAATGAATGCAGAACATGATTAAGAAAGACATGCTGAGATACACTTTTCAATTTGCATTTTTAACTCTAATGAACTTGATGGGGAAAAACCTGACCAGATGACTGCAACAGCTGACTAACTGACTGCAATTTAATGGTGGTTTGGCTTACCTCTTCCAGCTGACTGTGCACATGCTGAACAATCAGATCAATAGCTACCATGTTCCCACCCCCTATGACGAGACAAGACACAAAATCAGTGTGTGTGTGTTTTAGTGGTGTGTTTATGTGAGAATTAGAATATTTTTGGTATGTATTCAACAGGATCTACCTAATCCAAGTTTTGTGGCAAGCTATACAGGTTATGAAAGTTTTGAAAGTGTGGAGATTTGTGTCTAGGTTTCAGTGATGTAGCTTATCTTACCATTTGAGATTCGAATTCAAATTTGTAATTTGTTGTAATTTCTATCAATCTGTAACGTGATAAAACTTGAGCACTTACCTCGTGGCACAACAATATCTGCTAGTCTCATGGTCGGCTCTATATATTGTTCAAACGCAGGCTTTACATATTTGTTGTACTGTTTGATAACTCCTTCAATGTCTCGACCACGCTCAGAAATGTCTCTCCTAAGCCTCCGTACCAGCCGTATGTCAGAATCTGTATCCACAAATATTTTCATGTCCAACAACTGAAACATAAAAATAAACAATGCACAGTACTATTAGGCAGTTACAATGATGATTTTTGGCATTTGGTCAACAAACCAGTAACATATAATGCATTGAATATACACTATATGGCCATAAGTATGTGGACAGCTGACCAATCACACCCATACGTGTTCGGGAAGTGGTAGCACAGTGGTTAAGCTGGTGGACTTCTGATCGGAAGGTTGAGAGTTCAAGTCCCAGCACCGCCAAGCTGCCACTGCTGGGCCCTTGAGCAAGGCCCTTAACGCTCAGTTGTATAAAAATGAGATTTACATGTACATTTATGGCATTTGGCAGACACCCTTATCCAGAGCAACTTACAAAAGTGCTTTGAAGTCTATCAAAAATACATTCTGATACTGGCTCACTAGGTCAACAAACTAGAATACCATCAGTCCAAAACTCTGTTGGGGAGGTAATAGACAAGCGCTCAGACAATACGTTTTTTTTTTTTTGGGTTTGTAAGTGCTAACTTAAGTACTTTAGGAAGAGGTAAGTCTTTAGACGTCGTTTGAAGACTGCCAGTGACTCAGCTGTTCAGACATCTAGGGGAAGTTCATACCACCACCTTGGTGCCAGAACAGAGAAGAGTCTCGATGCATGCCTTCCTTGTACCCTGACAGATGGTGGGACCAGTCGAGCAGTGCTAGAGGATCGGAGGGAGCGTGGTGCCGTGTGAGGTGTGTTAAGTGCTTTGAGTTAAGTGGGTGCTGGTCCGTTTTTGGCTTTGTAGGCAAGCATCAGTGTTTTAAATCTGATGCGGGCAGCCACAGGAAGCCAGTGGAGGGAGCGTAGCAATGAAGTGGTGTGAGAAAATTTAGGAAGGTTGAAAACCAATCGTGCAGCTGAATTCTGAATCAGTTGCAGAGGACGAATGGTGCCCAGAGGCAGAGACAATTGTAAGCCGCTCTGGATAAGGGCATCTGCTAAATGCCACAAATGTAAATGCTGTTGAATATCCCATTCTTTGCTGTTAGAATAATCTCCACTCTTCTGCAAAGGCTTTCCACTACGTTTTGGAACAATACACGCCCATTCAGCCACAAAAGCCACAGTGAGTTCAAGCACTGACATCAGGCAAGGAGGCCTGGCCTATAATATTTATTTTATACAATCATGGGAAAAGAAAGTACACCATCCTTCAGTTCTATGTCCTTAGTTATCAGAGCCTAAATAACAATTTGTGGTCTTCACCAGCTTCAAATAAACAAACAAACAACCTCAGGTGACTACAAAAAAAAGTACACTCTATAATTTGGTAACATGTTGAACCACCTTTAGCAACAATAACTTGAAGTAAACGTATTCTGTAGGAGTTTATCAGTCTCTCACATCATTTTGGAGAAATTTTAGCCCACTCTTCTTTACAACATTGCTTCAGTTCATTGATGTTTGAGGGCATTTGTTGATGCACAGCTCTCTTAAGACCCGACCACAGCATCTCAATGGGGTTGAGGTCTGGACTTTGACTTGGCCATTCCAACACCTTCATTTTTGTCTCCTTTAGCCATTCAGATGTTGGTTTGCTGGTGCACTTGGGATCATTGTCCCAATGACCCAATTTCAGCCCAGCTTAACCGGATGAATAGATGGCCTCACATTTGTCTCAAGAATATTCCGATATAAAGTGGAGCTCATCGTTGTTTCAATGACTGCAAGTTTCCCAGGTCCTGTGGCTGCAAAACAAGCCCAAATCATCACCCTTCCACCACCATCCTTGACAGTCGGTATGGGGTGTTTTTGGTGATGTGCAGTGTTTGGTTTTCACCAAACATTTCACTGTGCATGATGACCAAACATCTCCACCTTGGTATCCTCAGTCCAAAGGATATTGTTCCAGAACTTTTGTGGTTTGTTCAAATGCAAATTTGCAAACCTAAGTCTTGCTCCATATTCTTTTTGGAGAGAAGGGACTTTTCCTAGCCACCCTTCCATGAAAGCCATACTTGTTTGGACTTTTTCTGATTGTGCTGTCATGAACATAAACAGTTAATATGCTAACAGAGGCTTATAGGTCATATGGTGAGGCTCTTGGGGTAGTCTTTATATCTCTGAGCATTAAACAGTCTGACACTGGACTGATTTTGCTAGGACCCCCACTCCTGGGAAGATTGGCAACTGTCTTGAAGGCTCTCCATTTGTAAACAATCCTTCTCACTGTAGAATTTCCAATTGTTTTGAGAAGGCCTTATAACCCATCCCAGATTGATGAGTAGCAACAACTGGTTCTCTGAGGACATGGCTGATGTCTTTCTTCTTGGCATGATGTAGACACACACCTGAGTGCTCCAGAACAGCAAACTGCCGAAAGTTCCTCTTTAAAAGAGGTAGTCACACTTCTAGATGATTATCTAATCTTGTGCATTTCATTAGTAACATCTGGCTGCTAATTACTCTCTTAATGATTGTGGAAGTAGGAAGGGTGTACTCCTTTTTTCCCCTCCAGTTCACATATAGAGCTAACAGGTCTGTGGACAGTGCCATAAATTTGGCTTTGCACTACATCCTGCAGCATCTGGACAGCTCTCACACCTACGGCCACATTTGAGGTAGATTAACATATCTGTCTGCCACTAGTAGGTCAGTCATGTGTTACTACATTTCAGACCCACTCTAGCTCAACACCAGTGCTCCACAAGATTGTGTGCTCTCTTCCCGCTCTACTTGCTGTACAGCAACGACTGTACTTCTGAGGGTGACTCCATCAAGCTCAGCAAGTTTGCAGATCATACCACCTTGGTGAGACTCGGATTAAACAATGATGAGTCCACCTATCGAAGAGAACTGAATGGTTTGGTGGCAAGGTGTGGTACTAACTTAGAGCTGAATATGTGGAGATGATCATTGTGGAGATGACTTCAGAAGCATCCACCACACCTTCATAGCAATAAATGGATCAACAGTGAGCAGAGCAGAGTCACACAAATTCCTGGGCACCATCATCCAGCAGAACCTCAGATGAGACAGTAACACTGACACAATCATCAACCCTGCAGTGCCTGCAATTTCTATGAAATTCAATTACAGTTGTAGAAATATAACAATTATATAACACCCCATACATTTTTGCTGTATCAGCAGTGTCTACATACCACATTAAACTTTTTGCATTGTCTTCCTGTACAGATATACTGCCCTGTATTGTATTGCACTGTATTGTACTGTACTGCACTGTACTGTACTCTTTAGTTGGATGTGCTGTCCTGTACTGTGTGTGACACCACACCAAAAAGAATCCCTTGTACACCCTGTACTTGGCAAATAACAACATTCTCGTTCTGATATTATAATGAGTCATACCTTCAACAACTCCTTATCTGCAAAGGACATGATTCCTTCAAATATAATGACACTGGCACCATACACAGTTTTCTAGAAGTAGAGACAAATAATTACAGCACAGTATATTCTGTCAGTGTGCTAGAACTTTCAATCACATGATATATTAATCATATAAGACAAATTACAATAACAACGTAATTTTCAGACATGGTTATAGATAGCATGGTATTTACTGAGAATAAATAGTAATAAATCTCCAGTATATGCAGCATGGTTTGTGTTTGTGAAAGAGAAGGTTTGATTGAGAAACATGCATGTGTGTATGATGTACTTACCCACTCTTTCTGACGGCCATGTGTAGTGAAGTCATACACTGGGATCTTCACACTCTTGCCCTGTTTAAGTTTTCGGAGTGTGTAGACAAGCAGGTCAAAGTCAAATGCATCCGGGTGGTCAAAATTATAGTCATTGCTTGCAGCTAGCAACTGTTCTTCATCTGAAAGGACCTAATCAGATCACAACACAGTAGGATCAGAACACAACAAAAATAATCAAATACCATGAGAAGAGTTCTGGCTAAATAACAACTATAGTCATTGAGTCAGTCATAATACAGTCACTAAGGGCTAAATTTAAGTAGTTTAAAATGATAAAAGAATAAATATGTATATGTGAATTAAGAAATCTAACTGGTAAAGGCCTTAATTTTTCAATACTCTAATTAGGTACATGCAGTACACAGTATACCCTCACTCATATAGTACAGTTTACCCTCACTTTATTAGAAGCAACAAACCAACAGCGCCCTTCAACACAGGGTTCAAGTCAAGTGGTGTAACAGAGTACAAAGCAGCGCAGAGTCATGGTGGAGTCACGACCCTAGACGTGTGGAACGGATATAAATTTACAATTTATATCCAGAATTTAATGCATTTCTGCAAAGCTGCTGTGTGACAATTTCCATTGTTAAAAGCACTGTAGAAATAAAAAACAACTATATAAAAATAAAAAAGTAAACCCCGCTCATTGAGGAGTTGACTTCTCGAGAGCAGACTCCTCCCTAGCTGAACAAATGGCAGGAATCTCTGGCTACATCCTGAAAAACTGTGCTGACCAGCTAGCCATGGTGTTGACCTCCATCTGCAACACATCTCTAGGTCTGTCTGTGTTCCCACTCGCTTCAAGCGGTCCACCATTGTCCCTGTGCTTAAGAACAACAAACCGTTGTGCCTGAACGACTACCTTCCTGTGGCCCTGTAGACATCTGTGATGATTCAAAAGGCTAGCGAAGGACTACATCTGCTCCTCCATTCCCAGCTCTTTTAACCTGCTCCAGTTCACCTACAGTCCCAACAGAATTACCATCTCCCACTCACTGGACTACAACTTATCACACCTAGACAAGAGGAGAGGGAAATATGTGGGACTGCTATTCATTGACTATTAAGTTCAGCTTACAATACCATTGTTCCCCCTATCCTTGCCACAAAGATGAACAAAGGGCTGAAGTTGCTCTGCAAATAGGTTCAAAACTTCCTCACCAGCCAACCGCAGGTGGTTAACCCTCTGTTTGTGTACACTCACAATATCAACAAATCACTGTGCTTTTGTAAAATAAAGAAAATATACAGGGTGTGCTTTCAGCCGTCTCAGTCTCCGCGCATATCTGTTTGAAACGCGTCACTAAAATGAACTGAAACTCAGTGAATACTTGACACACAGAGATGAGAAATATATCTATGGAAAGCTTGAGGTGTGTACTTTTAAATTAAGCGAGTCAAATCGAAAACATATATTCTCAGTTTATGTAATCCATATGAAACCAAGGAGAGGTACAGTCTTTCCGTCTCACTTCATTATCTGATAATGACCTGAGGCAGGACACACCCACACGCTATTCACAGGGAAAATAGTTCGGGGATTGACGTACGAGGCACAGACAACACAAGCTTTTGAAGAGCGAACTGATCCAGATGAGGATTTTCCTGCAAGTTGTTATGATGAGTAAGTCCTATATAATTCCTATTCTGATAATATAAAAGAGAAATCATTTTTCAGACTTTGTTTTGCCTAGTTTTGGCTAGCTTTTGGCAGCCTACGTGAAACATTGCCTTTCAATGTCAATTACAAATGTCTGCAAATATCTGCTCAAGTGTAAATTTTTGTAATGTGGTACATTCTAAACATTATTATTTCTAACAGTAGCTTGCTTTTACAAATATCTGCTAAAGTGTAAATGTTTCACATATTTATACAAATTATGTCCGTTGACAATGTTTCAGATGCACTACATACGTACAGTCTATGGCCCATCAACAGATATTTGTCACCTATCAACAGATATACATTGTGCGTCCATACCCATTAATTGTCCACCTGTTTACTTTGAATAATGTATGCTAACAATTTTTTATTTATTTATTTTTTTTTAGGAATGTGGTTGCATCACCCTCGCCTTCACTGGCACCTCGCACCGGGGCATGCAGGTGTCGTTCAGTTTTCAGTGCGATCGAGAATCATACTGAGTAAGTGTACAGACATTATATTTTATAGATGTAATTTTGTTTATATCATCATAATACAAAAAGTATATATACTTGTATGATATTACTAAAACTTGTGTCTTTATGCATGGTCATTAGTGATTGATGATGATGATAAAAACAAAATACAATAGTTTCTTTTATTGTGTTATCAGCATGCTCATGTCTTTTTTTTTTTTTTTTTTAAAAACAGACGTGACAGTGAAAATGATCAGCAACCTGTTCTAAAGAGAGCAAAGGCAAACAAACAGGCAAGATACAGGCAGTCCTCCATGGCATGGAAAACACAGACTGATGATGACACAGTTCCACAGACTCTGCGATTCCTGCCCGCACAAGAACCTGGACCACAACTGAGGTCTGCTGACTCACATTCTCCCATGAGTCTATTCAAACTATTTCAGAGAGTGCTGTGTCAACAGGCCATGGACTGTCATATGATGCTGTGACATCTCTTTTGGACTGTAATGTTTTAGGCTCTGGGTACCATGTGTACAAGGACAATTTCTACACAAGTCCAAAGCTCCTAAAAGACTTGCTTTCCATGAACTTTGGTGCATGTGGGACTTAGGGAATGCAGATAATTCACTCTCTAAAAAGTCTGCTAGGGGATCCATCAGGTGGATTTGGGATGGGCCTCTTGTATTTGTGAAGTGGATGGACACACGAGAGGTATCTGTCTGTTCTACCATTCATTCTGCTTATACAGGAGACACTGTGCAGAGGAGAGTGAAATCACAAGGTACATGGAGGACAAAGACATTTCCATGTCCTGCACCTGTGACTGCATACAACCAGCACATGGGGGCTGTTGACCTGTCTGATCAGCTGCTACAGTACTACACTACACAGCACAAAACAATGAAGTGGTACAGAAAGATTTTTCTACACTTCTTGGACATTGGCTGCCACCAATGCTTTCATTGTGCACAAAGAGCTATATAGTAACTTGTCGCATAAAGAGTTTATGGAACAACTTATCACAGAGCTTTGTGGTGTCTCACAGAAAGTAGCACCAAAATGGACCAGTAGTGACCATGTACCAGTTCCAGGAACTGACCTGACCTCAGATGCCAGGAATGTTGCCTCTGCTGGTCGCAAGAGCTGTGTGCATTGCAAAGCAGTGCATGGTAAGAAACAAAAAACACCATGGAAATGCCAGGCATGCGATGTGCACCTATGTCTTCAGTTGAACAGGAACTGCTTTCAAGAGTGGCACAGAGATGTGTGATTGTGTATAGGGTGTAAGAGTGGGCTTTTACAAACCTTACACCCTTTTTATTTTGCACTGTACAACTACATGTTTCATGTGTAAATTCAAGTATAGTACATATCCTGGACATTTTCAGTGAGTAGGTTATGCATAGGGTGTAAGAGTGGGCTTTTACAAACCTTACACACTTTTTTATCTTGCACTGTTTTACCCTGAATGTCTGTTTTTGCACAGTTTTGCCCTGAATGTATCTTCTGTACCACTACATGTTTCATGTGTAAATTCAAGTATATGTCTTAAGTTTTATGTAAAGTACATGTATAAGACAACTCTTTCAGTATGTTTGCTATGTGTAGGTTTATATACACTCCTGTGTTGTTTTTTTGTTTGTTTCTAATAAATTGTTTACATGCACTCACAAGTGAATCTCGAGTTATTTTGCCTGACAGTTAAATATATTCTAAATAAACTACAAACAAAAAATATATTTCTTTTGTCCTCACATTCTTTCTTGTAGCACTTCCCTCTCAGTCACATACCTGACTGAAAGGCTCATTATGCAGCTTAGGCGGGTCTTTCACGCCTCCTCGCATATGGACTTTCTATACAAAAAGTGTCTTAGAAAATTTAAATCAATATATTGTTTTCTCTGAATGAGTGAGCAGGATGATTTTCACGTCATTTTGAAGCAAAAACTCTAGGCTACAAGATCCAGTTCTCAAAAGTCTTGGGGACAAATGTTTTGAATGAGTTTTATGGCCTTATTTCAGTAACTTTTTTTTGTTGTTTTTTCAATAACCACGCATAACTGTTATTTTCTCCAAAATACAAACATGTACATATATGCTGCTCACATATTCTTGTAGCCCAGTTTGTGCTGATTACAGTGTAATCAGACTTTACCCATTTATATTTTTATAAGCAAATGAAAAATGCACAAATGTCAGGGCATGTCAAAACTTCTCCAGGGCCCCGAAACGCCCTCAGACCCCAGAGGGTTAAGCAGGGTGGCTACTCGTCCAGTTCACTCACCCTCAACCCCCTGCTGTTCTTTATCAGCCTGATCATGAACGGTGAAGAACAGGCCTACTCGAAGCAGGTGGATGATCTAGCTCAGTGGTGCCTGGCCAATAACCTTGTGCTGAACATCAGTAAGACCAAATAGATGAACTTCAGGAGACAGCAGTCAAACTCGTCTATATACACTATATGGCCAAAAGTATGTGGACACCTGACCATCACAAAAACGAGTTTGATGGTCAGGTGTCCACATAGTTTTGGCCATATAGTGTGTCTACAGAACTCCTGTGGCAAGGGTGGCCAACTTCAAATATCAAATACCTCTCCTGGTCACTCCATATTCAAAACACAATCAAGAAAGCAAGGCAACTGCTCTACCACCTGAGGCAACTCTGCAAGTTCAAGGTCTCTGCTCACATTAAAAGAACATTCTATACCTGCGCCATTGAGAGCATCCTGACGGGGAACATCACTACCTTATACAGTACTGTTCCATCAATAACCACAATGCCTTGCAAGGGGTAGTACCTTCAGCAGAACAATACGTCTCTGCAGGACACTTACATTAGGGGAGCATTTAGTCCATCAGGATCTTGAAATCCCACAACTAACACAAGTCACTTTTGTGTACCTTTACTTTAGTCTGTCTGCTACCTATACATATACATATCCATTTTACTCCTTTCTATTCTGCACTAAGCTCATTGCACACCTCTACAATTTGCACAGTGTATTCCACTTCCTCCTCTCCCTACTTCACATATTGCATCCTTTTCTCTATTGTTACATACAGTTGAGGCCAAAAGTTTACATACACCTATGCTATACACTCACATTTCATGTTACCAAACATCTCCTTTGTTAAGTCAATTAGGATATCTATGTTAGTTCCACAAGAGGTAATTTCAAAATAGTAGCTTAAAAACAGATTTGTTTCAGCTTTTATTTACTATAACAGATTTTTAGCGGTTTAAAAAATTCACATACACTTTGTTAGTATTTGGTGGCATTTTGGTGGTCTTTTAAACTCGAATCAAATGCTTGGGTAGGCTTCCACAATATTTTGCTGGAATTTTTGCCCATTCCTCCTGACAGAACTAGTGAAGCTCATTCTGGTCAGGGCATTGTGATGGACTCTCCAGTACTTTCACTTTGTTGCTGTCAGCCATTTTGTTACAAATTTGGAGATATGCTTAGGATAATTGTCCTGCTGGCAGAGTCAGCGGTGACCTAGTTTTAACTTTCTGGCTGTCTGCTGAAGTTTTTCTACATAATCCTCCTTCCTCATGATGCCATCCATTTTCTCAAGTGCACCAGTCCCTTTTCCAACAAAAGACCCCCACAACATGATGCTGCTAACCCCCTAATGCTTTACAGTTGGGATGGCATTCTTTGGATTAAAAGCTTCACCCTTTTTCGTCCACACGTAGTGCCAACCATTAGGGCCAAACAGTTCAATTTTTGTTTAATCTGAGCAGACAACACTCCTCCAAAAGACTCACCACCTGGAAACTTCAGTCTGGGTTTTTTATGAGAGTATTAGCATAGGGGCTTCTTCCTTGCATGACAGCCTTTCAGGTCATGTACGACTCTCTTAATGGTGGATGTACATACTTTGGACCTGATGCCTCCAACTCCTTCACCAGTTCTTTTGTTGTTGTCTTAGGGTTCAGTTGAACCTTTCGGACCAAAGTTTGTTCATCTCTGAGAACAATGCAGTGTCTGTGTGGTCACACGATTTTTACATATGCATACCGGCAACAGGGTCATGGGCACCCAAGGCAAACTGATGCATGTGGGGAGCAAAGGCTAGCCCATATTGTCCAATTCCACAGAACAGCTACTACAGCACAAATTGATGAAGAAGTTAATGTAGCCTATGACAGAAAGGTGTTAGAACACACAGTGCACCACAGCTTGCTGTGTATGGGGCTGCGTAGCTGCAGACCGCCCAAAGTGCCCATGCTGACCCCTGTCCACCGCCGAAAGTGGCTACAATGGGCACATGAGCATCAGAACTGGACCATGGAGCAGTGGAAGAATGTGGCCTGGTCTGATGAATCATGTGTTCTTTTACATCGTGTGGAAGGTCGGGTGTGTGTGCGCGTCGGTTACCTGGGGCAGAGATGGCACCAGGATGCACTATGGGAAGTAGGCAAGCCGGCAGAGGCAGTGTGATGCTCTGGGCAGTGTTCTGCTGGGAAACCTTGGGTCCTGGCATTCTTTACTTTGGCATTACTTTGACACGTACCACCTACCTAAACATTGTTGCAGCCCAAGTACACCCCTTCATAGCAATGGTATTCCCTAATGGCAGTGGCTTCTTTCAGCAGGATAATGCGCTCTACCACACTGCAAAAATTGTTCAGGAATGGAATGAGGAACATGACAAAGAGTTCAGGGTGTTGACTTGGCCACCAAATTCCCCAGATCTCAATCCGATCGAGCATCTGTGGGATGTGCAGGACAAACAAGTCCGATCCATGGAGACCCCACCTGGCAGCTTACAGGAAAGGATCTGCTGATAACCTCTTGGTGCCAGATACCACAGCACACCTTCAGAGGTCTTGTGGAGTCCATGCCGTGACAAGTCAGAGCTGTAGAGCTTGACCTACACAATATTAGGCAGGTGGTTTTAATATTATGGCTATTCGGTGTATAAATGTATGTGTATAAATGTATGATGTTTTTAGTTATAGGTGTATGTTTCTATACAATTATGGATGAATTGTTAGCCAACAATGCATGCTACAATATGTATCCATGCAACAATAGAGAGCCACAACAAATCACAGTATCTCACTTTGTAAAAGGAGTCCATTGAAAGAAGCACAACCCAAGGAACATCCAAAGCTTCAATTATCTTCCGGGCTACTGTTGTTTTACCAGAAGCACTTCCTCCGCAAAGACCTGTGGGAAGAGCCATGTGAAATTGGAGTTCAAGTTTTATCAAGTTCAACCTCACGAATTCTGTACAATGCCCTTTGTTTTTGGCTTCTCAAGAAGCAACTTTGAAGAAAGATGTTTCTGAATGTGTTAAAGGAATAACTTTTATCATAATATTCTTAAGATAATCAGACTGGAGTAATTAGGAGAATGAAAGACCTGTAATAAAGAATAAATAAACTGTAAGTGTTTGAGAGAGAGACTGCTTGAGAGAGTCATTTTACATTTTATCAATTTATTGTTTTATTTATAAATCTGGTTCAGCCAAATCTAATAAAATTGTATGCATTTAAATGTAGTAGACAACCACTGTCTTAATCTACTCACCAATGACAAATGCTTCTTTGGACTGGGTGCCATGTTCGTTGTACCAGGGTGGACGACCCGCTGTATAGATGGTTCTCTTGCTTGTGCGCAGCAGGGGGGGTTCTGATTTGCATTGGCTGGTGGTTCGTTTGCGTGGTGACAGACCTGTGTTGACAGATGGGAGAAGCCTGTCCAGAGAGCCTTCACCTCCCCCACTGTGAAGCCAAGAATAAGACAAACAAAAAAATGTCACAATCACTTCCTGTTCCATTCTCTTTATGAACTTTAAATAGTTATGTCTTTTTGACACATTATGACTTTTGACACATTTTACTGGCACAACAGCGAGTGTCATTTGTTTTTGTAAAGAAAAATATGATAACTGATAACATCACCCTTTCCTGCAATACCATGTCCTGTCCGCAGTACAACCTGCAAACATGCAGAAGATCAGTTCTAGATCCAGTATGTTGTACTGTTCCTCTGTTGCAGACAGTTGGTAGCACAGGCTAATAATAAGCTCTGGCATTCATAGATGCTTGTCCCATTAAAGCAAACAGCTAGATCTAATACCACGACTAGGTAGGCAGCAAGTTTCTGTCATCTGGATGTGGGAAGCAGATTATATCATGGTACACGGAGAAGACCAGGGCAAATTTGGGCCAGTTGAGGGGCACAACAGAGATAAGAGGTTAATATCCACACTTTCGGAAAATCTGCGAATATAGGTTGGAGGGAATTGGAGGAGGACTAAAGAAGCATGCATTGGCAGGCAGGACTGATGGAGGAACAGTGGAGAGAGATAAGGTAGATCTGGATTAGGCTGGGTATTGTGCAGTTACTGTGCAGAAGGTTTTGCTCTTAGGAAGCTAGGATGCTAGGAAGAATGGATGCAGGTTGGTGCAAGGTGGTCAACTCTACAGAACCACCTCAAAACTCTGCAAACCCCAGGACCTCACAGACAGAATATGTTGCAGCCTGTGACACTCTGCAGTCCAGCTCCCCTGCTGCTAGGACGTTATCCTGTTCAACAAGCGCCTGTAAGAGAGGTGACCATGATAGCTAAGAGGTGTCTCGGTGTGATGCTTCCACTCATAAACTGTCTCTTCTATCCTCTGGAACAGGGCCTGACCAGGGAGGTTGGGGCTGTGGAGCAGTTACTGACTTCTGTGCAGACAGCCACCAAATGGATGTGGGTCAAGTGCTCCAGTACCATGGGCTACCTTCAGGCCCAGAAGTGACTATATCGAATGCCAGTGAGTACTCACATTTGCAATCTTGGTGATTCCACATACAGCCACTGTGTTATGGCTTACTTCTGTTCATTATCTGAACTGCTGCAACTTAACTCAATCCACCAGGGCTTTTGCTGTAAAGTTCGTGGACTTTAGAGTAATGCTTATGTGTGTCTACGGGCAGAGGTCTTGCAGTTATTTTACAGCAAAACTTGTCAGCTGCTAGTGCCAGCATTCAAGAATTTACATCTTAATTTGAATTTACATTTAAGCTTAAATTTTAGCTGTGGTCCAGTTTTAATTATTGACCACCCTTTTAGCAACTGTTCTAAAATTCTCCTTGTTGGGGACCTAAATGTCCATATGAATTCTCCTCAATGCTCTATGACAGCTGAATTCATGTCTATACTAAAGTGTTTTGATTTTTGTCAAAATGTGGACTTCCCAATCACACACATGGGTGCAGACTTGATATTGTCTGTACTAATGACTTAGTTTGATAGAAAGTGAAGTGACGTGTGGCCAAGTATGGTGACCCATACTCGGAATTTGTGCTCTGCCGCAGCAAAAAAGGCCCATCCAAGCCCCCCCCCTGTGAACACACACCCGGAGCAGTGGGCAGCCTTTTTTGCTGCGGCGCCCGGGGAGCGGTTGGGGGTTTGGTGCCTTGCTCAGGGGTCTCACCTCAGTCGTGATATTGAGGGTGGAAGAGAGCGCTGGTCATTCACTCCCCCCCACCTACAATCCCTGCCGGACCTGAGACTTGAGCCCACGACCTTCGGGTTACAAGTCCGACTGTCTAACCATTAGGCCACGACTGCCCCCAGATAGAAAGACAGATAGATCACTTTATTAACATCGCACATATGTCTAGTTCTGTCCTGGGTGTGACTGATCGCAAATTCATTTAATTTACACTCGGTGCTCTCATAATGAAACAAACACTGCTGATCTTGTTAATTATAGACCTATTTAAACCCTAGAAAAGGTAGTGTAGTTCTAGAAAATGTAGTGGCCTGCCAGTTAGAAGTGCACATGTGCAAGTATTCCCGTTTGAGCCGTTAGTCAGATTTTTGTCCTCACCACAGTACGGAAACAGCCCTTCTAAGAGTAGTCAATGACCTCCTCTGTTTTGCAGATTCTAGCCTTATTAATATTCTACTCCTCCTTGACCTCAGTGCTGCTTTTGATACAGTTAATCAGTGTCTCACTTTCCCATCTCCAGACTCACATATGGCATTATTGCCACTGCTCTAGCATAGTTTAGATCATAACCTTACTGATAGATAGCATTTTATTGCCATGTGCAATTTCAAATCCTACTCTGCACCAATCTTTCAAGGTGTTTTCATCGTCTATTTATTGCTTTTATATTATTCCCTTTATTCCATTATTTGCCAATATGGTCTTTAATTTCACTTTTATGCTGACAATTCACAAATTTATACCTCCACCAAACCCACAGCCCCTCTTCCACCTTCCACTATAAAAAAAAAACTGCTTGCAGCAGATTAAACACCGGCTGATTTTGAATTTAAACCATGACATAACCAAGCTCATGTTGGTGGGATCCCAGGCTGATTTTGCAAAGATTAATGATCTCTGCCTTGATACAGATGGCATCAAAATAATCCCTTCCACCATTGTTCAAACTCTTGGGGGCACCCTTGACTCCATTCTTTCTTTTCAGCCAAACATAAATGCTGTAACCAAATCAGCATTCACCTCGGTAATATTGCCCATCTCTTCCGTCTCTATCAGCTTTCAAGGTGCAGAAAAATTGATTCATGCATTCATTACATCACATCTTGATTATTGTTACTCACTTTTCTCAGGCCGCCCCTTCAAATCTCTAAACATATCCAAATTATATATCCAAATTACTAGATTACTCACATATACAAAGAAATCTGCCCTTATCACTCCTGTTCTTGAGCAATTACATTGGCTACTGGTTAGAGCCCACATCCAATTCAAAATTCTGTTTATACCACGTAAAGCACTTTTTACTTAAAGCACATGGACTCGCCCCTTTTTACACTATATGGCCGAAAGTTTATGGACACCTGTCCATCATACTTAAATGTGCTTTCTGAACATCCCATATCAGATACATTCCAATCCATATAGCTTTTGGAATGTGGCTGTGGGGATTTGCCCATTCAGCCACAAGAGCATTAGTGAAGTAGGGCACTGATGTTGGGTGAGAAGACCGGGGTGCAGTCGGTGTCCAGTTGATCCCAAAGGAGTTCAGTGAGGTTGAGGTCAGGGCTCTATGCAGGCCACTTCAGCTCTCCCACAACAGCCTTGGCAAATTATGTCTTTATGGACCTCACTTTGTGCACGGGGCACTGTCATGCTGGAACATGTTTGGGCTAGGCCCCTTAGTTCCAGTGAACAGAAATTGTAATGCTGCAGCATACAAAGACAATGTAGACAATTTTGTGCTTCTAACTTTGTGACAGCAGTTTGGGGAATGCCCACATATAAGTGTGATGATCAGATGTCCACAAACTTTTGGCCATATATAGTGTACTACTCTGAACAACAACTACCCAACACACCAGCCCACTCACTCAGATCTTCAGGTACTGGTCTTCTTACAGGTCTTCTCCCTTTCACTAAACTCTCTACAGTTGGACGCAGATCCTTCAGTGCCACAGCACCCACATTTTGGAATGCACTCCCTCTGTATCTCAGAGACTGCACAAGTCTTCCCTTATTTAAATCAAACTTCAAGACACACATATTCACAAATTGTTTCCCTTCTACGCAAAACTAACTTGATTTCTCTGTCGCTGCTGTGCCTTTGGTTTCTGTTAACCACTTCTTTTAGAATAAATACAGTCCCCACGAAAATATTGGAACAGCAAAGCCACTTGTTTTTCTATACACTGAAGATATTTGGGTTAGAAATAAAAAAATGAATGAGATGATAGATCAGAATTTCAGCATTCATATCCTGATATTTACATCTAGATGTGTTAAACTACTTAGAACATGACACCTCTTGTTTGAACCACCCCATTTTTCAAGTGTTCAAAAATATTGGAACAAGTGTTTCTTGTTACCCAGTTGTGCCCTGTAAACTAACTGATTGGACAATTAATAGCGCTGAATAATATACTTTTGGTCTGAGTAGGATTAGTAAGGAGTTAAATGGTCCAAATTGCATATTTCGGCATCTTTAGGCAAAACAGGGTAATCTCTCCTACCTGTACTACAGAATGGCCAACTTTCATGTCTGTAGCATGCAGTGTTTGGTTTGTATGACCTTCAAAAAAATTTTCCATTCGTTTATATGGGGAAAAAAAGGCGCTTTGAACGGCTGCTATGTGGGAGTCGCCCGACCGATCAAAAAGCTGTATACAAGCACACTTCTCCGGGCCAGACGCAACATTTTACTGTAGGTTTGGTGTCAGTATCTCAAAAACTATAGGAGGAGTATGTGCAGAAAATCAGGTGGAAAAATAATAATTAAAGCTGTAAGCTGCATTTTCAGGGGCCAAGCACCCAAACTCGGTGAGCCACATATTCACAGACATGCTACAACTGTTGCCTAAGCAATCACAGGAAAGCAAAGCCAAAACTTTAGGCAAAGGGATTCAAGAGTGATTTGTAGTTTCACTCATGATGTGCATGTTTTGACCACGGACAGTGGTGGAATTCTCTGGCTGTAGGAGGAAAGGTCTAGATGAACAAATGGGCATCAGGGTGGCATTGCTGCAGCATTGTTTAGACAGGTGTCAAGATGATTTGAACCAACACTGGTGAAGATTGGGGGAGGAGTAGCAAAAATGGCAGTTAGATGTAAGCATTTTTGGCATGTTATTGTAACGTTTGACCAGTATGTGGCGCTATCACAAACTTTGTGGCATAGCCTCCGGTCATGATCCTGAAGATGGCTACCAAGTTTTGTGTCAGTGTGCAAAGTCGCTGCTGAGATACAGCCTCACTTCCTGTTTGGCGGCTTTGCCTTCAGATTTATTGGCCTATTACGGGTAAACCCTTTAGACTATTCAAAATTCTTTTGTGAGGTTTACTCTGAAGATGATGTGTGCCAAATTTGGTGATAATTGGACAAAATTTTTGTTTTTGACAAAATCCAAGATGGTGGAAAATCTAATTAGGCGGAAACTGACGTCATAGGGTGCACTGAACTTGTCTCTACCCAGGGAATCCATGGATTCCTGGCTTTTAAATTTTGGACACATGGTTCAAAAGTTATGACCATAAATGTACTTTCAAAATAGTCCCAAATTTGACCCAATGGTGGTGGTAGAGCATTGGCAGCACTTGGCCCAAATTTGGTCAGAATGTTCCTTAGACCCTCCCCAATCAGTGTGCCAAATTTCACAACTTTTTACCAGACAGTTCTATGGGCTGCCATAGACACACTAGCCAGAAGAAGAAAACATAACAATAGGGTGCCTATGCATCTTTGGTGCTTGGCCCCCTAATAGCTAGATAGTGCAGTTCCTGCAGAAACTGCGAGTGTGTTGCGACACATTGGTCAATTGTTACACGCACATCATAATTCTTCACTTATATTTTTAATATTTGGGTTTGCATATTTATATTCAGGTTTGGGGCTTTTCCAATTTACATGTTTTTTTTTTTGGGCTTTTGGGGCAATTCAGGGGCAAACTGGAGCAATCAGGAGGGTATTTATATTTGGGTTTAGGGAAATTAGAGGTCACTGGTGTATTTTTTTTTTTTTAACTGTTGGGGCAATTTGCAGGCAGGGGAATATTTAAATTTTGGTTTGAGGCAATTAGAGGTCACACTAGCAATTATATTTGGGTTTGAGGCAATCACAATTCACATGTGTATTTATTTTAGGCTTTTGGCTCTGTTTAAAAACACAAAAAATTAGTAAAAGCCAAATCTGCTGGTGCCAGTCTTTACAGTCCCAAACAAATGCTCAAACACTAGAGTGGGGATGACTTCACCCACTCTAGCCTTCCCCTATTAAAATGAATGGGGAAAGAAAGAAGGATGTCCACATGGTCGGTTTGATGCGCAATATGTGAGCTTCACCTGAAATGTTTAGATTTATAATCCCGTAAATAAGAGTGAAATTAGAAGACAACTTTACAGACTCCACAATATAGCTAAACAAACCTTCAAAACTTGGTGAAAATATTCACCAAGTCGCTTAACTAATTCAAGTGTGAAGGGTGGATGGTTGATCGGTTTGATGCCAAAATGTGTAGAATGTGGAAACTGTTCAATTTATGAGAGTTTAAAAGACGCAAGAGCAGTCAGTGAGACAGTGGAAAGTCTCTTTTAAACAGCCGACATAAAAAAAAAAAGACTGGGAAACATAGCAGGAAACAAAAGCTCAAAACATTTATCATGTAGCTTAAAGACATGGTTTGGTTCAGGAGATTCACACGATCATTTTGATGCCAAAAACATGTAGATTGAGTGGGAATTGTTTGATGTATGAGTGTGTAAAAAATAATTAAAATTATTTTAATTAATTTTTATATGAACAACAACAGAAACCATACAACATATAAAAAACCAACACAAGCCAGACCACATTTCAAATGACATAAATGCCTACATGGAGTCAACAGGTGGGACATAAATCATGTAAACAAGGGGACAGGGCACAATAAAATATCATACTATCAAAAATATGTAAAAATGTTTAAATTCTGCTGCCATTTAAATGTTGGAGGAAGGGGCCCCAGACTTTGGAAAATTTTTTACAGGACTTTGCTTCATTAAAACGTATTATTTCAAGATGTAAGACTGAGACCATATCAGCAAGCCATCTCTGAAAACATGGGGAAGCAGTAGCTTTCCAATCCCTCAGTATGATTCTCTTAGCCACAATCATGCCCATCATTTGCAACAACTGCAAATAATAAGGCAGAGAGGTAACTGTGTTAGAACACACAAAGATGGCCAATTCCATTTCTGGTGGGATATCCCAATCACGGAACAGAATACCATGAAAATATATTTTGCCATAAACCATGGAGCTGTGGGCAGAACCAAAAAGAATGAGATAGGGTTCCTGCTGCACCCTTGCAACGTTCACAAATTGATGACACACTTGGGTAGATCTTGCGGAGTTTGGCTTTAGAATAATAAAGACTGTATATAATTTTAAACTGTATTAACTGGAGTCTTGCATTGATGCAACAGCTATATATTCTGCGCAAGATTCCGGACCAAAAAACAACAGATAGATTGATGCCAGCATCACTTTCTCAGGCTATCTTAAGATGATCTGAGGATGTACTCAACTACAAAGAGAACAAGGAAACAAATTGTGAAACCATATGCCTAGTATCTAGTGATTGTCGCACTAGAGTATAGAAACAGTGCTCTTTTGACTGGATCCTGTAGACAGAAAAAGCCTGCTTAACATAATGCTGAATCTGCAAGTAGTGAAAAAAAATTTAGACTGAGAAAGACCAAATCTACCAAGTAAGTGATCAAAAGAAGAAAAGTGACCATCTGTGTATAACTCCTTAAGTGTACAAAGACCACTGTTACTCCATATTAAACAAGTGCTATCACTCAAAGCTGGTGGAAAATTATCATTCTCACAAATGGGAGAATATAGAGAGGGCTGTGTGATACCCAAAATGATACTTAATTTGTTTCAGTACCCACAAAGACCTACAAAATTGAACAAAAAATGAACTACAAAATTGTTAGTAATGCATTTTAAAGAAGCATTCAAATTAGAAAGCAGTAAAGCCGGGAGAGAGCTCCTGTTCACAGAATGAGAGTCCATGTGAAGCCAACTATGAGAATCTCCTGCACTCTCCTCTAAACAGGGTTCATACAGAGTCTTGAAATTTTGGAAAATGCTTGATTTTAATTGGGGTGATTTCAAGGTTAAAATGTGCTTGAATTTTGAATATGTCCTTGAAAATGCTTGATTTCATTCAGAATGTCAGGTACAATTAAAAATGAACATAAAACTTCCAGCCAGTCATCATGTTTTATTTGTTCTGTTTAATTTCCTGAGGCAGTATTCACTGTTGCAGTGCGTCCTAAAAAAAAAATAAATAAATAAAAACCCACATCATGTGACATTCGATTTACTGCCGCCTCAGGTATCTGCCTGGCGCGCATCCATCTCTATTAACATGCCTCACTGTCATTTTAACAATAACTGGCTGGAAGATGATAAATATTAACTGTGGTTGCGTCAAGGATCAACAGACAGAAAGGCATACTTTTCCATATGCAAGAAAGACGTTGATGTGCGCGCTATTGGAGAATCAGCCCTCACCAGCCATTCCAAAGGTAAGCAGAGATAAATATTCCATTAAAACTTTAAATGATTTTATTTAAAAGGTTGAAATTCTTTCATATAATTTTTAACAAAGAAGTAACGGTGTAGAACCTTAAAAACGATATGGTGCCACAATGTGAAAAATGTTGACCATGTAAAAAATATTGGAGGAGTGTTGAAGATTGCCTACACCAAAGAGCTTCTACTGTCGCCAGCTTCAGCAAGGCAGAAGTGTAACTTCTATCTCAAAGAACAGAAAATGAGACAGAAGGACGAGAAAAGACTTGAAAAAAGAAAAGGACTGATGGAGGAGATAGAAAAGTAAAAGGAAAGAAAAAGAGGATAACCGAGGATATTCAGGTTCTCTGCACCTCTGCTGATCATAGTGCAGAGAAGGCAGAGAAGCTTGGAATATTCGAATGGATTTTGAAGCACTGCTAAAAAGAGCAGGCTCTAGAAAGTGTGGAGTGTCAAATAGGTGAGAAGCTAATGGAGTTGAAAGCGCTTCCATGAACTGTACTCTAGGGTTGAACTAACTTGCAAGATTGTTTAAAATTTGAGCAGTCAAATGTGCATTTTTTTTCCTCTGTTTCTGTTTGGTTGTTTTAAAAATGTTTACAGTAACATTACAAAGTGGTGTTTTGTTGTTTTGACGATAAGGAAAAATGATTGTACTGTACACTTTGTACAAAATGTTGTGATGATGGGCTGGCAGCCCACACACGTAAACCAACAAGTGCTCCTCACTTTTCCCTCCCGCTATGGTGCTGAAAGAACAGCACCACTTCAACACCACCCGTGTTGTGGAGAGCACAGGAACGCGTGGCTGCCAGGGGCGGGGTAATCAGGCACAGCTGGCAACCAATGAGGGCTGCGGCGGCTCCTGACCCTCCTTGAGAAGAAGGGGGAGCGTAAAAGGGGCCTGCGGTATGGGTAAGGGAGACAGACTCGGGTTTATCAGAGTCAGAATCAGAATTAGCTTTATTCGCCAAGTGTGTGCGCAGACACACAAGGAATTTGTTGTGGTTTTTTAAGGTGCTCCTTGGTACATACATGCATACATACATATATACCTTACATGAAAACAGAAAACATTTAAATAGTAAGACTTAACAATAAAAAAGAATAATAATAATAATGTGTATGAATCCGGAACAGAAGATTTATGTACAGATTTGTGCATTATTTACTCTATATACAGCTGTATAAATAAAGAGATATGCATATGTATTAACATAATACTAGAGAAAGAGGCAGTAATTATGTATGCCCCACACTAACACTGTTCTCTCTATATCTTGCAGACAACAAGGAGGACAACTCACCCACGGCTGTGCCAACCTGTCTGCCTGCCAACCGCAGAGCCCCTTGGGTCCTGCCACTGCACTGCAACCTCTCCTGCATGGTGACCCTTCCAGGGATGACCGCGACCCCTTCACCTAGCACCAAGCCTGCACTACCACCCGGCACCCCACTTCCCACACTTGTAAATAAAAAGTCACTTGTGCACCTTACTTTCCTCTCCTGTGGTTCAAGCTCAGCCCTCCTCATATGCTAAGCGCTACACTGGTGGAGAATGCGGGCGTGAGCATGGACCCCAGCCACAACCCCACTATGGATGTCCTCCAATACCTCCTGCAGACTAACCATCAGCAGCAGGCGGTGACCCATGAACTGACCCAGGGACTTCGGCTCACCACACAGGAGTTGCTGGGGCTCAAACAGGGCCACTCAGCCACCGCCATCCCTCTCCCTGACCCCTGACATGAGGCCCAGTGCCTCCTCAACAAGATGACTGGAGACAACAACGTCGAAGCCTACCTCCACACCTTTGAGCGCACTGCGTTCCACAAAGGTTGGCCAGAGGAGGACTGGACCCGCATCCTAGCCCCCTTCCTCTCAGGGGAGGCCCAGCTGGCCTACCACGCCATGATCTCCTCTGAGGCCGCACACTACGACCAGCTGAAGAGCGAGATCCTGGTGCGCTGCGGCCTCTCATCGACCAGCACGGCAGCAGAGTTTCACCGCTGGGCCTACAAATCCAAGGCCACTCCTCGCAGCCAAATGGACAGCGGCTCCAGCTTTAGTTGTGCACTGTCACAGAGGTCGTCGATTGGGTGGTAATGGACCGCTTCCTGCGGGCTCGCTCTGCCTGAAGAAAAGAAGGCCATGGGCATGCGAGGGTCTTGGAACCCCCGAGAGAGGCTGGAGGCTCTGGAATGTGCCCTAGCAACCCTGGAGATCGGCAGGGGTGATCAGCGCGACATACCGAGGGCCACTGCTTCTCTGGTGCCCAGATCTGCCAGATCAGATCACGCCTGCTGAGCCGAACCCCGCCGCCACCACCTCCAGAATGGACATGCCTTGGCTCGCCGGCTGCACCCTCCATACTGCACCCACGGTGCAGATCTGGGTCAACAGCCAGCCAGTCTCTGCCCTGTTGGACTCTGGAAGCATGATCACCCTCACTCGCCCTTCGCTCCATGCCACCCCACCTACAGAAAGGGGGACCCTGGCAGTCACATGAAGTGAAGTGACTTGTGGCCAAGTATGGTGACCCATACTAGGAATTTGTTCTCTGCATTTAACTCATCCAAGTGCACACACACAGTAGTGAACACACACACACCGTGAACACACACCCAGAGCAATGGGCAGCCCTTTTTTTTTTTTGCTATGGCGCCCGGGGAGCAGTTGGGGGTTCGGTGCCTTGCTCAAGGGTCTCACCTCAGTCGTGGTATTGAAGGTGGAAGAGAGCGCTGGTCATTCACTCCCCCCCACCTACAATCCCTGCCGGACCTGATACTCGAACCCACAACCTTCAGGTTGACCTTCGGGTTGCAAGTCCGACTCTCTATCCATTAGGCCACGACTACACATCCAGGAGGTGCAGGCCACCAGGGTCTACATGCAGAGCCAGGCCGGGCAGTGGCCCCTCCTCATGGGTCTCAACCCGGAACTCCCAGTAACCCTGCTCCTCACATGAGACTGGCCAGGCTTCCGAGGGTCTGGTGGGCCTGCCTGGCCCAGAGCAGTGGAGACACCTGGGCGACGTCTGCAGGTGAGAACCCCAATCCTTCTAACCCTGTCTCGTCCATGTTTACACAAATCGCCCAGGAGGGGAATTTTGGAAGGGAGCAGAAGGAAGACGACCGGCTGAAACACTGCTGGAGCCAGGTGCGGGTCATTGAGGGGGTACAGCAAGATCCCGACTAGTGCCTGCCAGCATCATACTTCCTGTTCCGCGGAGGCCTCCTCTACTACCACACGGACCATACAGATCAGCCCTGTGACCTCCTGGTGGTCTCGTGCTCCAGAACGCCATCCCTCCTGCATCTGGCACACTCCCATCCTCTGGGCAGTCAACGGAGGGCCCGCAACACTTTGGAGAAGCTGCTGGACCGTTTCCTCTAGCTGGAGATGGATGCGGACGTAAAGGCGCTCTGCCAGCGGTGCCCCCAATGCCAATGGACCGTCCCACATCAGCCTGCTCCTACACCCTTAATCCCTCTCCCCATTAAAGGTGTCCCATTCGAGCGAGCGGACAGGCATGGATCTCGTGGGCCCGCTGCCGAAGTCTGCCCAGGGCCACGAGAACATCCTGGTCATCATGGACTACGCCAACCGATACCCTGAGGCAGTGCCACTTTGGAAGGCCACCTCATGGAATATCGCCCGAGAGCTCCTCCTCCTCTTCAGCCGGGTCAGAATCCCCAAGGACATCCTCACCGACCAAGGTACGCCCTTCATGTTCAAAGTAATGGCGGATCTGTGTCGGTTGTTGCAGGTGAAGCACCTGAGAATGTCCATCTACCACTCTCAAACAGATGGGCTGGTGAAGAGATTCAACCAAACTTTGAAGAGGATGCTTCAGAGAGTGGTAGACAAAGAGGGGAGGAACTGGGACCTGCTCCTCAATTACATCCTCTTCACCGTCCAGGAGACTCCTCAAGAGTCCACCAGCTTCACCCCCTTTGAGCTCCTCTTCAGACTGCGACCTTGGGGACTGTTGGACGTGGCCTGGGAGGCCTGGGAAGAGCAGCCCTCCCCTAATCAACTATGTGCAAGAAATGCAGGCGCAAATCGCCAAGTGGCACCCTTCGTCCAGGGGCACATGGAGGCTGTCCAGCAAGAGCAGAGGAGGACCTACAACTGTCCAGCCTAGCCCCGGGAGTTTCAGCCTGGAGACCAGGGCCTCCTCCTCCTTCCCAGTGCCTCCTGCAAATTCCTGGCTCGCTGGCAAGGCCCGTACACGGCCCTCGAGAGGGTGGGTACTATAAACTACTGCTTGCAGCAACCAGGTAAGCGGTAAGACACCCAAATTTACCATATTAACCTGTTAAAGAAATGGACTGGCCCAGCTCCTGTGGTGTCTGTGTTCGCGAGTCCCCCCAAAGATCTGCCTGAGCGTGCCTTGGTCCACTGAGGAGGTGAGTTCACCCCAGCCCAGAGCCAGGAGCTCTCGGAGGTGGTGGACCAGTTTGCCCGACGTCTTCTCCTCCACCACTGGCCTGACCCATCTGGTCCACCATGACATCAAGATCCCAACGGGAGTCGTGGTCCACCAGCAGCCCTATCATGTCCCAGAGGCCCGTCGTAATGCTATCAAGGAGGCATCATTGAAGAGTCCAGCAGCCCCTGGTCCAGGCCCATTGCCGTGGTGCCCAAGTCCAACAGAAGCATCCGGCTGTGCAACGACTTCTGGCGGCTCAACCAGGTATCGGACTTCAACAGCTACCCCCTCCCTAGGGTCGACCACCTCGTGGAGCGGCTACGGAGGGCCCAGTTCATCTCCACACTGGACCTCACAAAAGGGTACTGGCAGGTAGCCCTGAACCCGGAAGCCAAGCCAAAGACCGTGTTCTTCACCTCTGGCGGTCACTGGCAGTACCGGGTCCTCCCCTTCGGCCTGCATGGGGCCCCCGCAACATTCCCACGGCTTATGGACATTTTCCTGTGGCCCCACCGCCAGTACGCCGCTGCCTACATCGACGATGTCGTAATCCATTGCTCTACCTGGTCCGACCACCTACACCATCTTAGGGAGGTCCTGGGCGAGCTCTGGAAGTCCGGGCTGACCGCCAATCCCAAAAAATGTCACCTGAGGCTCAAAGAGGCACAGTACCTGGGATATCGCCTCAGCAGTGGGCTCCTGATGCCACAGGAGAAGAACGTGGAAGCAGTCAGAGACTACTCACGACTGACCACGAAGAAACAGGTACATTCCTTCTTGGGCTTGGCAAACGGGTATTACAGGCGTTTTGTGCCCAATTTCTCCTCAATTGCCTCTCCCCTCTCACAAAGAAAGGCCAGCCAGACCAGGTGCATTGGAGTCGGGAAGATGAAGGGGCCTTTGAGACCCTGAAGCAGGCACTGACCTGCTCTCCCGTCCTGCGAAACCCTGACTTCAACCTCCCCATCACAGTGCACACGGACGCATCAGAGACGGAGGAGCACTGTGACGACGGGCCGGCAGCCCGCACACATATACCAGCAAGCATTCCTCACTCTACTGTCGCTATGGTGCTGAAAGGACAGCACCACTTCATCACCACCCGTGTTGTGGAGAGCTGCACTGCAACCTCTCCTGCCTGGTGACCCGTCCAGGGATGACCGCAACCCCTTCATCCATCACCAAAGCCTGCACTACCACCCGGCACCCCACTTACCCTTCCCACACCTGTAAATAAAAGTCACTTGTGCACCTTACCTTCCTTTCCTGTGGCTCATGCTCAGCCTTCCACATATGCTAAGCTCTACAATGTATTTAATTTCAGTGCAAATCAGTAATGAGAAAAAATTACTTAAAAATGACTGTGGAAGATAAATCGGTAAATTCTGAAACAAATATAAAAATCATGGAAGGGAGACCATTTTTATAGCATTAATATGGCCAATTTAAGACAGTGACAAAGTCCTCCATTTTCAATAGTAGCTTTAAGGCTCTTTATTGCAGCCATAAAATTAAGTTTAAATATGTCTTTTTGATCTGTGGGAATAACCAATCCTAGATAAATAAAATGATCACAAACAATTTTAAAAGGGAGGGACTCTCCAAAATTAGTTGCAGAAATACTGCCAGAGGAACAAAGATTTATTCCAGTTAAATGAATACCCAGAAAGAGAACCAAAATGTTTTATTAAATTCATTGGGGGGGTGGGGGGTAAAGAGCCAACAGCATCTTTTAAGAACAAAAGCAAATCATCAGCGTATAATGAAAGTCTACTTTCTACATTCCCAATTGTAATGTCATCAACAGTAGAATGGTGCCGGATACGTACAGCCAATGGCTACAAAACCATATTAAATAATAACTGACTAAGGCAACAGTCCTGCCCACAATGAAGTGGAACATAATCTGACTTGTCCAGATTGGTGAGTTTTAGATTTCAGGTTTGCATAGAGCATCTTAATGAGCGTACAGAAATTTTTGCCGAACCCCAGCTTTTCTAGAACCAAACATAGATATCTGCATGAATCACTGAAGCAATGTGTCTGCCCAGCTGAGTGGCCAACCCTTTTGCAACAATCTTCTGGGCACAGTTAAGCAAGCTTAATGGTCTATAACTGGATGGATCAGTGTCATCCCTGTCTTTTTTCAATAACAGATGTTATCCTCGTAGAGAGAATGTGGGAATAATTTGTTTTCAAGAGAATGTTTTATCATTGTAAGCAGTAAGCAATGTTTTATCATTCTTTTATCGGTCTAAGCAGCGGGACAACTATATCAGAGTGTGTTTTATAGAATTCAATACAGAACCCATTAGGGCCAGAGGCCTTTCCATTTGGAAAGGGCTTGATAGCGTCCAAACTTTCATCCAGAGTGAATTCTTTATCCAAACCCTCTCCGGCAGCATCGTATCAAGAAAGTTGTTAATATCTGAATCCGGTAATTTATGCTTTGAAGTGAAAAGATTCTTATAAAATTCCATAAAATGAACATTAATTTCTTTTGGATTAGTTAACAGCACACCAGAACCTCATTTAATTTGGAAAATAGCCCTACTGGCCTGCATGCCCCTCAGCTGCAAAGAGAGTAACCTACCAGGTTTGTCACCCAACTCAAACAGCTTACGTTTTAATTTAAGAAGCATATTACTGACCTGCTCACTCAACATATTATTATATTCATATTTCAGTTTTAACATAGCATGAAAATCAGTCTGTGATTTAGATATTCTATAGGTCTGGTCCACAGTTGGAAGCAGAGCTTCAATTTTCACAAGTCGTCTGTGCTTCTCCCTCTTCTTGCTCGATTCATAGGCAATTACATTATCTCGCTGCACTTCCTTAAAAGTCTCCAAAAGAAGAGAATCAGACACATCACCTTGGCTGACAACCACATAATTGGTTTCCAAAAACTGCTTAATATGAGAGGAAATATATGAATGAAAATGTTCTTTCAATAATAAACAAAGATTCAAACATCAGCTGTACTTAGATTTAGATAGGGAAAGTTTAAATACCATTGTAAGAGGGTGATGGTCTGAAATGATTATATTGTGATACTTGGTCTGTATTACATTTGTGATAAATTTGGGGGAAGAGTCAACAAGAAAATAATCAATTCTAGTATAAGATTTGTGCACATGTGAAAAGAAAGAGTAGTCTCTAACAGATGGGTGTTGCAATCTCCAAACATCCACTACATTCCTGAACTTCAATAAATGATTCAAAGTACTAAGTGAGTGCAAATAAGCATCAAAATAACAGCTAAAATCACCTCCAATTATTAAACTAGTATATCTGGGGTCAGGGAGCAAATCACTAACCTTTCTGAAGAAGTTAGGATCATCAAAATTTGGACTATATATTTACACAAGTAATTGGAAATGAATTTATATGACCAGAAACTAAAATGTATCTACTAGCCGGATCAGTGATGACAGTCAACAAACAAAACAGGATAGATTTACAAAATAAAATGGCCCTAGCCTTCAAGGAAAAAGAGGCCTGATAGACTGGTGAGATCCAATTAGCTCTAAGGTGTCTCTGTGCAGTCGATTTAATGTGAGTCTCTTGCAAGAAAACTGTCAGCTGAATGGGACTTCAGGTATGCAAATACCTTGCCTCTTTTAATCTGGTGCCCCATACCCCTTATGTTCCAGGTCACAAATGTGACATTTGTCCTTCCAACAAAACTATGCACATCAACCCTTGTCATCTACATTGAAAAGTAACAATATTAGGTCAATATAGGCAAGTAACACTTTACTATGAATAGTCTGGCAACACCAATCGAAACTCACCCCCCACCCACCACCGTTTCCCCACACAAGTCACAAAACAAACAAAAACACAATCCAAATTAGAAATAGTCAAGGAATAAATCAACTGAAGTCTGCCCACATCAGACAAAAAGACCAACAGTCTAGATTATCTAAATGCAATGGGTGCAAAACTCATTGGGGCAGACAGAGAGTCCACGAATTTTTGTGTTTCTTCTGGCATGTCGAAGATCGAGAGTCTTTGTGCTTAATGCACAACCTTGTAGGGAAATGAAGAGAGCAGACCACCCCTGCTTCCCGTAAATCTTTCAGCACTGTGCCGAATTCACATCATTTAGTAGCCACCTCTGCAGTATAATCTGGAAAGATGCTTAACAGTGGGTTGACCCTGCTCAGCTCCTTATTTTGCCCCACAAATTTCAGATTTAGCCGACGAGAACGGCCCTCCAGGTCAGTCGGCTTAGCACAAAAAAAGGTATTGGCAGAGCACAGTTCATCACACTGTTTCTCCACTTCTACCAGGCATGAATCACAACTGGACACAGCTAGCTCCAAATCCTCAACCTTTTCCTTAACACCCGCTTGTTTGGACTGTACATTCAACCAGCAAGGCGTCAAGTGCATCAAGGTGAGTATTGATAGTTAGCTTAGTTTCCTCTATCAGCCGCTTCAAATCCTTGTCTTGTGTCTAGATAGCAGTGAGTATCATTATATGTAGGAAAATGTGAACATAAAACGCACTACTGCAGGCAGCAACAAATACAACAGAATACATTAGAGATTTTAGAAAGGGTGAATAACTGAACATTTTAAACCTGGAATGGAGTTTCTAGGTGAAAGTATAAGAATGTTAGACAGTGCTTCCCAGTGCTTCCTGTGGTGTGCCACAGAGGTATTGTGTGTGTGTGTGTGTGTGTGAATTATTTTGAAATAATTCAAAATACACTATATTTAAATTTTTTTTTCATAATATCAGTCCGTAATATATCAAAATTATTTTTTCTTTATAATAAAATAGTTATTTCTAACTGTATTCAGTTACTTATTAAGATTTCAGTCAGTCAGTCAGTTGACAATTACCCACCTCGCATACATTAGGTATGAGTGTGATGGAGAAATTGAGAAAACTTTTTTGCAGATGTTCAAATGCAACTGTGGAAGCTACATTTGACATTTGAACAATTTCAAGGTTTCCAATTACTTTACTGAACAGTGCGTTACACTCAGCACCGATAGTGCTTGCGGTATGCTTAGGCAACAAAGTGGAGTTCTGAAGCGGATCAGAGATGTGGCCCCACTGCTCACTCAAATACATTGCTGCATTCACAGAGAAGCATTAGCTGCTAAGAGAATGCCCATGGATTTAAAGATTGTTTTGGACAATGCTGTCAGAATGGTGAATTACATCAAAAGTCATCCATTACAAGCACGTTTGATTTCCCTTTTGTGTGAGAAGATGGGAAGTGAACACCACCAGCTCTTACTACATACTGATGTCCGGTGGCTCTCACGCAGCAGAGTGCTCACCCAGCTCTTCCAGTTACGTGACGAGGTCAGAACATTTTTCATTGACTCCAAATTTGAATTTGCAGACTGCCTCTTTGATTTTGACTAGCTTTGTAAATTGGCCTACCTGGCAGACATTTTCAGCCACATGAATGGACTCAATCTAGCCCTACAGGGGAAAGCAGTAACAATGTTTCACGTGCAAAACAAAATAGAAGTGACCACAAAGAAAATTGATTTGTGGGGGAAAAGAATGACCCGAGGCAACTATTGGTCCTTCGAAAATGTGTCTGAGTTTTTGAGTAAAGAGGAGAGGCCACTTCCCGTCACTGTAGCAGCTGATATCGTAGCGCACCTGCAGGCTTTGAAGTCAGATACGATGCACAACTACTTCCCCGGTATCAGCGAACAGCAGAGATGGCTAAAGAATCCCTTTGCCAACTACACTGAGGATGTAATTGTGGGTCTCACCTCCAAGGAACAGGACAGCCTTGTTGATCTATCCTGCGATAGCTGTTTGAAACTGATTTTTTTTCCAGAAAGACTTTTGACTCAGTTATGGTTGCAAGTGTCTTCCAAATACCCTGAGATCTGTAACAAGGCAATATTTCTGAAGCCATTTGCAACAACGTATCTCTGTGAAGCGGAATTTTCAGTGCTTGTCCTTAAAGACAAAGTGCAGGAATGCGTTGGGTGTTGAACCCGATCTTCGCCTAAGAATTATGTCTATTCAGCCAGACGTCAAATCCTTAACAGCTGAAAAGCAGCATCACCCATCGCATTAGGTAGACAGTACCAAGTAAGCCAGACTATTAGACTATTCTTTACTTAATTGTTCTTAAGTTCTTAATTGACTAAGTTCACATCATCCTTCAGTTTAAATGTTTATGTCGTAATGTCATTTAACCATTGTTTTTCAACACAGTTATGAATTTCAATGCAATATATTTGTGAACTGTATGCCTATGTAGCTACTGTTACAGATTTTGATGTCATATCATTGTAAATAGTATGCAGTGTTTTGGATTTAGATGCAACGTATTTGTAAACAAAGTGCAGCTAATCATCTTACATTCACAAGAAATTTTTAAATTTTGTACATTTTTATGGTAGTGCACATAATGCTGATGGAACCCTTCCAGCTGTCAATAAATGATGTCATTTTGTGCAAAAAGACAATCTATTTTATTATTACCTGTATTTTATCAATCTATATTTATTATATACCCAGGACAAAAAAAATGTGTGTGTGTGTTTTTGGGGGGGGGAGTCGTGTAGCTTTTGCTGATTTTTTGGGGGGGGCCTTACGCCTCTGAAGTTCTGTTTTAGATGAAAGACTTCTTGTTGACAGAGTGAAACATACAATACACGAAAACCTAGAGTGGCGATGACGTCACCCACTACTTTTTCCCATCTAAATGAAGGCAAAGAATGAAGGATGGATAAAAGGAGAAGTCTGAGTTTAATCTGTCTCTGATTTTGCATGAATAAAATTGTAGAACAATTAAATAATAATAAGAACAATAACAACAATACTACTACTACTACTACTAATAATAATAATAATAATAATATAGCTGCAAGCAGCGATGACGGGCCCAAGCAAATTGGTGCCATCACCACCCAGTGGGTGTATGAAAACAATGCATAGTGAAGCTAGTGCTGTAGAGTAACTTGTTTTGCACTGAGATTAAGCCCAGGTCTAAGGATTTACAACAGCTTCCATGTCCAAATATATAGCTCATATTTAGTGATATAATGCATGACGAAGATAAAAGATATATGTCATTATCCTTCAGGTTCACTCAGGTTTGTCAGTGGTGGAGTGACTGGCCGCTTTATGTTCTCCAGACCTCCCTGATCCATCCTGATGCGCTACTTCTGGGTGGAGTTCTCATCGGTTGAGATCACTCACTGCTGCTGGGGGCAGCCCCACATGGACGGCCTTAGATCATTGGGATTGCTGGGGATGGTGCCACTTGGGGGCCGTGGAGATGGCTTGGGGATCTCATATGGAAAGTTGTACTGTGATGGCTTGGGGCTGCGGTTGCCACAAGCAGCTTTGTACTCAGGACTCCATCAGTGGACAGTGGATAGGTTTAACAAACCGGACTTCTTGTGAAAACCATGATGAATTTACTGGTTGCACAACTGCATTTTTTGTCCATTTAGTATACCGTTATAGAGGGGATCTATTTATAATTGCATTATCCATTAGCACCCGGATGAGGATGGGTTTCCTTTTGAGTCTGGTTCCTCTCAAGTTTTCTTCCTCATATCATCTCAGGGAGTTTTTCCTTGCCACCACAGCCTCTGGCTTGCTCATTAGGGATAAATTCACATTTACAATTTATTTTGGTTTAATTTAATTTGATTCTATTTATTTCTGTAAAGCTGCTTTGTGACAATGTCCATTGTTAAAAGCACTATACAAAAAAATTGAATTGAACTGAATCCTTACTAGCCATTAATTAATTGTAGTGAAGTAATGTGTAGTGGGCACATGCATTTAAGGGGGTGCAACATAGCTCCCATAATCAATCAATCAAATCAGACAATGCATTTAAAAGATATGAGACTTTTCCTGTTGTCATTAATTTAATCCCTCGCCATGGTCAGAACTTTCGAGATATCAAAAATCTGTTCGCAATTTAGCATCTTCAGTGTCTTGGCATAATGTTGACCACATTTGGTGAGAACAAAAAAATCCACATTAAATCCAAAATTACCTACTTCCAGTTGGGCAGAGCTAATGACTGTCATTTTGAAAGTTGTCCAGCTTGATGAGAACAACATATTTACAGAGTTTGGTGACTGTAGGTGAAACTGACCCCACCATTTTAGTCACAAGGGGGCGCTACAGAACCCCCTCTTCCATGCCCATGTCTTAGATTTTGCCTCCGTCTAATGGTCAACAACTCTGACGTGTGTGCAGACTTTCATAAAATTTTAAGCATGGTAAGAGCCTCAAAAACATCCGAAAAGAGTGTTAACGTGTGATGTGTTACCATGGCAACACTATTTAAGATATCAAAAATCCTTTCACATTCTGACCAAGTTTGAGGTGATTCGGGTAAATATAAGAGGATTATTGCAAAGTCTGTTCTAAGTCACACACTTCCTGCTGCCAGCTGGTGGCACTATGACCCAAGTTTCATCTAAATCACTCAACGCACTCAGAAGATATGAGACACTTCAAGTTTCCCTTTTCTTGCCATAAATTTATTGCCTCGCCATGGCGAAACTGTTCGAGATATCAAAAATCCCTTTGCAATTTCCTATCCTCAATGTCTTGGCATAATGTTGACCAAGTTTGGTGACAATTGCATGAATCCCCTAGGAGGAGTATTTAAAAATTCACCGCACTTTTTCACAAAATTCAAAGTGCGAAAGTTGTTCGGGTCAATGAGAACAATATGCATACAGAGCTTTGTAGGTATACGAATAAGTATGTACAATATACACCGAACAGCCATAACATTATGACCACCTGCCTAATATTGTGTTGGTCCCCCTTTTGCTGCCAAAACAACCCTGACCCATCGAGGCATGGACTCCACTAGATCCCTGAAGGTGTGCTGTGGTATCTGGCACCAAGACGTTAACAGCAGATCCTTTAAGTCCTGTAAGTTGCGAGGTGGGGCCTCCATGGATCGGACTTGATGGCCAGCACATCCCACAGATGTTCGATTGGATTGAGATCTGGGAAATTTGGAGGCCAAGTCAACACCTTGAACTCTTTGTCATGCTCCTCGAACCATTCCTGAACAATTTTTACAGTGTGGCAGGGTGCATTATCCTGCCGAAAGAGGTCACTTCCATTAGGGAATACCGCTGCCATTAAGGGGTGTACTTGGTCTGCAACAATGTTTAGGTAGGTGGTATGTGTCAAAATAGCATCCACATGAATGCCAGGGCCCAAAGTTTCCCAGCAGAACATTGCCCAGAGCATCACAATGCCTCTGCCAGCTTGCGTTCTTCCCATAGTGCATGCTGGTGCCATCTCTTCCCCAGGTAAACGATGCACACGCACCCGGCCTTCCACATGATGTAAAAGAAAATGTGATTTATCTGACCAGGCCACCTTCTTCCATTGCTCCGTGGTCCAGTTCTGATGCTCACCTGTCCATTGTAGGCACTTTCGGCAGTGGACAGTGGTCAGCATGGGCACTCTGACCGGTCTGCGGTTACGCAGCCCCATACGCAGCAAGTTGCGATGCACTGTGTGTTCTGACACCTTTCTATCATAGCCAGCTTTAACTTTTCAGCAATTTGTGCTACAATAGCTCTTCTGTGGGATCAGACCAGACGGACTAGCCTTCACTCCCCATGCGCATCAGTGAGCCTTGGGCGCCCACGACCCTGTCGCTAGTTCACCGGTTGTCCTTCCTTGGACCACTTTTGGTAGGTACTAACCACTGCATACTGGGAACACCCCACAAGGCCTGCCGTTTTAAAGATGCTCTGACCCAGTCATCTAGCCATCACAATTTGGCCGTTGTCAAAGTCTCTCTAATCCTTACACTTGCCCATTTTTCCTGTTTCCAACACATCAACTTCGAGAACCGACTGGTCACTTGCTGCCTAATATATCTCAACCCTTGACAGGTGCTATTGTAACGAGAGAATCAATATTATTCACTTCACCTGTCAGTGGTCATAATGTTATGGCTGATCGGTGTATGCACCACGTTTATGTACCGTGTACCGACTCTGATGTGTGTTCCACATTTTTGTTTTTGAGCATGTTAAGGGCCCCAAAAGCCCCTGAAACCTTGAAAAAAATAATAGCCAAAAAATATAAATAATCCTTAGGAAAGCAATAGGGCCCTGCACACTTTCGGTGCTTGGGCCCTAACAATAATCAAAAATGTAAATGAAGTCAGATAACAATAGTACTGCTTCACAATGCACATTAACTAGAACATTGCATTTTTTGAAGAAATCACAAAGTATTGAAGCCAATGCAATGCAACTCACTGATGTTTGCTAACGGGTTGATAGACATTGTCAGGCAGTGCCTACGGTATCACAGGTGGTTCCTAGCTTGTTCTTAAGTGGTTGTAAGAGCATTTCAGCTCGATCATATGGTATGTGAGAAAAGCACTTGAAATTAACCACACCCCAACTTCAGCACATGACCTCAGAATCTAGCGCTGAATATGTCTTACAAGTTTTGCACATATCCATCTATCATGTGTTATAGCTGTCTGAGCAAATTATAAGCCCCGCCTTGGAATGAATGATTGGTAGGTGGCATCCACATTCTTTACAAATGTGCACAGATTTTTAATAAATATTGATGAACAGACTCCGCTGAGTAATTTGACACCAGTCTGGAAGATCTGACAACAATAATAGTTTAAAAGATGGGATCACATATTAATCAAATTATACAAAATTCGATTGCGTTCCAAAACGCAAATTTTTGTAGCATAAGTGAGTGAATCAGGAGTAAAAAAAAGAAAAGAATAGTGCCCCCCCACCCCATGGCCAATTTGAGTTACAATGCCGCATTGACTCCAACCCCTGTTAATGACCACACCCAAAGCTCAGCTTATATCTGAAACTTTTCTGAATTTAGCACTGCCCCCTATTGATGACCAAGCCCAAAACTCAGCGGACCTCCTCAAGACTTTGACCTGAAAGGGCCTGTCAAGTTTCGTTCAAGTGCATACAAAGAATCATACGTTACAGTTGTTTGAGTGAATTAGACTCTGCCCCATTCGAATTGACTGATCAGATAAAAGAATTTTGTTTCCAGACCTCACAATTCTCAAGATATGGCCTAAAATGTAAAATGGTGGGCTATGAAGTGCTACATCACCACCATTAGGCTGACTGGACTCAACTCTCTTGCCTGAGGAGAGGGAGGGAGTACTACATAATAGCAAAGGTTCATGTCTGTAGCATGTACAGTTTGGTCTACATAACCTTCCAAAAAATTTTTTCCATTCGTTCAAATGCGGAAAAAATGCACTTTGAATGGCTGCTACATGGGGTGCAGGACCAATCAAAAAGCTGTATACAAGCACACCTTTCCCAACCAGACCAGAGTGGGCAGAGCTAAACAGTTCAAAAGAGAATTTTCACTGTACACCTTATTTTCCAAGAGATATGCTTGTTTTTGTGTGCATAAACATGAACAGCACCCGCCAGTGGCCAATTTGAGTGAGACTGCATCAGCCTGTTTTGTGATGATAGCTCAATGGTAACCCTGTCAAAATGGCTGATTGGCCAATGGTGGCCATATTTGTCAAGCAATAAAGTCATTGTCAAAATATACAGCTATTTGACGTTAGTGCCGCCCCTTTGTATGTCCACACCCTAAACTTTGCGCATGACCTCAGAATCTTGTCCTCTACATGCATATGTTTTATCTACCTATCAAGTTTCGTGTTGATATACTTTACAGTTTAGTCTGCACGATTGGTTTTAGTGGAGAAAAAGAAAAATAATACATATAGCTGCAAGCGGCAACCTGCAGGGTCCAAACACTCCTCGCAAATATCGCCCCCAGTGGCCAATTCTTACAAAGATACATAAAACCATAAAGAGACCATACATCAACATACCAATCAAGTTTTGTGATGATAGCTAGTTGTTTAAAATGCCTGTTAAACAATAGGGTTACAAGCACTTTGTGCTCTGACCCCTAATAAATATAGTTACAAGCGTTGATCCAAGCAGTCTTTGCAAACATCGCTTCCAATAGCCAGTTCTTGGCAATGTACACAGGACAACAAATCATCTATACATATTAATATAAAGTTTTGTGACAATAGCTCAATGTTAGTTGTGTGAAATGCCTGCTGAAAGCTGACTAGCTGAAGGCGGCCATGCTTCTGAAGTAATTCATGGGTTATGAAAAATCCAGTTACAGATCAGCACATTGACGCAGCACATCAAATTTCAGCTCGAGCAGACATTTGGTACCTGAGAAATAGCTATTTCAACTTAGCTCCACCTGATACTTGCCTTTAAAGTTTTGTCTAATTCCATGCAGGCATTCATGAATTACAGCTGTTTTAGTAAACTAGCTCCACCCCACGTGGGTTGATGGGCATATGCTGGCTGTATTGTTTACAAATTTCAACATTTTTTTAATAATTATTAAAGGTCACACTCTCCTGACTATTTTGACACCAAACTCATGACAATCTGACAAAAATCCTAGGACTACTTCCCAAAAGTAGGTGTTGCACAATATGCAAATTATTGTAAACTGGAGTGTGCGGGGGCTAAATGATTAAAAGATCAAGTTAACCAAGTTAAAATGATTTAACACAAGGAATCAACACTAACAAGAAATTTCAGTGTGCCTCTAATTTTCCAAGAAATGCTGATAAACAAAAACATGAATAGCACCCCAGTGGCCAATCTGAGTGGGAGGGCATCACATAGTAGTGGGTCCACACCCAAACCTGCCATTCAAGTTGTAACAACAGCTCGATTTTAACCCTGTCAAATGCCTGCTAAATCTGATTGGTTGATGGCAGCCATATTTTTTAAATAAATTAATTAGGTCATCACCAAAAATCCACTTACAGATTAGCACATACACTCACTGTCCACTTTATTAGGAATACCTGTACACCTGCACATTCATGCAGTTATCTAATTAGCCGATCATGTGGCAGCAGCACAATGCAAAAACCATGCAGGTATAGGTCAAGAGCTTAATTTAATGTTCACATCAAACATCAGAATGAAGAAAAAGTGTGATCTCTGTGACTTTAACTGTGGCATGGATGTTGGTGCCAAATGGGCTGGTTTAAGTATTTCAGAAACTGCTGATCTCCTGGGAATCAAACACACAACAGTCTCTACAGTTTACACAGAATGGTGGGAAAAACAAAAACACTGAGTAAGCAACAGTTCTGTGGGTGGAAATGCCCTGTTGATAAGAGAGGAAAATCGCCAGATGGTTTGAGCTGAAGATTAGAAAAAAAAATCGCCAGTCTTCAACAGTCCAGTTTCAGTGAGCCTGTTCCCATGATAGCCTCAGATTCTTGTTCTTGGCTGACAGGAGGGGGAACCTGATATGGTCTTAGGTTGTTGTAGTGCATCCACCTCAAGGATTGATATGTTATGTGTTCTGAGATACTTTTCTGCTCACCACGGTTATAAAGAGTGCTTATTTGAGATACTATAGCCTTCCTGTCAACTCAGACCAGTCTGGTCATTCTCCTCTAATCTCTCTCAACAACAAGCACACAGGATGTTTTTTTTTCCTCACCATTCTGTGTCAACTCTAGAGACTTGTGCGCAAAAATCCCAGAATATCAGCAGTTTCTGAAATAGTGGCCACATCCAGCCCATCTGGCACCAACAACCATGCCACAGTTCAAGTCACAGAGATCCCAATATTTCCCCATTCTGATGTCTGAACATTAACTGAAGCGCTTGCCCTGTATCTGCATAATTTCTTGTATTGCACTGCTGCCATATAATCAGCTGATTTGATAACTGCATGAATGTGCAGATGTACATGTGGTTCTAATAAAATGGTTGGTGAGTGTAGATGCAGCATACCAAATTTCAGCTCAGTGTGACATATGTCAACATGTTTCTGATAATTATTAAGTTTCACACTCTGCTGAGCAGTTTAGCACCAAAGTTGGGAAGATAAACTAAAAATCCTATGACTAGTTCGCAAAAGCATGTTTTGCATATTATGCTAATTACCATAAGCTAGCATGGGCTTTTTTTGTTTGGGACGACCCAAGGAATCATTGTCAAAAAGAATTTTCTATGCATGACATATGGTTTATAAGACATGGACCACTACATAAAACCTTGTTCTACCATTAGGCCTATGTGGGTCCCTTCATGTGCCTGAGTAGTGAAACTGCACCTTCATTCCAAATTCGGTGTTTGTATGTCTTGTAGTCGTTGTTCTCCAGACCATTTCAGCAGAGAATCAGAATAATAAGAAAAATCCTAACAAAAACAATAGGGTTCAGTTGGGCCCATAATAATAATAGAAATAATAAAAAATTAAAAAAAAAAAAAAATCTGGACAAAAACAATAGGGTTCCAGCACTTTGTGCTTGGAGCCCTAATAAGAATAACCAAACAAAAAGCATAGCTGCAAGCTGCAAATATCAGGCTTCAAGCACTTTAGGGCCTTTAAGGACATGTATAAAAAGATATTACTTTATTATTGTGCAAGCCTATAAACACCTAAATCAGAGAAAAAACAAGATAATTTTAAGAAATATATGGTAATTTACCATAAAGAAATAGCATTTTTAAACATTTAAACTGTTGTAGTGCCATTTATTATCCGAGCTCCATAAAATTTTGCATGCTTCTTAAGAATCATGTGTGTTTGCACGTGCTTACTTAATTTCATCATTGCTGACTTTTCCGTTAGGAGTTACTGATTTTTGCGTACACTAAGCCATATTCATTTTTGTAAATATCCCTGTTATGACTATCTAAATAAAAAAGTTCAACATATTTTTTTGATTAATTATTGACCTAGAGAGTCCAGAGAAATGTTTTGTGAGTAAAAACCTAGGACTAGTTCACAAAAGTGTTTTTTTTTTAAATAATCTCAAATATGTAATGAACAATTTGATTGACACTAGTGGTTCAATGAGGCAAAGTTGTTCAGAATGAGGAGATCTAACATATGATATCAATACCGTGTGCGCATAATATACAATAATTTACACACTTACAACCAGATAAAATCTCCTGGTGGCCAAGTTTTTTCAAATTTTGCACAGACCTCTAGTGCAGGGAGTCAAACAGGCCCATGGACCTTGGATAAAGACACTTTGTGCAAGATTTCAAGTTGATTGGACCAATGGTTCCATATTTAGCACCAATTTCATGTTTTGTCCTGTTACAGCACCACCATGTGGCCAATCTCTGCAGTTTTGTGCATGTGACCTCAGATTGAGCCCATACGTAAGTGTGTAAGGTTTGGTGAAATTATCTCATTTTGTTCAAGAGTCATAGCCATTTCAGTAAAAGTGGCCACACCTTCTTCAAAAGATTTTTGCCTGCCTTCAAGGCAATGAATCAAAAGTTCAAACTTTTTTTTTTGATAATTATTGATCTAAGGAGTCCAAACAATTGTACTGCACTCTTTTATTTTGGATGAGTGAAAAATCTAAGACTAGTTTGCAAAAGTATGTTTAAGTAATCTCAAATATTTGACAAACAGTTTGACTGACTCTAATGGTTCTTGAGGTGAAGTTGTTCAGAATGAGGAGCTCCATCAAATGGTATGAATTACTTGTGTTTGTGTGAAACACTGCGGTATACAAAACCATTTACGTGCATGAAAAACTTGATAGCGTCTCCAGTGGCTTTCAGCACTTCATGCTTGAACCCCTAATAATAACAAAACCTAACAAAAACAATAGGATTTCAGCTTGAACTGCTAACAAAAATCCTTACAAAAACAATAGAATTCCAGTATCTTCGGTGATTGGACCCCTAAAAAGATTATGAACAACAACATATTGACTTTGTCAAGCTAACATAATAAGAAGAAGAATATGAAGAACAACATGTTGCCTGTGTCAAGCCAACATAAATATAGCTCCAAGCAGCCACTGATGGGCCCAAGCACCAACTCTCTTTGTATTAGCATGTGTATATTATACCGCATCACTTAACATGCGAACATTGAACCATACTCCATGATGTACAGTAGAATTATGCTTATTAGCCTCACTTTCAGTTTGATTGCCTCGCTATGGCAACACAACTCCTTTGCAATTTAGTTTCATAGACCTCTTGACACCATGCCTACCATGTTTGAATCTGATTCAAACTGATTCTGAATCTGATTCCCTAGGAAGAATATTTAAAGCTTTGGTACCGTCAAAATGCACAAAATCAAAAATCCCTGACTTCTTGTTGGGTAGAGTTAACGGAGGCGATTGTAAAATTTATTTGTCTTAAGAAGACCCATATGCTTACAAAGTTTCGTGCATGTTGTTGAAATTGGATGCCCACATCGAAGAAAAATGTCACAGGGGGTGCGGTGGAGCCCAAGGTCCTCACTGCTGGCTTGTGTATGTGACTATTTCCCGTCGTTTAACATACATTTAAACACCTTTTAAGATATCTAAAATTCCATTGTTATTTAGCATGATGGGCATCTTCATATCTTGCTGACCAAATTTGGTATGAATTGGATGAATACTCTAGAAGGATCATTTAAAAGTTTACAAGAGGAGTGTTAAAAAGTTTGGTTTATAAGCCTCACTTCCGGTTGCCAGTTGTTGGTGTTATGACAATGAATCATTGTTGGTATGTGTATGGGACTATGCACCAACATTTAATATAAATGTGATCTTTGGGCCATATTGCATGATGTATTGTGGAATTATGGCACACTTCCTGTTTGTGCAGTGTAATATTTTAATTGATTGCCTTGCCATGGCAACACCATTAAATATGCTCATGCTGAAAAAAAAAATGACAAAGGGACGCTATTAGTCCATAGGGTGACCCCTTGGTCCAGTTTTTTTGCCAAACCCTGATGACCAGCATTTCTGATGTGAGTGCTAAGTTTTGCAGGGTTTTGAGCATGGTAAGCACCGCAAAAATGCCAAAAAGTAACAGAAACAGTAGGACTCTGAAACCTTGGTGCTTGGGCCCTCATAATTATCATAACAGAAACAATAGCGCCCTTCGCACCCTTGGTGCTTGGGGCCTATTAATATTAATAATAACAACAACAACAATAGCAAAGCCTGCTAAACATGCTAAAAGAGTTAAACGATATTATGACGTTTCCTTCTGTGATTTTAAAATGTTAAGAGTGCAAAGGTTAAAAGTCTAAAAAGATATAAGGCTCTGTCAAGTCAATATAATTATAATAATAACATTATCATGAAGAATAGTATGTTGGCTCTGTCAAGCAATAAGATGTAACAGAAATTGGAAAACAGTAGTTTTGCGAATTGCGCAATCTATAATATCTAAGAAAAAAAAGTGCATTTTCTGAAGAAAATGCAGTCATTGTGCAGCTTAAGCAAGTTCCTAGCGTTACTAATGCATTGCTAGGGCATTGCCAGGTGGTTGCTATTGTATCGCATGTGATTGCTAGGGTGTTTCAACTCAATCAGACCTACAGTTCTGGAGATACAGGTAGCTGAACTTAACCCTGCCCCCTAAGGGTGCCACCATCCCAACTTTAGCAGACAGCCTCAGACACTAGTCTGAGAGCTTTGGGTCACATATTAATCAAATTATCAGTAATTTAAGTGGGTATGGCCAAATGGTCATTGATTATGATGATTATGATAAGCCAATGACTCAGGACAATGAAGAATCTTCACTAAACACATTTTACAGGAGATATGCTTGTTCGTAAGCAAATTTTTTTTTTAAGCAACCAAGCCATCATTAACAGTACACATACAAATTAGGATAAATTAGGATAACATTGCAGAATACCAAGTTTCAGCTCAATCGGGCATACGGTTCCTGAGTAACAGTTTTCTGAACTTAATTCCACCCCCTGTGAATGACTACACCCAAAACTCAGCTTATGTCCGAACCTTGTACTGAAGGGGCCTGTCAAGTTTTGGACAAAAATCATAGGACTAGTTCCCAAAAGTATGTTTGCACACCCAAAACGTGGGTGGAGCTAAGTGGTGCTATAGCACCACCTTTAGGCTGATAGGGCTCATCTCTCTTGCATAAGTAGAGAGGCAGAGTACTATATAATGGTATTACTCAAAGCAGCCTTATTAACATCCTGTCTGGTCCCTGTTCCAAAGACTACTCCCAAATTCCCGAATTACTACAGATCAGTTGCACTCATCACATGTAACACAGGTTCTGGAGAGACTGGTCTTGGCCCACCTCAGACCTCAGGTGAGCTAATTTCTGGACCCACTGCAGTTCACCTACCAGCCACAGGTAGGCATGGATGATACAGTAATCTATTTACTGCAGACAGTACAATCCTACTTGAACTGCAACAATACCACAGTAAGAATCATGTAATTTGATTTCTCAAATGCATTCAACACTATACAACCCCTCCTACTAAGTGAGAAGATGTGTAGAATGCAGGTCAGCACCTCCGTGATCTCCTGGGTCACGGATTATCTGTCAGACAGACTTCAGTTCTGAGCAGCACTAAAGCACCACAGGGAATATGCTGGGGGGACACATTAGAGCTGGAGAATCCTTGCTCAACAAACTGATAAAGAAGGCTGGCTCTGTCCTGGGATGTCCCTGGACAGTTTTGAGGTGGTTGTTGAAAGTAGAACACTAAATAAGATATTATCCATCTTGGACAATGCATCACATCTCCTCTATGCCCTATTTGTCAAACAGTGGGGCACTATCAGTAAAAGTTAATAAGCTCACTGGACATACGTATGTTACATTTTTACACTGGGTTGCATTCTGTTGATGCTACTCATTATATAATTGCACTATACAACCGATCAACTGTGGTCACTCTGTTGGTCACAGTTACTCTGCTGCACCTCCATGGTTCAGTACCTTACACTAATCATTCATCTTCCCTGGGATCAATTCTCCAATATTGCACTGACCCTTTAACATCACTCAAAGGACTTGTGTATAAGGCAATATTCACTTTATACTGTTAAAACTCCAGTACTGCACTGACATTCAGTTACTCAGAAGACGTCTGTATAAAAGGCTATACTCACTTTATATCCAATATTATAATTTATAATTTTGTACTGAATGTTTATTTTTATTATTATTTAGTTTTTTGCTCACACACTGTACTTTTTGGATTGATGCTGTAATCTGTAAATTTCCCTCTGGGATTAATAAAGTGATCAACGGATCAATCACTTTATTTGATTGATCGATCACTCAATCTAATAAAGTGATCAATGGACCTATCTATCTATCTATCTATCTATCTATGCCGTCCCTATAGGAAAATGACACACATTAGAATAAATGTGACCCAAGTAAACAGACTAAGTCTTCAAGCAGAGTAACAATAACAATAATAATAATAATAATAATAATAATAATAATAATAATTATAAAAGCTGCAAGCAGCATTTTCAGGGGCCAAGCACCCAGACCCGGTGAGCTGCACATTCCCAGACGCGCTACAATTGCTACATAAGCAATCACAGGAAAGCAGAGCCATAACTATAGGCAAAGGGATTCAAGAATGATTTGTAGTTTCATGCATTTGACAGTCCGTTATGGGAGAATGGTTTTGAATATCAGAGTTCCTTTGATAACTTTTGTTTAGACAGGCCTCAAGATGATTTGATCCAAATTTGGTGAAGATTGGACAAAATTTGGATGAGGAGTAGCAAAAATGGCAGTTAGATATAAGCATTTTTGGCATTTTATTGTAACTTTTGACCAGTAAGTGGCGCTGTCACAAAATTTGTTGTATAGCCTCAGTTTATGGTCCTGAAAATGCCTACCAAGATTTGTGTCAGTGTGCAAGGTCGTTGCTGAGATACAGCCTCACTTCCTGTTTGGTGGTGTCACCATCAGATTTGTTGGTACATTACGGGAAACCATTGGAATATCAACATTCTTCTGAAAACTTTTTTCCAGGTTGGGCTGAATATGATGTATCCCAAATTTGGTCAAATTATGTCAATTGGACATAATTTGTAGCGAAAAACAGTTTTTGACAAAATCCAAGATGGTCCTCAGGAAGGACACTGAATTTCAGATGTTGGTGTGCGTTCACTTCAGCATACTCCAGGGAATTACAGGAAAAAAGAACTGTGAATTTAGCACAAATTCTTCAAATGATATAAGGAAAAAAATGAAAGTTGTTACAGTTCTTGACCACAAGGTGACACGGTCACAAAACTTCTTGTTTACATTCATAGTGAGGTCCTGAAGATATTTATCAAGTTTCTTGATGATACATAGATAGATGCATTGCTGAGACACACACTCTCATCCTGTTTTTTTGCATTTGCCAGCACGTTACAGGAGAATGGTTTTGAATATCAAAATTTGTTTGTTCCTTTAGTTCAGACAGGTCTCAAGATGTGAGTCAAATTTGGTGAAGATTGGACTAAATTTGCCGGAGGACTAGCAAGTTAGATGTAAGCATTTTTAGCACGTTATGGTAATGGTAACTTTTGACTAGTAGGTGGTGCTGGCACGAAATTTGTTGCATGGTCATGGTCCTGAAGATGCCTACCGAATTTAGTGTGAGTGCACAAAGTGGTTTGGCAGCTTCCTGTCAGATTCTTTGGCCCATTATGGACAAACCGTTTGAAGTATTCAAGTTAGATGTAAGCTTGTAAGATGTACATTTTGTGAAGCTTACTCTGAAGATGATGTGTGCCAAATTTGGTGATAATTGGACAAAATGTGTAGGAGTAGAGAAAAAACTGTTTTTGACTAAATCCAAGATGGTGGAAAATCTAATTAGATTTCTAATCTAATTAGGAAAAAATCTAATTAGGTGGAAATGCTCACACAGTTCAAAAGTTATGACCATACTTCCAAATTTGACCCGATGATGGTGCTAAAGCTTTGGCAGCACTTGGCCCAAATTTGGTCAGAATGTTCCTTAGACCCTTCCCACTCAGTATGCCAAATTTCACAACTTTTTACCAGACGGGTCTATGGGCTGCCATAGACACGCTAGCAAGAAGATGATGAGGATTAAGAAAAGGTAGAATAACAACAGGGAGCCTACACACATTCAGTGCTTGGGCCCCTAATAAGAAGACTATGAAGACAATACGTAAGCTTTGTCAATATTTTATAACGAATAACAATATAGCATAGTATAGCACTGCACAATCCTGACACAATTTTATACATACATACTGTTTACATATATACACCGATCAGCCATAACATTAAAACCACTGACACGTGACTTAAATAACATTGATTATCTTGTTATAATGGCACACGTAAAGGGGTGGGATATATTAGGCAGCAAGTGAACAGACAGTTCTCTAAGTTCATGTGTTGGAAGCTTGAAAAATGGGCAAGCGTAAAGATCTGAGCGACTTTGACAAGGGCCAAACTGTGACTAGACGACTGGGTCAGAGCTTTTCCAAAATGGCAGGTCTTGTGGGGTATTCCCAGTATGCAGTGGTTAGTACCTACCAAAAGTATCCAAGGAAGGGCAACCGGTGAACCAGTGACAGGGTCACGGGTGCCCAAGGCTCACTGATGTGCGTGGGGAGCGAAGGCTAGCCTATCTAGCTCAACTCAACAGAAGAGTTACTGTAGATGCTCTGGGCAATGTTCTGCTGGGAAACCTTGGGTCCTGGCATTCATGTGGATTTTACTTTGACACATACCACTTACCTAAACATTGTTGCAGACCAAGTACACCCCTTAATGGCAACGGTATTCCCTAATGGCAGTGGTCTCTTTCAACAGGATAATGCGCCCTGCCATACTGCAAAAATTGTTCAGCAATGGCTTGAGGAAGATGACAAAGAGTTCAAGGTGTTGACTGAAAATCAGAGAACAATTACTGTGTTACTTTGCACACTAAATAATAAAAATAATAACATCAGCACAATCACTAATCTGAAAAACATACAATTCCAATAGGATGCCAGTGCACCTTCGGTACATGGCCCCCTAAATATAGCTGCAAGCAGCAATTGACAGGTTCAAGCACTAAGCGAGCAGCAGTGTCTGTTTTAACAGCCAATATTACCACCTGTGTTGAATGATGCGGCATAATAACATACACATGCTAATACTGTCTGTTTTAACTCTGAGCCACATAGCACTATGTACATTGGAAGTATGCCACACTCCTTGTTTGTACTACATGACATGTTCAATGACATTTCCTTCCTAATTTAATATCATGAATATCTTGACATCATCCTGACCAAATCTGGTATGAATCAGATGAACCCTGTACGAGGAGTATTTAAAAATTCAGTGCTTGTCAAAATGCAGGAAAAAATCCAAAATAACTGAATTCCTGTTGGGAAGAGTTAATGGACACAATTGTGAAATTTGTCTGTCTTCACAAGATACACATGCCTACCATCTGTCATACATGTAGGTGAAAAGAGATGCCCAAAATTAAGAACAAAATGTCACTATAGAGTCCCTGGACAACACCTGGGTCCAGTCTTTTGCCAGAACATAATGGCATGCACTTATGAAATATGGATAGTGTGCGTTGTATTTGTATTATTTTAATAAACGTGGCCTTTTGACTATGAAGGGGGTGCCAGTTTCATGGTTTTTACACTACACTGAGCTTGATTTGTAACAATATTGCTGGTGGAAAAAGCAAGTCCAGTTTCCCTAAATATCTGCTATGGCAAACAAAAAGAAAGTGTACACACAGATAGTATATAAACAATGTACAATGTACTAATTTTGTTTTAAGATTGCAAAGACTGGGAGAGGGGAAGGAGACTACTGAGTGGATAATGTCTACACATTGCATTTACTACAAAATAGAAATGCGTACTGTGAACTTGTTTCCCATGCAATGACTGAGAAAAGAAAGAAAAATGAGTCTTCCATATCCAAAGCCCAAACTGTTTTGGGTTTGTTTCATGCCTTTTTGTGTGGTTTTTGAGACGTATTTGGGGTGGAAATGTTGTTGATACCTGGCAACCCTGTCTGTGAGTTTCACACTTGCACCGGTCAAGTGCGCATGAAAGTAAAAACCTTGCCCTCATCTGATTTTTTTTTTCATCCTGTGGGCTCTCAGTCCAGACTCCACAAATAGCGCAAAAAATATATTCTTGTATGTATCTCACTGAGCTAGCCAACAAAAATTGGCATAATGAGAATGTGTTACGAGATCCACAGCCTTCACAGTGTCTCAGAGCTATTACTGCATTACTGTCTTTTCAGACACAACGGAAGTGACGCACTTCCACTGATAAAATTATTACTGTAGCTAATTAATGCCTTGCCTAAACCTAAACGTAACCCCAGTAACATTTTGGATCTTTTAGTTTTTAAATAAATGAGAAGTGAGCAGCTTTCCTTGTGGAGACCAGCCAAATGTCTCCGAAACATCAAAACTATTCTATATATTCTATTTATGTGGGGACATTTGATCCCCACCATGAGATAAAAAGAATACACACAGTGGTCTTGAAAGTCTAAAAATATACAGGCAGGACCGTAAGTACTTGGATAGTGACAATTTTCGTAACTTTGCGTCTGTACACCGCCACAATGGATTTGAAATGAAGCAATTGAAGCGATTGAAGTGTAGACTTTCAGCATTAATTCAAGGGGTTTAACAAAAATATTGCATTAACCGTTTAGGAATTAGCCATTTTTACATAGTCCCTCCATTTTCACAGGCTCAAAAGTAATTGGACAAACTAACAAAAATACAAATATACTGATTATTTTTAATACTTGGATGCAAATGACTGCCTGAAGTCTGGAACCCAGGGACATCAGCAAATGCTGAGTTTCCTCCCTTGAGATGCTTTGCCAGGCCTTTACTGTAGCCGCCTTCAGTTGGTGCTTGTTTGCAGGTCTTTCTGCCTTCAGTTTTGTCTTCAGTATGTGAAAAGCATGCTCAATTGGGTTGAGGTCAGGTGACTGACTCTGCCATTTAAGAATACTCCATTTGATTAAAAGCCTACAGCCCGCAGGGGGCCGTCGCATTGTTAAGTACAAAACTGCTATGTACACAACTGCCATGTGTACGTGGGTACTCATGCGGCATATCATTGTAAAGCTAAGATTCTTGTGATTCGATTGATGCAAACCATTTCTAGATAAAATCACAACAGTAAGTGCAATCAACGTCTCTGACCACCAACATACAAACAAACAATTATAAAATTGAGGCAACTCACCTATGAAGCTTCATAGTAGTCCACTGATCGAAAACATCTTGACAAAAACAGTCTTGTTACATTGGCAAAGGTCCAAACAATCCAATCAAGTAAAATATTTAGTCCAAAACACACTATTACATAAATAAATACCCACGGACTGTTGTTGCATCATTTGAAATTAACGGCAGATGTGCCAAATCTTTCAGGTATTCTCAGTCATAACTTCAGTTCACATGTCAACATTTCTGATATCTTTACATCAACATGGCCACTGCACTCTGACCTTTCAGTTGACATCTCATTTGACCCAATATGTCCTGTCCATAGCCTTCAACATCCAACAAGAGTCAGCACTGAAAGGAAGTGCCTTCCCCTTTTCGATCTTGGAAAGATCCAGTTGCAGCCGATTGTGTGGATGACTGGCACATCGTATAGCCAATGAAATTCGGAAAAATACGATGTGCCGCTTTAGTGGGAAGTTTCAAGACTACAACTACAAAGTCCGTGCATAAAGCTGGCTAACCACTGCCAAGTGGTTTGCGCGTCCATGCGCAAAAGGTGAAAAGTGTAGTTTTGTGACTGTGACTGACTTTTGGAAGGTGAATTGTGGCGAAACAGACGAGGAAAACAAAATAGTCGTTCCAAGAAGTGGTGGAAGAATGTAGTCAGCGTGAAAGCGACGAGTCTGGGGATGAAGTTTCAGAAGTCAATAGTGATGAATCATGTATTAACTCCGAGGCAGAGGCATGTTTCTGGAGAGAGGAGACATTACTCTCGACAAGTAAGTATTTTATTATATTATATAACATATATTACTGTATATTCTGACATAAATAATCTTTAGTTTGAATTGAGTACATATTTTGTAGAGTGCCTTTTGTCATGTGTTTCCCCAGTGAGTCTGCTGAACTGTTTGCGGGAGGGAGGTGTTTGTGTTTGTGAAGTTTTATTACCCCTTTGTTTCCCTGTTTGTTTCAGTTTTGCCAGCTTTGTAAATGACTGTTATTTCTTTATTTTTTCATTATAGGCAATTATCTGACACAGTATCAGACATCAATTGGAAGCCAGATACTTCTCCCCCGACTCAGCAAGCGGCCACATAGAGTGGAGCAGCAGTACAGAACCTCGTCAAGAGAGGAACCCCATCCCCCAACTCCCCAGAGAGGTTCTGCCAGCAGGAGAAGACCAAGAGGCAGAGGACAGGGTGTCAGCAATACTAATAGCAAATCTGGATATGGGATATGATAGCTCTAAGTGTCACCTTTCATTAGTGCCCAAAATTATGAATGTACTTTAAAGCGTTCAAGAGTAGTAGGTTTTTTTATCCTAGGTATGTGACCATGGTTACCAAGGGTCCTTTGGAGTCTCCAAAATGAGATTTTGGAAAACGCCTGTACATACCTTTACAAATACATTCATTTTCTATTCATAAAGTATTCATTTTCTGTGGTATTGTTATCAAATTTGAACTTGGACTAGGTGGTCCCATTGTGGTCCCATTGTGTTTTCCAGCTCATAGCTCCCAGTTGTAGTCATCTGCAGGCAACTACATGCAGGAAAAAAAAAAATTGGATGAAGCAATGAAGCAGTCAAGCCAAATGCTGCATTGACATGACTGGGCTTTTCAGCAGAGCTGGAGACAACAGCCCCCATGGTAGTACAAGTAGCATTACTTTGACGAGATGCGGTGGTCTGCTTAGCATAGAAATGTGCCATAGACAGAGACCCCTCCCTATTTGATAGCAGATTTGTGGCTAGCTGAGTGCATGCATGATTTTACTGCATTCACCCCCATCGACACTATTTTGAAGACCTTTTCGCAGACCGCACAATATGCCTCACATTCAGAACTTGAACTCCTTTTCCTCCAGCCATTTTTCAGAGAACTTGCATTTCCCCATGTTCGCACAATCCTTCTTATGCATTCTTGGGACCAAGAAGTTATTTGGAATAAATCAAAAATGACGTCAAATTACAACGTGATTCTATTGGCTTTGGACACACAGATTCACCTTGCACAACAGAGATCTCGGAATAAACAATTTCATTCAAACTTACGACTTAAGCAGGGACATGTTTAAATCATAATAATACAAAAAACATATATACATAAAATAATACCTCAAGAATACATAATACTTTTTAATGACCATAATTTAGCCAATTTTATTTATTACCTTTCAAAACTTTTTAATGACCTGCGGATATCCTACCTTTCAAAAGAGACCAAAACCATGCATGTACTTCAAAAGGTTCAAGAACAGCTTTAAATCTAATTTTGGGTATGCCTTTTGGCTAATTTTACAGGATTGGGAAGATTGGGAAGGGGCGAAGCTCTTGGGTTGCTTTCGTGGTATGTTTTTGGTCATTATCCATCTGTACTGTGAAGCACCGTCCTATCAGTCTTGCAGCATTTGACTGAATCTGAGCAGAAAGTATAGCTCTATACACTGCGACTTCATCCCGCTACTTCTGTCAGCAGCCACATCCATAAACACCAGTGACCCAGTTCCATTTGCAGCCATACATGCCCATGCCAGAACACTGCCTCCACCATGTTTTGACAGATGATGTGGTATGCTGTGGATCATGAGCCCTAAATGTCCTTCTCCATACTCTTCACTTTCCATCATTCATTAATCTTGGTTTTATCTGTCCAAATAATCTTGTTCCAGAACTGGGAATGGAATAATGAATTTATAATGAATTTAGTTTGTCCAATTTCTTTTCAGCCTGTGAAAATGGAAGGAATATGTAAACAGTGCCTGTAGTACCTAAACAGTTAATGCAATATTTCTGTTAAAACCCCTTGAATTAAAATTGAAAGTCTACACTTCAATCACATCCTGATTGCTTCATTTCAAATCCAGTGTGGTGGTGTACAGAGGCAAAAGTACGAAAAATGTGTCACTGTCCAAATACTTATGGACCCAACTGTAAATACTCTCAGGTACCATCTAGTCTTTATGTTGGTTTATCCTTTGAAACAACAAATGACGTCTTCGCAGGTGAAACCCTGTTTGTTGTTTAACACTGTTGTTTAACACATTACAAGCAATATCCACAGGGCAGGGGTGAAGGTATCACAATCCACTGTTTGAAGAAGACTTCAAGAGCAGAAATATAGAGGCCATACCACAAGATGCAAATCACTCAACAGCAGTAAGAATCGGAAGGCCAGATTGGAATTGGCAAAGAAATACAGAGATGAGCCACAAAAGTTCTGAAAGCAAGATTAACCTTAAGTGATGGAAAGGTCAAAGTGTGGAGAAAGAAAGGATCTGTTCATGATCCAAAACATACAAGCTTACCAGTCAAGTGTGGTGATGCCATGGCTTGGGCTTGCATGGCAGCTTCTGGAATGGGCTCACTAATCTTTACTGATGATGTAACTCATGATGGTAGCAGCAGAATGAACTCATAAGGCTACAGAAACATTCTCTCTGCCAATCTACAGAAAACAAAATGCATTGGAACAAACTTCTTCAAGCAGGAAGACAATGACCCAAAACACACAACAACACAAAAACACAACAAAGGACTTCATCAAAAGAAAAAAAGTGGAAGAGATGGCAGCAGGATGCATTATGGGAAGAAAACAAGCAGACGGAGGCAGTGTGATGGTCTGGGAAATGTTCCGCTGGGAAACCTTGGTTCCTGGCATTCATGTGGATGTTACTTTGACACATCGATCAACCACACCATTAAAACCACCTGGATAATCTTGTGTAGGTCCTACTTGTGCTGACAAAACAGCTCTGACCCATCATCTCGGAGAACTGACTGTTCACTTGCTGCCTAATATATCCCACACCTTGACAGGTGCCATTGTAATGATCTCATACATACACGCACACTGATCAGCCATAACATTAAAATCACAGACAGGTGAAGTGAAAAACACTGATTATCTAATCAGTGTTTTTCACTTCACCTGTCTGTGATTTTAATGTTATGGCTGATCAGTGTGCGTGTATGTATGTATGTATATATATATGTATACATGTATGTGTGTGTGTGTGTGTGTGTGTATATATATATATATATATATATATATATATATATATATATATATATATATATATATATATATATATATATATACACACACAATTCTTTGTTGTTGATATCTTTGTTGTCCAATTCTTTTGTTGTTGATATACACCGAAGACATTTAGGTTTGAGATCAAAAGATAAATATGAGACAGTAAATCAGAACTTCAGCTTTCATTTCCTGGTATTCACATCTAGATGTGTTAAAAAACTTAAAACATCCCACCTTTTTTGCCAGACCACCCAATTTTTAAATGTGCAAATGTACTGGAACAGATAGTCTTAAAGTAAATAACACTTAATATGTGGTTGCACATCCCTTGCTTGCAGTCACTGCACCAAGCCGGCGACCCACTAACATCACCAAACTGTTGCATTCTTCTTTTGTGATGCTCTTCCAGGCTTCTACCACAGCTTCTTTCAGTTGTTGTTTGTTTTGGGGGCTCCTCCCTTCAGTCTCCTCTCCAACAGGTGAAATGCATGCTTAATTGGGTTAAGGTCTGGGGATTGACTTGGCCAATCTAAAACTTTCCACTTTTTTCCCCTGATGAAGTCCTTTTTTGTATTGGCAGTCTGTTTTGGTTCATTACCTTACTGCATGATGAAGTTCCTACCAATTAGACTGGATGCATTTCTCTGTAAACTGGCAGACTAATGTTTCTGCAGATTTCTGAACTCATTCTAATTTTACTATCATGAGTTACCATCAATAAAGATTAGTGAGCCCATTCCAGAAGAAGCTTTGCAAGCCCAAGCCATGACACAACCTACACTGTGCTTGACCAATGAGCTCATATGTTTGGATCAAGAGTAGATCCTTTCTTTCTCCACACTCTGGCCTTTCCATTACTTTGGTAGAGGTTAATCTTGGTTCCAAAACCTTTCTGAATCATCTCTATATTTCTTTGAGAATTCATATCAGACCTTCTGATTCTTACTGCTAATGAATGTTTTGCATCTTGTGGCATGGCATCTATATTTCTGCTCTTGAAGTCTTATTTAAATGGGGGATTGTGATACTTTCATTTCTGCCTGTGGAGGCTGTTGGTGATGCCACTGACTGTTGTTTTTGGGTTTTTCATCACAGCTCTCACAATGTTTCTGTCAGCAACTGCTGTTGTTTTCCTTGGCCAACCTGTTTGATGGCTGGTTGTTGGTACACCAGTGGTTTCTTTCTTTTTCAGGACATTCCAAATTATTGTATGCCCATTGCTTGTGGAATGGCTCTAATGGATTTTCTCTCTCTTCTCAGCTTCAAAACGGTTTGCTTTTCTCCCATAGACAGCTCTCTGGCCTTCATGTTTATCCTTTTTAACAACAAATGCAGTCTTCACAGGTGAAACCCAGAGCTCAAACCAAGAGTACACATTCAGAGCTATTAACTGTGTAAACAATCAATCTAACAGGGCACACCTGGGCAACAAGAAACACCTGTCAATCACATGTTCCAATATTTTTGATCACTTGAACAAATGGGTGGGTTCAAACAAAAGGTGCCATGTTCTAAATTATTTAACACATCTAGATGTAAATATCAGGAAATGAAAGCTGAAATTCTGATCCATTGTTTCCTTCATCTTTTGATCTCCAACCAAAATGTCTTTAGTATATAGCAAAAACAAAAGAACTGGCCTTGCCATTCCAATACTTTCAGAGGGGCATGTATATACACACATACAGTACTGTGCAAAAGTCTTAGGTACCCTATTTGTTTTTTTTATTTTTAGTACAAATTGTTATAGATATTTATTTTAGGAATTCTGCATTATTGATTTAGTACAAAAACCACTCCACTCCAAACACTACTTTTCTAAAAATAAATAAATAAATAAATAAATAAATAAATAAAAATAATGTTACAGAAAAATATTTGTACATCATTAAAGAAAGCTACATATTATATGAGACCACTTTTCAGACAAAAAAACCATAATGAAGCAACTGCAACAGTCAAAGTCTCCAGAAAAACTGTGGCAGATTCTCCAAGATGCACAGCAAAACTTAGCATCTAATTTCCTTTTAAAACTGCACAAACTGTACCTGGGACTACTATTTAAGAAAAAAAAAGCAAAGGGCTATCACAACAAATATTGAATTTGTTTAGTTTATTACTGTTTACTGCACAGTGTAGTATTTATCTTTTAAGACTTTTCCAGAGTGTGTGTGTGTGTGTGTGTGTGTGTGTGTATATATATATACATATATATATATATGTGTGTGTGTGTGTGTGTGTGTGTACATATATATATACATATACATATATATATACACACACACACACACATACATATGTATGTATATATATGTGTGTGTGTGTGTGTGTGTGTGTATATTTACATGTGTATATATACATATATATGTATGTGTATATATACATATATATATATATATATATATATATATATATGTATATATATATATATATGTATATATATATATATATATATAAGTAAAGCAAGATAAAAGTTTAGGCAATTATTGTGATATGAATATTTCACAGAATGACAGGCAGATGCAGCTTAAAACCAAATGATCACAAATTTAAGTGTGAACCACAGTTAAGTGTGTGTGTGTGCGTGTGTGTGTGTGAGAGAGAGAGAGAGACACAGAGAGAGAGAGAAACAAATAAACTAAGTAACTCAGGCTTACCTGCTGTCTGCCCTTAAAGCCCAGCAGCCTGAGATCCTGGCTCCGGACAAGCCTGGCAGTGTGTTCATGGTGAGCAAGCAAGAGAAAAAGGTGCCTAACTGAGGACCGTGCTTATATATCAGCTTGCTGCCCTGGAGCCAGCATGTACGTAGACAGGGTCACATAAAAACATATGGGTACAAAGCTAATAGCATTACATGCCCTCTGGCAAGTAAGTATGTGGTGCCGAGCGAGAGAGTGTAAAACGGAAAGACAGAGAGAGATGAAGAGAAAGGAGCAAGCGAGAGAGAGAGAGAGAGAGAGAGACACAGACAGACAGAAGGAAAGAGAAAAGAAACAAAACTATGAGTTAAACATTTGTTTTGCTCTTCTTTTTGATATTGTAAAGGAGAATTCTTCAGAAATGAAACTGCGTCAGAGCTGCTGCTGCTCTGTGTCTCACTGCCTCTATCTCTCCCCTCCCTCCTGTACTATCCTGCCAACGTAAGAGGATAAGCTCTCCCCAAAGATTCTATTGGCGGTGGTATTAATAGCTCCAGGTTGGAGCCCTCCTCCTGTCAGTAGCACACAGCACCCTACACAGGCCTCTAACAGCACTGGGCATCTGGCAGTGGCACTTGGTATCGCAATGGAGCAATGAAGGAGAGACTCCTGTTACTGCCTGCTGCCTCTCACAAAATGAGGTTAGAGGTAGTGGGACAGAAAATTATCATTTTCCTTTTTGGGGCCAACTATAGAAACAAACAAATCAAGTGGCTCCATCATGCAGAGCAGAAAAAGAAGGGGGGATGGCTGGAGTAAACACAAAAAGATAAGAGCAGAGGATGAAGGATACAAGAAAGAGACTGGGAAGAAACAGACGTACAGACGTACCTATTGAGACTTAAACCTGCCCTCACCTGCGTCACCCTCAGCCCATCAATCAACCGCTCCCTCTGGACATTGTCTGCATATCCACACAGACAAGCAAAAACAGGAGCATCTTTCACAATTAAATCACAATGTTACTACACACTGTAATATTTATGTCTACACATTCACTGCCATTCAAAATGCCATATCAAAACACCAACAGGAAACTTCACTGGACTGTCTGAATGCTTACAGATAAAAAACTGTGGTTTGTTAAAGTGCTCATTTTCATATTACAGGGCTCTGTGATGTCAGTACTCAAAAAGGCCATTATGAAGAGAGAGAGAGAGAGAGGCAGGGGATAGGGATAGGGAGAGAGGGAGAGAGGGAGAGGGAGAGGGAGAGGGAGAGAGAGTATGAAGTGATACATGTGCTACAGCCATACTGCTGTGCCTGTGGTCTCCCACTAGATACACAACTGGTACACAAATGCATTAAAACACGAATTATGCTGCCTTAAGTGAATGACAATTAATGAGAATTGTTCTGGCAAAAAGGCAAGATTTTAAACACAGAGAGGTTTTCAGACACACAAATAACTGATGACATCATTCTCTACTTAGCGATATGAGATCACTTGGTAACAATGAGAAACAAACCTAAAGGTTTCTTATAAAGCCAAATAGGTACATAAAAGGAAAACCTTTTTTAAAACTTATCTAAACACTCCCTAAGCTACAAAAGCCACACTGCACAGGAAAGATAAAATATCTTTTACCACTCCAATATTTCAAACTCAAGCCTATTTCATGACCTAGTAAGTGCATTAAATGCATAAACTCCACATTCACGAGTGCACACGCATACACGCACATGCACCCACACACATGACATTTTTAACATGTACTTCAAACAAATTCATGGGCACAAGGAGCAAACAAGAAGAAAAGAGAAATACAATTTACATTGCACTTTGGAAATTCTAAATATTCTAAGCAGTGCATACAACTGCAAGATAATACTCGTTAGGGATTTTGTTGTATTACAAACATCAAACATCAAGTTCAAACTACTGCGTATGTGTACATGACAGACTAGGAAGACATATTGTTGAGCCACACCCCAAAATCCATGCATGCATATATTCAAGACACATGACTGACAGGCAGCTGTGCTGACTGGATGGACGTTAGTTGGCAACATTGTTTTTTTTTCTTTTTTTGAGTTTTAGTTTGTCCTCAAAGATGTTTTATAACAGTATGAGGAGAACTTCATCAGTATTAGCACTCAGTGTTAAAGTTACGAGAGTAACCAAGTTAGATAGCCAGTTTTGTCTGCAAAAATTAGTCTGCTTTACTTCCTTGCAGTAAGTATAAGAAGTAGCAAGCCATCAAGTCAGCTGTTTAAGGCTCTACAGTGTGCACCTATGGGTTGAGCAGGTAGCTGTACTAAAAAAATAATTACTATTGGAAATTACTATTTAAGTTACTATTTAGGTCAGGTAAACAGAGACTAACACAGTGAAATACTTTTTAAATTATGAAATACTCAATATGAAATACTCAAACATATCAAAACACCAACAGGAAACTCCTCTGGACAGTCTGAATGCTTACAGATATGCCACGATCAAAGCCACAGATATCATACTTTTTCTTCATTCTGATGTTTGATGAGAACATTACCTGAAGCTCTTGACCTGTATCTGTATGATTTTTTTTTGCATTGTGCTGCTGCAACATGACTGGCTGATTAGATAACTGCATGAATGTGCAGGTGTACAGGTATTCCTAATAAAGTGGATAGTGAGTGTATATACACATACTGTGAGGTCTAAAAGCCTGAGACCACATTGAAAATCTGGGATTTTTTTTTTCCATTTAAAACTGGAAAAAGTTTTAGAATGTAAAAGATTTTTAACCAAAGAAAGGAAAATGTTCAATATCTTGGATATTCAATATACTGCACTATTTCTAACAATAGCCACTATTTAAAACAATAGCGCTATTGGTATCGATACTTTAAATAAATTTGTGATTGTGATATTGACCATGTACCTTTGTACAAAAGGCCAGATTTTCCCTGAGTCTTATCCTTGCCACTGAAGCGCATGTTCAGATAACAGTGAAATGGATTTAACATGGATCGTCGGGTTTTACATAAATTTGTGAGGTCTATGCCAGCTTGAGTGAATGCTGTTAAAGGGGGGCATACCAATTACTTAAGAGTTTCTGAAATCCATGAAAATACACTGCTCAAAAAAAAAATTAAGGGAACACTTAAATCACACATTGGATCTCGATGAATGAAATATTCAAGTTGAAAATCTTTACTTATATACACTGTGTAATTTGTTGAGAACAAAGTGATGTCACAATGGTCAATGGAAGCCAAAGTCATCAGCACATTGAGGGCTGGATTTGAAATTACACTGAAAATCAAAGTAAAAAATTGATGAATTTCATCATGGCACTTCATAATGTAAGACAGTAGCGTGTATGGCCCCCACGTGCCTGTATGCACTCCCGACAACATCTGGGCATGCTCCTGATGAGATGGCAGATGGTGTCCTGGAGGATCTCCTCCCAGACCTAGATCAGGGCATCAGTGAGCTCCTGGACAGTCTGTGGTGCTAACTGATGGCTTTGGATGCTCCGATACATAACCTCCCAGAGGTTCTCAATTGGATTCAGGTCTGGGGAACGTGAGGGCCAGTCAATGGCATCAATGCCTTCGTCATCCAGAAACTGCCTACACACTCTGGCCACATGAGGCCGGGCATTGTCATGCACCAGCGTAAGGTCTGACAATGGCTCTGAGGATTTCATCCCGGGACCTAACAGCAATAAGGGTACCGTTGGCTAGCACATGGAGGTCTGTGCGACCCTCCAAGGATATTCCTCCCCAGATATCACTGACCCGCCACCAAACCGGTCATGCTGGATGATGCTGCAGGCAGCATAACGTTCCCCACGGCATCTCCAGACTCTTTCACGTCTGTCACATATGCTCAGTGTGAACCTGCTCTCATCCGTGAAGAGAACCGGGTGCCAATGGCGGACCTGCCAATTCTCGTGTTCTCTGGCAAATGCCAGACAAGTGGCACGGTGCTGGGCTGTGAGCACAGGTCCCACTAGAGGACATCGGGCCCTCATGCCACCCTCATGGAGTCTGTTACTGACAGTTTGGTCAGAAACATGCACACCAGTAGCCTGCTGGAGGTCATTCTGTAGGGCTCTGGCAGTGCTCCTCCTGTTCCTCCTCGCAATAAGGAGCAGGTACCGGTCCTGCTGCTGTGTTGTTGCCCTTCTACGGCCCTGTCCAGCTCTCCTCGTGTAATGGCCCGTCTCCCAGTATCTCCTCCATGCTCTTGAAACTGTGTTGGGAGACAAACCCACTTGCGACGGCATGTATGGATGTGCCATCCTGGAAGAGCTGGACTACCCATGCAAACTGATTGGGGTGCAAGTACTGCCTCATGACACAAGTAGTTCTAAGGACCCTAACAAAACACAAAACTAGAGACAAATCAGTCAGGAAGGATAAGGAGAGAGCAATTGTCTGTGGCCACCACCTGCAAAACCATTCCCTTTTTGGGGGTTGTCCTGCTGTTGCCTCGCCAGTGCACCTGTTGTCACTTTCAGTTGCACCAAAGCAGGTCAAACTGATTCACAATTACTTATGTGTCCTAACTGGACAGATTGATATCCCTGAAGTTCAGCTGACTTGGTGTTATACTGTAATGATTGAGTGTTCCCTTATTTTTTGAGCAGTGTATTTCTAAGTTTTTATGTTTCCCTCAAGGTATTGCTGACAATATAATTTCTAATGAAAAAGGTTTGTATTAAATTAAAAAAGCATTAAATTTTTTGCATTAAATTAGAAAGAGATAGGACATGCTTAACGGCAAGTTATCCTTGCTTAACGCATTTATTGTACTTAGAGTTCTGTGTGTTTTGTGACACAAAGTGCATGGAGGTACTGCAGCATTTGAGCATCAGGTGGCTCAGTTTGGACCTAGCTGTGAACCGTATAGTCTGTCTCTACAACGCTCTAAAGAGCTACTTTAGATCCACAGGTTGGTATAAGTTCCTTTTCATTATTATTTGTATGAATAATAAAAAATAATGTACAGATGGACTCTATAGCTGATGTGTGTAACTTTTTCAAAGTTAAAATACTTTCTCCTAACCCAGCTTATTAAGCAGAGACAACTATAAGTAAGCCATTTGTAGGTTAATTTTCTGAAACTCTAAACACTCTAAAAATCTCTGTGGAACTAAAAAAAATTGAAATGCTTATTTTATCAATTTTGTTTGGTGAAGCTAGTTGTGCAGACATTACACACTTCAGCTTTAATAAACTGTACTTGTTTTGTAGATGAAAGGCAAGCCAGATTTGTGCGACTCCGTACCCATTTTGAGGATCCAACCACTGAAGTTCTCCTCTGATATCAAGCACATCTACCTACATTTATTGAGTTTAATCTGTTATTCCAGAGACAAGAGCCATGTTTCTATCTCCTTCATGGGCAGGTATGTGATTTCACTATTTCAGTTAGTGTATTTGTGATGTCAGTTAACTGGTTCGTACAGTTGTTTTTGGGAGGTTAATATCTCTGTGTTTCAGATAAGGAGTTTCATACAAAAGCTGATGTCAAAGTTCCTGAAGCCTGTAACTTTCAAAACGACAAGTTTAGAAACTGTTGACCTTCCAGGACAAGAAAACCAACTGCCAGGTGAATAAAGTGAATAAAAATGTTAAAAAATTTTTTGAATGAAAACTGCAATAACATATTGATCTGTAGTGAGGGCAACATGCTTCTGCTGTGAGATAAAGAGGTTTGTTGTCTTTCTGGCCTTTCAGACCTCCAGCTTGGCCTAGGACTGACAACAAAGGCCACTCTGAGAAGGCTGGACACCAGTCTGAATGAAGACAGATTGGATGATGTGCTTTACTTTGTCCAAAGGTGAACAAATTAACCCTGTTTCACTATACCAATATTCCATGTAAACAATAATTAAATTAAGATAATCTGAGTGATTTGGAGTGGTGGCTGACTCCACCAGCTGCTGTAATGGGTAAGAGAGGATACTTCTGAGGTGTTATACAGGGAGAGAGAGGGATTTTGTAATTAAAATGTGTTTTGTTTTGTTTTTTGTCTTGTTTGGCTAAATTGGTGATGAAGAATTAGTTGCAGTTTTATTTACAGAATTTCATAATATTGAAGAAAACTAGTGTTGACATTTGAGCTTTTTTTTTTTTTTAAAAAAGTTTTTTTCAGATACAATCACCTTCTGCCATTTGACGATGCCAGAGAACAGGACAGCATGGGTGAGGAGCTCCTGGATTTTAAATGCTAGAAGACACTGACATCCCAGAAGGGGTCTGGAAAACTGTCAAGATGGATGGGGAGAAAGAATTCCACCGAATGGACATCATATGGGCAAACTTGAGTGCCATGAAGAGCCATTTAACAGGTGCACCCAGGCTCCAAAGACTTGTGAAAGTGGCATGGCTTGTGCTCTGCCTACCACACTCAAATGCAGACTCTGAGAGAACCTTCTCTGTGATAGGCCTCCACAAAACTGCGACAACTGCGACCCGGGCGCTGCAGCAAAAAAGGCTGCCCACTGCTCCGGGTGTGTGTTCACGGTGTGTGTGTGTTCACTACTGTGTGTGTGCACTTGGATGGGTTAAATGCAGAGCACAAATTCCGAGTATGGGTCACCAAACTTGGCCACAAGTCATTTCACTTCACTTCACAAGAAATAAATTATCACTAGAGGATACACTGTCCTCTGTAATGTGCACCAAGATGACCCAGATGGAACCAGGCTACAAAAATGAGCCACCTGTGCAGATGATTAAAAACTCAAAGTCTGCAGCCTCTGCATTCAACAAAGAACACTCAAAAAAATAGGCTCATAAAACATGTCAGGAAAATGTCTGTCATATTTTACTTCAAAAATAAAGAAAAGCATAAATTGTGTATTTACATTTACATTGTTTTCATTGTTACGCACATTTTACCCCAACTCTCATTTCCGCAAAGCAAAAAAGGTAATTTGATTCATAAATCTCCAGCCAGGAATCCAAAGTTGGCAACCCTAATATATGCACCAATCAGCCATAACATTAAAACCACTGACAGGTGACGTACAGTTGTGTTAAAAAAAAAAAAAAGCAGTACAACATCAGTAATCTGATGAACCACTGTTATTGTTAGTAGTGATATTTCTGCATTGCAAATAATTTACTTGTAGATGTAGTAGTGTAATAGAAAAACAACAGACCCAACTGTCATGACATGCACTCTGCTTGTTCTGAGTAATTGACTCATTCATTGAAAGGGGCGTGTTCAAAATAATAGCAGTGTGGAGTTTAATTCGATAATTCACTCATTCTGTGAAAAAACAGGTGTCATTAATTGTCCTTTATTAAGGAAGAAGGGAAGCAAATGTTTCACACATTGTTATAAAATATATTTCCTTCTGAATTGCTAAGTAAAATGGGCCGTTCCAAACATTGTTCAGAGGAACAACGCAATTTGATTACAAAGTTGATTGGAGAGGGGAAAACGTATACAGAAGTGCAGCAAATTATAGGATGCTCAGCTAAAATGATCTCAAATGCTTTAAAATGGCAACAAAAACCTGAAACATGCTGAAGAAAACGACTGTTAAAACGGATCGAAGAATAGTCAGAATGGCACAGATATAGCCAATCATCCCCTCTAGAAAGATCAAAAATGATTTAAAATTATCTGTAAGTACTGTTACAGTCAGAAGACGTTTGATTGAAGCTAAGCTAACAGCAAGAAGCCCCCATAAAGCACCATTGTTGAAAAAAATGGCATGTGAAGAATCGGTTAAAATTTGCCAAGGAACACATCGATTGGCCCAAAGAGAAATGGCGTAACATTCTGTGGACTGATGAGAGTAAAATTGTTCTTTTCGGGTCTAGTGGTCATTGACAGTACGTCAGGCGACCCCCGAGTACTGAATTCAAGCCACAGTACACTGTGAAGACAGTGAAGCATGGTGGTGCAAAAATTATAGTATGGGGATGTTTTTCATACTATGGTGCTGGGCCTATTTATCGCATACCAGGGATCATGGATCAGTTTGAATACATCAAAATACTTGAAGAGATTATGTTGCCCTATGCCGAAGAGGAAATGCCCCTGAAATGGGTCTTTCAACAAGACAACGACCCCAAACATACGAATAAGCGAGCAACATCTTGGTTCCAGAAAAAAAGGATTAAGGTAATGGAGTGGCCTGCTCAGTCCCCTGACCTCAACCCCATTGAAAACTTGTGGGGTAACATTAAAAAGTTTCTTGAAAAAAAACCCAAAAATTCACAGGAACTGTGGAATGTAGTTTGCTCATCCTGGGCTGAAATACCTGTTTCTAGGTGCCAGAAGTTGGTTGACTCGATGCAACACAGATGCGCAGCAGTCATCAAAAACAAGGTCTATGCAACCAAATATTAGTACAGTAATTTAAAGTGAAGTTTAATCTTAAAAAATTTGTTTGAGTTTGAAGAGAAAAATGTCGACACTGCTATTTTTTTTTAACTGACTGATATTCCTTTTCTTTGCTTCCTGTAAAAGAATAACACAGACTTGATAAAATTTGTTAATGCTTTGATTTGGAATTGAATGTGTAATATTTCCAGTACATTTGAAATATGGAAATAAAAACTATTAAAAAATATTTGCACTTTATTCACTTTTATTAATGCACTGCTACTTATTTGAACACAACTGTAAATAACACTGATTATCTTGTTACAATGGCACCTGTCAGGGGGTGGGATATATTAGGCAGCAAGTGAACAGTCAGTTCTCGAAGTTCATGTGTTGGAAACAGGAAAAAGGGGGAAGCATAAGGATCTGAGTGACTTTGACAAGGGCCAAATTGTGATGGCTAGAAGACTGGGTCAGAGCATCCCCAAAATGGCAGGCCTTGTGGGGTGTTCGCGGTATGCAGTGGTTAGTACCTACCAAAAGTGGTCTAAGGACAACCAGTGAACCGGTGACAGGGTCATGGGAGCCCATGGCTCATTGATGCGCATGGGGAGTGAAGGCTAGACCATCTGGTCCAATCCCATAGAAGAGCTACTGTAGCACAAATTGCTAAAAAAGTTAATGCTGGCTATAATAGAAAGGTGTCAGAACACACAGTGCATTGCAGATTGCTGCGTAGCCGCAGACCAGTCAGAGTGCTGACCCCTGTCCACTGCCGAAAGCGCCTACAATGTGCACGTGAGCATGAGAACTGAACCATGGAACAATGGAAGAAGGTGGCCTGGTCTGATGAATCACACTTTCTTTTACATCATGTGGACAGCCAGGTGTGGGTGTGTGTGTGTACCTGGGGAAGAGATGGCAGCAGGATACACTATGGGAAGAAGGCAAGCCGGCAGAGTCAGTGTGATGCTCTGTGCAATGCTCTGCTGGGAAACCTTGGGTCCTGGCATTCATGTGGATGTTACTTTAACACGTACCACCTACCTAAACATTGCTGCAGACCAAGTACACCCCTTCATGGCAACAGGATTTCCTAATGGCAGTGGCCTCTTTCAGCAGGATAATGTGCCCTGCCACACTGCAAAAATTGTTCAGGAATGGTTTGAGGAACATGAAAAACTGTTCAAGGTGTTGACTTGGCCTCCAAATTCCCCAGATCTCAAACCGATCGAGCATCTGTGGGATGTGCTGGACAAACAGGTCCGATCCATCGAGGCCCTACCTTGCAACTTACAGGACTTAAAAGATCTGCTGCTAATGTCTTGGTGCCAGATACCACAGCACACCTTCAGAGGTCTTGTGGAGTCCATGCCTTGACAGGTCAGAGCTGTTTTAGCGGCACAAGTGGGACCTACACAATATTAGGCAGGTGGTTTTAATGTTATGGCTGATCGGTGTGTGTGTGTGCGCGTGTGTATATATAAACATATATATATACGGCCGTGTGTGTGTGGGTGTAATATGTATATATATATACACACATATTACACCCACACACACACATACATGTATGTAATATGATATAATATATACGATAATATATACGATGCCATAACCGACGTATATAGTGCTTAAAGCAGTTTCTAAAGATTACAACACGGCGCATTTGCAAAACCAACGGTTCAACTGGTTGCTGCTCAATATTAATAGCATTAGCGATTTCATGAACACTGGTTGCTACTTAATATTAATAGCATTAGCGATTTCATGAACACTGATGCAAACATGCTGCACCATAGAGGTCCACCACCACGGTACTATTGCTGAGGGTTTGGGTATTTAAAATGGCTGTACTGGCTATACCTAATATGGAAATAAAAGTTAAACACTATAGCCAAGATTGTTTGTAATGTACCTTGAAGATCGCTCTGATGATTTTTCACCGCACTCCATCGCTGAAAGCCTTCCTGGTCTGCGCACGGGTAGATGCTGTTGGATTCAGTAGGCGTCACCCCGCCGTGGTGCTTCCTGGGATATATAGTTTCATCAGAGCATCTCTGTGCGCTACTTGAAGTCATGTGCACTTCAACTCCCAAGCTGCTTTTTTCCAACTAGGTATTCTCTTTTAGATCGACAAATGGCTATAGTCATATATGGCGATGACAAAACTAGGTGAACAAATATATAGTCAAAAGACAGACCGAGCCACTGTGGAAACAACAACGAGGCAGTCTTTAGTCAACAATGTTTTATTAAACATTTGCGGGTTACTAATTCACACTCAATACAGTGTTGGGAAAATAGACAACAAAGGGTTTTGAGCTGTTGGTAAACTAGATTTAAAAAACTTCATTGGAGAAATAAAACATTTCTAGACTGTTAGCCCCATCATTATATATGTTAAATCTTTATAATAAGTCTTTATAACTGTTTCAATAAACCACATTTCATTTATTCTTCAGTTCCAGTCATAAAATATTACATAAATTTCTTGACAGAGTTTTGTGTGTTGGTTGAATATTTAGTTTTAAATAGGTAAAGAAAAGGAAACCCTTGTTAATAAATTATCTAAACACTCCCTAAGGTACAAAAGCCACACTACACAGGCAGGATAATAAAATATCTATCATCACTCCAACACATCAAATTCAAGCCCATTTCATGGCCTAGTAGCAAACATGAAGAAAAAGAGAAATACAATTTACATTGCACTTTGGAAATTCTAAATATTCTAAGCAGTGCATACAACTGCAAGATAATACTCATTAGGGGTTTTGTTGTATTGCTGTCAATTCAAATGAAATTTGTTGCAGTATTCTAAGTCCAAACTACAGCATATGTGTACATGGCAGACTAGGAAGACATATTGTTGAACTAATTACAAGAGTATCTCTACAAAAATTGATACAGCACTCTTTAGTTTATTCAGTATTAGAGACCAAATAAACAGTACTGTGTGATGTTGCAAAAGGATCATTTGGCAAGACACAATTTCAAAACCTTAGGTGGATTTTTTTTTCTGCTCATTTTGAAGTGTATCTTTACAGAAATAAAATTAAATGAAGCATTTAAGAATTATTTTTTAAAAAAAGTCTAAAAACTGCATAATTGATAAGTATTCACCTTCCTTTCTTTTAGCAATCTAAATTAGGATTAGGATTTATTTTTCAAGAGCTCACACTAAATAGGTTAAACATGGTGCACCTGTGTTAATTGTAAATCCACTTGTGTCCACTAAATACATCTGACTTTGCGAGGTCTCACAGCTAAAATGGCAGATCAGATCAGTCCTGCTGTTATGAAGACCAAGGAACTGTCTGTGAATCTTCGAGCTGAAGCTCTTAGGAGGAAAAAAGATGAAGAAGGTTATTAAAATATCAGCAAGTTTTGAACCTCCTTAGGAGCACTGTGAAATCCATTATAACAATGTAGATAAAATATGGTGTAACTAAGACACTACCAAGCTCAGGCTAAACTGAGCGGTGGTGCAAGAAGTGTAATTGTCAGAGAAATGTCCGAGAGACCAGTGACAACACTGGAGGGGTTACAGAGCTCATTGGCTGAAATAGGAGAACCTGGGCAGACCTCAAAAATATCCTCAGCTCTTCACAGATCTATGTGAGAGTGGCCAGAAGGAAGCCACTTCTGAGAAAGGGCATGTTAGAAAAATATGAGAGAGAATATGAACATTATTATTATTTTAATAAAGTTCAGCCATCTGGTATAAAGCAAAGCATAATGTTGGGTGCAAACCAAATACAGCCCAACACCCAGGTAACACCATTCCTATGATCAAGCACATTGGTGGTAGCATCACATTCGAGGGTCGTTTTTCAGAAGGAGGAACTGGAAAGCTTTTTGCCATCATAATGCAACATGGAAGTGGTCCAAAGAAGGACAACCTTACAGTATAAGCAAACTGTTGAGGAGAACCTGTTCCAGTCAGCCAAACATCTACATGTAGAGTGAAAATATATGTTCCAACAGCTCAATGAGCCAAAGAACAGGGCAAAAACTACAAACAAATGGCTTGAGCAAAAAAAAAAAGGTTTTTGTTTTGGAATGGCCGAGTCAAAGCCCAGACTTAAGTCCAATTGAACAACTGTGGCATGACCTGAAAATTGATGTCCACCAACATTCTCCATCTAATTTGGCAGAGTTGGAGAAAATGTGCATTAAGGAATGTAAGAAAATGCCAAAATTAAAATGTGCAAAGCTCATAAAGAACCATCTGAGACAACTCAAATCTGTAATTGTGGCAAAAGGCCAATTCACACTGAGGGGGTGTATGCTGATCACTTAAGCAGTTTTTAGATTTTTTTATTTTCAAATTTTTCTGAGGACATCCAAATACTTTATTTAATTTTATAGAGAGTCACTTCAAATGAGCAGAAAAAAATTCACATTCTGATATGCTTAAATTTGATGTTGCAATACAGCAAAAAGAGAAATAATCACTGTGGGTGAATACTTTCTTGAGGCACTATATTTGCAAACATGGAAGCACTGAAGCAAGCATGCAGAGAAACCATACTTGAGAGCACTTCAGTTCTGCAAACATTGAGCAGTGAGGCACACATGCTTTTCCCCTTGCTCACCAGCATCTAGACTTTGCTCACAAGTGAAGATGCAATTCATTTTTAATGACCATGTTCACTGATACTGCTCTACATGCTCGGCTCAGCCTCCCTCACCATATTAAACATACTGTTTAAATGCCATAACTTCTTAAACTTAAAACTCAGGACGAAGAGTTCATTACTAACAGCACATGGCAGCAACCAACATAAACAGAGCTAAATATAACATTCCATTATGACCCTAATTGCTTAAAACTAAGTAGATTTCTCATTTCTGTGTCAGTATCTGTATCAATGGGCACTAAAATACATGTTTTGGGGGAAAAATGGTATTGTTGGATTCCTACATTTAACTGAATCTTAACATAACCACACAAGGGTCAATTGTATATATTGTACCAGGATTGCAATATGGAACCACAGTGTGATCCCAGCACCGTGGAACAATGCTTGATAACAGGTTTTGGGAATACACAGTCATATGCTAAAATATTCTTCGTCCAAATAAGACATTACATTATCAACTTTATGGTTTAATAACCATTTGTGCAGATCCAGCCCTGCTGTTGCCCTTGTAGTAGGTAAGATTATGATTAAAAGAAGATGACCATGAAAGAACACACTAAACCTATCCACTGCATTACACTGGAGAGAATGGGGCAGGAGGAGGTTGCAAGTTAAGGAGGATATAGGGGAGAGGAGAATAAAGTGCAAGAAAGTGCAAGTGTTTTTTTTCTCTTCAAATGTGCCTTGAACAAAATACTGGGAAACATTATGTGCAGGATTATCAACCTACATCAAACAATAAAGAAATAGACCTTTAGTTTGTCTTTTTTATTAAAAAAAATTGTTTCTAAGCCTCCTTTATGAATTCAATGCATAACGTCCCATTTCTATCCATTGGGTAAAACACTACCACCATTGCATATAGTCACACTGAAGCCTCTATGTGTAGCCTCTGCATTGCTTAAGCATTATGAAAATGCTCCATGCCTCAAATGAATTAAAGCAAAATCAAGGACTCTCCAATCAAACTGACTCAAACTGAATCAAAAGCCCTACACAAACCAACTCAGAGTTATGAAGTTTAGATTTTTAAATAAAATTATTTACTTAGCTCTATATACATGTAACTTAGTTACAGCTGCTGTGATTGATTATAAGAACACTTTGGATAAATTAAAATAGATGATCTGAGAAAAATATCTCTCTCCCTCCTGGGTCCTGTAATCAGCAACTAAAAATGTCATGTTCCAGTTAATTAATTAATTAGGTAACGTCTTTACAAGAAACATCTCGCTGTTTGTCAGCATGAGCTCAGGCAGCTCTTACAAGGGTAAGCTATAAATGAACAGCAGTGAAGCACTAGCTTGATGGAATAGGAGTTTATTCTAAGATTACTGATGTACGAAATCAATGGTAGAGAAGACTGACATTTGACCAAAAGTTCTAATAGCATCCAGAAAGAAAGAAAGAGAAGAACAAGAGTGAACAATAGTGTGTTTTTTTTCAGCATTGGAAAGACAGAGCGGAAGGGATTGAAAACTGATTCAGAGATTAGTTTGCTTGGTTCTGGTATAAATTTTTCATCCTCACAAACAGTAAAATTATAATATGCAGAGCTTAGCTAGACTAAAAAACAAAAGAAAACAAAACTTAACTGTTCTGACAGAGTTTAGCTGCCAGTGTTATTTTTGTAGATGTAGCTTACAAAAGCACCAGACTAGTGGGTGCAGACTTTTGATCCAGCATAGCAGTTGCACTCCTTGCACACCTGCATCCACACTGACACATGAACTGTGTATATGCTTGTCCTTGGAGGGCAGGGCTTTGGAGAGGTGTTTGGAGAGACGCTTGAATGAAGGGCATGGGAAAAAAGAGAGGGACTCCTTCAGTGGACAAGTTAGCAAATTGGCACGGTTGATTACAACAGCTTTAGAAAAATTATTTTTTTATTAGAAAGAAATTTGCATGATTAGATATTAATTATAAGCTACAGTAAGTGTATGTAATACTAGGTAAACAATTTCATAAAGAGAACTGGACAAGCTTCACTGGTTCTTGTTTGAATTCATGAAGGGATTAGTTTTCTGCTTGACTTCTTCTTTATGTCTGAATTGAACCTATGTATTTGACCTATGCTACATGATTATTTTCTGATGAAATGAGAGCACAAATTATTAAAATAACCTATTTTTTTCTAGCACCTGAGGGTTTAACCTAAAACCAACTGCTGTATAGTACTAGCTACTAGAAATAGGAAGGCAGTCATACATGGGTACAAGCTTAGTCCTCTTAAGATTTGAAGCAAAATACCAAGCAGATTCCAAGAGACTGGACACAAACCACAAAAACAACACTACTGCACAGGAAGCAGACTCTTTCAACAGCTATCTAACCCAACATTTAGGTGCCTTTAACTAAAATATTGACCAAATGAAACATTGACCAAGAAAGAAAATAAAATATATTTACCAACCTTTTGGGAAAAGGTGGTCTGTATAGCATTCATATATGGATATAGATATACACAATACTGTGTGTGTAAATATATATATATATATATATATATATATATATATATATATATACACATATATATATACACATACATACATATGTGTGTGTGTGTGTGATAAAACACCAGCTGTAAATTAGCAGTAAATTAGCACTACAAGCTAACTGAATATCTTGAGATCGTTTTATTTGTCAGAAATGTTTCTTTGCTCTAATAATGTTTTAATGTGTAAGTGTATATGCACACATATATAAATATTGAAGCTATATAAGCTTTTGTTACACCTTTTTTAGCTTAATTACTGAAATTAACTTTAAAATGGAACGAAAAAAAGGATTTTTGTATAGTGTACCAGTAGACACATTTTATGTATACATTCTCCTCCGAAAGTATTGGAACAGCAAGGCCAATTCTTTTGTTTTTGCTATACACTGAAGACACTTGGGTTTGAGATTAAAAGATGACTATGAAACAGTAGATCAGAATTTCAGCTTTCATTTCGTGATATTTACATTTAGATGTGTAGGTGCCATGTTCTAAATTTTTTAACACATCTAGATGAAAATATCAGGAAGTGAAAGCTGAAATTCTGATCTACCGTCTCATATTCGTCTTTTGATCTCAAACCCAAATGTTTTCAGTGTATAGCAAAAACAAAAGAATTGTCCTTGCCATTCCAATACTTTCAGTTTTATGTATATATCGGGTTTAAAAAATAAACTAATGCAAGAGCTAATTGTTGACACTTTCTCATCTGCTCCCCCATGTGTTATTCTGTATCAGCTCCATTTTCTGTGTAATATTTAATTGCAGGGGTGATGACTTACAGATGAAGTATTGTTTTGTTTGTTTACTGGCATATTGCTAACAGCATCCTGTCTGGTATTGAAGTGGTGAAAGCCATGTTACTCTGTGAGTGGTGCTTTCTTAGGCTTGCCTCTCTTCTTAACAGGAGGCTGCAAATCTCTATTGTGGGTTAGATTTATATCATCTGTTGGTGTTGGGATATTGTTGGGGGTGGTGCAGGCTGGATTCTGGCTTGATGTTTGGATTGGTGTTGGGCTTGTGTTTGGATTTGGGGTTTGGTGATTCATGGAAGGTCCATTGCTACTACTCAGAGTCTTTTCTCGGGTGGATGCTGTTTCAGCCAGACGTTCTTTGGGTTTCCGACCCCTTTTCTTCCAGGGCACTTCATTTTTCATGTCTTTCTGCAGCTTGTTGCTCTGTGAATCTTTGTTCTTGCTGTTAGACACGTGGCCTGTTGCTCGAAACCAATTCTGAATTAAAATGAGGGGACAGCAGGGTGTGCAGAAAGAGGAGGTGAGAGCAGCTGACACTGGTGCACTAGTCTTGTGACAAGGGAAAGTCAAATAAATTATGTGTGTAGGGATGTGCATGTGTGTGTCTGTGTGGGTAAATATGTATTTGACAAAGTGTGTGCATGTATTTGAGTGTGGGTGCGTGAGAGTGTTTTTATGTATGTTCTATAGCTCACCTGAGAGTGTGTCTTACAAATGTGGTATTTCACCCCACTCTCAGAGCTGAATTCCTTCTGGCACAGTAAGCATGTATACTTCCCCACAATGACCCCTCCCTGTTTGGAAGTAGAATTAAACTGAGACAGTGAAACAGTTCAGAAAAGGTGCATCATATCAATATGGATATCTAGTTTCCTTTCAAATTTTACCTGTTTCAAAAACTCTGAGATGAGGAACAGCAATTTAAATGTTTTAAAAATTCTCTGTGCATTGATTTTGGTGTGAAGACAGCATGATCTGACAAATACAAAAACAGAATGTCTTAACAGGCTACTAATATTAACAAATCATGAAACATTAATTTGTTAATGAAAGATTCATTCTGGAATGCCCAGGGAGAACACTGCTGAACTGTCTTAATTTACTTGGCCAGCTGTATACATGTGAAATACTAACAGAGATGACAGAAATGGTTTTGTGTTTATTCCCATAACAGAAATCCCTGGTGACACTGGCTATTTAGCACTGAATTCCAAAATGTCTGCACTTCTGAGCAGTGAAGATGAGCCTGTGTCTCTAACATGACTAACAGGAGTGTACGCACAATTGGAGTCCATCATAGAATTGCATTTTTTTCAGGTGCTTATTTCTTGAGTGTAAGATACACTTGGCTTGATTACATTATTTCAACAATAACAATTTACTCACTGTTTGTAATAGTAATAATAGTAAAAAATATTACCAAGGTCATTAGCAACACTAATAAAGTAATCATTGACTCATGTTCTTACTAGATTTATTACCAGATTATTTAAGTTCTGACTATGATTTCCCAAATCTTTTGCATTTATCAGATCATTTTGTACATGTAAATGTTCATAGACAACAGAAGTCAGCTGTGTACCTTGATGCAGCTGGTAAGGTGAGCTTTGAGTCCTGACACACTTGAATAAATGGCCTCACAGCTCTGTCAAGGGAAATAAGCTAGTTATTCCACAGGGGACCACAAGCAAACAAAAAACTATTGCAGTTGAGATGTTATTGTATCTCAGGTATATATGGTCAGTATTTTTATTTCTATAAAGGAGTGAATTGGTTTGTTAGAAAGAGTATACTACTTACACTATTGGGACAACAGATGAAACCTTTCTCTTTTACTTCATTTTTCCAAGTATCCAGGGTTTCAGGGTTATAGGTAGGAAGGCCTGGTCGTGTGTAATTCAGCTAAAAGACAAAAAGGGAGAACAATGGCAAAATCCTGGAGAAGTTAAGTGGTAGTAGTGGTTCCATTTTCTTTTATTCAGCTCATTTCCTCAGAGCTAGTGGCACCTTTCATATTAAAAGCAGTTCAAAGTGCTTTACAAAATGACAATTATATAAAACAGTAAAACAATAAATGGTAATGGATATAGCACTTAATACAAGAAAAGCTTTGATAGAACATTAGAACATTAAAAGATATATGATTAATGAATTGTGGCAGTGGGAGCATGGTCAAGTGTCAGCTATGAGAGGAGGTGGGTTAAACCGGCAGGTAATGCATGTGGATTCTCACCTGTGTCTTATTACCACCAGCTTTCTTATGTGTGTTTCTTTGCTTTCAGTGACTGCCGTGAGCCAGAGAGAGAGAAAGAGGGTGGCATGGCTGGTGGAGCTTGCAACCCACACACACACACACACACACACACACACACACACACACACACACGGAGAGTGTAATCTTAAACTTGAACAAGGCAAAAGCTGTTGAGTTTTTGAAAGAGTGTGGAAAAGCGCTGCTGAGAAATAAAAGTGAACCCAAAGCTCTACTAAAATTCCACCTGCCTCCCGAGTCTTCCTCTGCACCCATACACACTGGGTTCTACAGTGTTGCCAAAATCTCAGGATCAAGGAGGACTCAGACTCAGAAGGAGGACTCAAAGTCCCTTGCCAGCCTCCACCAAACCCAACACCAAGCTCTTCTCGACCTGTGCAATGAGCTGCATTTTGAAGCCCTCTCTCAGGAGCATATCTGCTCTCCAGAAACTACTGCAGCCCACCACGTCTCCAGCTGTGTTCACTGCCACAGTCCCACATGTGACACTTATCAAGATGGCCTCCACCGATGATCCGGGAGGCCTTCATTGAGCTTTTTCAAGCGTGCATCAGCTATGTGGGAATGGTCGGAGGATAAATGGGCTCTCTGACTCCACCCCTTGCTATCGGGGGAAGCCCAGCTTGCTGGCCAACAGCTGCTGCCATGAATACAGCTGGAGTATCTGGAGACTACCTGCTGGTGGTCTTGCAGCAGGTCGGCACTGCTGATGCTTCCAGTAACTGCAGCTCACTGAGGTCGGCCGATCCTTTGCCTATGTGCAGCAGCTGAAGGACTCCTGTCATTGGTGGTTGCTGGCAGAGGAGCAGGACACAGACCACTGAGCTGATGTTACTGGAGCATCATCGCTCGAGTACCAACGGGAACACCAGAGTGGGTCCAGTGCCACCGGACCATGTCCCTGGATGAAGCCATTCAATTGGTGGAGGATCACCTGGCGGTGGTTCCTGGTCCAGGCTTCTCTGTTTTTTACTTGCTCTCTCTCTCCTCTCCCTTCTCTTTCCCTGGATCTGGCTCCCAGGAACAGAGGTGCTGGGGGCCTGAAACCGACACCTCAGACCTGGTTTTCACCCCTCTTTTCCTCCCTTCCTTCCCCTGCCTCTCTAATGTCTCCCCATGTTCCATCTCTCTGTCCACAGGGGGAACATCCTGTGCCCACCAGAACTAGGGCAAAGCCCGGGCAGGTTTGTTGGTGCTGCAGGGAATCAGGGCATTTCCAGGATCAGTGTTCCCTCATGGAGTTGGGAACCTTGATCCTGATCCCTGATGTGCCTCAGGCCTCCCCCAATTGAGCAGAAACTTACCACATACCTGTGAGTGGCCAAGGAAGTACACATCAGGCCTTGGGGGACTCAGGTTGTAATCAGACCTCTGTCCACCAAAGCCTGATTCAAGGCAAGGCATTGAGAAATGCACGATTTGTGAAGTTCAGGTGTGCGCATGGGGATATTTACAGATATCCCCTGATGCCAATATTAATAAATTTCTGGGGCCAAACACATATTGTGGAGGTGGTGGTTAGTTCCAGCCTCACCCGTTCACTCATTTTGTGGACAAATTGGCCAGGGTTTAGTAAAATGTTAAAACATTATGATGGTGGATGGGTTCTGCCGCAGTGTAGCGAGGTGTGGGATCTGTGCAGCTCTGATGATTCTGAGGGTGGTCTTCCCCTTGGGGACTTCTCTTTGGAACAGATGCATAGCGAGTCTCTTCACCATGCTTTTGACCAAGTGAGAGTAATAGATGGTCAAATAATCCAGCCAGAAATTCACCTATATTACCCATATATTTAAATTATCAAGAATAGGTTATATCGAGTGACACAGGACACTCACACAATGGAAGAGACCACTCAATTATTGGTCCCGAAAAGCCCCAGGAAAATGCTTTTCCATGCAGCTCATTATAATCCCATGATGGGGCATCTAGGACAGGATAAAACTCTCAAGGATCTAATAGCTTGTTTCTATTGGCCAGGCATTCATGGCAATGTACACAGGTGGTGTGCGGGAAGCTGAGAATACCACCTAGTGAACCTGCTGGCCACCCCAAAAATGCCATTGCACCCATTATCCTTAATCGGGGTCCCCTTCAAAAGAATTGGAATATACCTTTTGGGCCATTGGAGAGGTGCATGCATGGGTATTACTTTGTGTTAGTTCTTTGTGTGGATTATGCAATGCAATATCAGGTATCAGTGCCTCTATGCAACATCTCAGCACAGAAGCAGTCTTCCTAGTAATCTCCCAAGTTGGAATCCCAAGAGAGATTCTGATTCACCAGGGCACTATGTTTATGTCATGAACACAGTGTGAGCTTTATGAATTATTAGGGATTAAATTGATTTGCACTAGCATTTACCATCCTAAAAAAGATGGCCTGATAAGGAAGATTAATCAAACGCTAAAAAACATGATTCGGAAGTTCATTCACAAGGACACATGGAATTGGGATAAGTGGCTAGAACTCCTGTTATTTGCAGTACGAGAAGTCCCACAAGCCTTCACTGGGTTCTCTCCATTTGAATTAATATACAGGTGCAAGCCCCACTCCATCTTAGATGTCATTAGAGAAAACTGGGAGGAGGGACTTTCACTCAGTAAAAAGAAATGCAAAAAAATTCAATACTTCTGGACCTGAGAGCAAAAGTTCACACCTTGGGTCACCTAACACAGGAGAATTTGTGTCAGGCCCAAGAATGGCTGACTGTATAACAGGGGGAATGTTTGGGGGAGGTCTGTCAGAAATTTCCCCCTTGCACTGAGAACTGCACGCAGAAGAGCTCAGCTCGCATAACAGCAAGCAGTGGCACTGTGCTCACTTCCATGTTTTCATGTCTTTGTTTATTTGGCCATGTGTGTTTTTGTTTTCATTCATGTCCTGTCTCCTCCCCTGTCTTGTCATTGTTTGTCTCCCTTGTGTTCATCATGTGTCATGATCATTCTTACCTGTGTTCAGTTTGCCCTTGATTAGTTAGTATATTTAAACCCCCTGTGTGTCCTTGTACTTCGCAAAGTAATATCCAGCGTTTGCCATCTGACTTTACCAAGCCTTTCATTTTATGTTCTTATTCTCCAGTTGTCGATCTTGTTTTGTTCACTGGTTTGTATATTTTGGATTAACCCTAGCTATTGCTGTTTGTACATCGCCTGACTTCTGCCTGTTTCTCATTCTCAATTTTCACTCACATTTTGGATTTGTATGCCTGCCTCTCTAATAAATGCTTAAACTGCATTTGCATCCATCTCTCAACTCGCCATACATGATATTACTATAGCTGACTGCTGGCAAGGTAGTCAGTCCAATGGTGTGAATGCTAGCTATGTTCATCCTTATTCCAGTAACCTTTTCACTAAAAACTCAATACATTTGTCATCCAAGAGAAATTCAGATGAGATATGGGGGGTGGGATTCGCCAGCCGATCTATGGTAGCGAAGAAGAACTTTGTATTATTTTCCTGAATATAGATCAAGTTGAGAAATAAGTCTAAATTATGCCCATGCTTGTGAGTGGGACCTGACACATGTTGTATAAGAACAAAAGAGTTCTAACAAACTCAGCAGTCATAAGATCTATGGGCACATCCATGTGAATATTAAAATCTTCAGTAATTAAAACAGTTAAAATCCTAGAAAGCATTTCCTCCAAACTCATCAAGAATATCTGCATGATGCCTAGGTGGATGGTAGACAACAAGTATGAGAATGGGGTGATCACTGCCATATATTCAAATGTAGAAGAAATGGGGAGGAGAGGCTTTATTAAATACTTGAATACTGTTACTATCAAGCCATGTCTCTGTCAGACAAAGAAAATCAATACTGTAATTTTCAATTAGCTGAGCAACAATAAAAGACTTGTTTGTCAGTGAGTGGACATTCAGTACAGCAGCTTTAAGGACCTGATGATGTGTTAGTTCTTGATGACTGGAATGTTCTGAAAAGCAGCATGGTTTCCAGCGGATCAGATCCGAGCGGTGTTAGTTGCATGCTCAAGTGATATGTGCTGACTGTTCAGTTTGTTCAGCAGCTTGCCTGTCTCCATAGTTCTGTTCTGCAGCTTGTCAATGTTTCTGTTGCTTCTGCGTGTGTTCTGAGGATGGGTGATGCTGTGAAACAGGTTTGCTGCCAGCCATTCCAGTTCCAGTGATGTTCTGGTCCACGGTTCCAGAAGATATTGAAAATGTCATAAAATTCTTTTTGTGATGTGCACATGCAGAGGTGAGCCAGGTGTTTAATGACAACAGTCTGCTGTAATGGCCAATCCCCCTATGCACTGTTGGTATTGTTGATGAACACTTGGGTACGGGAGAAGACCAGAAAATCTAGCAGGTGATTAAAATCCTGATTCAGTATTTCAGACTGTTGTCTGCAAATGTTGTGAGATCCAACATGCACAGTTATTTTTTCTGTGGTGAGATGAGTCATACAAAATCTGCAGTATTTTTGTACAATATCACAGACACTGATGTGAGAAAAGCTGAAAGTTTTTTAAAAAATTACTCCTTACGTCGCTGATGACTGCATCCCCTATGAACAATGTTTTGGGGTAAGGAGGCGCTGCTTGGTGATCAGAATGTAGTTTTCTTTGGTTATATTTGTTGTATGGACACACAATAATGCAGTGAGTGTTGTTAGCTCTTTGCCGGCTAAAATGGTTCACATGGCGAGTACCAGTCTCCTTGAAAGCAATGGCTCGAGTGTTGGTTCTCCCAGGCTGCATAGGCTGCTTAACCCTATTCCATGAGGGAGTATGCTATGCTTTAGGGTTAACCCACCTGGCTGGTGTTGATTCTGGTGAAGATTGAACTTTGTACCTGTTTTCAAGTATAATGTCCTGTTTGGATGGGGAAGGCTCCTTGCTACCATTATTACTCCTGTTTTTCTTTCCCTGAACAAGAATCCAAGTACTGTTATTCGCCAGCCCGGGGGTAGAGGCTAGATTTAACTTTGGCTTTGCTCCCAATCTATCCCAGCAGTTAATTAGCAAAATGTCTCTGTTCCTGGGACAGTTATGTTAGCAGCTGCTATTGTCTTGGCTGGTTGAGTAGCGAGCATCAAGTCCAATTATTCCTCATCCTTCTGAATGGAATGTAAAGCGGAAATTCTTTCCTGAATTTCAGCTATTATTTGCGATAGCCTGTGGCCTCCCAAACAGCTGGTAGATGGTGGTGATGTGCTGGTGACATTGAAAATGAGTAAAAAAAAAAAAACCCAAAAAAAAAATAACGTAAAAACTGTAATGAAATGAAATGAAATGAACTAAAAGCAAGTTATAACTTGCATTGCACTTTCATGATTGAAATGAAGAAATCAAGGAAAGAAAGGAAAGAAAATAAGGAAGAGCAACCAGAGCGACAGGTGATGCATCTGGACAGTTGAGAAAGCAGGACTATAGCAGCAGAGTCCCCTGGGAAGAAAAAGCTCCTTTGCCATGTTGCAGTTTCAGGAACAGAAGCAGGTAGAACAATTTGCTAGTCAGCCCCATGGAAGAGGCGTGATTACTTTTACTGCATTGTAATGCAGAGTACAGAGGCTGGCAAGAACTGTTACAACATATTGAAGTATAGCGCCTGGAGGAGTTTTGTAGCCTACAGCTGCCTTGCATTTATAGACAGACCCTGAGGTACTTTCAGGGGCTGCATTTCATTCTCAAAGTTTGAAGCCTAGTTTGCTGGAGAGTGTTGATAGCCCATGACCAGAGAAGTCTGATTATCAGTGAGATTATTGGGCTTACTAGTGGTACAAGCTGATGAAGACCTGCATGTACTTCCACACAGCTTGTTGCTGAATATAAAGGAGCATACTCGATGGTGTCAAAGTGCATAATGCTACAGCAGATGCAAGTTTTATCCCTATCAAGGGGCACAGTTGTTCTTGACCCTTGATGAGGTAATGCCCATAACTGCAGGTGCAAAGGGTACAGAAATCCTAAACACAAAAAGAATGGGAAACGTGACTGTAAAGTAAGATAGATCACTGGAATTTTTTATACAGATAAGAAGGCAGGTTGTCAGGTTCAAACGATATTGCAGGAAGCCTGATACAAACACATTGCACCACATGCTACTATCTAACACACAGGCTCTGGAATACAAGCCTAGGAGCCGCTAGATCATCACCTCATTCTGTCTGACATTTTGAGACAGTAGGCTACCTTTAGGAGCTATCGTCTGCTACCACTACAATTGGATTTCTTGAGTCTGTTCAGCAGATTGAATTGACTTAATTGCTTCAATTCAGTTCAATAACCCTAAAGTATACAGTGGATATAAAGGTCTACACACCCCTGTTAAAATTTCAGGTTTTGTGATGTAAAAAGAAACCAAGATAAATCATGTCAGATCTTTTTCCTTTACTGTGGTATAGCAACCAACAAAATTCAAGTGAAAAACAAATGGAAACATAGGAAAAAAATGAAAAAGAGAAAAAACTTATAATAACCTGATTGCACAAGTGTGCACACCATTTTATAATGGGTATGTTACTGTGCTTGGAATTAACCAATCACATTCAAACTCATGTTCAAAAGAAATTATCATGTACTTTATCAATAAAGTTATTCTGATTAACCCCCAAAAAGATCAGCTGTAGGATTTTCTTCTTGATTTCATCTTACTGCTGAACCCATGGTCTGCAAAGAGCTTACAAAGCATGTACAGGATCGCTTTGTTTAAAAGGTATCAATCAACAGAGGAGTACAAAAGTTTTTCCAAAACATTAGATGTACCATTGAACACCCTGAATGCCAACATCAACAAGTGAAGAAAATGGGACACCACAGTGACACGAAAACAGAACAGGACATCCCTCCAAAATTCACAAAAAGACAAGATGAAAACTTATCAGGGAGGCTGCCAAGAGACCTACAGCAACATTAAATGAGCTGCAGGAATATTTGGCAAGTACAGGTACAAGCCCTCATTTTCTTCATATTTCCCGCTAGATAGATAGATAGATAGAAGGAATCATTGATTCCTTGAGAATCATGGAAGCACTGAAATTATATTTGTTTTGTTTTTGTTCATACAGTACTGACCTCCCTAACAGGGATTTTAGCCTGATGGTACTTCTTAGGTGGTGCTCTGACCTAGTGAACTAGCATGAGGATATGTTTTGATCGAGACTAAAAAGCACTTCTCTAAGTCACTCTGGATAAGGGCATATGCCAAATTAAATAAAAATTAATAAATGTAGATATAAATGTTGTCTGACAAGTTGTCACCTGGGCTACTTGAATTGATGAGAATGGCCTGAGGAAAAAAAGGGGGCTTTTTATAGGCTACACGAGTCATCATCACAAGGTGATGACTATATGCTATTAGTAGATGAGTTAGGAGATGAATAAAGACATGAGCAAACAAGGAAACTCCACTAGTTCCAAAGGAAACTGACCTGGCAATGCTTCACTCACTCATAGAACCATAGTTACATAGAATATTTGACCAGATGTTTGTAAACACCTGACCATCACACCAATATGTGCTTTCTGAATGTACCATTTCAGATTTAGACCCCCTTTGCTGTTATAATAACCTACACTCTTCTGAGAAGGCTTTCCACTAGATTTTGGAGAGTGGCTGTTAGGATTTGCCCATTTAGCCAAAAAAGCATTAGTGAGGTCAAGCACTGATTTTGGGCGAGAAGTCTTGGGGCACAGTTGGTGTTTCTGTTCATCCCAAAAGTGTTCAGTGGGGTTGAGGTCAGGGTTTGTGCTAGCCACTCAGGTACTTCTACTTGGCAAACCATGTCTTCATGGGCATCACTTTGTGCACAGGGGCATTGTCATGCTGGAGCATGTTTGGGCTAGGCCCCTTAGTTCCAATGAAGGGAAATTGTAATGCTACAGTATTCTAAGGCATTCTATAGAATTGCGTGCTTCCAACTTTGTGGAAAGCCCACATATGGGTGTGATGGTCAGGTGTCCACAAACATTTGGCCACATAGTGTATATAACCATCCGAGTTGCAGAGCTCAAATTAATACATGTTAACTAATATTCAAAAAGTGAGAAAAAACATAGACTTGTTATCTGACAATAAAATAATTCTATAAGAGGATTAATAAAATCATGTTTTATAATAATGGTAATAGTGGCTAAATAAATATATTTGAAAGCATAGTTTATCTAGTGGTCAAGAAGTTGGCAGAAGCATAGAACACCCTATGGCCATTATGTGTTTGTGAATAGTTCTCCGAAACTTAAGTGTAAGTTAAAAAAGAACAGCCTTCTCCTTCCTCACCCTCTTAATGTCGGGGACAAGGTCATCTTTGATGCGGCGTTTGGTTCCCCAGTCCTTGGCCAGTTCATCCTCTGCAATCTCTTGCAGGTGGAATACAGCTACCTGGGCTGAGCGCCTCCTCACCCGGCCACTGGGAGTGCGCTCTAGGTCCAACAACTCCTCCTCGGCCTCCACACTAGCATCTTTTTTATTCTCCATCTTCTCTTCTCTTCTTTTCTTTATTTTCATATGGGCTAGATCTGATTTTGTCTTGTCAGTGGGAGACTGCTCTTTCTCTTCCTCCTTCACACAATCCAATTCAGTTTCTTCACTGATGGGGGCCTGGAAAGAGGAATTTATGTTCAATTTAAGTGTGCTTAATTGTCAATAGTTTTAGAATGGTTGGTCTGATTGCCACATATTTACAAAGGCTTTAGTTCCAAAGGTTACAAACATTTAAGGTTTAGTTTGGGGAGTTTGTTTTAACAAAACAATAATCATTCATTTTATAAATTTGCTTCTTCCTCCTCTGAAACTACTCTTATATAACATGTATGAGTAACAAGTAAATATTGTCATAATTATAGATAATAGATTACTAGACAACCAACACACACACATCATCCACTTTACTCACCGAAACTGAACAGTTGAAGACTGGAAAAAGACCAGGTGATTTTTTCTAAACCTTCAACTATCCAGTTTGGGTGAGCCTGTGACCATGATAGCCTCAGGTTCCTTTTCTTGGCTGACAAGAGTGGAACCCCAACGTGGTCTTCTGCTCTTGTAGCCCATCCACCACAAGGTTTGATGTTTTGTGCATGCTGAGATGCTTTTCTGTTCATCATGGTTGTAATGAGTTGTTATTTGAGTTACTATATCCTTCCTGGAGGTTCGAACAAATCTGGCCATTTTCCTCTCACCTCTCTTATCAACAGGGCATTTCCACCCACAGAACTGTCACTCACTCAGTGTTTTTTGTTTTTCACACCATTCTGTGTAAACTCTAGAGACTGTTTTATGTGAAAATCTCAAGAGATCAGCAGTTTCTGAAATACTCAAACCAGCCCATCTGGCACCAACATTCATGCCATGATTAAAGTCACAGAGATCACACTTTTTCCCCATTCTGATGTTCTGACCCACTGCAGTAAACATAACCAGAGAGCTTCTCAGTGAATCTCCTGCAAATCATTTGAAAAAAATCTCACTGCCACCATAGGGAGGAGAATACAAGATATGTCCTAAGACATAAAGCAGCAGACGGTATCGTGCATTAAGGCAAATGACTATTATGCACTCCAACTACATGAATCAACTGATGTATCCAATCATGCCATCCTGTTAGTTTATGTTAGGCATGTATGGGATGGAGATTTTCAGGAGCAGTTTCTGTTTAGTGCAGAGCTACCGACAAGCACAACTACAGAAGCCATATTCAACACAGTCGATCTTTATTTCAGATCAGTCAGACTTAGCTGGGATACAGTCAGGTCCATAAATATTGGGACAGTGACACAGTTTTGGTAATTTTGCCTCTGTACACCACCACAGTGGATTTGAAATGAAGCAGTCAAGATGTGACTGAAGCATAGACTTTCAGCTTTAATTCAAGGGGTTTAACAAAAATATTGCATTAACCGTTTAGGAATTACAGCCATTTTTTACAGAGTTCCTCCAT
>CM040469.1:15908136-15947609 GCA_022758105.1 Pangasianodon gigas
GGAACTCTGTAAAAAATGGCTGTAATTCCTAAACGGTTAATGCAATATTTTTGTTAAACCCCTTGAATTAAAGCTGAAAGTCTACGCTTCAGTCACATCTTGACTGCTTCATTTCAAATCCACTGTGGTGGTGTACAGAGGCAAAATTACCAAAACTGTGTCACTGTCCCAATATTTATGGACCTGACTGTATGTGTGTTGGAGTTACAATCAATGGGGCTGCCTCTATGGCGGGAAAGAAATTGGGGGCTGTGCAGCGGATCATGGCCAGGGCACCTAGTGCTATATGAAACCACTGTTTCCTGCACAAAGAAGCACTCGCAGCCAAAGATCTTGTACCAGTGTTCCACAAGACACTGAAAGATATGATCAAAGTAGTGACCTGTATAAAAAAAGAGTGTTGAAAACAATAAGTGTTATAAGGAATTCTGCAAAATCTACAGATGCTTTACCATGCAGAAGTCCATTGACATTTGAGGGGGAGAGTACTGTATCACGTTTACGAACTCAGAACAGAAATTGCAGTTTTCCTCTCAGAAAACAACACTACTAAGGTGAGCAACAGTGATGTGTGGCTTGCACAGGTGGCTTATCTTGCAGATATTTTTGACCATCTCAAAACATTAAATGCATCTATGCATGGAAGAGGACACAATTCATTTGAACAGGCAGATAGTTGAAACTTTTAAAAAGAAACTGAAATTGTGGGGCGAACACATTTTTAGGGGCAGACTAGATACATTTCACAATGTCTGCTATGAGGAATCAAACACGAGTACTTCAGATAGTGATGCATTTAGGAAAGTGATGCTGGAGCACCTTGGAAAATTTACAACAATGTTTGCCTACTATTTCCCAGAGATGAACAGGCAAGGCACATGGATATGGGATCACGGAAGCATTGCGCTGCCAAGTAACAAGGAAAGTGAGCTGGTGGAGCTCTCATGTGACCGCACATTGAAACAGAATTTCACCAAGATGATGCTCCCCCTGTTCTGGTGTAGTGTTACTGATGAGTATCCAGAACTTGCCAGTCATGCCATTAAGGTAACACTGCCTTTCACTACAACCTACCTTTGTGAAAGTGGGTTCTCTACAATGACACAAATCAAAAGCAATTACTGAAACCAACTGGACATTCAACATGATCTGAGGGTTGCTTTGTCCACAATCTCAACCAGATTTTGAGACACTTATCAAAATGAAAACACACCTGATTATAGTTATGTTGCTCCATGGAAGGGGTGGTGGGCTTGCTGTTATTTGAAAGAATGGACTGCCTTTTAAAATTGTTGAACTCATTGAAGTTACATCATTTGAATTTCTAGCCAATTTTTGAATACTGTCCCTATGCTAATGATTTTGATTTACCAACCACAAAAGCCAGCACCACAGTTTCTGTCAGAGGTTAATGAACTGCTCACAATTGCCTCCTCTGTTTGCTGTAAAATTCTCCTTTTGAGAGACATTGACATTCATTTAGACTAACTTTCATGTGCTCTGACCTTTGAATTTTTGTCTGTCCTTGATTGCTTTGAATTTATGCAACATGTTGACTTCCCTACTCACACTAAGGGTCATATTTTAAATACTGTTTGCACTACTGGCTTAGACATCTCTCACCCCTGTGGCACCCTTCTAGGTATCTCTGATCACAAGCTTATTGAGTTTAGCATTTAAACCCCTATACATAAACATAACAAAACATCTGTTATATGTTATCGCAAATGCAACTCCATTAACCCACTGTCTTTTTCCAATGCAGTTGACGTCTCCTCATTTCTTACTTCTTCCTGCTCATGTAATGAACTGGTGTCCAACTACAATCTTCTCATTTCAAACACTCTTAACACTTTTGCCCCCAAGATACTAGGTCTGTCCCTTCCACCCATACCTCTCCATGGTACATTTCAGAACTTATAACCATGAAAGCTGCTGGATGGCATTTTGAGTGGCTTTACAAAAAACTGGCCTCAATGTTCACTCCCTAGCCTACACCAAACACATGAAACAGTACAGAGGTGCTATTTACAACAATAATCAGCCTACTTATCTTTCTTCATTAATGCAGGCAGTAGCAAACCAAACTGCCTTTTCAAAATTGTAAATAAAATACTTCGACCACCCTCCCCCACTCTAACAGGTTCTGTTAGGCTTTGAAATTATTTTCCTAACTTCTTTCAGAATAAAATTGATAACATTTATGAACTTTCCCCTCATCCTTCATCTGAGAGTCAGCTTACTTACTCCCCCTCCCCAATCTTAGTCCTTTTCACTGTTTCACCCCATTTGATCCATCAGACATAAGTGACCTTTTTGCTAAATCCAGCACCTCCACATGCTCCTTTGACCCATCTCCTACTCCACTTCTCAAGGCAGGTTTACTCACTGTCTCAGGTCCAATTTCTAATATCATAAATACTTGTCTTGCCACAGGTTCTGTTTCCCATCTCCGTTAACACAGCCACAGTTACTCACATCCTTAAAAAGCCTCTTTGGTCCCAGAAGTCCTTAGCAGACCCATTTCCAACCTTCCACTTTTATCTAAACTCCTGGAGAATGTTGCTGTTTCACAACTTCAGTCTCATCTTTCCAGCAATAGTCTGTATGAACCTTTTCAATCTGGCTTTCACTCCCAGTACACACAGTACAGAAACTGCCCTACTCAGGGTAGTTAATGACCTTCTTCATTTAGCTGACTCTGGTTCCATTAACATTCTCATACTTTTGGACCTTACTGCTGCTTTTGATACTGTCAATCACAGCGTACTGCTCTCCCGTCTTTGGTCTCAATTAGACATTTGTGATACAGCTTTGGCCTGGTTCACGTCATCTCACAAATAGGCCGCATTTCATCTCTATTGGCAAATTCAAATCTCGCACTGTTAATGTCTCTCAGGGAGTTCACCAAGGTTCTATTTTAGGCCCACTCTTATTTACTATCTATACGCTTCCACTTGGCTCCATTATTTGTCACCAGGGCCTTCAATTTCTTTTTTATGCAGATGACACCCAGATCTATCTCTGCTCCAAACTCTCTACTTCACTTCCTCCTTCTTCCTTAATAAACTACCTTTGTGATATTAAACACTGGACGTCAGCTAACTTTTTAAAAATAAACAGTGCAAAGACAGAAATCCTTATTACTGGAACAAAGGCTGCTTTATGTAAGTTTAATGACCTCTGCCTGACCATTGACAGCACTGACATATTTCCTTCTGAGACAGCTCGTAACCTTGGCATTGTATTAGACTTATCACTGAACTTTAATTCTCATACTTCATCTGTCACCAAAACTGCCTTCTTTCAACTTCGCAATATTGCTCCTCTGTTCCTCCCTTAGCTTTTGTGCTCCTGAAACCCTGGTCCATGCTTTCATTACCTCACTGTTTAGTTTACTTCTCTATTTATTGGTCTTCCATCACATTCTTTAAATAAGCTACAGCACGTTCAAAATTCAGCAGCCCGGTTACTGACCCTCACTAAAAAAATCTGCTCACATAATTCTGGTTCTGTACCACTTGCACATCCATGTCTTCCATGGGAGACCATTCATTTAGGGCAGCTGCTCCCAAACTCTGGAATGTTCAACTCTTTCATCGTTTAAATCTAAACTCAAGACCTACCTATTCACACTACACTACCATACTGCCAGACCTTGGTAAACCCTCAGTTCCTCTTTCTTTTATCTTTCCCTGTTTTATTTGCATTTTAGCTTAGCTTTATCTTTTTCTATTGGGCAAGTTATCCTGGTTTCCTGTAGACTGGCTGTCACATCTATTAATTTCTTTTGTTTATTGGCTGTTTTTATATTGTATTTTTATGTATTTTGTGTATGTAGTTTTATGCTTATTTTATTTTATTCTTTGTGACCATGAGCGTCCATGGGTCACTCATGGGACCATGAGTGACCATGGGTCTGAGAAAGGCACTATATAAAATAAATGTATCATTATTATTGTCGTTATTATTATTATCCAAAGAGGCCAAAAATAACAAAAGAATAAAAAAAAGGAAAAAAAAATTCACGAAACAGCCCAAAAAGGCAAAAATCATAAAAGAACTGAAAAGTCAAAAAGACAGGCAGCAAAAGATAAAGCACTAGTAAAATAAAAAAATTTTTTAAAAAAAGGCACAGACAGTGGCTTGGTACTCACATGAACACGAGGACTGAGCAAAGAACAAAGAAAAGGGAGGGTTTAAATAGCCTAGCAAATCAGAGAAAGGTGAAAACAATAAAGAAGGTTAACAAGGCAAGTCAAAAGAAAAAACACAAAGGCAGAATGTCTCTATCTACTGTCCAAAGTCTATGTAGTCCAAAACCCTAACAGGACCACCCCTCCAATGAACAGCTCCTGACTTTCCTCTGGGGATGATCAGGACGGCGTCATTGAAAATTCAAAATTAGGTCCGGGTAGAGAATGTTCCAGGTAGGAATCCAGAGGTGTTCTTCTGGGCCATAACCCTCCCAGTCCACCAAGTATTGGATGTGCCCATGGACTGAACGAGAGTCCCGCAGGCAGTGGATACTGAAGGCAGGCTTGCCCTCAATGAGACATGGGCGAGGAGGAGGGTGGGTTCCAGGGGAAAAGGGGCTGATGACAACAGGTTTGAGATGGGAAACATGGAAGGTGAGATTGATCCACATGGACCAGGGAAGAAAGAGATGGTATGCCACTGGATTGACCCTATGCAGCACCTTGAAAGGGCTGACAAACTGGGGGGCCAGTTTATGAGACTCTACCTGCAGGGGAAGGTCCCGGGTGGAGACCCAAACCCTCTGTCCAGGTTGAAGAGCTGGGCTTGGTCTGAAGCTGCTGGCATTTAGAGGCCCAATGCAGAACCCACTGCACCTTCGTCCAGGTGTGCCGACAGCAACAGATGAACCTCTGTGCTGAAGGGACCCTCAGGCTTCTGCTCCGGGAATAGCGGTAGAAGAGCAGCATAGAGTATTGTGCGCATATTGTGCCCACAGGAGGTAGTTGCTCAAGGATCTTGGGTTAGTGGATGCCAGGCAGCACAGAGTTGTCTCCAGGTTCGTGGTTCAACCTTTTGTGGCCATTGGACTCAGGATGGAAACCAGAGGAGAAGCTGGCTGATGCCCCAATCAGCTGAAAGAATGCCTTCCAGAACTGGGAGGTAGACTGTAGCCCCCAGTCAGACACCAGGTCCAATGGGAGACCATAGACTCAGAACACATGCGTACACATTAGTTCATCAGTAACTTGAGCAGAGGGGAGTTTAGGTAAGGGGATCAAACGTCATGCCTTTTCACATCAATTATCACTAGAATGACTGAATTACTTAGAGAGGTGGGTAGTCCTGTCATGAAGTCTAGCAGCCACGGTCCATGGGGGACCACGGTCATTTGGGGATGGGTAGTGGAAGGAGTAGTACCTGGGGATGTTGTCAGGGATCTTTGCTCTGGGCAAAGGTGGTACAAACAGTCACAAAATCCCATGTATCTGCTTCTATGCTGGGTCACCAAAAGCAACTATTGATGAAGTCCAGGGTCCGCATTGTACCTGGGTGACCAGCAAGGTGTGAACCATGCCCCATTGCAGTACCTGGGTGTGTACAGAAGCAGGGACAAAAAGACAGTTGGGAGGACCTCCTGGCTCTGGCTCTCCCCACTGTGCCCGACGGACCACAGTCTCAATTTCCCAGCGAACTGGGACTACAATGATGGAATTAGGGACAATGGGTCTGGGGTCTCAGGTTAGCTCTGGTGGTTGAAACAGTCTGGAAAGGGGACCTGGTTTGAGATTCTTGAAACCAGGATGGTAGGAGAGTGTAAACTGAAATCTGTTGAAAAACAGTCAACCTGGCAGAGGTTTAGTCTCTTGGCCTGCTGGATATATTAAAGATTCTTGTGGTCAGTTCACACAGTGTATGGCTTTTGGGCCCCCTTCAACCAGTGCCTCCATTCCTCCAAGGCCAGTTTGTTTTCAGATGACCTCTAAATAAACAAAGAAAGTGGTTAAGCATGTATTGATGAGGGTCTAGAAGACCACTGGAGCATTCATCAGCCTGAACGGCAGCTTGGTAGTTGAAGCACAGGGCACAGTGCATCTCCCAAATGTGGCCCAGGATTGTACTTTCCTGGTGAGGATGTGTGCAAGGATGTGTTGGCTCAGTTCTACTGTAAGGGTTGGTGACCTTGGATGGTAATTGAACCCCATCATAGTGGTGATGACCCAACTACTTCCACCAAAAAAGCAAACAGAGGTCCAAAAAGATCCAAAAATAAAGAGCCAAAAATAACAAAACATTCCAAAAAGGCAAAAATCACAAAAGATCCCAAAAAGGCAAAAATCATAAAAGATCTTCAAAAGTCAAAAAGGCAGGCAGCAAAAGATGAAGCACTAGAAACAAAAGGTAAAGAAAGTGGCTTGGTATTCACATGAGGAACGCGAAGACTGAGCAAAGAACAAATGAAAGAACAAAGAAAAGGAGGGTTTTAAGAGCCTAGCAAATCAGAGGCAGGTGAAAATAGTAAAGAAGGTTAACAGGGTTGGACACCATCCCACCCTAACTGGCAAGTCTTGCCCTCAAAACAACTCCAATTATCAATAAATCCCACATGGGTTTCAGAGCACCACCTGGACATCCAGCAGTTCAGCAACCATAACCTGCTGTAAACTACATCGCCATTCTGCATTGGGATGGGGCCAGAGCATATTACTGCATAATGAGATCACAGGCATCTTTAACTGACCATAATAAAATTATGGCTGCTGTGTGAGTTAATAGTAAACAAAATGTAGAAATCTAGTAATCTAATTAACGTAAAATTAGATCATACAGAATGCACAGTAATCACCTTTGATCTCAGGTTAGGACTGCTAAATATTAGATCTGTTACACCTGAAGTGCTTATTGTATATGAAAGTATTACTGATCAGAGATTGATTGTATTTTGTTTAACAGAAACTTGAATTAGACCAAAAATGTACATAGCTTTAAACAAAGCTTGTCCTCCCAGTACCCCACCATACCACCCTAACCATCTATATAAAGCACATGGACTTTAGCGTCAGTGTGAAGCCTTATAGATTGCCCCATCAGCTGTGGAAGTTCAGAGCTGTTTGTACTGTGATCGATTACTGTTTATGACCCTGCCTTGTCTTGTCTCATCTCTGCCTTTGTTCCAACTCTTGGATTTGATGTTATGTTTGATTATTGGATTATTGACCCTGCCTGCCTTTCTGACCATGTTTTGGATTGTGTTTTGGACTGAATATTCTCTTAGATTAACTAGTATTTGACCTGGAATGTTCTGACCCTGCCTTTTGTCTTAATAAACCTTCTGCATATGGATCCCTAAAACCTGCCTGAGAGCCCTTTGTTACAGTATAATTGGCCACAGAGGAAGCATTGTAATTATTTATAATGATACTTTAGGCATTACACAGGAATCTGGATATTAATTTAACTCAATTAAAGAATTTTTTATTAACATAACACATGTACCCTCAAAATAGAAGTCTACTTAATGATTTATGTATATTTTAAACTCAGTAGAGGTCAGTCAGAATATAACCCACTCATTACAGCAGACACACATTATATTTAATGCTGATATTTGGCATAAATATAGAAGATATATTTAGTCACACTACCCCAGTCTGAAATTATCTATGATCACTATTTCATTTAATTTAAAATGCGTCTTTAACAATTAGGTGTTTGTAGGTCCATGTGCAATGGATTTGATTGAAAACAAAACAAAACCAAATCAAACACACAACCAGAGTTAGCGGAAAATGAGAAACTTGGACTAGGCACCATACAAGATAGTGATATAGAAGATCTAAAAGCTCAGTTCAACACTTTGCAAGACATAAAGACTCAAGAGGTAATATAATGACAAACCAATCAAGAGTGGAACACAAAATAACACCTAAGAAGAAAAAAAACTAAACAAAAAAGCAAAAATATACAGAAAGTTTTACTGATCTAACTAGCATAAAATTATTTCATACTGAACACACAGCCAGCACATATGTACTGAAGTGATACTCAGAAATCAGAATAATTTAAATTTGAAGTACTTTGTACCAATGCTATTATTACTACTACATGTACATAGCCATAAAAACTTTGGCTAATTACCATTAATTACTATTTACAGATCACCAGGGATATATTCTGAATTGCTACTGGAATTTGCACATTTTCTGTTGAACCTGGTTGTTTTGGTTTTAAAAAAAAAAAAGCAGGAATTGTTGGAAATTTGTTGGAGAATATTCATTCTGATATGCTGAATTTGTGCCTATTTTAACTCATTACAGCCTTAATTTAAAAGTGACATTTGTCTTAAATATAGAAAACCAAAAAAGTGTACAATCACATCAGTTACTGTACACATTGAAAATGCTCCACATGTAGTTATTCATGTAGTTACTCTGGATAGCCTGTCAGCTACATCATGTGCAGCAGTGAAATACCTTGGTGTGATTACTGACTCTAGTCTCTCATTTGATGTTCATGTAGATACTGTAATATTACTAGAGTAATATTGCTAAGATAAGATATATGTCACACATGATGCAAAAATGTCACTACATGATGCAGAAAAACTAGTTCAGATGATATACAAATGGAGGAAATTCACCACTGTTACTCTCCCAAGGAGTTGTTGTCTAGCAAATATCACTCCAAGATCACAGCAAATAATATTATGGGAAGTAACAAAGAACCCCAGGGTAACATCTAAGGACCTACAGGCCACTCCTGCATAGAGTAATGTCAATGTTCATGAGTTCACCATCAGGCAAACATTGAACAAGAACGGTGTGTATGGCAGGATAGCAAGGAGGAAGCCACTACTCTCAAAAAAAAAAAAAAAAAAAAAAAAAAACCACCCCACTGCTGCCGATGTGAAGTTTGCTCAAGACCATGTGGATAAGCCAGAAGTCAAATGGAAAAATGTTCTGTGGATAGATTACGTTTTTGATTTAAATGAAAAGCATTATTTTGTGGGAAAACCAAACACTGCATTTTCACTTAAGATCATCCCAACCGTGCAGCATGGGGATGGGAATATCATGGTTTGGGGCTGCTTTGGTACCTCAGGTCCAGGACGGCTTGGCATTATTGATGGACCTCTGAATTTAGGATTGTACCAGCAAATTCGACAGGAGAATATCAGAGTATCTGTCCGTGAACTGAAGCTTAACTGTAAGTAGATTATGCAGCAAGAGAATGACCTTAAGCACACAAGTAAGTCTACAAAGAAATGGTTAAAGCAGAAGAAATTTAACATTTTGGAATGGCCAAGTCAAAGTCCAGACCTTAACCCAACAGAAACGTTGTAGAAGGACCTAAAAATAGCAGTTCATGCAAGGAAGCCCACCAACATCACGGAGTTGAAGCAGTTTTGTAAGGAGGAATTGGCTAAAATTCCTCCAAGCCGTGGTGCAGGATTGATCACCAGTTACTGGAAACATTTCGGTGAAGTTATTGCTGCTCAAGGAGGTCACACTAGTTACTGAAAGCAAAAGTTCACATACTTTTTCCTGACAAAGATATTTAATGTTGGATAATTTTGCTCAGTAAATAAATGTAAAAAATAAAATGTTTGTGTCATTTGTTTAATTGGGTTGTCTTTATCTAGTTTTAGAACTTGAAGATCTGATGACATTTCAGTTCAAATTTATGCAAAAATACAGAAAATTGTAATGGGTTCACAAACTTTCTTGTGGCACTGTATAAAGCACTGAATGTTCTTGCACCACAGTACCTGCTTTGATCAAATGGTGCAGTCTCTTTAATAGTCCCTAGAATAATTAATAGTACAGCAGTGGGCAGAGCTACAGCAGGCGGCAGAGCTGCCCAGTTATGGAACAGCCTTCCAATTAGTTTTTGGAACTCAGACACAGTCTCAAGTTTTAAGTCAAGGTTGAAAACCTATTTGTTTCATCAAGGCTTTTGTTAGTAGCTTTTCTCTTAGGTAGAGGCACAGATCTGGGTTTCATTGGCAGTGAGACTTCGATCGAGGTAAACTCCGATGTTTTGATGCTGTTGCCTCCCACTCTCTTTACATAGGTTTGTTGACAATGGAGTGGTTTGTTGATGACCACTTTATGTCCCAGGGTGCCCTAATGCCTGTGTTACTTTCTAGCTCTCCATTTTAGTTATGCTGTCATAGTTAGTCTTGCTGGAGTGCCTGTTTGCTTACAATGTACCATTATAGGACAAAGGCATACCTAATCATTTCTTCTCTCTCTCTCTTTCCCTCATTCTCTGTCAAGTGACATGTTAATCCTGCTGCTTGAGAGGATACCGGTTCCTGACCCTGACTCCTACTGCCCTCTGGACTTGCCTGCCCCATCCTGATGCTGTACTTCTGCTTGGAATTTTCTTCACCGAGAATCACTCACTGATGCTGAGGATGACCCCACATGGATACCGTAGCTTGTTTGTTCAGGCCCCCTAGTGGTGTAGACACCAGTGCATACAGTCTGACCACTGTGCAAAAATAGCTTTTGTTTAAAGAAAATAGTGACAACAAATCAACAAAAGCTGCATGTAATCTTTCAAAGTAATATATTGTCTATCTGCATATGAAATTTGAGCTTTCTCTGTCTCTATGTTGTAGAGCACTCAATAACTGAAAAGATGTATCACTTCAGGACTTGTTTACAGCCTGCCAAAACTCCCAACATAATGTGACCAAGTATTTGGGACATCACAAACCAAATACTTTTACCATCAAAAAATTGTTACAACAAGGCAACAATAAAATACAGCTAACGGGTATATCACAGTTTATCATAGATTAAGTTTATTTTGTAAAATTAACCATTTTTAAAACATAATTTATTTGGCTACATGTCTGTCCATTCATTTAAGTGAATAGTCATTGGTGTGCAGTTCTTAAATTTTGGGAAAGTAAGACTTACATTGAATTAGTAAAACAGCATGAAATTACCCTATTTTGCCTCTGAACAAATGGGCTAAAGGTTGCTGTGAGATTGCTGTTGATGGTACCACATGGATACCCTAAAGATTGCTGTGGAAGGTTTCATTTGGATAGCATTAATATTGCACTTACTGAAAACAGTTTATGCCCAAGTCTCTTCCTAGCTAAAGCTACAAACTACTGAAATATAAAAAGACTCATACTGAAGATCATTTCAACACACTTAATACTAAACAAACATACAGTTGTAGAAGAGTAATGATTTCTAATAAAGAGGGTGGCTTCCTTTTCAGGTCTGGTTCCTCTCAAGGTTTCTTCCTTGTGTTGTCTCAGAGAGTTTTTCCTTGATACTGTCACCTCTGGCTAGCTCATTAGGGATGTTAATCTATAACTGGATTTCTGTAAAGCTGCTTTGTGACATTCTATATAAATAATATTCTATTGATTTGAATGAAAAACACCTGAACATGACAACACAGTGTGCAGATACAACATTGAATGTAAACAAGTGTCAGAATATGTTGTCAGCATGTGTTATGCTGTAGTGCTGGGAACAACATCCTCCATGAGGCTAGGGTGGGGCACGCCATCCTCCTAAAAGCTTGATCAGAAGGAGGGCAGTAGGAGTCAGGATCACTAGTATCTCATTAGTAACAGGTGCAGTGCAATAAAAAGAGAAAAGGTGCATAATGGCTGTCACCCAGGAAAGGCAGGGGCAATGGATGAGATGGGAGGCAGTAGAGAATCTCTTGGAAAGACCTGCAGGCAGGCAACAAGGTGCATAAAGGCTGATCTCTTGGAAAGACTTGTGGGATATGGAACCATTTAAATCATGGTACTGCAAAGATCCAACCTATCTTACCTAACAATCTCCTATGCCCATCCACAGTGAAGGTACCATGCTTCCACAGATAGGGGGCACCCTTTTTAAAGCTCTTTTACAGTACCCGGAAGAACATCATACCAGATACACTCAGGTCCATAAGTATTTGGACAGTGACACAATTTTTGTAATTTTGCCTCTGTACACCACCACAATAAATTTGAAATGAAGCAATCAAGATGTGACTGAAGTGTAGATTTTCAGCTTTAATTCAAGGGGTTTAAAAAAATATTGCATTAACCTTTTAGGAATTACAGCCATTTTGGAGTCCCTATATTTTCACAGGCTCAAAAGTAATTGGACAAACTAACAATCATAAATATTAGGATTATTTTTAATACTTCGATGCAAATCCTTTGCAGTCAATGACTGCCTGAAGTCTGGAACCCACGGACATCATCAAATGCTGAGTTTCCTCCATTGAGATGCTTACTGCAGCTGCCTTCAGTTGCTGATTGTTATTGGGTCTTTCTGCCTTCACTTTTGCCTTCAGTAAGTGAAAAGCATGCTCAATTGGGTTGAGGTCATCAGACATTTAAAAACATTTAATTTCTTTGCCTTAAGAAGCTCTTGGGTTGCTTTCGCAGTATGTTTTGGGTCATTATCCATCCGTACAATGAAGCACTGTCCTATCAGCATTTGACTGAGCAGAAAGTATAACTCTACACACTTCAGAATTCATCCTCCTACTTCTATCAGCAGTCACATCATCAATAAACACCAGTGACCCAGTTCCATTGGTAGCCATACATGCCCATGCCATAACGCTGCCTCCACATGTTTGACAGATGATGTGGTATGTGTTCACAATCATGAGCCCTTCCTTTCCTTCTCCATACTCTTCTCTTCCCATCATTCTGGTATAAGTTAATCTTGCATCAGAACTGGTCTGGCTTTTTTTTTTTAGAGGTTTTTTTTTTTTTTTTTAGCAAAGTCTAATCTGGCCTTTCTGTTCTTGAGTGTTACCCGTGGTTTGCATCTTGAGGTAAACCGTCTATATTTACATTCGTGAACATACCTCCTCCAGAGCGTTCTTGATTTGGCTAGATGTTGTGAAGGAGAAATGAAAAGTTATTAGCATTTTTAGAAACCTTCTTACATTTTTGACCACAAGGTGGCTCTGCCTCCAAACTTTTTGAGTACCTTCAGGGCATGGGGTCGATGACATGTACCAAGTTTAGCAATGATACGCCTCCGCGTTTGTAAAATACAGCATCTTAAAACATAATTCAACATGGCCAATGCCCAAAATGGCTGACAGTAAAACTGTGTATCATTCAACTCAGTATGCCTCACTTAATCTAAAGATACCACTAGGACAAATTATACAGAAGTTATAAGCAACAATAACAATTCCATATCCCGTGACCAAGAGGTGGCACTGTTCTGAAACTGCTCATATACCCCCAGGTCATAGTTGTTATAAAATACACCAAGTTTGGTGTCAATACGCCAAAGCGTTGCAGAGATATAACCTCACGTTAGCATGATCACAGTCATTTTCGTTGACGCGTTATAAGTTAACGGTTTGGTCTATCAAAAATCTTTGGTCTTCATTGGCTGAAGATGATCTGACCAAAATTTGGTGAAGTTCTGACAAATGGTCTAGGAGTTTTCAAAAGTAGGTTTTTCAAAAAAATTCAAAATGGCAGAATTTTTTCCATGAAGGAAATGAAAAAAGTGGGTTTTTAAAATAATGTCAAATATTTAATGAATAATTTGATTGACATCAGTGGTTCATGAGGCATTGTTCATGAACATTGATTGTCCTCATAGACACTGATGAGAACTTGGACAAAGACACTTTGTGTACAATTTCAAGTCATTTGGACCAATGGTTCCAGTGGTGCCAATTTCATGTTTTATCCTGTTATACCACCATCACGAGGCCAGGCTCCCCCATATTGTGCATCTGACCTCAGATTGAGCCCATACATAAGTCTGCCAAGTTTGGTGAAAAAACTCATTCCGTTCAAGAGTTATAGCCATTTCAGTAAAAGTGGCCACTTTTTTGCCTGCCATCGTGGCAATGAATCAAAAGTTCAATTTTTTTGATAATTATTTTAGGCAAGCCCCTCCTTTCTCCCTCCCTCTCAGCTCTCTCACTCTCTTGAGGCTCCATTCTCTCCCCTCTTTGTCCTTGCCGCCGATCACTGAAGCACAGAACACTTGTTCGCCAAATTCCACACAGGTGTGTAATCTTCACCACTCACTGTCTCCGGCTCCACCCCCCATTCACAAACCGGCGCTTGACTACGCACCCACCACCATATGCCTATTCTCTATGAACTATTAGGTAATAGCATATGTTATGCTAATATTTTAAAAATATATTTGTTTTCCAAATGTGTGCAAACAGTGCAAGGAAGTACAATAATTATTAAAACGTGACAATAGGCACAGTGAAGCACGTTTGGTGATTATCTCTGCTGAAAACAAACAGACTCCCATCTCTCTCTTTTTCTGGTAATGTATTCACACACACACACACACATGTACCCCAGGGTCCAAAAGTCTGTCATTTTCTGACTATGCAGTTTTTGGTAAGCTATATTTCTTCCCCAAATGTATTAATTAGAAAAATAACTTGAAATAAAGTAAATTAGGCTCTGCCTCATTAGGATTGATTGATGCATAGCAGCCATGTAGAAGCCTCAAGAATTATTTAGCTCTGCCCACTTAGATTTTTTGCTAATTTACATTGTGAAGAAGTGACCTCCTTCACCGCTGCAAGCGGCAGCACTGGCGCTCATATGTACGCACTCACACACATTCATTCACCACACGCACCCATCCGTTACCTCGTAATGCTGTTTGGAAAGCGGGTGCACACGCAATCTGATAGCGCTTGGTCATTCGTCCACATTTCATACTCTCCTTCCGTTATTCCCTCAGGACATATCACACATACTCATTTTTCATTTGTTTTATGTTTTATTGTTAATCATCTGTGTTATTTGTTGGTATAACCAGGTTCCTTGGAGCTGTGCCAGCAAACACGAGCCCATGGCGGCGAACCCTTAAGACGTCATCAGATTGCGCAGCGCAGGCGCAATGGACCGGAACCCGGTGAAACCATGTCTTGTCTTTATGTGGGGGTATCAGAGTTCTAACCTGCAAAAGAGTTAGATTGCGTTATTGATGTTGGTTTTATTATGGTTATATTTAATGCAGTTTGTTTGTATAATGTTTGTTGGATTTTAAGGGTTACATTATTGAATCATCTTAGAAGACAATGTACCCGGAAAACATACCTATTAATGGTGTGCCCAAAAAGGGGCGGAGTCTGGCCTTTATAAGCCTCGTCCAGACTCCAGTTGGGTGCTTGTTCACCAAGTCAAAGCAAACGTGCTACTCCGGTGCCGTGAGCTGAAAACCCCTTGTATAGTGTGGATACTTGTGATTTTGTGTATATATTTGTATAGATATATATTTTTGATTTATTTATTTATTTATTTTTGGTTGCTTTGGTACTTTGTATTTTTCTGGGATGGTTCACTTGTAAATTATTTATTTATTTATTTATTTAGTTAGGTTTTTTCCTCTTTTCTCACGGTTGGACTATTGGACTTTCGGTGCACCTGTAAATAAACATCACCATACTCTAAAGAGTACTTGCGGGGTGAGCCATCATTTTTTTCCCTCCTTTTGGACCTTAACACACCCACAGTAGACCCTGCCAAAAGTCTACTGCATCACATTTGGTGGCAGCAGTGGGATGGCTACCCATAAGAAAGCACCGAAAGGGAAGACGCCTGGTCTGCGCTCACAAGCAAAGTTGGAGGCTAAAGGGGACGAGACCTGGGACAGCTTGACATCGGAGGGAGAGGAGGCATCATCGGTAGAGCTTCCGGGAGCGTCATGCAAACCAGGCTCATCACAGACCAGCGGCCCTTCCACATTGCCCAGCGGGGGCTTGGTGAGCCTGGTGAGAGACTTCCTCGAGGCACAGCAAGCGAGGGAGGATTGATATGTGCGGGAGCTGCAGGGGATTCGTGAATCCATCCAGCAGACTGTCAGATCAGCAATGGCAACCCCGAGTGACCTCGGGAGCCTACGGATGGATCTCCCCACTCCTGCCCCTCAAAGAGTATCCACAGCAGCAATCAGCTCGCCGAGACAGCCAAGGTCGCCCATTCACCGAACAGAGACGCCGGTGCCTGTCCTACAGCCGGGGGGATGACATCGAAACTATCTGCGACGATTCCAGCGACTGGCCCGAACATGGCAGTGGCCGAGAGAGGAGTGGAGCTGTTGGCTGGTGCCACTACTGACTGGACGAGCGCTCGAGGCATATCTCGCCATGGATGAGAACCTCGCAGATGACTATGATCACCTAAAGGGTGCACTACTGCAAAAATTCAACATCTCTACTGAGACTTATAGCCAGCGCTTCCGAGCAGCTACAGTACCAGAAGGTGAATCGCCGACCGAAACATACCACCGTCTGCGGAATCTCTACCAACGATGGGTACGTCCTGAGCTACATTCCAAGGAGGAGATCGGAGAGCTTGTCATCTTAGAACAGCTGCTTCGAGTACTGCCGTATGACAGCCGTACCTGGGTTAAAGAGCACGAGCCGGAATCAGGGCTAGCAGCTGCAAAGTTAGCCCAGCAGTACATGAACGCCTATCGCTCTGGTCTGCGCACTCAACCAGTTAAAGGTAAAGCACGTTATGCACACACTGACAAGCCACAAGAGGCTCCACAAGAACTTAAGACTGTAACACCACACAAACTGATTTGCTTCTCATGTCAGCAGTCGGGGCACAAAGCTAGTGTATGTCCTGCACGTAAATCAAAGCTGACAGGATTTTGCTATGCCCTGAGAGAAGAGAACATTGAAATTGACTCTGTTGATATGGGGCAAGTTAACAACATGCTTATGGACATTACAGTGAATGGACGTTCATTAAAAGCGTTGCTGGACACTGGTAGCTCACTTTCACTAATCAAGACATGTCATGTTTCTAATGTTGACTATGCTAGTACCACTGATGTACAATGTGTGCATGGGGATGTAATGTGCTATCCCAAAGCAGAGGTGTTGGTCGGGGTTCAAGAGCAAATGTATCTCTTGAATGTAGCAGTTGTCACTTCTTTACTGGTAGACATGATTTTGGGGAGAGACCTCCCAATTTTGAGTGAACTGGTTAATGAAAAGGGAAACTGGGACACTGAGAATGCTATGCCAGAATGTGCATTTCCTGTAATGACAAGGGCTCAAGCCAAGGCAGGTCTTCAGCCTTTGCCAGACTTGGATAATAGTCTGCTGCAGGGCGGGACCAAAGGCCCGAGAAAGACACGTCGACAGCGACGACTGTTGAAATACCTGGGTACTCCAGTCCCCAAACCCTCTACGGAGGGGCTTGAGGTCAATGACTGGCAAGTTCCAGAAAATATTGCTGTTTTACAAAGGGAAGATGAAGCCTTAAAACCTTTGTTTGACAAAGTTGAAAGGCAGGAAAAGTATAAAGTGTCTGATGAACAGTATGTTATTCATGATGGTGTATTGTATGTGCAATCTGCTGATATTTTACGTGTGGTGGTACCCCTGTCTTGTCGACCCCTTGTGTTACATCTGGCACACACAGTTCCATGGGCAGGACATTTGGCACAACAAAAGACATACACTCGCATCAGTCCACGCTTCTACTGGCCAACCATGTATACTGACGTACAAATATACTGCACTACATGTCCCATATGCCAAAAGACCAGTGCTGTGTGTCAGCGGGGTAAGGCACCATTACACCCATTACCCATCATATCCACCCCTTTCCGTCGTATCGCCATGGATATTGTGGGGCCACTAGAAAAGAGCACTGCGGGGCACAGATACATCCTAGTCATCTGTGACTATGCCACACGCTACCCAGAGGCCTTCCCACTCCGCACCATCACCACACCAAAGGTGGTTCATGCTCTCATTCAGCTGTTTTCCAGGGTAGGCATCCCAAACGAGATCATCACAGACCAGGGAACGAACTTCACTTCCCACCTGATGAACCAATTGCATCGGCAACTGGGCGTCACAGCAATAAGGACCAGTCCATATCACCCACAGACAGATGGGCTTGTAGAATGGTTTAACCAGACGCTGAAAGGCATGCTGCGGAAGTTCGTCACAGACACTGGTCATGACTGGGATAAACGGCTCCCTTTCATTCTCTTTAACTACAGAGAAGTACCTCAGGCTTCAACCGGGTTTTCATCCTTCGAGCTTCTGTATGGCTGGCAAGTCCAAGGACCACTGGACATCTTAAAAAGGGCTTGGACGAAGTCAACAGCAGGATCTGAGGAGAGAAGCATTGTGAAGTTTATCCTGGAGATGAGGGACCGCCTAGAGGCTTACAGAGAGCAAGCGAGGGAGAATCTCCAGGAAGCACAAGCAGCACAGAAACGTTGGTATGATCAACAAGCCAGACTGTGTCAGTTCCAACCAGGACAGAAAGTGTTACTGTTACCCACTTCAGCAAACAAGCTTCTCGCCAAGTGGCAAGGGCCGTATGCCATCGTGAGGAAGATGGGCCCTGTAACCTATGAGGTTCACCACCCGGACAAAAGAAAGTCCCACCAGACTTACCACATGAACCTTCTGAAGAAGTGGAATGAGGTCCAGGTGAAACCCACAGAGACATCGCTGATGGTGAGAAAGGTGGAAGAGGAGGAAGATGAGCCTGCACCAGACATGAGACCCCAAAGAGAACCGGCAGCCGTGACTCTAGATCATCTAGACGGGCCACAGCAGACTGAATTGCGAGATCTTCTCGACAAGTTCCCGTCACTGTTTCGGCCAAGGCCTGGGCGAACGGAGCTTGTGCAGCACACTATCCACCTCACTGACCATACACCATCAAGACAGCGACCTTACCGCATCCCAGAAAGACTGTTGAAACCTTTGAAAGCAGAGATTGAAACGATGAAGGAGTTGGGTGTCACTGAAGCCTCCACAAGTGAATGGAGTAGCCCACTTGTCATTGTGCCAAAAAAGGATAGATTGTTGCGTGTCTGTGTTGACTTCCGCAAGTTAAATACCCAGTCAAAATTCGATGCCTACCCTATGCCCAGGATTGATGACCTGTTGGAGCGGATTGGACAGGCCCGGTACATCACAACTTTGGACCTGTGTAAGGGGTACTGGCAGGTGCCCCTCGACCCAAACTCCAAACCACTTACCGCCTTCAGGACACCCGTTGGACTAGATCAGTTTACTGTTGTACCCTTTGGTCTGCACGGGGCACCTGCCACCTTCCAGCGACTAATGGACCAAGTTCTTCAGGGCTGTGAGGAGTGGGCTGCGGCCTACTTAGACGATGTGGTCATCTACAGCCGCAACTGGGCAGACCACCTGAACCATCTGAGACAGACCCTGGGGAAGATCCAAGCAGCGGGCCTTTCCTTAAACGTTGCCAAGTGCGAGTGGGCAAGGCAGGAGACCAACTACCTGGGATACCAGTTGGGCAATGGCGAACTGCGACCACAGGTTTGCAAGGTGGAAGCAATCCGGCGTAGTCCTAAGCCTATGACAAAGAAGGAGGTTCGATCCTTCCTGGGTCTTGTGGGCTGGTACCGCCGATTCATACCAGACTTTGCTACGATTGCGGCTCCACTAACTGACTTATTATCGAAAGCAGAAAAAAACCCGGTGGAGTGGACCGAGGCCTGCGAAAGGGCATTCAACACCTTGAAGGACAAGATGTGTTACAAAGCCCCAATTTCAACCAGCGATTCCTGGTACAAGTGGATGCCTCTGACAAGGGGATTGGAGCTGTACTGACCCAGGGGTCTACTGGAGCAGAGAAACATGTGGTGTTCCTGAGCAGGAAGCTGTTGCCCAGGGAGACCAGGTACTCAACCTGGAAAAAGGAATGCCTCGCAATAAAGTGGTCTCTGGAAGCTCTGCGCTATTACCTCTTGGGGCGGGAGTTTGACCTGGAAACCGACCATCAGGCACTAACTTGGATTCGCACCATGAAAGACCACAATGCTTGAGCTACCCGATGGTATCTGGCTCTCCAGCCCTACACCTTCAAGGTCCGGCATTGCCCAGGGAGAAAGAACCTTGTGGCCAACTATGAGTTGTCGAGGTTCCCAGACAATCTGTGGCCTGGAGAGGGGGGGAGGTGATGTGAAGAAGTGACCTCCTTCACCGCTGCAAGAGGCAGCACTGGCGCTCATATGTACGCACTCACATATTCATTCACCACACGCACCCATCTGTTACCTTGTAATGCTGTTTGGAAAGCGGGTGCACACGCGATCTGATAGCGCTTGGTCAGTCGTCTTTATGTCATGCCTTGTCTTTATGTGGGGGTATCAGAGTTCTAACCTGCAAAAGAGTTAGATTGCATTATTGATGTTGGTTTTATTATGGTTATATTTAATGCAGTTTGTTTGTATAATGTTTGTTGGATTTTAAGGGTTACATTATTGAATCATCTTAATGTAGAAGACAATGTACCCGGAAAACATACCTATTAATGGTGTGCCCAAAAAGGGGCGGAGTCTGGCCTTTATAAGCCTCGTCCAGACTCCAGTTGGGTGCTTGTTCACCAAGTCAAAGCAAACGTGCTACTCCGGTGCCGTGAGCTGAAAACCCCTTGTATAGTGTGGATACTTGTGATCACGGTTGGACTATTGGACTTTCGGTGCACCTGTAAATAAACATCACCATACTCTAAAGAGTACTTGCGGGTTGAGCCATCATTTTTTTTCCCTCCTTTTGGACCTTAACAAGCCCACAGTAGACCCTGCCAAAAGTCTATTGCATCACATACATAATATGTGAAACCTAGTCCTAGGAATTTTGGTCCATCCTCACAATTGTGGTGTCAAATTACTCTACAGAGTATGAAACTCAACAATTATCAAAACGATGTTGACATTTGTAAGCATTATGGCCACCATACAATCAATCAATTCTATGGAGGCTGAACCAAACTTGAAAGACATGTTCAGTACAAGGATCTGAGGACGTCTGCAATGATTGGGGCATGGTCATCGATTGGGGTGGGGTTAATTCCTAACAGTCCTTTTGGGCTGAAATTTGGTGTGCTGTATCATTATACTGTATTTTTAATCATCACTTAATTACTTCAAAAACTTGGCTGCCTTGGGCCAATCAGGTTTCAGCAGCCATTCCACACAGCTTGCATTGGTCCATCATCACAAAACTTGTCTATGGTCCTTTTTATTGTTATATGTATCTTGGCAAGAACTGGCCAAGTGAATAGTTTTGAGCATTTGTTTGAGGTGAGAAAACTCAGCCTGCTGTAAGAATTTTGTAATATGCAGCCAATAATAGTACACAAACTTACAGTTTATCAGTTACGAGTTCCAGAATGTTACAGAGGGCCAGTCTCACACACATGCCTCATCCACGCCTCCCCTCCCCTCAGTGCTCTTAAAGGAGTTAGTTATAATTAAACTAACTACTATGCAATCACACAAAGTATACTCTAAAACTAATTCAGATGACCTTTACCCAACACTTAAATATACATATTGTTGTAAGTCAGGTGCAAAATCAAGTTCTATGATACTATCCAATTTTTTTTTCAATTGTTATTTTATTGAGTTCTGATGACACACAAATTATAACTGTTGTTTCAACACACTATCATGTCAAGACTTGATAGTTTCTGTCCACATGTGTTTTAATTCCTTCACCCACTTCACATGCCTGGACAAGTTTTCATGGTTCAAACCCACACAGGTGACTGAGGGCAAATAGCAGAGCACATATTTTTATAAAAGAGGTGAGTGTTATTAAAGTTAAAAACATATTTTCGTTATGACCCAAACGATGTGGGTATTTTTGCTTTTGACTGTGATATGATTACTCTGCTTGTTTTGCAGCTGTGTTGAATGTTGGTGTTTACACTTGCTAATTAGCTAGATTTTCATAAGTCTGCCACAGACAGACAGACCAGCAGGTGGTCTACATCTAATGCTGAGTGAAAATGGGTAATTTTATTTTTAAAATTATTTGCTATGACTTCTGGCAAGTCTACCCTGCAATGTTGCTGTAGCACAAGGAGAATAAGACAACCACCAACTTAGTTAACATTAATGATTTACGGAGCATATCGGAGTGGCTGTTTTAACAACCATTAATTTAAACATATCAACAGATTTGTGCGCTGTATTATGAAAAACATTACTCTTTTTTGCAAAGCAAATAATCTGTTTTGGTCATAGACTATGTCTTTCAGTTAAGTACCATAGCAAGGTTCAGTGCACCATGTAGCGTCCCTTCATTTTGCGCTCCACGTTCACATAGCCTTAAATATAATTCTTATAATCAGACATATTTAATGTTAACTAGACAAGTTTAGTTAACATTATTCCACAGCAAACATATCTAGTCACGGTACTTAATAATATGTAATTAATTTGATTCTTAAATCGGAATTACAATTTGGTAAATCTCGTAGCGTGTCCTAAAACAATATGGTCTTTGTTTAAAATGACACTACTCTTATTTGTGACCTTAATAGTCCATGGAATGCTTATCTGTCACATTCATCATGGACAGTTCCAGCCCAGGCTGCCAGAGGGCATCTTCACTCACATTACTGAATGTCTTCTTCTGCTGTCCGTATCACTTCCTATTTTGTGTCCCCCCTAATTAGTTCCCCCATAGAAGTTCTGTCATTTGTCTCTCTTGTTGTTGAGAATTTAGTTTATTGTGTCTTGCCTAGCCTAGCCTTGCACTGCCCTGTCTTAGTCTATTTCTTTGTTATTTTGCTAGTTTTGCTCCTTTCATTGCCATAGTTTTATTTGTTAATGTTTCAGTAAAAATCTGCACTTGCATCTCCCGCCTTGGATTGTTACAGAACACTCAGCCTTAATATGGATGCAGGAGACTTGGGGTGCTAGGGCTGGAGCTGGCAATGTGGGTCCTTCTCCTGAGGCAGCACCAGCAGCAACTTGAAAAACTACCCGGCAAGCAGAAGGAAATCACTGCCCTTCTGTACCTGAATAAATGTTCGGGGGAGAGGGCACAAGCTCAGATCCAGGATCTCGTTGTTGCGCCCCCTCCCTGCACTACTGAGAATGTTGCTCCGCCTTCCTGCCCAGCTGATAGCATCACCTTCCCCCCCACCCTGCCCAGATGGGGATTGTCACTCGCTTTCATACCCTGCTGATGACATCACTCCGCCACCCTATTCCACTGAAGATGTTGCTCCACCACCCTGCTCCGCGGGGGACATCGCTCCGCCACTTTGCTCTACTGAGGAGGTAGCTCTGCCTCCCTGATCAACTGAGGACATAGCCCTGCCTCCCTGCTCAGTTCAGGACGTCGCTCTGATTCTGCCCAGGGGTACAGGCCCTCCTAAGTTTTGGGAGTTTCAAGAGCTGCACCTTAAGGGGGGCGCCATGTCACATTCTTCATGGATAATTCCCCCCAGACCACCAGAGGGTACTCTCACTCACGTTTTTGAATGTCTTCATTACTTCCTGTGTTTGTGTGCACCTTTTTTTGTTCCCCCTAATTAGCTCCCCTATTTAAGTTCTGCTGTTTGTCTCCCTTGGGGCTGAGCATTGTGTGTGTATTTTTACTGTTATGTTGTTGTGTTTGTATAATGAGTAACTTGCATTTATGTTGAGCTTGCCTTGCCTTGCCCTGCCCCGCCCTGTTGTTATAGTTTTTCTAGTTTTTGGTCCTTTTCCTGCCTTTTGGTTGTTTATTTAATAAAGAATGTCTGCACTTGCATCTGCCACCTCAGATTTGTTACATTATAATTTTGAATTGTGTTTTTCATTTTTAGTTTTCATTTTTCATTGCGTTTTTCTAAAGTTAAACATCCATCATTGCTGTATTCCCATCATCTATTCCAATCAAAAACAGAAAATGGGAAAATGCATGTTTAATAGGCATATTCATGTGTGGCGTCTTATTTTTAACCTGATTTTTAAAAAAAAAAACTTATAACTCTGTATAACTTATAACTCTTATAACTCTACCACCATTGCGGGGGGAGTCCCCAAATGGAGAGAAAGAGTGTGATAGTGAAGAGTTCACTGTTAGATGTTTATTTTCATGGTATAGTTTGATGGAAATGTGTCATCATTAATGTCACTCCATTTTAGCTAGCTTGGATCAGACAGCTGTAACAGTGAGCCCAACGATGCTTTCATCCTGTTTGTCGTTCCTTTTTTTTAGCAGTAGAACAAAAATGGAAACAAATAGTTTGTACAGTAACTTCAAAATAGTTTGTACAGTTTGTACAGTAACTACAGTAATCGCTTCACAGCCATTGTGGCCATCATCTGCCTCACCTGGATTGTTTTTGTTCATTTAAAACATGGGATAGCCTCAGATCACATCTGTCACGAAAATCTTCTGAAATATTCAGTTTTTGTTGCCAGTGCTGCAGTGTAGGCACAGTCTCAGCTGAAAGAGAATACATCTTGAATATTTTGGTTGACATTTGGAAAAAAAGGAAACTACCAGCTTTGTTTTCAAAAATTGCAATTTCAAAACTAACATCTATGGTATGTTTGCTGCCCACAGAATTTGCAAGAATACTCCTCATTCATTGGATAGATTCAAAGAAGAACTGCTAAAGATTTATATAAGCCCTTCAAATATAGATGATTGTAGTGATCCAGTTAATTAGTTAAGTTAATCAATATTGATGACACTGGAGAAAATGATAATGTGAGAAAATTGTCAAAGTTGATTGAAAAAAGGTTGGCTCACTTCTTGTAACTAGAGAGTATCTATAATGTACCCAAAAATTTGCACTGATGTTGTAGAAGAGTTGCATTTTACCTCTTATTTAGCCTCTATTCCCATCATGAAAGACATATTACAGTCTTGATTGAGGAGCCAGAACTGTGAAATTGATGAGGTCATTGTGTCAGAAGTGGTGAAGGACCTTTGTGGTGCTAACCCCATTAGCGCTGCCCTGGGTATTGGCAGTCATCTTTTCCTCTGTCTACAAAAGTCGAGAATATTTTAAGGAGCATTTTTCTCTGGTTGAATCCATTGAGTAAGGAGAGAAACAGTAATCCTCAGTAACGAGAGAAACAGCTTCCAGTATGTCCCCATTCAAAAGTCATTACTTCAGGTTTTGAGCAAGAACGATATCCAGGATTTTATCTTCCGTGAGGATGAAGTTCAAAGTACTCTGTATAAGTCGTTTCATGATGGCACTTATTACAAAACCAATGAGTTATTTTCAGGAGATGACCTTACCATTGCTCTTGTTCTCTATGTGGATGACTTTGAGATATACAATCCTCTTCGTACATCCAGGAAAAAACACAAAATCACAGCTGTGATTTTGTCCATCAGTCCAAGATCAGTGGAATGATCTTGGCTAATGGTTCCACAGGTGGTCTACCAGATTTTGGGGAGTTGATCCAAATTGTGGTTGTGAAGGGTACAGTTGGATTCACTGTGAAGATGCTTGAACAGCTGAGTACCTGAGGAGCTGTGTACTTGAGAAAACGCAGACTGTGAAAGTCCTAGAGCCAGCTGTGCTATTAGACATGTTCCCTTTAACATCTTATGTGTTTGGTGGAAAAAGCATTATGACTCTTAAGCACTACATTTATGTTCCATAGATGGTTATCTTATTTTTGTATGAATCATTGTAGTGTAGATCTATCCTATGCGATTTCAGAACCAATCCTGTAGCAATCCTGAAAATGATGTGAGCTTTGTGTAGACTTTTTCAGATTAAATTATATAAACTGGCATGGGGCAGTCTTGCTGCTGTTCTTAAGCCGTTTCTCACTCCCTCCAAAATTTGTTTCTGTGCCAGACTAAATCTCCTCCAGCTGCTTCCCCTATTGTTTAAAAGAAGTGCTCTCATCTCCCATCCCTGCCTTTTCAATAGCAAAATCAATGAAGTGGGAGCAACTGAGATTAAAAGGTGGCACGTAGCCAAATAAGGCCACATCCTGAGTCAGAAATGGAGCCTGATAAGAAACATGAAACACGCCACATTTATTTAGCTTAGCCATTAGCCTGCAGGCACAAGCTTAGCAAAATTTGTCCTATGCTGGCATCAATATGGTGATGTGCACTTTTGGAGTGTGGAAAGACTCTCTGTAGTGAGGAGTCGCTTTACCAAGTTTTCATACCTCTTCTCGTCAGATAAAATCGCATATAGTGCACATTCACAACCATTTCACTAAAACTAAAAAGCATATTTTTCTTACAGATTATCTAATGTCACAACTGGCCCAAATATGAGTGATCCTTGTGGATCATGATTTCCATAAAGTGGCATTACCATCTGAAACTCCTGTTACAGTGTATGAACATTCTTGGAAAACTAGCAGAGGCTTTTTTGGAGTACATTGTTTATCCTTCAAGTCTGCAGATATGTCAAGTAGCAGAGGCCCTGATTCGACAGCACCCATGCCTCAAAGAACCAGGGTCCTTTAATGAGTGCTATGGATGGATGCAGTGCCTGAAATATAAGATGAACAACTTCAGATCTATACTTCAAGGTCTCAGCTGTCCTGAACTTGAAGTGAACTCGCTCAAGAAGGCGGCAGCACATGAGCAGACTCATGCTACGAATGTATTAAAAAAAAAAAAAAAAAAAAAAAAAAAAAACATGGAAGGCTGAAGTAAATTACCTACGTCCTCACACTTTAGGTGAAACTACTACAAGTTTGGAAAAAGAGAGAGTGGAGCTCATAACTGAAGTGATGAAAAGTGAAAACTCCACAGTGGTTGCTGAGAAAATTGTCAAGATGTTCTCTCTTTGCAAGCAGGAAATAATTAATGATTCCCCTGCCATTAGTGACTTCACGAAGCCATGGCCTGCTCTTTTTAATGCAGCAGAGGTGAGACTATAGTAACATTAAAAAAGGTTTTTTCTGTTTTGTTTTTTTTTAAACTGTGTAGATAAATGTCCACTAGAGATAGCTCTCTCAAACCATGTCTCTTTTGTATGCCCTGAAGATAAAAGAGACATTCAAGAGGCTAACAACGGTTTGCCTTGAATGAACTTTTATGGCTAAGCATGTCCAGTGCCCCCTGAAACTGATGGCCTTACCCCAATAAAGAGAGGAGCTGCAGATCTGAAGATCATGCTTCTGATTATTACATGCTTCTTGGGTTATAATTATGAAATAAACTTACTTTTGAATTGCATATTATGTATAGCATTTCTTCATAATTGTTCAGTTAAAATGCCAACATTGGGATACTTGTGGATCAGATTTTTTTTGAACCCCTGATGTAATTTTTTATGAATCAGCACAGCTGATAGACTGAGAGAAGGTTATATTTGCTGCCTTGTGGTTTATCTTCGAGAGAAGGAAGAGGACCTTTTCAGAGAGTACAGTGTACGTAGTTCAGTACCCTTTAAGCTGTGGCTATTTTCCTTACATCTGTGTGACTTGCATTTACTTACTTTACATCTGTGTGACTTTCATCTACTTACATGTAGATGCAAGTCACACAGATTGAATGTTAGTTGTCTTTAGTATCTGGTCCTTTTCTGCAACTGGAAAAAACAGTGTTTAATATTGATGAACATGTTTCTTTAGTGTATTGGAGTAACTGACACTGTGTATAATCTATGCAGAGTTTAAAAAAAGGATTTCTCTGTTGGTTATTTGGAACCATTAAATAACACATGATTTAAATACTGTGGAAGATTCATCATAAAAATGGTTCCAAAATGGAACACAGTCAACAGTCCAATAACAGCTTTGGTTTGAGCCTTTGGTGTGACTTGTTTTCCTATCAGATAAGAATATTGTACTAGGAGAGAAATTAACATTTATTCTTTACTCACTAATAAAGAATCAGAATTTTGTCCTGAAATGTTAATGACTAATTGCTGACTAATTGCTTTGCATTATACATTGTCAAAACTGATATGCAGATAATTTGCTAACTGTTTTTCACTTTTCTGATTACCTCCACCAACAAAGTTTGGGAGTTTATGTGATTGGTTGTGTTTGTCTGTCTCTGTCCATCTGCCTGTCCACAAGATATCTCTGAAAATTATTGATAGATTTTCATGAAATTTGGTATACATGTGGGTAATGGGCCAAGGAAGAGTTTACATTTTTCTCATTTCTTTGTTGGGTTACCATTTAATTTGGCATGGTAAATTTTCCTTAGAAAGAGCATGATTCATGCATTTCTTTTTTGTTCCAACACTCTAACATCTTTTAATTTCTTCTACTAGGACATGGAAGAGGCAAGTTTGTGATGCAAGTGATTAAGATTGCTATCATTGGTGGCTTTGGAACCATTGTCCTCAAGGGAACCTAGAAAAGATTGATGTAGCCAGATCTTGTGCTTTGCTGATGGGCATAATATATGCTCTTAACCTTAGATATGTGAAGCAATTGAAATTAAACTTTAAGGTATTTCAGAAGCTATTCCTTTACCTTGATGGACAAAAGCCACAAATTGTAGATCCTATATAGGAATAGTGTGCTTGTGCTTGGACTGGAACTACGGTTGCCGCATAACAATGCTCCAAACTGCATTTTTTCCCCATAGGAATACATTGAAAAATTATTTAAACTGTTTGAATTAGTTCGATTCTCAGTCTACAACCAGCAAAATTCACATGGTCAAAGCTGGGTACACCAGAACCCGTCAGGCAATATTACAGACAGATTGCACTTATCCTTCTCTTTCTTGTTTCTTCCCCCACTCATTTTAATAGAGGAAAGCTAAAGTGGGTGATGTCATCACCACTCTTGCATTGAGAGTAAATTGTCTGAATTCACTGTTTCAACAAAACATTTTCATCTAAATCATTGAGCTACTCCCCCTTTCAAAAACCTCTACATATCTAATCATTTTAAAATATATTTTTCAAGTTATGAGTGTTTATTTGCCACTAGGGCAAGTGAAGAGTCCTATTCACTTCCATTCATTATCTGCTGCCATCAGCTTTGGCTTTTACTAAATGATAATGAGTAGAAAATCATCTTAGCATGCACAAAACATTGAACGTTGAGGTGGATAGTCTACAAAAGCAGAAGACCACATTGGGTTCCACTCCTGTCAGCTCCTGTCCAACAGGAATCTGAGGCTATCAAGGGCACAGACTCACCCAAACTGGACAGTTGAAGCTTAGAAAAAAAAAATCACCTGGTCTTTTTCCAGTCTTCCACTGTCCAGTTTCAGTTAGTTTGTACCCATGTTAGCCTCAGATTCTTACTCTTGGCTGACAGGAGTGGAACCTGATGTGGTCCCATCCACCTCAAGGTTTGATGTATGGTGCATTCTGAGATGCTTTTCTGCTCATCACAGTTGTAGAGTGTGTTTGAGTTACTATTATCATTCCTGGCAGCTTGAACCAATCTGGCCATTTTCCTCTGACCTCTCTTATCAACAAGTTGTTGACGCTCTTGACCTGTGTCTGTGTAATTTTATGCATTGTGCTGCTGCCCCATGATTGGCTGATTAGATAATAGCATAAATGAGCAGGTGTACACGTGTTCCTATTAAAGTGGACAGTGTGTATATCTGTTCTGGAAAGAAAAATCATTACGATTATCTTGACAGTGATTTCAACCATATCACCCAACCCAACATGCTATACACTTACTACATCATTCCTTCCTCAGGAATGTTCAGAGCAGCTGGACTTGCAAAAACTGCTGTCAATCTTCCATACACATGTGAGAGAGGAGAGACCCCATATTTACAGACATTACAATTATTACCATAATTTTGTTTGTGCCAAACCATACAAATAATTAACGTTTGAAATGTTTGTTTCGAGGCTGTCATGAAACGGCGAGTTGAGACGGATGCAACTGCAGTTAAGCGTTTTATTAAAGACCAGGCAGATGATCCAAAACGTGAATCAAACTCGTGAACCGAAAAAAGGCGAAGGTCATGCAATCTACAAACAAAGACTAGGCAATACAAAGTCCGTAAACAAGGAAACAAAACAATATCGAGAACCGGGGAAACAGAACACAGAACACAGAAATGACAGCCGGGGTAGACGCTGAACAAAACTTTGCCCAGGACAAAGACACACGGGGGTTTAAATATACTAACTAATCAAAGGTAAAACTCAAAACAAGTGCGGGCAATAAGGACAAGTGAGAGAAACAACCAATGACTATACGGGGAGGAGACAGGACATAAACAAAAACAAAACACACGTGGCAATATAAACACATATGACAATATAAACATACATGAAAATGCGGAAGCATGTGCGAAGGGATGCTATGCGTGGGAGGGTGCGGGAGGGAAAACCCTGACAGAGGCATTGCATGCCTACAGTAAAGTCTGCAAACCCGGAATTGGTTATGTTGTGTGCTTTTTGCCATTTTGTTATTGTGAAAGTAGTCTTGATTTTTCTTCTGAGTGTAATTAAAAAGTCTTAAAAAGTCTTCAATCAAATTTTCCCAAACTTTCAGATACCCTGCACAACATATTCTGAAATGTTACTTGGAATCCCAAACTGCCTCCTGTCCAGTCTCACTATTACTTTAATGTTCTCTAAAACCTGTAACGTGAACTTGGTTTTCTCACAGAAGTGGTGTCAGTTTGCATGCTTATGCAAATATACAGTGGATATTTCTTCTTCTTTTTTTTTTATAGATTATCAAACAGATTATTCACCTCTTCTATGTACACGTAAAGGATTTTTTTATTCCAATTGAGCTATGAGACAGATTATTAACAGATAATTAGAATGCACGTAAACTTACCTACTAACCTGTACACAGTTCTTGTGCTGGTGATTGTATAAGGTTGTATATGAGATAGTATACTGTAGATGCTAGATACAAGTATGTTCTGGCTGTACCTGTTAGACTTAACGAGAAAAAGAAGCAAATCTCTCATGCAGAGAACTTATTGCATCTGTTTATATATAGTTTGGGACAGCAATAAATAAGGGGCAAATGTTAATTAGAGTGGGAGTTATAGAGACATTTGCCCAATGATTTTTAGCTGTCAGCGAAAAAAATTACTGTAGATCAGGCTGAGCAGTAATGGTATGTAAAAATCAAGCAATAATGGTATGTAAAATCACATATAAAATCATTTAAATCTCTAAAAGCACAAGTATCATAGAAAAAACTTGTGCAGATCAGATGGCACAGCACCAAAGTCTGTAACAATTCCTAAGTTCCTTCTGCCTTTTGCTTGATATTAATATTATTACAAAAAAATTGAGCCGCTGACACCTACAACATCCAACACAGATTACCACATAAAATGATGAGGCTTTTTCTCTGACTAGCAGTTAGACTCAGATATTACCAAGAGAACTCCAGCATAGTAGTTCAATTGTCAGTTAGCTGGACCTCTGACCTTTTGACAGATCTTCAAGTGCTTTTTGAAGCCAGGACAAATCTTGTAGGTGACAATGGAGCAAGTGGAGCAGGACACCTCACTGTGCTCCAAAATGGCATCCTGCGCCTCAGAATCAAGAGCTGGTGCTAAAAAGGACAAAACATGTCTGAGAACTGAATCCAATGTAGAGAAGATATTGTGGGAGAACGAGAGCCAGAGAGAGAGAAGTTTGCTTGAAATTGAAATTTGCTTACCTTGACTATGGCAGGGTGGTTCCCTTTTGGCTGGAACCAGGGTCAGTTGTTTCTTCTGGGACCCCTCATTGAATGGTGGCCCCTCTGGTCGCTTTGTTCTACCTACCTTCAGCTTTTCATCCACCTTATTCATCCCTGCACACATCACAGAATACAAAGTAACACAACACAAGATATGACACAAAATAAGCTGACATAATGCCAAAAAATAGAGCAAGGAGATGCTGGTAAAAGAATGAATCAACAGAAAAACAGCTAAAACATCTAAAATAGACTCAAGATGATAATTTTAAAATCTCTTATCTAGAGGAGAGTCAGATATGAAGATGAATCTCTTATTGCAAGGATGCACAACAGACAGCCCGTGGGCCAGATGCAGTCCAGAAACACTCTCTGTCTGGCCTGCCAAAGAACATACCAAATTAAGTATTTTTAAATAAATATACTGGCAACTTCATGAAATGAGATACACTGCCATCTAGTGGTGACCTTAATGCTCATTAATCGCTCGCCCCTCAGCTTATAGTCATCACCAACGGTCGCCTGATGAGCGTGCGATTTCACATTTTCCTTTAGTACTGCATTGGCAAAAACTGAGGTAAACTGGCGATTATTTCAGTGGCAGTATGTCTTTGTCAAAAGTATGACTAAAAAAAAAGGAAAGTTGATCTTGAACATAGGAAATTTAACCCAGAATGGATATCCAAGTACTTTTTTTAACGAATCAAATCCCTGCATTGTCTCATGCCTTGTGTGTTTGTGTTCGTCCCTTTGTTGATGGTGAGTTTGTGAAAGATTGTATGATGAAGGTATGCGATGTACTATACCCGGAGTCCAAAGATACCTTTAAAAACATCAGTCTTTCAAGAACAACAATTCAGCGTTGCATTTTTCATTTGGCCAATAATCCATACTGAAACTTAAATAGCAAAATAAGTGACGTCACATATTTCTCTGTTACTTTGGATGACAGCACAGACAACTCCGATACAGTAGAGCTCTCAATATTTATTTATCACTGATACATGCCAAGTCTATCAAGAACTTGCATCAGTTCTGTTGCATAATAGAACAACTGTGTCAGAAATATTCGGTGCTTTCAGAAAAGGAGTGGAAGACCTAAATTTACTATTGAGTAAGTCAGTGGTGAAGCTATGGGTGGGCCCAGATGGGCATGGGCCCACCCACTTTGAATTGTGGCCCACACAATCAGAAGTTGGTAATATTCCAAACAAATGTACAAAATAATTTAATAAACAATAATAATAAGAAGAAGAAAAATAAAAAACATCTTATTACACTATAACTTTATATATTTGTTAAAAAAGAATGATTAAATGCAAGTTTTCATGGTCAATTGCAGGCACTTTCCTAGTTTTCCCTCTCCCTATAGGTGCATACCATATGCTTGTCAAAATGAAAAGTTAAATACGATTCGTCAGTTTGTTAGTCCCACCCACAATGTTATCTTTATGATGTGAGGACGTAATTGTAGTAAGTTTTGCAAGTTGAATTTGAAAATAGCGAAGCAAATATCAATCAGTCAATACTTTAAAAAGCCTAAATTGGATATCCAAACTGTACAGCTGCAAGAAACTAAGTCTAGCAATGAATCCGGACCATCTACAAATGAAACCAGACCACCTGCGGCTGCTAATTAACCTGAACCACTTGCTAATGAGCCTGGGCCATCGCCATCAATTAAACATGGGACATCTGCTAATGAACCAACAGCATCAATGTCACATGACTCTGGAACCCCGCCACCTGACCTGTCCGATCTGGACGAGCCAACGCATAATAACATATCTACGGTCCTTGATGCTTACTGTTCGCTAAGCAATTAATCTCTGCTCTCCTTTGAACATGAACTGACAGACACTTGATTATGATGAGATCATCTCTATGTTTAACCAGAAGACCTGTCGTCTCAGACTAATATTGTAGGAGGACATGTAAAAGCAAGTACAAACATTTTCTCAATGTTTACAGTTTAAAAAATCTAAGCAGTAAGTCATATAATGTTTATACTGTTTTTATACTTGATAGGAAACAGGAAGAGCCATTTTATTGTGTGTGTGTCAGAGTTGTTTATAGGTTGTTTTGTTATTTGCTGTTTTGAAGCTTTGTGCTGCGTTGTATTTTTTGTTAGCAATTTGGCATTCGGTTTTCATACACTACACTTTGCCCACCCCCTTGAACATTTCTGGCCTCACCCCTGGAGTAAGTTAGTAGCCATGACGAATGACGATGCATGCTCAATGATCGTTGAGACAAACAGCTTTGTCGGATATCTGAAGAGGCATTTAGAAACTGACTTCGTGGCACAATTAAAACATTGTGCCCTTTGCACCACTGCACAAAACCATTGCATAATTCACTAGGAAGCATTGTGTGGAAAACATTTACAATTTAATGATATAATGTGGACTTTGTGGTATCTGCTGTTTATTAGTGCAAGATCCCTAAATCACAGAGAATTTCAGTCTTTTCTTGAGGACATCAGTACAGTTTGCAGGGATGTTATCCATCATATGGACATGAGGTGGCTGAGCCATGGTAATGTTTTGAAAAGATTTTTTGCTCTGTGAAGTGAAACCAAGATGTTTTTACAACAGAGAGGAAAGGACACTTCAGTCATGGAAAACACTGAAGTGGATCTCCAAATTTGGAAGAACAAATTTATGAACAAATGTTCTCTTTAATGAAGCTGAATAAGTCTCCTCTGCGAACAAAGCTGAAGGATGAGAACCTGCAGGCAGTGCTTAGACAGGCAACCACCTCACTAGAGCCAGACATTAATCAGCTGGTGACAGAGAAACGCTGCAAAATCTCTCACTGACAAAGACATTTCTGGAAGTGCATAACATTATGTAGTAATATAGTAGCTTACCATGTAACTAATTAATATGGTATAGAACAAGATATTTTTACAATAAAAATCTGTGGCCCTTTAGTATAGATACAGATGTGGACAAATTTGTTGGTTCCCTTACAGTTCTTTGAAATAATGATTCATTGCTCCTGAAAAGTGATTAAACCAAAAGCAATAGTCTCATATATACCTGCCTGCCCATAGTATGTGATAGATTAAACCAATACAATTGTGAAGAGAAATGACTTATTGTTTATTTTACCAAGATAATCTAAAACAGCCTGGACAGATTTCTTGGTACCCCTAAAAAAATTTGAAATCATTGCATTCTAATGATATTTCAAACTAACTGTTTAACCTGAATTAGTGTCACAGGTGTCTTCAATCTTTGTAACAGCCAATCAGCCTATTTAAAAAGAGAAAGCATGCCACTGTGTAGGTTGGTATCATTATGTGCACCACACTGAACATGGACCAAAGAAAGCAAAGGAGAGAGTTGTCTGAGGAGCTCAGAAAGAAAATTGTAGATAGCCATCTTAAATTGTAGATAGCCAGTTTGATGTTCCTGTGACTACAGTGGCAAATATTATTAAAAAGTATAAGGTCCATGGGATTGTAGCCAACCGCCCAGGACGTGGCCGCACGAAGAAATGCAACCCCAGGTTGATCAGAAGGATTGTGCGGATGGTAGACAAAGAGCCAAGGAAAACATCCAAAGCCATTCAAGCTGAACTCCAAGGTACATCACTATCTGATCGCACCATCCGTCACATTTTAAACAACAATGGGCTCCATGGAAGAAGACCCATTATTGAAAGAAAAACATAAAAAAATCCAGACTGGAATTTGCTAAAATGCATGTTGACAAGCCACAGTTTCTGGGAGAATGTACTTTGGACTGACGAAAGAAAACTAGAGCTTTTTGGCAAGTCACACCAGCTGTATGTTCACAGACAGAAAAATGAAGCTTTCAAAGAAAAGAACACCATACCTACTGTGAAACATTAGAGGGGGCTCAGTCATGTTTTGGGGCTGCTTTGCTTCATCTGGCACAGGGGGCCTTGAATCTGTGCAGGGCACAATGAAGGCTCAAGACTATCAAGGCATCCTGGAGCGAAACATACTGCCCAGTGTCAGAAAGCTCTCCCTCAGTCGCAGGTAATGGGTCCTCCAACAGGATAATGACCCAAAACACACAGCTAAAAGCACTCATAATGGCTGGGAAAAAAACATTGGACTATTCTTAAATGACCCTCTATGACCCCTGATATTAATCCTATTGAACATCTGTGGAAAGATCTGAAAAATGCAGTGTGCAGAAGGCACCCTTCAAACCTCAGACAGTTAGAGCTGTTTGTTCAGGAAGAGTGGGCCAAAATACCTGATGCAGAAGTCTCTTTGTAAACTACCACGATCGCTTGTTGGCAGTCATTGCTGCAACAAAATATTAAGTTAAGGGTACCATCTTTTTTTGTCATGTCATTTTCATTTGGTTCATTTTGTAAAATATTCAGTTTAATCGAAAATCAAAAGTAACAGTGATTGATGCCATTAATGTTTGTCAGTTTCAAATTATTTCAGAGATAGTTGTGGGTTCTTCTTTTTCATGGAAGGGTACCAACAAATTTGTCCACGTTTGTATTTATGCGAAATTGACCCTCCTTCAAAAGAAGCTGTGCACCCTTGTCTTACTGTAATGTGCTTTTTCTTCTGGCAGCAGAGGGTTGTGAGAAAAACTTAAGCATGTACCAGTCTGAAAAAGATATGAAATATTTCTCTAATAGTGGTATTAGTGCAATGAGGGTCAATTACAAGGAACAGAGCAAGGAGCAGAAAAATTATAACCAATGGGAAGGACGCTCCTACCTACACTATTAGGCAACTTGAAGCATAACCAAACATAATGCGAGAAAGAGAGTGAGAAAGAGAGAAATAAAATGCATGTATGTATCTATGTGTACAACCTTTCAGGCCAAATGTTCCAGAGATGGAGGGCTGCTCCCCAGTGAACTTCTTTGGAGTTTTCTGTTTCCTCCCTAGCTCAATGGTGAATAGAGAACAGCAACAGGTCAGATTCATGTACATGGCTTCATACATGGGAATAGTTAGTAATTAACTTCCAAATTGTACAAATCAAATGAACATCATATATATAGCATAAAAGCCTGTTACATTTTAAGTAACTGATGAAGCCACATGTACATATACATGTTATCTGTGCATATGCTGTAGCACAGGGAACAAGCTGCTGCCACTAACATCCACAAAGTGGCTTAATGACCTCAAATGGCAAATGACACTGAAATGATGGTCTCCACTAGAGATACTCAACTAGTCCTTCTTTTCTCAGTTGTTTTTTTTTTTTTGTGAACATAAAGCTTTGAATATCTAAATAGTAATTAGCATTTAAATGCATAGCCAAAGACTGCATGCCACTTAAGGCATAGCTCTAGGTTAGGAGTGGGGTAACCTTACTATGTTTCATCCTTTCTGGGTCTTCCTCAGGAAAAGTTGGAGGTAGACTGCTTCCCTCACTTTCACTGTCCCCACCATCCAAGAGAATTCCTTTTTCTTGATGCTGCTGGGAGCTGTGCTGTTGTTTTTTCTCTGTCCTCTGATCAGTGCACTCGCCATTCCGTGAGGGCTGGGACGTTTCCTGGGTCTTCTTTACCTTTAAAAAGACTGGCGAGGAGGGGCTGTTCTCCATAGGCCTGAGACAAGGGCCGCACATTCTTAAGGCAGTCACATCATCAAAGAGAAATAAAGGTGGATTTTCATTAGCTGTCGAAATTTTGATTAGTTTTGACAGGTCATCAATCATAATTATCATTACTGACAGGTCAGAAGTTCAATTTTAAGGAAGTAATTATTTTCAACATGTGGTAATAATTAGTCATCTATGGTTATAGCTGAATTATCTAGAAGAAGTGTCAATCATCTAGCTAAATAATGATTGATTAATGTTTTGGAAGTTCAGTTTTAAGGAAGCAATAATATAATTATGTCCAACTATGGTTATAGCACACTCACTCTCACACAAACATACACACACACACGATCAAGAAAACTCTGACTGCGATCTTTTATGAACAAGGACAGGAGCTCATGAGGAATGTTACATCCGCTGGTGAGACTGGGACTTTGACAAAAGGGAGTTTAGATACATGTTGAATGATTTCTTCAAACTAAAGACAGACTGAAAATGATACCATTAGATGTCTAGAACATGCACATGAAAACCCATCAAGTAACTTTATTTTTAGTATTTACGAAACTTTAACTTTATTATTTATGAAAAAAGATTATGTCGACACTTGTTAAAGTTTATCAATATTTTGCATTTCTATCAGCTATATCAGTAAACATTACAATGCACTAAACCTTTTTTGCAAAAAAAAAATCCTTTGATGGAAACATAGCTAATGAGACTTATTCTACAGCACAATAACACAATAATAATTTAACCGAACCCTCCATCGTCAATTCACAAAATAATGAACATGACCCCTCATCAAACGCTTTTGACCTAATAACCACTCTGACATCTCTGCATTGTCTGAAAACCCATTTGACATGTCTCCATCGTCTAGTAATGAAAATGAACAGGTTGATAGCGGGTTAGATCCTGAAAATAGGATAACTAATCGTGTTACATTTAGTAATGCCAAGATTAGAAGGAGAGTAAATTTTACCTCGGTCTGTGATATCAGTAGTTTTGCCGAATTTTATAATTATGTTCTGGAGTTTTTAAACAGGATGATAGATGTAGCGGATGATCGAATAGGCCCCAGGGATGTTGTCACGATTGAAATCAAGGTGATACTCTTAACGTTTCATCATGCATTCAGTTAAACAATGGTGTCCGCGATTTATTAACTTTTAATGCCATCCAGAGTAAATATGAAATCTTTATGGATGAAATGTTGGAAATTGTCATCCAAGCAGTTCACCGTCCTGACGGTGGCTCCTGTGGAAAATAATCAGAAAATACATTTTATATTTTCGTATCACCTATTTTATATTGCATATAATCCATTTTATAATGTTGGTCTTTATGTAACTCAGGAAGGGATGCTGAACTGTGGTCTATGTGCAAAGGGCAACTTGACATGAGAAAAACAAGTTCATTATTATCAGATGGCCTTAATTCCTAGGACTTAGAGCAGAGCATGCACAGCACTATCAGAAGAAGAGTAGAACAAACACATTTCATCACCTAGGTAGACTCGAATAAGTCTGTCTAATAAATTTAGTTTGTACCAGTACGTAACTAACAGTACGCATACAGGAGGTATGTGCGTCAAATATTGATAAGGAGGGAAGTTGCAGTGCGGTCTCAGCGGCTTTGGTTGCTTAAATAACATAAAAGGTAAACAGGTGATATAAAGGGATGGGGAGACATCTAGTGGTGGTAAAGAGTTAGACTGAGTAAGATAAATTGGAATTAGCCAAATAAAGGTAGCAAATATGTCCCACCCTTGGGCGATCATGCACTATGGTCAACTCTTTAGTGTTTGCTCTCAAGACAGACTTCCTTTACTGCTTAGGTTTACCTTTGTAATAAAGTTTCTTTCTGATTCTTTTAAGTTTTTTTTTGTTTTCTTGCTTAACCTTGAACCTACATGGGTGACGGGAAGAATTCCCCACGACAAATTTGGTGAGCTAGCCAGGAGGGCAAAAATCCCGAGGAGTGGGACGGAGTGGACTGCCTGGACAGGGGGAGAACTGCTGGCCACCATAGGGAAAAAGGTAAGCAGAACCAGGTTTATCAAATTCTGCATTAGTAGCAGTGACACACGCTTTTGTAACACGGGGAGGATAAGCAATGAACCGATGTTGAGAAAAGACAAAGGTGAGCAGATGCTGCAAAATAGGCTTATTGTAGGCAGAGGTGAAGAGCAGGAGTGATAAACAGCCTCACTGCCTGGACCCAGGTTAAAAGTCCTGACGTCAGTGTGCAGTTCAATAGTTTCTACTCCAGGAAAGGCTTTACATGGGGGTTTTGCTCAGTGGGTAGAATTCATATTGTCTGCATAAAGGACTTGTGTTCATGTGTTTTTATTTTGTTGGTTATTTGTGTTGATAAAAGACAAAGGTGAGCAGATGGCGCTGAGTTGTCTTGTTTTTGAGTTTGTCATTGTATTATGTTTGTTGTGTTGACTTGTTTTTGAAGTTTGTATTGTGTTTGTGTTGTCTTTTTGTTTTTTATTTCTTTAATTATTTTTTGAAGTGACCAAAAGTCTGATGCGCATCTTTGGTTTGAATGT
>CM040469.1:15963128-15986429 GCA_022758105.1 Pangasianodon gigas
ACCAAAAGTTCGCTCAGGTACTGTGGCGCGAGACCATTTAGTGCTTTATAGGTCAATAGTAGTATTTTATAATCAATACGAAATTTGATTGGGAGCCAATGCAGTGTGGATAAGATAGGGGTGATGTGGTCATATCTTCTGGTTCTAGTAAGGACTCTCGCTGCTGCATTCTGGACTAACTGGAGCTTGTTTATGCATCCAGACAGTAAGGCATTACAATAATCCAACGTAGAGGTAACAAAAGCATGAACTAATTTTTCTGCATCATGTAGTGACAATGTATTTCTTATTTTAGCAATATTTCTGAGATGAAAGAAAGTGATCCTAGTGATATTATCTACATGAGCTTCAAAAGAAAGACTAGAGTCGATAATCACACCAAGGTCCTTTACTGCTACACATGATGAAACAGAAAGGCCATCCAGAGTTATTATGTAATCAGAAAGCTTACTTCTAACTGCATGTGGTCCTAGTAAAAGTACTTGTCTTGTCAGAATTAAGTAAGACAAAGTTAATAAACATCCAGTTTCTAATGTCTTTTACACATTCCTCAACTTTATTAATCTGGTGTCTGTCATCTGGCTTTGCTGAATCATACAACTGTGTGTCATCAGTGTAACAGTGGAAGCTAATACCATGTTTACAAATAATTTTGCCCAGAGGTAGCATATATAAAGAAAAGAGCAGTGGGCCTAAAACACAGCCTTGTGGGACACCAAACTTTACCTTAGTATGCGAAGAGAAGTCACCATTTACGTCTACAAACTGATAACAATCAGTCAAATAAGACCTGAGCCAGGAAAGGGCCGTTCCCTTAATGCCTACTACATTTTCTAGTCTATCGAAGAGAATAGCATGATCAATGGTACCAAAAGCTGCACTAAGGTCAAGCAGCACAAGCAAGGAGACACAACCCTGATCAGAGGCCAGAAGTCAGTCATTTACCACTTTAACCAGTGCTGTCTCTGTGCTATGATGAGGCCTAAATCCTGACTGATACATTTCATGAATGTTATTCCTATGTAAGTATGAGCATAGCTGCTGTGCTACAACCTTTTCTAGGATCTTGGAGATAAAGGGGAGGTTTGATAGTGGTCTATAGACAGACAGCTGACAGGGGTCAAGGTCAGGTTTTTTAATCAAGGGCTTGAAAACTGCTAGTTTAAAAGATTTAGGTACATAGCCAATGCTAAGGGAAGAACTGATTATCTTTAAAAGAGGTTTGATTGTTTCAGAAATTATCTGTTTGAAGAAACAAGTCGGTAAAGGGTCTAGTGTACAGGTTGATGATTTTGATGAAATTAGTGAAATTAATTTGGTCTCTTCAAGGGGAGTAAAACATTGTAATGTTTTGTAATGTCTAACATTGTAATGTCTAAACAAGTTGGTGGAGACTAATTTACTCATACAACTCTTAACTTATGATTGCTTGCCTCGCTTCACACAAAACTTGGAAGGCTTACATAGGACTCATAACCCATGCAACTCACTCAAATTGGCCACTGGGGGGCACTATTCATGGTTTCTCCACACAAAAAACAAGTACATCTCTGGAAAAGGTTAATGATGAAATTTATTTTTCCTTGTAATCCTTTAGCAAAAGTTAATCAGGACCTTGCAGGAAAAGAGGAGAGTATGTTAGACCACAGACAAAGCTTTATCTTAAAAGGTAATTATACAGGGCACAAACCTTTCTCCTCTTAGGTAAATCAAAATTTCAAGCTGCTCTTTGGTAATGAAACCTCTTCTAAGCTGCTAAAGAAATCGGACATCAAGCCCAAGGTCATTAAAGAGGCAAAGACTTTTTCTTCTTCAGCTGGTCTGAGACATCTTTTGAAGTCTACTGAAAAATTGACAGAGAGTGATGAGGAAATCAGTAAGTCTACTAAGTCTATATTTTCCTGCTTTTTTAAAGCAACAAACATAAGGCCAAAATGTGTAAACACAGGCTTTGTGTTAATGTCTTTATTCATTTGTTTTCCTTTGTGCTTAGACTACGATGTGTACATGGCCTCTGTTTTGCTTCTCCTCCATCGCCTCCCACCACCATTTGGATGCAGGAAGAATAAAATGTGTCCCATTGAGGCTGTGGACAGATTTGTGCATTTTCTTCAGTAGAACAAGCTGCAACTTTTTTACTAGTGTCTCTGTCTAGAGTCTTATATTAGTTCGCTGTGCTTCAGTCTTGCTACAGCTTTGACTAACATCTTGAAGCACGAGAGCATCGGCAGCCATGGAGTCGGGTCCATAACTATTTGGACAGTGACAATTTTTGTAATTTTGCCTCTGTACACCACAATGGATTTGAAATGAAGCAATCAAGAAGTGATTGAAGTGTAGATGTTCAGCTTTAATTCAAGGGGTTTAACAAAAATATTGCATTACCCGTTTAGGAATTACAATGAGTCCCTCCATTTTCACAGGCTCAAAAGTAACTGGACAAACTAACAATCATAAATATTAGGATTATTTTTAATCCTTGGATGCAAATCTTTTGCAGTCAATGTCTGACTGAAATCCGGAATCCATGGACAGGCCTTTACTGCAGCTGCCTTCAGTTGCTGCTTGTTTGTGGGTCTTTCTGCCTTCAGTTTTGTCTTCAGTAAGTGAAAAGCATGCTCAACTGGGTTGAGGTCATCAGACATTTAAGAACATTTAATTTCTTTGCCTTAAGAAGCCCTTGGGTTGCTTTCATGGTATGTTTTGGGTCATTATCTGTCTGAACTGTGAAGCGCCATACTATCAGTTTTGCAGATTCAGTTTTGCATAATCATTTGACTGAATCTGAGCAGAAGGTATAGTTCTATATGCTTCAGAATTCTATCAGCTACTTCCCATAATCAGCAGTCACATAATCAATAAACACCAAGGACCCAGTTCCATTGGCAGCCATACATGCCCATGCCATAAAACTGCCTCCACCATGTTTGACAGATGATATGGTAATGATATTCCTTTCTGTCTCCACACTCTTCTCTTCCCATCATTCTGGTGCAAGTTAATCTTATATCAGAACTGTGCAGCCTTTTTTAGAAGTTTTTTAGCAAGTCTAATCTGGCCTTTCTGTTCCTGAGTGTTAGCAGTGGTTTGCATCTTGAGGTAAACAGTCTGTATTTACATTCATGAAGGCGTTTCTAGATTGTAGACTTTGACATTGATATGCCTACCTCCTTGAGAGTGTTCTCGACTTGGCTAGATGTTGTGAAGGGGGTTTTCTTCACCAAGGAAAGAATTCTGCATTCATCAACTTTAGTTGTCTTCCATGGTCTTCCAGGCCTTTTGGTGTTGATGAGCTCCCCAGTTCATTCCTTCTTTTTAGGAATTTAGGAACCTACTCCTAAGGTTTCTGCTATCTCACTGATAGGTCTGTTTTGTTTTTTCAGCCTAATGATGGCCTCCTTCACTTGCATCAACACCTCTTTGGACCGAATATTGAGAGTTCCCATGAACAGCTACCAAATGCAAATTCAACACTTGGCATCAACTACAGACCTTTTATCTCTTTAATCCGTCATGAAATAACAAGGAAACAGGCCACACCTTGCCATGAAACTGCTTATCAGTCAATTGTCCAATTACTTTTGAGCCAGTGAAAATATAGGGACTTTGTATTAAAAAAAAAAAAAAAAAGTCTACACTTCAATCACATCTTGATATTTTTATTTCAAATCCATTGTGGTGGTGTACAGAGGCAAAATTACAAAAATTGGGTCACTGTCCAAATATTTATGGACCTGGCTGTATCTCCTTGCCATTGGAAGACAAAACAAGATTTACTCTTTATAATGTTATGCAATGGAAGTGGATACAGTTGCAAATATGTGCTTTGTTTTAAAGCAGGCTGGCAAACAATTCCAAAAAACCAAAGGCAAAGGCAGAGTCAAAGAATAGGCAGAATGTCAGTCAATTAGCAAACAGAACAAACAAGGAAATCCAGAAATAACAAAAACCCAATAACAATACCAAAGTCAAAAATACTGCAATAGCAATCACAATGATAAAGACTTGTCACAGCAGGAAAAGGGGCACTGAATAGTACTTTGTGGTGAGTGAAAGTTAGCAGTCTGTTTATATAGCGTGGGTGGTAATTGGAGTCAGGTGTGTACAATCAGAAGTCAGGGGCACTTGAGCATGTCGGTTGGGCATTTGGAGTCTATTGGTGCATGGGAAATGGAGTCTATTGCTACTCTGTGAGCAGATTTATCTTGAGTCTACCTTGAGCTCGAGGGGCTGGGTGTTCAGGGTGACGGGTGTGGAATTCGTTGCAAAGGAGGGGGTCGAGAACATCTTTGGCTGGTACCCAGCTTCTCTCCTCCGGGCCATATCCTTCCCATTCGATGCCATTTTTAAAGTGTGAGTTGAGGATTTCTTTAACAGTATAGGCTGGTTGTCTCTCAATATCAAGGGGTGCTGGGGGTGTTGTATGGGGAATGTCATCTACTCGCAGGCCTGGAGTGAGAGTGACTGGTTTTAATCAGGACACATGGAAGGAGCGGGCTAGATGGCAGTAACATGGCAAGTCCAGCTTGTAAGTCACTTCATTAATAAATTGCAGAAACATTTAGGGATCTGTGGAGTGGGGTGTGAGTATCCTGCAGCCTTGTGTGATGCGGTCTCAAGTGGCCAGCCACGCATGATCACCATCCACTTCATTAATGCATTGACGAAACTCATAGGGACCTATGTAGTGGACCTTGAAGTCTCCCCTCTACAGCGATCTGCAAAGTCATTATATGTTGATGCCATTTGATTGAGTCTCTGGTGAGTGGACTCCCAAACCTGTTCACTTGCTTAAACCATTCAATCACTGCTGGTGAATCGGTGATGGTTGCATTCTAGGGGAACAAGGGCAGATGGTACCCAAGTACACATTGGAATGGTGTCAGCTGGGTTGCACAAGGTCGTAGTGAGTTTTGGGCATATTCAGCCCAAGGGAGAAATCAAGACCAGTCCTCTTAATTTGCAGAACAGAAGGTTCTTAGAAACCTGTTGGCCTGTTCGACTTGGCCATTGGACTATGGGTGGTACCCTGAAGTGAGACTGACCATGATCCCCAATTTCTGCATGAAATTTGACCAGACTCATGACGAGAACTGTGGGCCTTTATCACTTATAATGTCCTCTGGGATACCAAAGTATCTAAACACATTCAGGAAGAGGCCCTCGGCTCTATCAAAGGCAGACGGTAGGTTGGGCAATGGAATGAGGTGCAAAGATTTTGAGAACCATTCAATAATGGCCATTATGATAGAGTCCCTTTCCTGACACAGGAAGATCTTTCTTGAAGTCAATAGCTAGGTGGGACCATGGTCACTGGGGAATTGGCACTGGCATTAGTTTAAAGGCAGACAGTGTTCTGGGGATTTCTGCCTGGGTGCACTTTGAGCATAAGCATGCAAACTTGTTGATGTGAGTGAGCATGTTGGGCCACCAGTTCTTATTATAGAGGAGTTGATATGTCTTATGAACTCCTGGATGTCTGGCAGCAGGGGATGTGTGGGCCCAGGTGATTAGTTTGTCACATGCATCTTTCCAGTGGGGCTGGACCTTGGGATTGAGCTGTATTTCTCGGTCAATGTCCCATGAAATAGCATCCAGAAAACATAACAGGGGGAAAAATAATTCCTCACTGGTTTGACTGGGAAGTGCAAAATAGAGCCGTGATAGTGAGTCAGCTTTGGTGTTCTTGGATCCAGGCCTGTAGAAGAGGGAAAAGTGGAACCTGGAGAAGAACAGGGCCTACTTGCTTCGCAAGAGTCTAGACATGTTGCAGTCTTAATGTACTCAAGTTTTTTTGTGGTTGGTATAGACAATAAAAGAATGTTCAGTCCCCTCCATTAAGCAGTCCCCTCCAGCAAGCAGTTCTTGGTTACCAAAGTCATGGTTCATTTCTGCAGGTGACATTTTTTGGGAAAAGGCGGCGACTGGATGAAATTTGGGCTTTACCCCAAATTGTAGTGACAGCACCATCTCACCTCCTATTTCTGAGGCGTCAACTTCTCCAATGAATTGCTTGGTGGGGTCTAGGTGTTTAAGGGTGGGGGCAATGATAAATGCCTCTTTGAAGTGAGAAAAGGCTTGACCTGCATCTGGGGTGCACTTGAATTTCTCTGACCTCTTTTGAGCAAGGAAGTGAGCAGTGCTGCCACAATGCTGATGTTGTAAAATGCCCACATGAGCTGTTTGAGGGCAGAAGGAACAAGTGGAAAGGGGTAACAATATTTTATAGTGACCTGGTTCAGTCCTTTATAATCAATGCACAGTCTCAGTCTGCCCCTTTTTTCTCCACAAAGAAGAATCCTGCTGGTGATGGGGAGGGTTGAATATAGCCTTGCTTTAGCGCCTCCTCAATGTATTTCTCCATGGCCTGATTCTCAGTGGCTGTTATGGGATATATACAGTTATGTGGTGCTGCCACAAGCTTAATGGTGCCGTCATAAGGTCTGTGAGGGGGGTAAGCCGCTTGCTTTGACCTTGCTGAAAGCTTCTTTGAATTCTTGGTAGCAGGCTCTAATCTCCACCTGAGTGGATGTTTGAGGACTCTCTATGGAGGTGGAGGTGGCCAGAGGCTATAGCATGAAGCACGACAGTAAGAGGACCAGTGGATGATTTCCTTGTCTGCCCAGGAGATTTGTGTATTGTGGGTTTGCATCCATGGGAAACTGGGGATGATGAGGAATTTCTTGGTCATGGAGGGACCTGTGCTCTTGGTGCATGGCACTGATTTGTAGGACAATGGGCTCTGTCCATTGGGTAATGAAGCCACTTCCAATGAGTCTTCCATCAAGGGCTTGGATTTGGAGGGGAGACTGGAGAGGTTGGGTGTTGAGATGGAGGCCCTCCACTAAGGCCTGGTCAGTTAAGTTGCCCTCAGCTCTGGATTCAATCAATGCTGAAACGATGGGGAAACATTGTCAGTGTCTTATCTGTACTCTTGTGATGAAAATTGGGTAAGAAAGGAATCGTGAGGGACTTGTACCTACATAGGAATAACATTTCATGAAATGTATCAGTCAGGATTTAGGCCTTATCATAGCACAGAGATGGTGCTGGTTAAAGTGGTAAATGGCATATTACTGGCCTCTGATCAGGGTTGTCTTATTGCTTGTGTTGCTTGATCTTAGTGCAGCTTTTGAAACCATTGATCATACTATTTTCCTTGATAGACTAGAAAATGTTGTTGGTGTTAAGGGAATTGTCCTCTCCTGACTCAGGTCTTATTTGATTGATCATTATCAGTTCATTATCAGTTTGTAGTTTCCATCAGGAAAATGGAAACTGAACGGTACTTCACGGTGAGTGGAAGTTTGGAGTCAGTTTATATAGCATGGGTGGTGATTGGAATCAGATGTGTACAATCAGAGGTCATGGGACCCTAACCCACTCAGCTGGAAGTTGTAGGCCGTGTTGCAGCATGAGAAATGGAGTCTATCACCAATTCTGTTCCAATTGCCGAGCAGCCAGTCCGATTTTGACATTGAAACAAAAAGAATTAAATAATTGACTGCAAAATGGGCAGTTGTTGAGCCCACAGAACAAGTCCTTGGTATTAGATACATGTAGAACCCCAGTGTGTGAGGGTGTGGAAGATTCCAGAGGCAGGTGGAATTTTAACAGAGCTCTGGGCTCACATTTATTAAGGCCGTGTTTTTCAGCGCACTTTCAAAAACTCAACAAAAAAAGGACAAAATCAACAGAAAAGGGTCTGTCACAGACTCATGGCTTTTGCTCCACCAAGTTCACAGTTCATGTTCATGCTCCGTGGCGTGCGTGCGTGCATGTGTGTGTGTGTAGCAAGCTTTGCCAGCTATGCCACTCCCTCTCATTACAGCAGTCACTGAAAGCACAAAGAGACACAAATATGTAGACTGGCGGTAACAAGACACCGGTGAGAATCATCACACGTTACGTGCCGGTTCAACCTGCATCCTTTCCGTTCACAGCTGACGCCTGACCATGCCCCCACTGCCACAATACAATATTCTGCTCAATAAAAGGACAGGCACATACCATCAAGTCTCTGTCACTGACAAATTTGTACGTGTTCCCATATTGGAAATTTAAAAGTTTAATGTGTCACAATTCTGATGTGTGTAAACTACATATACATAAACAATATAATGTGCAAAGGTCAGATGTATTGAAAGATTTTTGGGATGGAATTTATTTCCAAAGAACTGAGTTCTTTTGTGGAATTTATTTCCAAAGAATTGAGAAAGCAGATGTTCAGAGCGTAAACAGTGAGGACAATCCAAAGGTCATCTTCCGTGATGAAGAAACATTAGAAGTGCACTATAAGCAATTGCAATCAGAAATGCCCCCATCTTCAGCATGTGGTATTTGAAGAATTTCCACTCTTAACAGCTTAGTTTTTCCATGTTTGTCATAATTACTCTGTTCACATAATGCATGATATTCTTGAGGAAGTAACACAGTGTGAGTTAAAGTTGTTCTTTGACTATCTGTCAAATGTAATTTCAAAACATGATCTTCTGTTCAGAATCTATTCCTTTGACTATGGGTAAAGGGAGAGGAAAAATCGCCCTACAAAATTTAGAGTCTTCTAATAACAGCATAGGTCTCAATTCTGTGCAAACTCTGTGTCTCATTAGAAGTGTTCCTTTGATTTTTGGTGATCTAATCCCTTCAGGAAATCCAAATTGGCATTTGCTCCTACTTTTACTACAAATAATCAACATAGTGTTTTGCCCTTGTCTCACAGAAGGCCTGACTGTCTATCTAAAGCATTTGGTACATTGAACATCAAGCATCATTCTCGAGAATCTTTGCATTTGTGCAGTCGGTGGTCAAGACTGATAGAAAGATCGATCAAGGAATCTAGGGACTTCAGATCATCATGACAGGCAAGCTCTGTGATGAAGTTTTGGTTCAGCCTACGGCAACAGGCAGCCTTAAGAGCTGGTTGATTCCATCCATTCCATCAATGTTCTGAACTCCAGGGCATATTTTGCACTCCTAGCTTTCCTTGGGTTACTGTCAGAAGTTGTTCACCGATTTCTTTTCCTTCTGGAGCATGGTCAAAGACATGGCGGAATAGCTTAATGAACCACACGTATGACAAGGTGTGCTTCCCCTCCTTGGTTCTGTCGCCCAGGTTAAAGCTTTACCAATGAGAAGGTTGATGAATTGACCCACCTTTCATTGATCAGAAACTCCCTCTGTTCAGAGAAGTAGAGAGAGCATTGGAGTAGGAACCCCTGACACTGAGTGGGGTTACCTGTATACTTCTCAGGGCAAGCAATGAGAGGGGAACTGAGGGATAGGGTGCCGCCATCTTGGTGCTGTTGGTGTAGCAGACAGCTGCGCAACCTTGACATTGAGCAGACCTATCTGGTACTGTTGCTCCATGACTAGACTGCCTTGAGCCACCATCGCCTGTTGCCAGTCGAACATTCGACAGTTGCAGTGAATGCTTTTATTAAAAATAAAGACTGGCAACACAAACAAATTTGAATCCTAATATCAGTGTCAAAATCTAGGAACATGCAAAGGGTCAGGTGATGTACAGACAGGTAATGTACAGGCAATGTACTGACAGAGAAAGAGACTAAGATCAGATAGCAAGAAAACAAGGGTCAAAGCCAGTATATTCAAACATGAAACAAAGGCATGTTATGTCAGATGGGTGAACAGAGCAGAACGAACACTTCGCAAAGTGTCGGAGTCGGGAGCATGCTTATGTAGTGTAGTGGTGATTGAATCCAGGTGTGTGCAATTGAGTCCAGTAATCAGGTGAACTTGAGCATGTGAACTGGGAGTTGGAGTCCATGGTAACCATGTTTGAAGTTGGAGGTTCCAGTGCTATGAACAGTATTCACTGTTTGGTGTAAAATTGCAGCACTTGAGCAGTGTGAAAACACTGACTGTGTTAAAATTTCATCACTGAAAGTAGTGCAAGATACCATTGCTCAATAAAGTGTAAAATTAACTATGTATTATGGACCTATATACACACTGAGAAAGTGTTAAATTTAACATGCACAGTATTGATTCCACCCTGGCAAATTTGCTGTGTAGGGACAAAGCTAGTCAATCACAAAAAGAAGCTGCCTCAAACTGCAGAATAAACTGCGGGTACAGTGCTCCAAACAACTACACAAACTGCTAACACACTAAACTCAGGATCATGGACCCATTACCACAATAGCTAATAAATAACACACTAACTAACCCAACTTATTTAACAGTTATCCCATCACACTCCAATACCCCTACAGGCATTGAGTTCTGTTGCTGAGTGCTATGTTTATATCACAATGAAATGAAAGGCAAATAATTAAAGAAGTAAATAAGAAACCCCCAGACACCTGCCTAATTTTACTGAAGTCTATCTATCTTCTCAGGCTTGGTGAGGGAAGCCTTAAAAGCAAACACTTTAGTAACCAAAATACACAGTTCTGAATGCTTACTCCCAACAGAGAATCAAGCCTTCACCCAGGATTACCTCAAAAATAATAAAGGAAAAATAACAGTGTGAACCTTAGGTGGGAACAATTTCTCAAGTCCAGCTGGAACACTCACCCTACCTAACCAAGGTACTCAAAACAATTGCAAAATGACAAAGCAAACATTCTGCTAAAATGGAGGTGACTAGCCCAGCAACAAACTGCAAGCCACCAAACAAACCCAAATTACAAGGTAAATTTGGGGATAATTGGACGAGCCCCGATTGCATTACAGCCCTGGCTCAAGGGAAGTAATATAAAAGAGTCAAGACAACAAATTCAAATGACCAAGTTTATTTAGAGTGGGTAAACTAGGCAATCAAACAAATGAACATAACTCAGGTCCTATTGCTGCTGGTGAAGGTGTAGAGAGTGAGTGAGTGAGATGAGGTACAACCAGATCACAATCAAAATATGGAGAGCCAGGTGAAATGACACACTCAGGTCATGATTCATTTCAAACATTTTTTCTATTCCCTTTATCATATCTTGACCTTACTTATCCACTAATTTGCTTATCATTAAAATTCATTTTTTAAAAATTGCTATAAAAGCGGGGAGGAATCTGGGTCCGGGGTGTAGGTTTCAGGGACCAGGGTCGTCTGGACCAGGAACCGCCACCAAGTGATCCTCCGCCAGCTGCATGGCTTTGTCCAGGGATGCAGGCCAGTAGCACTGGACCCACTTCGCAATTCCTGTTGGGAGTCAAGCACCGAAGTGCTCCAGTACCACCAGCTTGATGACCAATCCTGCTTCCCGCTCCTCTGCCATCTGAACAGAAGCGTTGGCAGTGCTCTGCAGGTGTCCAGCCGATGTGCTGCAGGATTGCCCTATTGATGCTGGAATACTCCAGCTGTGTCCGTGGTGGCAAATGCTGGGTGGCAAGCTTCCCCTGATAGCAAGGAGAGGATTCGCAGAGCCCATTCCTCCTCCGGTCATTCCCACGCAGCTGCCGCATGCTCAAAGAGCTCAGGCAGGCCTCCAGATTGTCCCTGGAGGCCCTGCTGGTGCTGCTGCTCATTGCTGCTGCCTTGGTGTTGGGTTTGGTGGAGGATGGTGAGGGACTTGATCTCGCCAAGTGGGGAGGCTTCCATGGTGGTGTCAGAGTCTTCCCTGATCCCGGGTTTCAGCACCACTGTAGAACTTTGTGTGAGGGTGTGGAGGAAGTCTTGGGAGGCAGGCGGAATTTTAGCTGAGCGCCTGGCTTGCATTTATTCAATCCACGCTTTTCGGCACACTTTCAAAACTCAACAAAAACAGGACAACAACAGAAAATGGGTCCATCCCAGACTCTCAGCTTTCACTCCGTCAAGTTCAAGTTCATGCTCTGCTGTATGTGTGTGTGCGCATGCATGCGTGTCTCGCAAGCTCTGCCAGCTGTATCACACTGTATGTCTCTTGGCAGTTATGGGAGTCACTGAAAGCACAAAGAGAGATCAATAAGTAGACTGTTGGTAATAAGACACAGGCGAGAATCACCACGTGTTACCTGCCAGTTCGACTCCCCTCCTCTCCATCCATGTGATGCTTGACCATGCCCCCGCTGCCACAAGTGTAATCCGAGAATTCTCCAGGATCTTGCCATGGGGATTCAGATGATGAACCACCATCTATGATGCGACTATCCACCAGACTTGCTGAGTGTCATGTCTATGCTGGAATCGGTGAGGAACTCCTACTCACAGAATGCTTCCCAAACTACAACCATGGCTGCCATGAACTCCAGTTAACAGTGCACACTCTCACTGTCATGTTCAGTCACCCAACTACTGACTACACACACCTGGACATACACACACCAAACACCACTCTGATGCGAAGTATGATTCAGTGTTTTTGTCCCACATTTTTGGATTGTGTGCTACCTGCATATCAGTAAATAATTGCATATTTTTGCAACTTCATCTGCCTCTGCTGCATGATAGAATACTTCACCTCTTTTATGGATGCAGCAAGTATGCTCAAGTGGCAGCAGGCAATTGCATCTCAAGGCAGCTTAGTGGGAGAACATCAAACACTATGCTCAGGCAGCTAAGCAGCACACTGTTCTCAGCCAGCCCCACAAGCGGCACATGCTTATCAAGCTCTGCCACTCATCACGTGCCCAGAGAGATACACTGGTGATTGTGGAAACATAAAAGATTTTCTTGTTTTTTTTTTTATGCTAACTGATTAAGTTTTTTAATTTTCATACTGATATTAGCACTATTTCTGATCAGTATAGTGTGTTTTTACAGTATATACTTATTGCTGTATTTCAGATTGATATTTTGGTACGGGTGCTGTTTTTCTTATTCCCTCAGAACAGGTGTCTGAATGGGAGGCTCAGTTGCTTATCACACTGACCTTATCCAACATTCCACTCCGGAAGGATGAAAGAGGGAGCATTGTGTTAATTTGGAAAAACAAATATTATGGGATGATATAAAATGCAGAAATAAAATGCTGGGGTAAATTGCTTTATAACAAATCAAAAGGTGGTTCTTTATCAGAGCTAGAAAAGTAAAAAAAAAAAAAACTTGAATTTTTTTTTAAATAAAAGATAAGTTTGTTTTTTTTTAAAAAAGGAGAGAAAGGGATCTAGTGGAAGTAAAAAAGGACACAGTCATTTGAATGAAATGAAAAGACTTTAGGACTTCATAATGGAAGGATATAATGGAAGACAAAAAAGACAAAGTAAATTGGGATGAATTCCAAAAATGGGAACAGGCAGTAGAACATAGGTTAAAGAAAGTAGAGGGAGGATGGAAAAAGAAAGATCCAAAGGGCTTATATGCAAAAAGAAATGCACAGCTAGATAATGATTTCTCCTAAGTTCTGTATATCCCCAGGTCCCAACCACTCCACCTCCATACACAGATCCTCCTCACACAGAAGCTACTACCAGCCTGGAACCACAGACTCCACTGATCGAAAGGAAGAAAGATGAACTCACCACAGACAAGATGCAGTTAAAGTAGACCAGGGCTGCTCTCAAGGAACATCAGCAACATCTGCAGAAGGGGATTTCAGATCTCTCCCAGCAACATGTTGCCCGCACAAAGACGTCTCACGAAGCAGCACTCTGACAAGGATGATGAAAGAGACAGCGGAGTGAAAGAAGAAGAGATGCATTCATGACCAGGAAGTGCTGGAAGAAATGTGCAAACAATCCAGTGCTGAGTGGACTCAAATTTTCATCAGGCTTTTTGGCCTCAAATGGAGAGAGATACAAGGACAAGGGGTGAATGCTTGGAACATGAATGCAGACAGAAATCTGAACACCAGGCCCACTGGACAGGACAACATTTTGGGGCAAATTCATGTAGCCTACTCTATTCAAAGGATTGGGACAAAGTAAATAACACCAAACAAAGACGACAAATCTGTGGATGACTTTGTGGACAGACTAATCAAACTGACTGAAGATCACAGTGAAATTGACAATGAAGACAGCAGGAATAACATTCTCCTGAAGATCGCAGAAGGCCTACTGCCAAACATTGCAAGAATGGGAAAACACTGAAGAAAGTGTTTTGCTGGGAAAGAAAGCCTTATTCTGAACTGGTGGACCATGCTAAACATGCTGAGAAGTGTCTGAATGACAAAATTGAGAGAAACTGAGAACCTACATAAGGCATAATTGATGTTTTACCAAGGCAGTCCACCACCACAACAAGAGCAACACTGCACCAAGAAGGGCATGGCATGGGGAACCTACACATGGACGTGGGCAAGGCCAGGGACAAGGTAGGCCCAATGATGGGACTTGTTTTATTTATGGAAAGCTAGACTGGGTGAGCAGTTAGGAGAACTACAATTCACAGTCACTGATCCACAGCAACAAAATTTTAGGAAATAGGATGAGCCAGGAGAATTGACTGGACAGTACATGAAGTTAACAGCTGAATCAAATTCAGATCCAATAATCATGCTATCAGTAAATGGCAAATTAGTTCCCTTTTTGGTAGACACAGGGGCTACATGTTTAGTCTAAAAAGAGGGAGAAATCCCAAATGTTAGTCTGAGCACTGACAATTATAACTGTGAGAGCCTCTGGGCTACCCATAACTGAGCCATATAGCACCCATCTAACTACGAAATTGGGCCTAAGAACACTCGAACACTGTTTCCTAGTGTCAAAATACTGTCCAGTTAATTAATTAGGATGAAATTAGTATTTCCTGTTTGTCATCTGGTTTTTCTGCTCCAAAATCCTCAATTGTTTTGTTTAACCTAAAGGGCGGACCAGAGTTCTATTCTTGGGACGTCACTGACAACTCCATTTATCAGTTGCTGTTCTCAGATTTTACTACTGCCAGGTAGAAAAACCCTGACTTCCTGCAAAAAACCCTGACTCCCTGACTTAGTTTGTTCTCTCAAGATGGCCCAGAACACAGTATTAATGCTTTTGTGGTTTTCAGGACCTGAAAATGAATGACTGTCTATACTATACTGTATATACCATATTTTACAATGACACTTTCTGCAGCATGGAAGTACACTTGCAACCAGCATAAAATGTTCAAGGTGGAAGACAGTACACCTTACATCTCTATAGCCAAAACCTCTGGTTCATGGAAAGATGTAGGTAAATGGATGAAAGAAGTTGCATGTAAGGACTGGATAAATGAGGGCTCTGTCATGTTTTCTTCCTGTGACGATGTCATAAGTTACCCTTAGTGTTTATATGTGCTGTGTATGTTTGGTTTATATTATTTGTATAAATGTTTGTTTTCCTTTGTTTGTTTGCTTGAAAATGATTGTGGTTATTTTTTCTAGTCTAAGGTGCACATTAGACTGAAGAAAAGACACCAAGAGTTTTCTTTGTTTTATTTAGAGTTTATATCAATTCCCTTTTCTTACCTTTTGTCTCTGGGTTCATGGCTGAAGCATGGTTCTAGGGGTGGCGTTTAAGAGGATGTGTGGCCTTCCTGTTCCCCATTTTATGCTATCCTGAAGAATTATGGGTCATGTAGGCCTAGTCTATCAAGCCTGTGTGAGCAGGGGGGTCATTATTTTATTCTGTGTTTATTTTGAATATAGTTTATGAAGATGTATTGTTTTATTATTTCTGGTATTTGTTTTTTGGTAATATTGATGTGAAAATTTATTTTGAATTTTAGTGTCAACTGTTAAGGTTATTTTTGTATTTATTTATGTATATATGATTTCCCTTTGAGTACCCTATGCATTTGAATTGGTTTGACCCCTGAGATAGAAAGGGTGCATTTTGTCTGTTTGAAGGCAGTTCTGGAGAGGCCCCTCTGTGAGGAGGCTCAGAGTTGGTGTCCCTGTTTAATGGGATTTTTTTGTTTTGTTGATTTTTGTTTGTGAATGCAAGTTTTGGAGTCAATAAATATTTTATATTGAATGCAAGCAGTGTCTCCTGCCTTTTGCTCTGGTCATGTCTCCACACTTCCAAAATGAAGGTGTATAAGATTCCATTCTTTGTTCAGACTGCAGTCACACACTCCAGACATGACATATGGGTAAAGCTTGACTTCTCTAATCCTGGTGATGTTAATATGCCTGAATTTGTTGTTAATATTCCTGAATGTTTACATGCCAAAGATGGTTTTGATATTGGTAAAATGAGTGGAGTGCTCCCAGTCCAAGTGACACCTAAATCCATTTACAGACCATGCAAAACACAATATCCCATGTCTTGAGACGCTGAGAAGACATGGGGAAGATCATTGACTCGCTGCTAGAAAAAGGAGCTATTGTTCCATGTCAATATTCTCCAGTGAATTCACCCCTTCTGGCAGTCCGAAAAAAGAATGGTAAATTTTGTCTTGTTCAGGACCTTAAAATGGTAAATGCAGCTGTACATCCACCACCCCAATTGTGCAAAACCAGTCAACAATTTTGCCTCACATACCAGCTGGTTCAGATAGGTTCTCACTAGTTGACTTCGCAAATGTGTTCTTTTCTATTCCTGTAGCAGCTGAAAGCCAATATTGGTTTGCATTCATGTTTAAGAACAAAAGGTATACCTGGATAGTAATGCCACAAGGCTTTACTGATTCTCCTAATATTTTCTCCACCCAATTACAGCATAATCTAGTAGCATTCGTGCCCCCCTAAGGGAGCACCCTGATTAGCTATGTTATGAGTTGATGCTGTCCAGCACTACAAAATAGATTTGTGAAACAGACACTGAAGCTTTACTTCAATTCTTGGCAGAAAATGGGCACAAATGTGCTAAGCACAAGCTGCAGCTCATAAAACAAACTGTTAAATACTTAGGTCATTTGATTTCAGCTGAAGGACACCAGCTTATTATTCTAAATGTTTGGATCCAGTCATGCGTGGTCACCCTCCCTGTGTGCGTTCTCTCGCTGCCACAGCTGAAGCCAGGCCAAGTTCATCTGATTTAGTTGCCATGCATGAATTACACATCTGTGTAATACTTCCATATGTACCATGCATCTCTCTACTGCCAAATTATTGACCTTCCAAAACATCATAATACATCACTCTAACATGCAAAATCCAGCTACTCTTTTTCCTAGTTCTGAGGATGGCATTCCTCACGACAGTTTGACTATTTTGGATGTTATTTCTAAACCACCACCTAACCTGTCTGACCAGCCTTACCTGAATGCAGATATGGTTTTGTTTGTTGACGGTTCTAGCCTAAGACTTGATGATGGCATACCCCAGGGGTCTTTTTTTGTGGAGTTTAATGGAAATGCCACCTGTCTGATATGCAAAGAAAAAGTTGCCGTTCTAAAGGAATACAATCTCAAGCGTCATTACTCGACTAAACACGCAGACCAATATGAGAAGTACCAGGAAGACGAGAGAAAAAAACGAGCCACACAGTTGCAGAGAGAGAGCTAACGTCCCAGCACAGCCTTTTCCACAAAGCCAAAAAGGATGCTGATGCTGCAGCTGAAGCGAGTTATGTGGTGAGTGAGATGATCGCTAAAGCAGGAAAGCCGTTCACTGAAGGGTAGTTAATGAAGAACTGTATGTTGAAGGTCGCCTTTTTGAAAGCACATATCTGTGTGATAAACTTTTCTCAACTTATCTCAACTAACTTCAATAAATGCAAGTTCAGGTCCAGGCTTAGTGATGCTCATCTTGAAGCTGTACTCAGGGTCCAAGTGTCTGGCAAGAAATAGAATAGTTAGCAAATGTATTCAGGGATCGCATTTGTTCAGTGTAAGGTTGTCAGTTCAGCACAGTTTTGATAAGTTACTTAAGTTAAAATAAAATAGGTAACTGTTAAAAATAAAAATTATATAACATAATGCACAGACACTGTTGTTTACATTTTTGTTAAGTATAACAAAAATATGTTAGTAGTGTAATTTGAAAGAAATGTGAGCTAACATCTCAGCAATTAAAGTAAATTTCCAGAAATTTTGCGCTTTCTTGTTGTGCTTGAATGTTAAAATGGCCCTCCTATGAGATGTCAGTCACAGCAATGGCCCCCAGCCAAGCTGAGTTTGAGACCCCTGGCATACCCTCTACTGCATATGCTGTGGTCACTGAATATTCTGTGGTTGAAGCTCATTTGCCCAGCTTGCTTTCTGCTCAGACTGCTGAAATCGGTACATTGACAAGGGTGTGTATAACCACAGCTCGTTCCAGTGACTCACATGTATTACAGATGTTGCAAGACACTGATCTCTCTCTCTCTCAGATAAAAATGATCTTCCTGTTTTACAGCAGTCTGCTACAGAGGCAGAACTCACTGATTGGTGAGCACACTGCACACCTGATCCACACACTGGTACTTGGAATTTACAAACAGTGCAGACCTGCCATTCCTAAATCTGCTTTTCCATTCTTTGCTAATGTGTCTAAGGGTGTTGACTGAACTAAATAGCTAACCTTATTCAATAGACACTGGTATGCACCTGGATTTTCAACATTTACAAAAAAAAATTGTGAAAAATGCATCACTTGCCTACAAATGAACATTGGAAAAACTCCCAGAGCAGAGTTCTCACCCAGCTCCTGAATCAGTGTTTGAACATTGATTAATTTTATCAAATTAATCCCAGCACAGGGATACAGTTACTGGTTGGTAATAGTGGACATGTTTTCTAAATATTCAAATCAATTCAATTTTATTTGTATAGCGCTGTTAACAATGAACATTTTCACAAAGCAGCTTCACAGAAATAAATACATTTAGGATATAAATTGTAAATGTATGAATTTATCCTTAACGAGCAAGCCAGAGGTGATATGAGGAAGAAACCTTGAGAGGAACTACACTCAAAAGGGAACCCATCCTCATCTGGGTGACAGCAAATAGTGCAATTATAAATAAATCCCTTCTATAACTGTGTACTACATGGACAAATAGTGCAATTGTGTAACCAGGAAATTGATTACAGTTTTGACATCAAGTCTGTTTTGTTGAAACTATCCACTGTCCACTGATGGAGACCTGAGTGCAAAACTGCTCGCGGCAACCGCAGCCCCAAAGCCACCACAGCAATCGCAGTCCCAAGCCATCACAGTACAACTGCCCATATGAACTGCAGTCCAAAGCCATCTCCACGGTCCCCAAGCGGCACCATCCCCAGCAATCCCAATGATCTTCAGGCCGTCCATGTGGGGCCACCCCCAACAGCAGCGAGCGATCTCCAACCAATGAGAACTCCAACCAGAAGTACAGCATCAGGATGGATCAGGCAGGTCCGGAGAGCAGAAGAGGTCAGAAGGGGTCAGAATCCTGACCCAGGTTTCCTCAGACAATGGATCACATTTTGTAAACAGAGCCATAACCCATTGAGCTGGAAACACACATTCTGCTTACCGTTCACAATCTAGTGGTGCTGTGGAATGGTTAAACCAGACCATCAAATAGAAATTGGTCATCACGGATACTGGGTTACGTTGGGTTCAGGCTTTACCCCTAGTGCTAATGTACATCAGGGGCAGGGCAAATCTGCAAACAAACCTTAGCCCACATGAGGTTCTCACTACCTATGAGAATGACAGAAACATGGCCTTATAGATTCCACTCAGCAGAGGGCTCCCTTCAACAGGTGGACGACAGTATGATTAAGTATATGGCTGGTTTGTGCAGAAATGTTCAGTCTGTGCGCACACAGGTACCAGTAGCATTGCTTCCAGCCACAGGCAAAAGACTGCATCATCTGGAAATTGGTAATTGGTTGGTAGTGAAGGACATCAAGAGGAAGGTGTGGATCCTAACCACTCTCTCCACTGTCCACATGGCTGAAAGGGAAATGTGGATTCATTGCTCCCACTGCAGAAAGGTACAGAAATGTATAAGAAAACTATAATCTTTTCTGCATGAACAGAGTATATCCGGAGGGTCGGGGATCCCTGACCTCCGGCAATGAAGGAGCCTACCTGAGAAGTACACACACAAATAAATGATTAGTTTTTATCTCATTGGCAACGTTTGAAAACTCACAAAATTAGAGGCATACCACCTTGTTTGCTTCATTATAGTAACATTAGACCTTTTTTTAACTGAGAGTAGGTACAGATCATACATAGTGTTGACTAATATATTGACCAGGAATCAGGGTATAGATCTGCTAAGGGTGGAGCAAAGACCACATCCCTTGGCGGGGAAAATTGTACTGCTAACTTTTAGAAGGTATTACCTTATGAAAGACGGTGTTAAAGAGAAAGGGTACATAGGCTCTTGTCATATCAGCTAGATAGGGTGTAAGACCCACTCTGGAGGTGAGTGAGAATGGCACACCTGTGTGTTTTCTTAACCATTTTTTGTTGTATTTTTAAATTGGGAGATTATAAATCAGCACATAAGGCTCTGAAGGATTGTGGTAGAAACACTGCTAGCACTTTTTTTCTTTACAAATTGCTCTCAATTTTACTGAAGGTCAAGGGAATTGTTGGATATGTCATGCAATTTATTCAAATTGGGTAAACCAGTCCCTTATCTATTGTGTCAGCCTCGGGATGAATAAGAACCATGAAAATTGCTTACTCTCTTTAAATACTCAGCAAATTTTGAAACTGGGTGAAATGATGCAGGCTAACTGAACAGAGGGGTTCAACCCTTCTACCCTTCTATGTAGATATCCATATAATCTCTATCTGTTCGATTCTCCCCTACTGGCAGCCTGACTTAAAGGAACATTCTGAACCTCCTAGAAGAGATGATGTCTGTGTATGTTCATCTATGGGTAATTCTAGTTTGGGCAAATCATCTTGCTTGTCTTACAGCACACCTTGGACAGGACCGCAACAGGTAAATACATATGGAATGGGTACCATCTAGTAGACCTATTCACCAATAAAGCTGCACAGTTGGATGGGGCCTCTTCCCTTCTGGAGGGGTGATAATAGCTCTCCAAAAAATTAACTACTTAACCTATGCTCTACAGGACCTAGCCAACACCACTGCATGACCTCACAGCAGTTAGAGAAGCGGTAATCCAAAACTGTATTGTATTAGACATTCTCACAGCGAAAGATGGTGGCATGTGTAAGATTTTGATACTTGTTGCTGCTTCCACATACCTTACCATAACAACAATATAACCTCACATTTGCACAGTATAGTTAAAACTTGATATATTCAGTTAGCTCAAGATGATGAAGGGCATTACACTGATGAAGACAACCCTGACTTATTTCTCTACACCAGGGATTACAATCCCCTGGAGGATCATGTTTAAGATTTTGCCTTCTAGTGAGGTTTTCATGATCAATGTGTGGAGAGATCCTTCCCATTACACCCACCAAAGCTGTGTAAATATTTCCACATGAGCTTTTCATGTGTGGACACGGATGTTTCCAAAGGGTGGAATGTGGAAACCTAAAAGATTTTCATGTTTTGTTTATGCTGATTAAGTTTTTATATTTTTATACTGATAGTAGCATTATTTTGATCAATGCAGTGTGTTGATGTATACTTATTATTGTAATTCAGATTGGAACAGAGTGTTCTGTATTTTGGTATGGGTGCTCTTTTTTTCCACTCCATCAGAACAAGTGTCTGAATGGGAGGCTTAGTTGCTTATCACACTGACCACACTGACCACTACCACTCTGGAAGGAAGAAAGAGGGAGCATTGTGTTAATTTGGAAAAACAATTATTATGGGATGATATAAAATGCAGAAATAAAATGCTGGAGTAAATTGCTGTATAACAAATCAAAAGGTGTTTTTTTTTTTTATCAGAGCCATCCAATGAAAACAGCTGTATGCAAATGTGTAAGCAATATGCATGCTATATTTTCCTACTGTGAACTTGAAGCACTCCAAGGTAGACAAGGTATTGGTATTTTCTAAGGAGTGGCTTCCTGGGCTCATGATAAATTAAGCTTAATAAAAAATATTTCCTTGAGCATTTCTGAATCCTTGTTAGTGAGAAATTTAGCTTTTAATCAATTTCTGTTACATGATCCAGTAAGGGTTTCTTTTACAATGTTCCCTGTATTTTATAGAGCAGGAGGGAGTTTCTGAGCGAAGCAACACGGGCACAGCACTCACCTGGGCAATGGCTGTTTGGTCTCAAGGAGATGAGCCTGTCTCATCTTATGAATGCTTTCAATGAGTGTTTGATCAGTCCCCCATGGTAAAAGAAATTAGGGAGAAGCTCTGTGACATCAAGCAGGGTCACCTGCATTGGTGGAATTCTTTTTTGTGGAGAAGAAAATGAGTGGACTCAGGCCATGCATTGACTATCGGGGATTAAATTAAGTTACCATTATGTATTGTTTCCCATTTCCACTGGTTCCATCAGCCCTAGAGCAACTCTGAGAGGCACTCACATTCAGCAAGTTGGACTTGCAAAGTGCATATAAACTCATCAGCATCAGAGAGAGCGATGAATGGAAAACAGCCTTTAGCACCGCCTGTGGTGGTACTAAAGTCTTATGGCCTTCAGTATTCCAGTGCCTCATTAACAATGTCCATCGAGACATGTTGGGCAAGTTTATGATCACCTACAACAATGATCTATTAATCTATTCCCAATCTCTAGAGACTCACGTAAACTATGCCAAACAAGTGCTAAAAAGACTGCTACAGAACCAGCTGTATATTAAAGGTGAAATGTGAGTTCCACCAGTCTAAAATTTAATTCCTGGGTTATCAGTGCTGAGAGGGTCCTTATGGAGACAAACAAGGTAACCGCCATCAGAGAATGGCCCACACCCATCACAGTGAAGAACCTTCCTCAGCTTTGCAAATTTCTTTCAACAATTCCCCTGCAACTTCAGGCTCATAGTAGCACCCCCCACTTCACTAACAAGAATTGATGAAGTGAACTACAAATTGGAATTGCCCCACCTAGCTACAACCACTAGCACCCAATGTTCCACCTACAACACTCCCAGCACCTTTCAACATTGAGGAGCAACCAGCTTACATCGTCAAGCAGATCCTTGACTCACATCGTAAGACGGGTAATCTCCAGTACCTCACTGACATGGAGGGTTATGGCCCAGAGGAACGATGCTGGGTGCCACTCCAATGCAAAGTATCATTTAGTGTTTTTGTTTCTAACGCACCAAGCCTTATTCACAGTGTTTGGATATTACTTTGGATATTATATACTCTCCATCAGCTACCTGACTCCATCACATGCTACCTGCTGGTTCAACCCGCCTCCTCTCCGTCTGCAGCTGATGCTTGACCACACCCCCCTGCTGCCACAGCTGGGTATCATATGCAGTCAAGGAGGCCTGACAAGGCAATGAGGAAAAAATCCCTGTAGCAGTGATTGATTGCCAGTGCTCAGATCATCAGCAGAAAATGAGCTCAAAATCTGCTTGAAGAAATGGGTTGGTTAGTAATTTTCACTCATATATGTATATATATATATATATATATATATATATATATATATATATATATATATATATATATATATATATA
>CM040469.1:15990502-16006871 GCA_022758105.1 Pangasianodon gigas
AAAAAAAAAAAAAAAAAAAAAATCCCAGATTTTCAATGTGACCTCAAAGTAATTTAGAGCTAGATGTGTGAGGACTTTATCTCCCAGTGGAAATTGCCTTAGTTGGGAGCAGCTATTATAGAGCTGTTGCCTCTTCTGAGCCTGGAGCAAACACTCCTGTGATAAGTGAGTGTGGAGCTTTGTTCACAGGTCCAGAATGTACTAAACATCATTTATTATTTATTGTGTGCTGGACCATCCTCACAGTTTTCTGTAATTGTGTTCAACATACGCCAGAGCTTCCACCCATACAACATTCATCCATTTTCTGTACCGCTTATCCTACACAGGGTCTCAGGGAGCCTGGAGCCTATCCCGGGGATTCGGGGCACAAGGCAGGGGATGGGGTGCCAACCCATCGCAGGGCACAATTTCACACACAACGGACAATTTAAAGATGCCAATCAGCCTACAGTGCATGTCTTTGGACTGGGGGAGGAAATTGGTGTACCCGGAGGAAACCCCTGAAGCATGGGGAGAACATGCAAACTCCGGGCACACAGGGCAGAAGAGGGAATTGAACCCCCAACTCCGGAGGTGTGAGGCTACAGTGCTAACCACTAAGCCCCCATACAATATCTAAAATTGGGAAAATACTACTGTGGCTTCCACAATGGCTTCCAACCATTTATCCCAAATGCAACTATCCTCATGCACAAACTCATAAATCATGTTATTAAGTGTCTCATTAAATCTCTCCACTAACCCATCGATTTGAGGGTGATGTTATTTGGTTTGCTTTAATTCTCAACCATTCATTAAGTTTGCATATTGTATGTATGGTAAATGATTTAATTTCATATCTTTATTAATATGTTAATAATTTATCCATTAGTTAATTCTTTAATATTAGTTAATCCTTCATTATTTTCTGTAGTTACACATTTATGTTGGTAAGCAGTCTAGCACATCTGCTTCTTGTTATTTAGGCTTGTGTGTGTGAGAAAGCAGGAGGCCTGATTTAAGGCATAGAGGGAGGCCTACTCCATCTGATTTAAGACACCCGTGAGAAATGAAGTTGCAGTCATGTCTTCCTATGCATGATGAATATAATAGGCCTGGGACCTTGAAGAAATGAAGTAATTCTTGCAGTCCTAGTGTTATATTAGACTTTCACCATATATGTATTTCCTTTCCTGTTAATCGTATAGTCATTTATGGTAATTCATGTTAATTTTATCTTTATTTGACCAATAAGCATGAAGTCCTTTGTCTACCAGGAAACACTAGACCTGTATATTGAACTATTTAATTGCATGTAACACTTCGGTCTTTGGAGTTCTTCTCCCTGGCCATGATGACAATAAACCTATTACTTTGGAGTCTTTGTGAGTTTAACTATTTATTTGTCTTCAGAAAGTAATATCTTCCACCACATCACAAGCAGCACTCCCAATATCGCACTCAGCAGGTGTTTCAGCTTCATTCTTGGGGGCCCACTGTGAGTACCTGGAGGAAACCCCCGAAGCATGGGAAGAACATGCAAACTCGACACACACAGGGCGGATGCCGCATTTGAACCCCCAACCCAGGAGGTGCAAGGCAAATGTGCTAACCACTAAGCCACCATGCCCCCCTTCTATTGCATTCCTTTCTGTCATCTTTCCTCTGTGGTGAGAACTAGACATCAAGCTAAGTATAATGAAGGTAATGACGTGAGCTCAGAATAGCAGAGGAGCATCCTTTGCGTAAGGACATTCCTGACCCTTTGTGGGCTAAATCACAGTATGACTTTGTCTGTGTGAAAAATGATAAACCATTAGATATACATCCAAAGTCATCCTTTTGACCATTTAGAGCTGGCTGTATGAAAAATGCTAAACCATTAGATATACATCCAAAGTCACCGTCTTGCGATCAGAAAATCAAACTTTTGCTGGCATCTCGTGCAAGACTTAAGGGGAGTAAATTCTGCTGTACATCCGACAGCTCCAATTGTTCCAAATCCCTCTAATATTTTGTCAAATATGCCTTCAAATTCCAACTTTTTCTCTGTTATCAATTTGGCAAATGAATTTTTCAGTATCCCTGTGCACAAGGACAGCCAGTATTGGTTTGCTTTGACAATTTAAGGACAAAAGCTATCAGTGGTGTTTTATGCTGCAGGGTTTCTGTGACTCTCCAACTTTTTTCTCTCAAGAGCTATGAAGAAACTTAGAATCATTTCAGCCACCAGGTGGCAGCACTCTCATAATTTATATAGATGATCTGCTCCTTTGTTCTGAGACTAGGGAACAATGTGAAATGGACACCAAAACGCTGTTAACGTTCTTAGCTGAGAATGGCCATAAATGTTCCAAATCTAAACTACAGTTGGTCCAACCTAAAGTAAAATATTTGGGACATGTCCTAATATCTGAAGGGCGACAAATTAACTCAGATAGGATTGTCAACATCCTCAATTCACCAAAGCCCACAACAAAATGACAGGTGATCAGTTGGCTTGGCATGCTTAATTATTGCCAACCTTGGATTATTGATTTTGCAACAATTCTCCAGCCGTTACAAGCCATAATTTGGCATTGAATGACCATTTCCAATGGACAGCAGAGGCCGACACTGCTTTTGAACTACTAAAAACAGCGATTTCATCCGCTCCATGTCTGAATAATCCAAATTATAATGAAAATAATAGGTTCAAGTCTGCTGTATTGACACAAAACACGGAGAAAAAACAAGCCTGTTGCCTGTATTATTGTAAGCATTTAGACCCAGTGATTTGAGATCACCCTCCATGTGTGAGATCATTGGCAGCTATGGCCGAAGCCATCCTGTCTAGTTCTGATGTTGTAGCAGTGCACAAATTGGATGTTTCTGTACCACCAATTTGGTACACCAAATTTCAACATCAGCTTGCACAACTCATTTATCAAATGCTTGTGTGTTAACACTTCAATTTGTTTACTTTGGCAAATGTTAATATTCATCATTGCAACACACTGAATCCAGCTACTCTACTACCAAGTGAGCTGGAAGGGGTACTCCATGACTGTTTGACTGTTTTGGACATTATATCTAAACCACGTTCAGACTTAACTGGTCAACCTGACCTGAATGCTGACTTTGTGTTTTATGCGGACAGGTCATTCTTGTGGCTAGCAGATGGTACTCTTTCTACTGCATATGCAATTGTTGGTGATTTTGGTGTGGTTGAGTCTTACAAACTCCTTCACATCTCTCAGCACAAGCAGCTGAATTATTTGCATTCACGAGAGCATTCAGAGGGCCATTCTCTCACTGTCTACACTGATAGCACTTATGCGTTCTCTGTTACAGGAAAACTTTGGAAACACAGAGTTTTTTTTTACATCTTCAGGAAAACCAACCACTCATTCCACATTGATTTCCAATTTATTGGATGCAATTACACTCCCGTCTTTTTTGCTGTTTGTAAATGTAAGGCTCACACTAATAACTCCTGTTTCTGTAGGTAATGCCCATGCTGATTCAGTGGCGAAGGACACAGCATTGCATGCTTTCCTACCAGCACTGCAGATGTCCCAGTCCACAGATCCCAAACATGTTATCTGTGATGATTTTTCACTGACTAACCCTGACAATCTCGTTAAATTACAGCAATGTGCAATGGCTAAAGAACTGCAATGTTGGAAATCTAACTGTGTTAAAGATACTTCCACAGGTCCTTGGTGTGATTTTGATAGACATCCAGTACTTCCATCTACGTGCTTTCCCTTTTTGGCAAAATTGATGCGTGGGTCAGACCATGTATCAAAGGAGGGCATGCTGGCAAAATTTGGCTTGCACCTGACTTCTCAGTATTTGCTGACCATTTTTGTAGATCCTTTGTAATTTGTATTTGGCACAACATAGGTAAAAGACCACAGGGAGTACAATTAGCACATCCCACTTCAGACTTTCCATTTAAACATATTATGTTGGATTTCATGGAATTGACACCCTGAGTTATCGATAGTGTCTAACTGTGATTGATATGTTCAGTAAATACCCAGAATGTTTGCCGTGTAGGAAACAGGATGCATAAGCCATAGCAAAGAGTTTGCTCAGGGAATTGATCCCTCAATTTGGCGTCCTGGCGAAAATTTCTTCAGTCAACGGTGGACATTTTGTGAACAAATTAATTCAGCATCTTTCAAGTGCACTAGGTATTAATCTAAAAAACACATTGTGCCTATCATTCTCAGTCTGCAGGGGCAGTAGAACATTTGAATCAGACCATTTAGCAAAAATTATCAAAAGTAACAGCAGACACAGGTCTAAACTGGGTGCAAGCACTGCCAATTGTCTTTGTGTATATCAGGGGCAGACAAAATTGCCAAACAGGATTAAGCCCAATAGAAGTACTATGTGGTTTTGCGCTTCGGATTCCTATCCTTTCTTCTTATAGGCATGGTGAAGGGTCTCTGCAGCAAATAGATGACTATATGATAAAATACAAGTGGATTGTGCATTCACAATCTAGCCGTTCACAGGTCAAGGCAGCGTTGCCAACAGGTGCTGAGGGTCCTCTACACTCTCTAAAGGTTGGTGACTGGATTGTGGTCAAGAGTCATCGCAGGAAGGTATGGCATAAATCAAGGTGGGAATGAGCCTGGCAAGTGATGCTGACAACCTCGTCTGCTGTTTGTGATGCTGAGAGAGTGACATGGATTCATGCCTCACACTGCAGGAAGGTAATATATATATATGTACAGTACCAGTCAAAAGTTTGGACACACCTTCTTATTCAATGGTCTTTCTTTATTTTTATTGTTTTCAACATTGTATATTAACACTGAAGACATCCAAACTATGAAAGAACGTGTATGGAATTATGTAGTAAACAAAAACGTGTTAAATAACCCAGAATATGTTTTATATTTTCGATTCTTCAAAGTAGCCACCTTTTGCTTTGATGACAGCTTTGCACACTCTTGGCATTCTCTCAGTCAGCCTCATGAGGTAGTCACCTGAAATGGTTTTCCAACAATCTTGAAGGAGTTTCCAGAGGTGTTGAGTTGTTGGCTGCTTTTCCTTCACTCTCCGGTCCAACTCATCCCAAACCATCTCAATTGGATTTAGATCAGGTGATTGTGGAGGCCAGGTCATCTGATGCAGCATTCCATCACTCTCCTTCTTGGACAAATAGCTCTTACATAACCTAGAGGTGTGTTTGGGGTCATTGTCCTGTTGGAAAACAAATGATGGCTCCACTAAGTGCAAACCAGATGGGATGGCATGTCTCTGCAAAATGCTGTGGTAGTCATGCTGGTTAAGTATGCCCTCAATTTTGACTAAGTCACCAACAGTGTCACCAGCAAAGCACCCCCACACCGTGACACCTCATCTTCCATGCTTCACAGTGGGAACCACACATTCAGGAACCGTCCGTTCACCCTCTCTACATCTAACAAAGACACGGCGGTTAGAACCTAAAATCTCAAATTTGGACTCATCAGACCAAAGGACAGTTTTCCACTGATCTAATGTCCATTCCTTGTGTTTCTTGGCCCACGCAAGTCTCTTCTTCTTGTTGTTCTTCCAAAGTAATGGTTTCTTTGCCGCAATTCGACCATGAAGGCCTGACTCATGCAGTCTCCTCTGAACAGTGGATGTTGAAATATGTCTGCCATTTGAACTCCGAAAAGCATTTATGTGGGCTGTAATCTGAGGTCCTGTCAATCGGCGGTTTCTGAGGCTGGTAATTCTAATAAACTGAGCCTCTGCAGCAGAGGTAGCTCTTGGTCTTCCTTTCCTGGGACGGTCCTCATGAGAGCCAGTTTCATCATAGCATTTGATGGTTTTGGCGACAGCACTTGAGGATACAAAGTTCTTGAGATTTTTCGGATTGACTGACCTTCATTTCTTAAAGTAATGATGGACTGTCTTTTCTCGTTACTTAACTGAGTGTTTCTTGCCATAATATGAATTTGTACAGTAGTTGTAGTAGCACTAATAGGGCTATTGACTCTGTACCCACCCTTCCTCTGCACAAGACAACTGATGGCCTAAAGCACATTAAGAAGGCAGGAACTGTCACAAATTAACTCATGACAAGGCACACTTGTGAATTGAAAACCATTCCAGGTGACTACCTCGTGAATCTGATGAGAGAATGGCATGAGGGTGCCAAGCTGTCATCAAAGCTAAATGTAGCTACTTTGGACAATCTAAAATATAAAACATATTCTGGGTTGTTCAACACTTTTTTGTTTACTACATAATTCCATAATGCATATAACACTTTGGTCTTTGGAGTTCTTCTCCCCAGCTGTGATGAGAATAAACATATTACTTTGGAGTCAACTGTGTCTCTGTGAGTCTCTGTGACAAATGGCAAGACAAATGGCAAGAGGAGGTGGTACCTCAAACTGCTGGAGGTCCCACTGTCTCACCACTCACCCCCACCTAGTCAGTGTCATGCGATGTACCCAGAAGAGTGTCAGTAGCCAAGGCATGGCAGACATTACACTGCTTTAATTGCCAGGACCCAATTGCCTGAACCCACTCAGTCCTAAATGTGCAGCTAACTTACTAAGCTATTAGGTTTCCTAAATTACTGGGTGGGAAAGGTGGGGAATAAATGCCACCTTTATGCTATATGTTTGTCCCTTATATTCAATTTTGACCAGCATCATAGAATATTTGTGCACATCTCTGAGTATGTACCTCACCTTCACCTCTCCAATGCCTTGTCTTGAATCAGGTTTGGTAGATCAGGATCTGCACACTGCCTGAATCCATCAAGGCCTGATGTATACCCCACTGAGTACTAACTATTGTTATGCAATTTATATAACATATTATTATTATTATTATTATTATTATTATTATTATTATTATTAATACAGTGCTTGAAAAGCACTGTATTTTGTACTCCAGAAGTGTTCCTCATACTTATTATTATTATTGTCACATCAATGCTGGAATCGATGTTACACTACAACCCTCAAGAGGCATCACAGCCTGCATACATGGCTGCCAAGAGCCACAGTTCCCACGCTTCATGGCCTACAGAAATGGCCTTCATGGACTATAGTTCCCAACCCACATGATCATATTATATAATATATATATGTAACATGAATGATAGGTTATCACTCATTCAGGTATTTGGAATCTAAGACTAACAATGAAGACAGCCAGTCGATCTTACTGTACCAAGATTGTTAAAAGGACCCTTCTGAATTAAAATCTTGTTCACTGATCTACCCCCTTCTTTAATTTTCCATCTCTCCTCATAAGTATAACCATCAAAAACTTTTCTAAAATAAGGGCAACATTAACAGCCATAGTCTGCCATTTCATCCAGAAAAAAGCAGCTAAGCTGCTAGGTGAAGAAGGAGGTGACAGCTTACTAGCTAGATTTATAAACAACAAATTTCAAAAATAGTGCATATAATCAAACAGAACTTTATACTTACAGTTCATTTAGGATATTTACAAATTACACCTACAGCAGGCTCTAAGCGATTGCAACTGGGACAGATATGTTTATGTTTGACATGTCAGTCATACATTCCCGAGTTTAATGACTGAACAGTGCACTATTGCTGTGAGATATTTGATCATTTTATTCACTAAAATATTGAATTCGACCAAGATTGATGAATATTATAGACACTTTGGAAAACATTTCATTGCTGCATTTTAATGAAGTTTTAGGGGAAGCCTGGATTGCCATATAGTCTTTGTGATGCCTTTCCTATGATATGGAGTAATTTTGAGTTGTTATTTCTAGTGTTATACTGCTGACTACTGGTGCTTTTGGTACTGCTGCCTGTATAGTAAGAGACGTTCATTGTTTACATTCAGTTCATAATGATTGTTGGCTAACGCGAATGTTGCTGTCTTGGTGATATATTCTTATATGCAGAGCCTTGGAGACTATTATATAATATATTATATAACTATTGTCAATTATATAAATTGCTGACAAAGAATAAGATAAATCACAAGGTAGAATGTTGCTGTAAAACCATCATCTTTGGTAAAATACAGTAGTCTAAGAGAACATTAGCATATGTGAGTTAGCATGTTAGCATAAGCTGATTCTCATGTCAGTTATCAGTTTAGTCTAAACAAATGTCATGTATATTGATGTGTATTTGTTTTCCGTTTGTATTTTTCATTTTACAACAAAATCATTGTTTCTGTAAAATGAAAAAAGTCATGCCTTGGTGTTTATTGGGGAATGAGAAGTTGTTCACTAGCTGTGCAGCATAGAAATGGACTGGGAGGGCAGCAGAGTAAAAAGACAAGATTGCAGTGGGCTACTGCAAGCACAAGAGAATATACCAACCAACCATGAGTCTTCACTCAGGAAAACAGTATCAACTTACATCACAGACACAACAAGAGGATGGTGATTACAGAACAAAGAATGGAAGAGTCAGATGAAAGTAAACAACCACATAGTACTGACAATGAATCCATGCATTCTAGATCATCAAGAAATAGCAAACAGTCATCAACAAGTTCTGCTGCAATAAGAGCTCGTGAGAAGGCAGAGGCAGCTCAGGCTCAGCTGTCCTTTGCTGAACAGGAAAAGCCGCAGTGATGAGGGAGAAAGCTGATCTAGAGGCAAGTTTACATCTTATCCATAGCCAAAAAGCTGTTGCTGCTGCCAATGCAGAGGCAGCTGTTTATGAAGAAGCGGAGAACATCAAAAGTGGTGAATTCTCTAGGGAGCAACAAGCCCAAGAGGCGCTTCTGAGTGCAGCCCATAGCACAAGTGAGTATGTCCAACAGCATTTACAGCTTTACCAATGGCAAATGCCATTTCATATGGACTCATTGCCCACATATTATCTAGCTCCTCTTCATGGTGGTCAAGGTGTTGTTCAACCTAGAACTAATGAGCCTAAAGTTAAAATAGAGGAGCCATTAAGGAACATCTCTCCAAGCCAGATGTACTTTAATGAACAGTCACAAAGTGTGGCAAAGAACGGTTACTGTAACGGTTACGGTTGTTGAGAAACCATTATCTGACTGTAGCTCTGCCCCTTATGCATGACCACACCCCAAACTTTGCAAATGAACTCACAATCTTGTCCTGTATATATACGTTTCAAGTTTTGTGCAAATCCATGCAAAAAGTCATGAGTTAGAGCTGTTTAAGTAAATTATGCTCTGCCTCATTAGAATTGATTGCCATCAAACAGTTCCCGAGAAACAGTTTTCTGAACTTAACTCCGTCCCTATTGATGAACACACCCAAAACTCAGCAGACTTCCTCATGACTTTGTCATGAAGGGGCCTTTCAAGTTTTGTTCAAGTGAATACAAAGATTCAAGTGCATACAATTGCATACAAAGAATACAGTTGTTTGAGAGAATTAGACTCTGCCCCATTAGAATTGCTTGATAGGGAGTGGCCATATTGTTCATAAATCTCATGTTTTTGACCAGTGTGGATGGAGAACCTCACCTGAGCCATTTGACATCAGGTTTGTGAAGATGGGACAAAAATTCTTGGACTAGTTCTCAAAAGTAGGTTTTTCATATTATGCAAATTAGAAAAAAATCTTAGTGGGCAGGGCTAAATGTTCCAGAAAGCACATTTTTGTTGCATAAGCGACTGAATCAAAAGAAAAAAGAATATTCCCTGTCCACCTTATTTAACATGAGATATTTTTCTGGTTTGCTAGAGAGAGACTTACCATTCAAGTTTCATAATGATTTAACACCATCAAAAGCTGATTGGTCAACGCTGGCCATGTTTTCTTAGTGACCAGGTTGTCATTAACAGTACGCCTACCAATTAGGATAAAGATGTAGAATACCCAGTTTCAGCTCAATTGGACTTATGGTTCCTAAGAAACATTTCTGAACTTAGTTCCACCCAATTGATGACCACATCCAAAACTCAGCAGACATCCTCAGGACTTTGTCCTGAAGGAGTCTGTCAAGTTTTGTTCAAGTGCATACAAAGAATCATAAGTTATGGCTGTTTCAGTGAATTAGACTCTGCCCCATTAGAATTGATTGATAGGTGGCAGCCATATTGTTCATAAATCTCAACATGCTTTTAACCAGTATGGAGAGAGAAACTCTCCTAAGCCATTTGACCCCAACTTTGTGAAGATGGGACAAAAATTCTAGTTTTCAAAATTAGGCTTTGCAAATTAGCAAAAAATCGAAGTGGCGGAGCTAAGTGGTACAAAGTGAAAATTGGTTCAGAAGTAGCCAAGGAATCAGTAGAGAAAAGAATTTTGTCTCTAGCCCTCACAGTACTTGAGACATGGCCAAAAAACTAAAATGTGGTGCTATGCTGCTCTTTAGCATCACCATTAGGCTGATCGGATTCTTCTCTCTTGCCTGAGTAGAGGGAGTGAATAATACAATACTTGCCAAGCTTCATGTCTATAGCACAAACATTTTGGTCTGCATGTCCTTCGAAATATTTTTTCCATTCATTCATAAAGGAAAAAAAGGACTTCAAATGGAACCGCATGACCAATTAAAAAGCTGTATACAAACACCCCTTTCCCAACCAGACCAAACAATATGGCATTGGTCCCATTTCAATATCTCAATAGCGGGTTGAGGAGGTATATGCATTTTTTGTGATAAAGCGCCCCATATTGGCCAATTCTTATGAAATTTGAGGGATGGTCAGAGAGTGTCCTACTGACTATGTATTGTAATGTTCATAGAAATCTGACTTTGCATACAGAAGATATGGCTCTTTTAGTACATACATGCAATGGCCTAAAATTTCATAGACCTATAGCGGGAAACAATCAAAATTACTTTAGTATATTTTTGTCAGCAGACTCTCTAATTGTTAGATTTCATATTTTATGCTGATAGGATGAACAGCCTAGGACTAGTTTAAAAAAGAAGGGTTTTCTAAGAAAATTAAATATGGCAGAAAGTTATTAAATTCTGCTGATATAAGAAGTTTTAGTCCATTCCCTATAGTTGTAAAGATATCAACCAAAAGGTAAATTCATTTATTATAGCACCCCCTTCAGGTTGATATTTCTTATTTTAATTGGCTGAGTAGGGAGTGGGATGTAAGTATCAAATTTGGTGGCAATTTGTCAATGATAACCCTGTCTTATAGCTGTTTAATTAAATTAGCCTCCAACTTGTAAGAATTGATTGACAGGTGGTGGTCATATTGTTTATAATTGTCAAAAAGTTTTTAACCATTACTGAGGGTCACATTCTGCTGAGTAGTTTGACCACAAAATTGTGAAGATAGGACAAAATCCTAGGACAAGTTCTCAAAAGTATGTTTTGCATATTAAGCAAATTATTTAAAAGATTGACTGGACAGAACTAAATGTTCCAAATGGCAAATTGTTATAGGGTAAGGAGCATGGGGAAAACAAAGTTAACCTTATTTTACAAAAGATATGATTGTTTTTAAGTGCAAAACATGAATAGCGCCCCTCCAGAGGCCAAATAGAGTAAGACTATATCAGCTATTAGAGGGTCCTTAGAGGGATCACACTTTCTAGTTTTGCAACAATAGCTCACTACTTACCGGCTGAGTAGCGGCAGGGAGCACTACATACTGAACAAATTTCATGTCTGTGAGACCTACGTTTTGGTCTGCACCATCAGTTTTACAGAGAAGTAGAAGAAGATAAATCCTAACTAAAACAATAGGGTTCAAAGCACTATGTGCTTGGCTCCCTAATAATAATAATAATAATAATAAGAAGAAGAAGAAGAAGAAGAAGAAGAAGAAGAATTGATTGACATAAGGTGGTCATATTGTTTACAAATCTCAACATCTTTTTGACAATTATTGAGAATCACAGTATGCCTAGTAGTTTCCCACCAAAACTGTGAAGATAATCCAAAATCCTAGGACTAATTTGCAAATTTTATGCAAATTATCACAGGGTTAATTGGGCAGCGCTAAGTGTTTTAAAATGGATTTCTTTAGAGTGTGAGCAAACAAATTAACCTCAAAAACAATTTTCACTGTATACCTTGTTTTTCAAGAGATATGCTTGTTTTTGTGTGCACAAATATGCATAGTACCCCCCAGTACATGAGATTGCATCAGATAGTAGGGGGTCCCTACCCAAACCTGCCACTCAAGTTTTGTGATGATAGCTCAATGGCAACCCAGTCAAATCTCTGCTGAAAACTGATTTTCCAATGTCGGCCATATTTTTTAAGTAAACAGGTCATCATATAAAATCCACTTGCAGATTAGCACATATATGCAAGCTACCAAATTTCTGCTCAAATGGACTTTCGGTTCCTGCCAAAGAGATATCTGACTTTAGATCTGCCCCCTTTGTAGGAGTATGCCCCAAACTTTGCAGATGACCTCAAAATCATTTCCTCTATATGCCTTTTAAGTTTCATGTGAATACACTTAAGCACTTATGAATTATAGCTGCTTGAGTAATTTAGACTCCGCCTCATTAGAATTGATTGCTCTGTGGTGGCCATACTGTTAATAAATATAAACAAAATGTTTTTAATAATTATTGAGATTCATAACCTGTTGAGTAGTTTGACTTACGGACTTATGGTTCTTGACATATAGGACAAAATGTAAACGCTTGCACTATAGTACCACCATTTGGTCAATTGGGACCATCTCGCTTGCCTGAGTATTGGGAAGGAGTACTATCTATTATCCAAGTTACATGTCTCTATGATTTGTGAATTAGGCTGCCCATCGCGTTTTAACAAAGAATCAGAATAATAATAAGAAGAAAAATCCTAACAATTCCAATAGGGTTACAAACAGCTCAGATAAGACAAATCCACACAAAAACAATAGTGTTCCAGCTCAGAACCCTATTCTGTGCTTGGACCCCTATTAATGATGATGAAAATAAGCAAGCAAGAAAGCAAGCAAGCAAGCATGAAAGAAAGAAAGAAAGAAAGAAAAATCTTAACAATTACAATAGGGTTCCAGCACCTTTGGTGATTGGATCCTTAAATATCCACCTCAGCATTAATGACCCACTTATTCTGCTGAAAAACGAGAGAGGGAGTGAGCACCACACATTCAATTCTTCCCTTATCTTCTTAATTAAGGGAAAATAGTTTACATTAAGAGACTGCAAAAAGAGGTGGAGTTCTAAAAATGCCCAAATACTTAAAACCGTCTACAGCTAACCTAAATGTGGATATACTGTCACGGGGGGAAAAAGTACACCCTCCTTCAGTTCTAAGTTTTTATTTATCAGGGTCTAAAGAACAACTTTAAATAACCTCAGATGACAACAATAAAACATACCGGATTTCAATATGTAGTCATTTTTCCCCAAAAAGTAAACCAACAATTAGAAACCAGGTGGGAAAAAGTACACCCTTCCTACTTCCATAATCATTATGAGAGTAATTAGCAGCCAGGTGTTACTAATGAAATGAACAATATTAGTTAACCATCAGGAAGTGTGACTTTAAAAGTGTGACTATAAAAGCAGAACTTTTGACAGTTTGGTGTTCTGGAGCACCAGTACACCCAACTACATCATGCCAAGAAACAGGACATCAGCCATGATCTCAGAGGCACAACTGTTGCTGTTCATCAATCTGGGAAGGGTTATAAGGCCATCTCAAAACAAATTGAACCATATAATTCTACAGTGAGAAGTGTTTACAAATGTTGAGCCTTCAAGACAGGTTGCCAATCTGTCCAAGAGTAGGTGTCCCAGCAAATTCAGTCCAAGCTTAGACCGTTTAATGCTCAGAGATATAAAGGTGTACTTTCTTTTTCCAACGAGTGTAATTTGTACAGAAGCTAAAGAGAATATATTAAGAGGAAGTGCCAGAGATTTGGACAGATTAATTTCATAACCAGAAACACTATTATCCTCTGAAATAATTTGTATCCTGTGAATAAATTGTTCCACTCAACTCTATGAAATGCTTGTCTGCATCTAATGATACAATAAATAGGTTGATGTGATTATTGACTCCATTCTTTCATTTGAAGCTCATGTAGATAATATTCCTAGGATAGTCTTCTTTCTTATTGCTAAGATAAGAAATGTAATGTCACTACATTATGCAGAAAAACTGGTTCATGCTTTTGTTACCTCTAGGTTGGATTATTGCAATGCCTTGCTGGCTGGATGTTCCAATAGGTGCTTAAACAAGCTCCAGTTAGTCCAGAATGCAGCAGTGAGAGTCCTTACTAGAGCCAGAAGATATGACCCCTACTTATCCACACTGCATTGGCTACCAATCAAATTTTGCACTGATAAAAAAAAATACTACTACTGACCTATAAAGCACTGAATGGTCTTACACCACAGTACCTGAGAGAACTTCTGGTCTTTTATGATCAACCACACCTACTTTGATCAAAAAGTGCAGGCTATTTGCTTTCTCTTGCAAAGCCCCACAGTTATGGGAAAGCTTTCAAATTAGTGTTTGGGACTCAGACACAGTCTCAGTGTTTAAGTCTAGGCTGAAAACATATTTGTTTAGTCAAGCCTTTTGTGAATATTTTTTTTCTTAGGTAAAGGAGCAGATCTGAAGGGTTCATGGGCATAGAGTGTTTTGGTGAACTGGGATGTATGGATGCTGTCAACCAAACCCCCCCCCCCCCCCCCCCCCCCCCCCCCCCCCCCCCCCCCCCGGCACTCTGACCACATTGTACACTGTCTTATGTGACAATGAGCATACCTAATAATCTGTCTCTCTCTCTCTCTCTCTGTCAAGCTATACATGCTAATCCTCAGATATCAGTGATCTTGACCCTTCTGCTCTCCGGACCTGCCTGATCCATCTTGATGCCCTACTTCTGGTTGGAGTTCTTATCACCAGAATACCACTCACGCAGATGAGGATGGGTTTCCTTTTGAGTCTGGTTCCTCTCAAGGTTTTTGATAAGTATGCTCCACCTATAGGCTCTTTTGTTCTTTGTATCTTGGCAAGAACTGGCCAATGGGGAGTGCTTGGTCCCCGGAGATCACCACTTGTGTCTATTTTTATTATTTATTTATTAATTTATTATTGTTTTCCATTAAAACCGATCATGGAGACCAAAGAGTAGTTCCTACAAATGTGAGATTTGGTCAGTAGGTAGTACTCCTTCCCGCTACTCAGGCATGACAGATGAGGTTAATCAGCCTAATGCTGGCACTATAGCAGAGTGTGTTACATTTTGGCTCAGATAAAATCTCAGAAAAATCATACAGAGAAATTTCTTTTTGCCACTTATTCCTTGGGTTCTCTCTAAATAAGTCTCCAGAACCATTTACTTCTGCCCACTTAGATTTATAGCAAATTTGCATAAATTAATATGCAAAATCTACTTTTGAGAATTTGTTCTAACCTAGATTTTTGTCCTAGCGTCACACAATTGGTGGCATACTACTCAGGGTAGTTTGCCCTTCAATAATTCTTAAAACCATGGCCACATTTTTTAAAAAAAAAATGGCCACAACATGGAAATCAAGTCTAGTGAGGCAGAGCCTAATTTATGATAATTTGCTTAATATGCAAAACCTGCTTTTGAGAACTTGTCCAAAGATTTTTGCCATATCTTCACAATGCTGGTGTCACATTACTCAGCAAAGCTTCAATCTCAGTAATTACTTAGTCACATCAATAAACACCAGTGAGCCCGTTCCATTGGCAGCCATACATGCCCATGCCATAACACTCCCTCCACCATGTTTGACACATAATGTGGTATACTTTGGATCATGAGCTGCTCCTTTCTTTCACCATACTTTTCTCTTCCCATCATTCTGGTACAAGTTAATCTTGGTTTCATCAGTCCAAAGAACCTTATTCCAGAACATGGGAGGTTTTTTAGATGTTTTCTGGCAAAGTCTAATCTGGCTTTCCTGTTCTTGAATGTTACCAGTGGTTTGCACCTTGTTGTAAACCCTCTGTATTTACATCCATGAAGGTGCCTCTTGATTGTAGATTTTGACAATGATATGCCTACCTTCTCCAGAGTATTCTTGACTTCTGTTGATGTTGTGAAGGGGTTTTTCTTCACCAAGGAAAGGATTCTGCGACCATCCACTTTAGTTGTCTTCCGTGGTCTTCCAGGCCTTTCGATGTTGTTGAGCTCACCAGTGCTTTCTTTCTTTTTAAGAATGTACCCAACTGCTGATTTGGCCACACTTAAGGATTTTGCTATCTCTCTTATAGATTTATGTTGTTTTTCAGTCTAATGATGGCCTCCTTCACTTGCATTGAGATCTCCTTGGACTTCATATTGGTGGCTCCAGTCGAACAGCTGCCAAATGCCAACTCAATACCTGATATCAACTCCAGACCTTTTATCTGCTTCATTTGTCTTGAAGTAACGAGGGAATGGACCGCACCTGGTCAATTAACTTCTTGTCAGTCAATTGTCCAAATACCTTTGAGCCCCTGAAAATGGAAGTACTTTGCTTAAAATGGCTGTAATTCCTAAATGG
>CM040469.1:16006971-16020181 GCA_022758105.1 Pangasianodon gigas
TTAAAAGTCTACACTTCACTCACATCTTGATTGTTTTATATCAAATCCATTGTGGTGGTGTATAAAGGCAAAATCACAAAAACTCTGGCATTGTCCAAATACTTCCGGACCTGACTGTATACACACACACACACACACACACACACACACACACACACACACATATATATATATATAAATAACTGTAAACTGCCATATACACTCACCATCCACTTTATTAGGAACACCTGTACACCTGCACATTCATGCAGTTATCTTATCAGCCAATCATGTGGCAGCAGCACAATGCAAAAAATCGTGCGGATACAGGTCAAGAGCTTCAGTTCATCAAACATCAGAATGAAGAAAACCCACAGAACTGTTGCTCACTCAATGTTTTTGGTTTTTAGCACCATTCTGTGTAAACTCTAGAGACTGTTGTGTGTGTGAAAATCCCAGGAGATCAGTAGTTTCTGAATTACTCAAACAAGCCCATCTGGCACCAACAACCATGCCACGGTAAAATTCACAGAGATCACAATTTTTCTTCATTCTGATCTGCATGATTTTATGCGTTGTGCTGCTGCCACATGATTGGCTGATTGGATAACTGCATGAATGTGCAGGTGTTTCTAATAAAGTGGATGATGAGTATATATACATGCACTCTGGTTCCTACTGTGGCTGGCTTGACTGCAGATTTAATGTGTGTTTAAATCAATGCCTGTGTGCTGCACCTGATATAAGTCACACTTGTGTCTAAAAACAATTCAGAAGCACATTGTGTGCTGTGCTGGCAGCATAACCAGAAATTAATTTCTGAGGGATGATCAAATGTACGAAATAAAATCATGATTGGTTTCTCATCTGTATAATTAAATTGGTAAGAGTGACACACTCATGCATTTAAGGTGGATGTCAGACAGCAGTAGGAATGGTGATGACATGAATTTGACATGAATTTAGCCCAATCTACCAAACAATCTTTCCAGATAAATAATGTTACCATGAAAAACTTTTATTCAGCCAAATGCTACAAAACTGATAGGATGCTGCTTCACAGTGCAGGTGGATAATGACCCTAAACATACTGCGAAAGCAACTCAAGACTTTTTGAAGGCAAAGAATTGGAATATTCTTCAATGGCCAAGTCAGTCGCCTGATCTCAACCCAATAGAGCATGCTTTTCACTTACTGAAGACAAGACTGAAGGCAGAAAGACCCACAAACAAGCAGCAACTGAAGGTGGCTGCAGTGAAAACCTGGCAAAGCATCTCCAAGGAGGAAACTTGGGCTCCAGACTGCAGGCAGTCATTGACTGCAAAGGATTTTCATCCCAGTATTAAAATTATGGTTATATTTACAATTATGTCGCTTTGTCCAAATACCTTTGAGCCCCTGAAAATGGAGGTAATTTGTTGAAAATGGCTGTAATTCCTAAATGGTAAATGCCATATTTTTGTGGAACCTCTAAAAATGAAAGTCTACACTTCGATCACATCTTGACTGTTTTATTTCAAATCCACTGTGGTGGTGTATAAAGGCAAAATCACAAAAACTCTGTCATTGTCCAAATACTTCTGGACCTGACTAAATATGTTATATGCACACTTTAATATACATTAAGCTTCCTTCTGATTAGTTTAACTTTTTGGACTATTAAGTAAGCATACTTTGAGGCATTTTGGTTTACACTCACAAACTTTGTGCTCTATATGTTACTTGTTTAACAAGAGGTAGAGCGAATAATGAATATTGAATTGAAATATTGCGATGCACCTCAGAGAAGCTAAATTCATCTCACTAGTATTTTGTATCATGAAATTCAAGACAACGAAATTCCCCCATGCCTACTTTACATGGTTATTATTATTCTATTTAACAGATTATTAGGCTACATGTAAATGTAATCAATCAGTATAGAGTAAAGCAGTTGAGGCCAATCTGAATGAAATTTTTATCTTTTTGAACAAAGTAAGTTAATATTCTTTTAATAATCCTTTAAATCAAATTACTTTCAAAATTGCAATCACTGTGTGTGTATTAAAACACATTTGTATTTTAATTACAATGCACTCCTTCTACAATAAAATGGTCATATAAGAACACAGTTCATCTATTTAGTGAGGATGTTGAAACATTAAAACAAAGAGGAACAAATGTTGATAAATCCATTCATTCTCGTGCCGTTATTCAGTGGTCTTTAATATTAGCAACATTAGAAGATGAGTAAAGGCATTATATACACTGATCAGCCATAACATTATGACCACTGGCAGGTGAAGTGAATAATATTGATTATCTCATTACAATAGCACCTGTCAAGGGTTGAGATATATTAGGCAGCAAGTGACCAGTCGGTTGTTGAAGTTGATGTGTTGGAAACAGGAAAAATGGGCAAGCGTAAGGATTAGAGAGACTTTGACAATGGCCAAATTGTGATGGCTAGATGACTGGGTCAGAGCATCTTTAAAACGGCAGGCCTTGTGGGGTGTTCCCAGTATGCAGTGGTTAGTACCTACCAAAAGTGGTCCAAGGAAGGACAACCAGTGAACTAGCGACAGGGTCATGGGCGCCCAAGGCTCACTGATGCGCGTGGGGAGTGAAGGCTAGTCCATCTGGTCTGATCCCACAGAAGAGCTATTGTAGCACAAATTGCTGAAAAGTTAAAGCTGGCTATGATAGAAAGGTGTCCGAACACAGTGCATCGCAGCTTGCTGCGTATGGGGCTGTGTAGCCACAGACCTGTCAGAGTGCCCATGCTGACCCCTGTCCACTGCCAAAAGTGCCTACAATGGACAGGTGAGCATCAGAACTGGACCACGGAGCAATGGAAGAAGGTGGCCTGGTCCAATAAATCACATTTTCTTTTACATCATGTGGAAGGCCGGGTGCGTGTGCATCGTTTACCTGGGAAAGAGATGGCACCAGCATGCACTATGGGAAGAATGCAAGCTGGCGGAGTCAGTGTGATGCTCTGGGCAATGTTCTGCTGGGAAACTTTGGGTCCTGGCATTCATGTGGATGCTATTTTGACTTATACCACCTACCTAAACATTGTTGCAGACCAGGTACACCCCTTCATGGCAATGGTATTCCCTAATGGAAGTGACCTCTTTCGGCAGGATAATGCACCCTGCCGCACTGTAAAAATTGTTCAGGAATGGTTCGAGGAACATGACAAAGAGTTCAAGATGCTGACTTGGCCTCCAAATTCCCCAGATCTCAATCCAATCACACATCTGTGGAGTGTGCTGGCCATCAAGTCCGATCCATGGAGGCCTCACCTCGCAACTTACAGGACTTAAAGGATCTGCTGTTAACGTCTTTTTGCCAGATACCACAGCACACCTTCAGGGATCTAGTGGAGTCCATGCCTCGACGGGTCAGGGCTGTTTTGGCAGCAAAAGGGGACCAACACAATATTAGGCAGGTGGTCATAATGTTATGGCTGATCTGTGTATCTGCTTTACTGATGAATAATATGTGCATTGTATGTTAGTTTCAACAAACAAAGCATACTTACACCTGAATGTCAAATATGAATTAACAAATTAAATGCTTATTAACTTTACTAACATTACAAACTCTTCCTTTCACCTCTCACCTGGCTGAGCTGGGTGCTGCCAGTATGTCTCCTTGATGTAGTTCCTGTTTTCCAATCGTTTGCCCGTGTTGGCATTTAAACTAAACATTTTATTATCGTTAATTTCAGTGCTTTTGTTTTCATCTGCTGTATTTTTCACTTTCCCTTTTTTGCTGCTTCTCAGTTTTTTGAAGAATGCTTTTTGTTTGGTTTTTTTCATTTAAAGACAGCAAATGGAGGCCATCCATGTCGGATCTGTCTAAAATCTTTACCAGAAAGCTTCCAATAAGGTACATTGAACATTCAACATGGCAAACATTTAGCTTGCTCAGTGTGTCATGTGCAGGATAGTTAGTCATTCTTCCTCCATTGTTAGTACTAGCTTTATATGTAATAAGTGTACATTAGATGTAAATGGTGACTTCTCTATGCATATTAAGGTAAAGTTTGGTTCTCCACAAGGTTCTGTTTTAGGCCCATTGCTTTTTTCTCTATAGATGCTCCCTCTGGATAAAATTATTCATAAAAATGGTATTAGCTTTCACTGTTTGGCTGATGACACACAGTTGTATGTTACAGCAAAGCCAGATGAGAGACACTAGCTTAATGAAGTCCCGCTGTCTGCTTCCCCTACCTGGTCTCCCCTCGGCCTTCAAAACTGCCGATCTCACCTTCACCCATGTATTCAGACACTATGAAGTTTTATGGGCAGAAAACGCCCAGGACTCCATCACTCAGCCAAGCAACTAAGTTGTAGTGTGTTCAAGGTTACCAACATCCCCTGTTCCCATGGAACGCCAACCCATCCAAGTCCCCTGCAATCAACGAATGTTTCAAGAGGAGTGAACAAGTGTGGGAGGTTGCACATCAACACCTGGAACATACAACCAAGAGGAACATGGAATTTGCAGACAGACATCAAAATGCCATGCCACAATATGAAACTGGGGATAGAGTATGACTCTTAATGAAAGACATCCGAGTCACACATGGATGCAGGAAACTAACACACCGCTACATTGGACCCTTCAAAATTCACCCCAGGTCCCCTAGCCGAAAACATCCCCCCTCCACACCCCCCAGCTCCTCTGGACATTGATGGACAGCCGCCCTACATTGTCAAGGAGATTATAGACTCCCACCAAAGAGAGGGCCAGCTACAATATCTCATTGACTGGGAGTGCTATGGACCTGAGGAAAGATGCTGGGTCCCAGCCCAAGACATTCTTGACCCACTACTTTGCCAAGAACATGCCAAACACTCTGACGAACCAGCTCCATGCCCCACTGGGAGACCCAGAAAGAACCCTTCTCCCAGAATGAGCTCTTAAGGGAGGGGTTCTGTCCTGTCAATGCTGGAAACAGCATTGCTTTCCATATCAGGTAACATCGAGAGGCCTACAAACATGGCCATCGGCTACAACTCCCAGACTACAGAGTGACCTACAGCCATGAACAACGAGGACTACAACACCCACTACAACACTCTATCACGTTCATATTCACATTCATGCTGATCACACACGCCTGGAGTCAATCACACTATCACAGCCACACAGTACTCAAGGACTCTCAGTTCACTCACACATTGTGAAACATATGCTCAGTGTCCTGTACCTGTCGATACCAAGCCTTTGATTCTATGCTACAGTGTTTATGGTTACGACTAAGTTACTTGTTTATGTCTTTATCTCTTTCCCAAGTATCTTTCTTTGTACATTGCCTGACATCTGCCTGTTCCTTGACCTTGAATCTGCTTAACATTTTGGATTTGTTTGCCTTTGGTCTAATAAAGAGTATTAACTTGCAACTGTCAGCGTCTCCCCCGCCTGACACACATTTTTAGAGTCCATCTAAAATGTCATGTGATAGCTGAATGAGTAAATAAGTTTCGCCATTCAAGAATTGATTAGTAGGTGGTGGCCATGTTCTTGATAATTATTGAGGATCAGATATTTTTGAGATTTTTGAGTTGGTGCTCTTATTCAAAAGCCAAACCAGTTAAGAAAATGGGCTCAGGACAGTAACTCAGATCATAAGGGTGAATACTTGCACTGTACTACAGTAAGTAGACATCAAATCCAGGTGGTTAGAACAGCAAGCCAGCATTTTACTTGTGGTTATATTTACATGCAGCCTAATAATCTGTAAATACCCTAACTGACAGCTGAATAAGAAAAAAAAACCTATGTAAACACCACATTGGCTATGTTAACATACAAGATTTCCACCAATACGGGTGAAGTCATTGCAAATTCTGAATGAACTGTTTATGGGTTAAATTTTGAAGGTATCTTCAAAGGTCCTCAGGTTACCACCTCTGTGCAAAACAAAAACCTTTTCATGGACATTAAAGGGACATAATTAATATTTTCATATTTATATATTTAATATTGGCCTCAAATGGTATTCCATATTTTTATTAAGTGTATTTAACCAAAACATAAATTTCAGTCAATGCTGCTCTTCTCTCAAATCAATGATATGTGAGGAAAAATAGGCTTAATTCCAAGGTCACAATCACGCATAACTGAGCTACGCCATCCCGCATAAGTAACTATCATGTAACCTTGGAACTCCTGTGTCCAATTAATAGTAATTACCTTTAGCAATATTTAAACCATAAGCATCATTTCATTATACATCCACTACAAAGTTCTGATCCTGTATGCTAACTAGTAATATGTGTGACATACAATCCTGTCCAAAAGTCAAGTCAAGTCAAGTCGAGCTTTATTGTCATTCTGCTACATGTGTGGATATATATAGTGGAACGAAATGTCGTGTCTCGCAGGACCACGGTGCTACATACAAGTTAAACATAAATATGAACATACAACAATAGAAGTATAAGAAAAACAATTAAGTTGACTATACATACACAAACTGAGACTGTACAAAAACTTTACAAAAACTTTACATAGATACTGTAAATGAAATTGTGCAAAAGAGATATTTTGTACATGAAATTGTGCAAAAGAGATATTTTGGGGGAAGCAGCGCATAGTGCAAGATGATTTGTAGTGCAATGCACAAGGAAACATATATTATCAAATTGAGTCTTTGTGTGAGGGAGTGTCTATAAAAAGTGTTCAGTGTACATTCAGAGAAAAGAGTGTGTTACTACAGGTGGTTTGTATAGCCCACTCACCTGTGTGTAGCACACTCGGAATTGCACTTAAACAGATTTTATGAAAGACTTTTAATCAGTTTTTCATGAGATGGGGGGAGGGGGTGAGGTGTTCATGGTTTCCGGAGGTAGGGTTGTGGATGAGGTTTCAGAGGGGGACAGGGAGATTGGAGTTGAGGGCTCTCACAGCCTGGGGGAAAAAGCTGTTGAGCAATCCGACAGAGCGAGCTTTGATACTCCTTCTACCTGATGGCAGGAGCTGGAAGAGATTGTGGGAGGGATGGGCAGGGTCCTTCATGATGCTGGTAGCCTTGCTGGAGCATCGTGCAAGGAAAATGTCCAGGATGGAGGGGAGAGCGGCACCGATGATCTTTGCAGCTGTGTTCACTGTCTGCTGTAGGGTCTTGCGGTCAGCAGCACTGCAATTTCCATACCAGACAGTGATGCAGCTGGTCAGCACACTCTCAGTGGTGCCCCTGTAGAAAGTGGTGAGGATGGGTGGAGGGAGACTTGCTCTTTTCAGCCGGTGTAGAAAGTGGAGGCGCTGTTGGGCCTTCTTGTTGAGAGACGTGATGCTGGTGGTCCAGGTGAGATCTTCTGTAATGTGCACTCCCAGGAATTTAGTGCTGCTGACTCTCTCCACGGCCGAGCCGTCGATGGTCAGTGGGGGGTGGTCAACAGAGTTTCTCCTGAAGTCCATCACAACCTCCTTTGTCTTACTCACATTGAGGGACAGGTCGTTGACACCACACCATTCAGCCAGCTGTGCCACTTCCTCTTTGTAGTGTGTTTCATCGTTGTTTCTGATGAGGCCTACCACAGTTGTGCCATCAGCAAACTTGATGATGTGGTTGGAGCTGAACTTGGCAGTGCAGTCGTGAGTCAGCAGCGTGAAGAGCAGGGTGTAGAGCACCAGGCTGAGCACACAGCCCTGTGGGGCACCTGTGCTCAGTGTGGTAGTGCTAGAGGTGTTGCAGCCGACATGGACTGACTGAGGTCTTTCAGTTAAAAAGTCCAGGATCCAATTACAGAGGGGTAAGTTGAGGCCCAGCAAGTTTAGTTTGTTGATAAGCTGCTGAGGGATTATTGTGTTGAATGCTGAGCTGAATTCGATGAACAGCATTCTAACATAAGAGTCTTTCTGTTCCAGGTGAGTAAGAGCTAGGTGGAGAGTGGAGGATATTGCATCGTCCGTGGAACGGTTTGGACGGTATGCAAACTGGAATGGGTCCAGCGTGTTTGGGAGACTGGACTTGATGTGATGCATGACTAACCTCTCAAAGCACTTCATTATGTTTGGGGTCAGTGCTATGGGACGATAGTCATTCAGGCAGGACACAGGTGACTTCTTTGGTACTGGAATTATGGTGGTGGATTTGAGACACGTGGGGACGACTGCCTGGCTCAGCGAGGTGTTGAAGATATCTGTTAGGACATCCATCAGCTGTGCAGCACAATCTCTTAGTACACAGCCAGGTATGTTGTCAGGGCCCGCAGCCTTACGTGGGTTGATCCTGGACAGGGTCTTTCTTATGTCGGCTAGAGAGAGACATCGTCGGCTAGAGAGAGACTGGTCGTTTGGAGAGGTGTGTAGTTTTTGTGCAGGTGTGTCGTTCTGTATCTCAAATCGTGAGTAGAAGTGGTTGAGTGCATCTGGCAAGGATGTGTCATCGTCACTGGCCTGTGGCAGGCGCTTGTAGCCAGTGATGGTCTGAATGGCTTGCCACAGGGTCCAGGTGTCTTTAGTGTCACTGAAGTTATTGTTGATTTTTTGAGCATATTGATGTTTTGCCTTCTTGATGCCATGAGACAGATTGGCTCTTGCTGTTTTGAGAGCTGGCTTATCTCCTGATCTGAATGCCTCATCTCGGATTTTTAGCAGCCCGCGAACCTCAGCTGTCATCCATGGCTTCTGGTTGGCCCGTGTGGTGATGGTCTTGGTGACTGTCACATCATCTATGCACTTTTTGATGTAAGCAGTCACTGTTTCGGTGTACTCTTGTAAGTCTGTGTGATTGTTGTAGGTGGCTGCCTCTCTGAACATGCTCCAGTCTGTGTCCTGGAAGCAGTCCTGCAGTGCTGAGGTAGCATCGTCTGGCCATACTGTGATCTGCTTTTGAACCGGTTCGGCAAGTTTGAGACGTGGTCTGTATGCTAGAATTAGCATAACAGAGATGTGGTCTGAGTATCCGAGGTGGGGGCGGGGTGCAGCCTTGTATGCATTTTTCTCTGTTGTATAAACAAGGTCCAGTGTGTTGTTTCCCCTTGTTGCAAAGTTCACATGTTGGTAGAACCTCAGCAAAACTGTCTTTAGGTTTGCGTGGTTGAAGTCACCAGCTATAATGAAAAAGCCGTCAGGGTTGTTTGTTTGTTGCTCGCTGATAGCGCTGTACAGTTCGCGAAGCGCGTCCTTAGCGTTTGCACATGGGGGAATGTACACAGCAACAATGACGATAGCCGTGAACTCCCTCGGCAGATAGAACGGTCTACACTTCACAAACATAAACTTCACCAGCGACGAACAGTGTTTTGATACTACCGCAGCATTGTTACACCAATCTTTGTTGATATACACACACAAGCCTCCTATGTGAGCCTTACAAGACAGTGATGAATCTCTGTCCGCTCGGTAGCAGGTTAGTCCGTGCAGCTGAATGGCGGAGTCCGGGATGTTGTCGTTTAGCCATGTTTCAGTGAAGATAAAAACACAGCAATCCCTTGTCTCTCGCTGTGTAGACCGAGTTGAATTAAGTCCAGTTTATTTTCCAGCGAGCAAGCATTTGAGAGCATAAGTGTTGGAAGAGCCGTTCTTGTGGGGTAAGGTTTCTTCATCATATCGTCTCAGAGAGTTTTTCCTTGCCACCGGTGCCTCTGGCTTGCTCATTATGGATAAATTCACACATTTACAATTTATTTTGATTTAATTTAATTTGAATGTATTTATTTCTGTAAAGCTGCTTTGTGACAATGTCCATTGTTAAAAGTGCTACACAAATGAAATTGAATTGAATTGAATTGAAAAGAGGACTTCGAGAGCAGAAATATAGAGGCCATACCATAAGATGCAAACCACATCATCAGTAGTAAGAATTGGAAGGCCAGATTTGAATTTGCAAAGAAATAAAGATGAGCCACAAAAGTTTTGAAACTGAGATTAACCTCTACTAAAGTGATGGAAAATCCAAAGTGTGGGAAAAAAGGGATCTGCTCATGATCCAAAACATATGATCTCATCAGTCAAGCATGGTGGAGGTAGTGCCATGGCTTGGGCTTGCATACAGTGGATATAAAAAGTCTTCGTACCCCTGTTAAAATGGCAGGTTTTTGTCATGTAAAAAATGAAACCGAGATAAATTATGTTAGAACTTTTTCTACCCTCAAAGTGAAATTACAATGTATGAAAATTAAGTGAAAAACAATCAGAAACATTTTAGGGAAAAATAGGAAAAATAAAAAACTTACAACAACCTAGTTGCATAAGTGTGCATACCCTTTTATAACTGGGGATGTGGCTGTGTTCAGAATGAACCAATCACATTCAATCTCATGTTCAAAAGTAATTATCATACGGCTGTCATCAATTAAATTATTCTGATTAACCCCAAATAAAGATCAGCTGTTTCTATAGGATTGTACCAGGTAGATGTACCATGGAACACCGTGAAGGTCATCATTAACAAGTGGAGAAAATGGACCACCACAGTGACATCACCAAGTACAGGATGTCTCTCCAAAATTCATAAAAGGACAAGACAAAAACGTAACAGGACGGCTGCCAAGAGACCTATGGCAACCTTAAAGGAGCTGCAGGAATATCTGACAAGTACTGATTACTCTCTGCATGTGACAACAATCTCTCATATTCTTCACATGTCTGGGCTATGGGGTAGGGTGGCTAGACGGAAGCCCTTTCTCACAAAAAAAAAACATCCAAGCTCAACTAAATCAACTCAAACTATGTTGGCACAATGTGTTATGGTCTGATGAGACCAATTCCAAAAGGTATAATAATTCCATAATTCCAAAAGGTATGTTTGGTGTATAAAAAAGCACATCACCAAAAGAACACCATACCCATGGTGAAGCATGGTGGGTGGCAGCATCATGCTTTAGGGCTGCTTTTCTTCAGCCAGAACTGGGGCTTTTATCAAGGTGGAGGGAATCATGAATAGTTACAAATACCAGTCGATTTTAGTGCAAAACCTTCAAGTGTCTGCTAGTAAGCTGAAGATGAAAAGGAATTTCCCCTTTTAGCACGACAATGACCCAAAGCATACATCCAGATCAACAAAGAAATTGCTCAACCAAAAGATCACTGTTTTTGAATGGCCTAGCCAGAGCCCAGACCTGAATCCAACTAAAAATCTGTGGGTTGACCTGAAGCATGCTGTGCACAGGAGATGCCATTATATTTTAATGGATCTAGAATGTTTTTGCAAGAAAGAGTGAGAAAATATTGCCAAATATTGCAAGATGTGCCACATTGATAGACTCTTAGCCAAAAAGACTGAGTGGTGTAATATAATCAAAAGGTGCTTCAACAAAGTATTAGTTTAGGGGTGTGCACGCTTAAGCAACCAGGTTATTGTAAGTTTTTTATTTTTCCTATTTTCCGTAAAATTTATTATTATTTTTTATATGTTGTAATTTCACATTGAGGGTGGAAAAAGTTCTGACATGATTTACCTTGGTTTCATTTTTTTTACATCACAAAAACCTGCCATTTTAACAGGGGCATGTAGACTTTTTATATCCACTGCTTCTGGAATAGGCTCACTAACCTTTATTGATGTTGAAACTGATGACGGTAGCAGCACAATAGAGAAACATCCTGTCTGCCAATTTACAGAGAAATGCATCCAATCTAATTGGGAGGAACATCATCATGCAGCAAGACAGTGAACCAAAACACACTGCCAACACAACAAAGGACTACAGCAGGGCAAAAAAGTCAAAGGCTTTAGACTGGCCAAGTCAATCACCAGACCCCCTGGTGACAGACCAGACTTCAATTCTATCCTTTTCGTGTTCATTCAAGTCTCTTTCATATTATACTTATGATGCTTTCTGCAATGGCCTTTAAAATTCAGAGTTTGTAGAAAGTGTGTAGTCACAAATGTGCTGTGTCTTTCATTGTATGGCATTAGACAAAGTAACATTCAGGTGTTACAATCTTTAGACTAATCTAAACCATTGGCCTGATGTGTTATATTTATTATGTGTTGTGCCTGTATTACTCTGCCCTTCCTCAAAATTCTGAAATGACCACCCCACCCAAGTCTTGTAATGATTTTTTGTTTTATTATACCCCATATTTTCTTATGAATAAAAATTTATTAAAAAAAAAAAAAAAAGAAAAGAAAATGTGTTTTCTCCCACAAAACTTTGTCAATTTGGTGTCATATCCATAATGCTGATAAACTTCTATGTATTTGAAACACTGGACATTTAAGATTTGTCATGCCTCGAAGTAAAGAGTTAAAATTATTGATGACTTTTGATGGCAAAACATGGTCAAACATGCATGTTAAAATGTTATTTTATAAATATAATTTTACACATTACCATGTAAAATTGGGTTGTGATAATGGGACAGAAAAACAGAAGGTTATGGATGTAATCATGCTAATACACCTGAGTAGAGGACCACTAGGGCTGTTTCCTTCAGAAGTAATGGAGTTTTCCTGTTTGCACGTTTCTTTGCCAAGTACTAAAGCAAGGTCATCGCCTTGCCTATGAAGGCCCCAATTATGTCAAGCTCATCTTCTGGCCATTCTCATCAACCAGAGTGTCACAGGTGGCCCTGGTGGTCCCCCACTCAGTTGTAGAACCACATAAATACAAAGATAGAACCACATACATATGTTACTGAAGAATAGTTATGGTTTTTCATTATAGCTCTTCGTACTGTTCATATTAACAGTATGGTATGTAATTTTCAGACTTACTGGAGCATGTTAATCACTTCTCAAGATTCATGTGTTAATGACATCCTCCTCACAGAGCATATATTGTGAAGAGGAATGTGTTCTCAAGGGCCTAGGAGACAGTTTTATCTGTGTGTGTTATATGTGTGCTGACCTTGGGTGAGCAGCCTGGGTAAGATGTTTTAAGAAAGGGCTTTTGTATGTAGGGAAGTGAGTTGAGGACTGAACATTGAAGGGACAACACCTGGCTGAGGACTGAACCTTGGAGGGACAACACCTGTGTATGTACATGAAGTTTCGGTTTTGTGCCTGCTTGCATCTTTATTAAAAAGAAGATCAGAAAATTACAATCCAACAAGTGGCGTTGTCGGCAGGATATGACTGAGATCCAGTAGCAAGATACAACACGTACACACACAAAATATAAAATATAAAATACAATAAGTTAAATTAAATGTAGTAGTGCAGATATGGAACACAGTTGTAGATTTAACCAGATTTACATCAGTATTTACATAAGTACACTTGTGAAAACTGGCAGTGAATAATGAATATGAAGAACCTTGAGAATGTAGAATATAATGACAG
>CM040469.1:16020281-16039357 GCA_022758105.1 Pangasianodon gigas
TGCCACCACAGACTGGTAGAAGATCTCCAGCATCTTGTTGCAAACATTGAAAGATCTGAGCTTCTTCAGAAAGTAGAGTCTGCTTATTCCCTTCTTGAACACAGCATCAGTGTTGTTCCTCCAGTCCAGTCTGTCATTTAAGTGTACACCCAAATACTTGTAGTTAACAATTCCAACTTCCTCACCCATGATGGTTATGGGCTTAATCAAAATTTTAGTCCTCCTAAAGTCCACCACCATCTTCTTGGTCTTTGTCACATTTAGGAGTAGGTCATTCTTAGTGCACCAGTCCACAAAGTTATCCAGCAGTCCCCTGTACTCCGACTCCTGTCCATCCCTAATACACCCCACCACTGCAGAGTCGTCAGAAAACTTCTGCAGGTGGCATGATTCAGAGTTGTACTGAAAGTCTGAGGTGTACAAAGTGAACAAAAATGGAGACAGGACAGTCCCCTGAGGTGCTCCTCTGTTACTGACCACCATGTCAGACAGAGAGGATGCTGATCTGAATGTCTCTGTCTACATTTGATGTCTACGTCTCTGTTCTGTTTTATGTTTCAACTTTGTGTGAGTGAGGACGTCTAAGGTGTGAATTGTGAACTATTGTGAATTGACCAAGTGACTAAGAGTCATGGCAGAAGAAAATCCTGATATGGCAAGTGAACTCTGTGACATTATGGAGAGTGCAGCCGAGTTAATATGAGTTCAAGAGGAGTTATCTCAAAAAAAATGTGGCACAGCTCATAAATCATTGTGGAACAGGGAGGAAATCAAGAATGCATATGAGAGAATTAAAGCCACTGGTAATAAGCAGAAACAGCTCAAGAGATTCACAGTGGTTTTGTCGCATATTCGCAGGTGCAAATTCTGAAACGGAAAGAAGATTCAGAGATTATGAAGGTCGCTTGTCTGCATTGAGTAGTGATGTCAGCAATGAGAGGAACATGGGAGAGGGCCCTGTGAAGGCTGTTTATGCAGAAATCAGGTTAAAGCCTCATAAAACAGCTTGATGTGAAAGTGAGTTCAGATCAACAGCTTTTGGGGTTAAATAATAGAGTTCAGACCCTCTAGAGATGAAAATGGTGAACTGCAATAATCTTGGAGAAAAGGGAAAAATGGAACAAGGGAAACAGCATATGACTGTTGATCAAACAAAGGCAAACCACCCGCTACAGTCCATGAGATATGATCATTCCTTGGACTAATTTAGAGCATGGGTTGATTCATACACAATCGTGGCCCAACCACTGAATGACATGCTGACATGGGAAGAAAAGACTCCAAAGAAAAGTTACAGTTGAACAATGAGCAAATGGAAGCATTTAAGAACCTCAAGCAAGCATTGTGCCAAGCACAAGCCCTTCGAATTCCAGACACCAATCGACCCTTTGTCCTGTATGTTTACAAGCATGATGGGTACATGACAGCTGTCTTGACCCAAGAACATGGAGAGATGAACAGGCCAGTCTCGTACTCTTCAGCAAAGCTGGATGAAGTGACACAAGGATGGGGCCATGTCTAAGAGCAATTCAAGCCACATGACTGGCTGTAGAGGCAGCATTGACCATCATAATGGATCAAAAGCTCACAGTGAAGTGCCCACATGCTGTACACACGATGATCACCATGAATTGAGTGTCATAAGTTACTGCTGCATGATGGACATGATGGACAGCAGTTCTGGAGTTGCCCAACATCATCAATGAGAAAGCATCCCCTGTGAACCCATCAAACCTTGTTACCAGAGCCACAGACTAAAGAGAATGATTACAACTGTGTTGAGATTGTTCAGCTGATGGAAGAGCAAAGACAGCTCAAGGAAGAACCTCTGCACAATCCAGAACTGGTTTTGTTTACATATGGATCCTCTCAGGTGGTGAACAATCTGAGAGTGGCAGGCTGAGCAGTGATGTCGACATGTGAAGTGTTGGCCTCAGGGGCTTTGCCAGTGAATATGTCAGCAGAACAAGCAGAACTGAAGGCACTCATTGAAGCATGTAACCTAGCCAACGGGCTAACAGCGAACATCTACACAGACTCCAGATACGCATTTGGAGTGGCTCATGATTTCAGGCAAATGTGGAAGTACAGAGGTTTCTTGACTGCTGCTGAAACTTCAATAAAAAAACAGATAGCTGGTCCAAGAACTCCTGGCTGCATTGCAACTAGCAAAAGAAGTGTCCATCATTAAAGTCAAAGCACACATGAAACAAAACATGGAAGAAGCAAAAGGAAATGTGCTAGCAGACGGGGCCGCAAAGTTAGCCGCCAAGGAAGGGGTTAATAAAGCAGCAGATGATCAAATGACTGAGACAAAAACAAACCTGAAAGCTCTACAAGCACGAACTTTGACTGACATCAAAGAACTACAAGAAGGAAGTAGTCAAGAGGAGAAATGGTCCTGGATGCTCCTGCAAAGTTACTACCATATCTGGCTACACAGATACTTTCTCTGGGTCACACTGAAGTGGAAAAGATGGTCTACAGATTCAGAACCACATGGTGGAACCCAGCATTCAGGAAAGCAGCCTGGAGTGTGACTGGACGGTATGTCATCTGTCTAAAAATCAACCTAGAGGGGAGAACAAAAACTCCTGGGATGAAAACTCCAGCACCTCCATGCCCTTTCTGACATTTGCAAGTTGACTATATAACCATGCCAAAGTCACACGGCTACTCCGAAGTCTTAGTCATGGTGGACAAATTCTCAAGAAGCATTTCCAACAAGACGGCAAGTCAATCAGGTGAAGTACTGGTGACCTATCCCTGATTGGCCTACGCATGCTTGTTCTACATGACGTAAAGTCATAAACAGGCCAGAAGAAAGAAGATTCACAGTGTTTCTAGGGACTGAGTAACACTATCACAACATATAATCCATATTATTCATGTAGTCTTAGATGTTATGCTAATCCATTATATCATATCGCTTATAACTGTTGTTTTTATTTGAGTGTTTATGTGTTATTAATTGTGCACTTTCTGAGTTTAAACAGATACAGGAAGAGAAGGACTGTAGGTGTACACTGACACTGTTGAGTGTGGTGAATGCTTTTGGAGAAACTATAAATGGTAAGATAAATCACATATTTAATTAAGAGTCATCATATTTGACAGTTCAATGAGATCCCTAATTGTTCTCTTGTTCATAGTGTTTAGCAATCAAGGTCATTTTTAAGTGTATGATGGCCACGCTGAATTAGCGGTAGACAATACATTCCTAAGAGCTGCTCATGGCTTTGCACAAGCCGTGAGAAGAGAGCAATATTGGATTTGTGGCCTTCTACCCCAACACGCTGAGATTTGTCCACAAATCATCATTCCATTCTCCTTAAGAGAATACATTATTATCCTCAAAAGAACTGAGTGTCCATATTTCCAGCCAAATCTTGCATTCCATCTCAAGCCAGTGACAGCTAGTAGAGAGCCCATTCCACTAGCCTATGTGCCCAAAGGCTTTGTCAGTTTCATACGAAATGGTCCACAAGTAGGCTGTAGTTATTGTTCTCATTATTTGTGTTATGGCAATATCTCCAAATGTTAAAATCACTATAGGCACACACAGATTATAAGGCTCTCCCATTAAAACACACAAGTAGAACATTTTTCAGCCTTTTTTTGTAGCTCAGCAATCTCAATTGACATTTACATTTTTAGTCATTCATTTAATCACTTATATAATCATTTATCATTTAATCATTTCATTTAATTCTCTCATATATATATATACACACACACACCCCTATCAGCCATAACATTAAAACCACTGACAAGTGAAGTGAATATGGATTATCTTGTTACAATGGCACCTGTCAAGGGGTGGGATATATTAGGCAGCAAGTGAACAGACTTTGACAAGGGCCAAATTGTGATGGCTAGACGACTGGATCAGAGCATCTCTAAAACTGGTGAACCAACAAAAGGGTCATGAGCGCCTAAGGCTCACTGATGCGTGTGGGGAGAGAAGGCTAGCCCGTCTGGTCTGATCTCACAGAAGAGCTACTGTAGCACACACTGCTGAAAAAGTTAATGATGGCTATGATAGAAAGGTGTCAGAACACACAGTGCATCACAGATTGCTGCGTATAAGGCTGCATAGCCACAGACCAGTCAGAGTGCCCATGCTGACCCCTGTCCACCGCCGAAAACACCTACAATGGACATGTGAGCATCAGAAATGGAAAATGGAGCAATGGAAGAAGGTGGCCTGGTCCGATGAATCACATTTTCTTTTACGTCATGTGGTTGGCCAGTTGCATGTGCCTGTGGGGAAGAGATGGCACCAGGATGCACTATGGGAAGAAGGCAAGCTGGCGGAGGCAGTGTGATGCTCTGGGCAATGTTCTGCTGGGAAACCTTGGGTCCTGACATTCATGTGGATGCTATTTTGACACATACCACATACCTAAATATTGTTGCAGTCCACGCACACCCCTCCATGGCAATGGTATTCCTTAATGGCAGTGGCCTTGTTCAGAAGGATAATGCGCCCTGTCACCCTGCAAAAATTGTTCTGGAATGGTTTGATGAACATGAAAAAGAGTTCAAGGTGTTGACTTGGCCTCCAAATTCCCCAGATCTCAATCCGATCAAGCATCTGTGGGCTTTGGTGCACAAACAAGTCTGATCTATGGAGGCTCCAGCTCGCAGCTTACAGGACTTAAAGGAACTGCTGCTAATGTCTTGGTGCCAGATACCACAGCACACCTTCAGAAGCCTTGTGGAGTTCATGCCTTGATGGGTCAGAGTTGTTTTGGTGGCACAACGGGGATCTACACAATATTAGACAGGTGGTTTTAGTGTTATGGATGATCGGTGTATGTATATATATATATTTGGTGCCCGTGCACCAAAGAAGCACAATGCTCCTTGCATGACTGCCAGCAGGGTGCTGAACGGACAGTGCCAGTTCAGCACCCCTTTTGTTTTGGACAGCCAGAGTGTGACGAGATGACAGGGAGATATAAAAGGAGACAGTTGTCGCGCTTAGAAGGTTAAAGTAGGCGCACCTTACGCCCTCACTAATGTGTGCTCTTTTTCTCCTTCCAGACGGAGACATCAGTGCCGACAAGTGAACGCCGCCCATGTACGCCGATGCCTGCCCATCTGGCTATCTAACTATCTGGCTTGATAATGTAGAAATTTGTACTAAAAAAATAGGGTGCCTAAGAATTTTGCATAGTACAGTATATTTGATGTAGGCAGACCGTGAACTCCATGTTGCTGCTTCACAAATGTCCACAAGTCCCATTTCTCTTAGTGCCACTCAGAAGGTAGCCATAGTATTCCTGACAGGAACCTGGAAAAATTGCCCTTCTTCACCTGCTTCCAAGTATGCTAGTGTAATAACTTCCTTTGCCCAATGGGCTAACTTGTCTATAAACAGCAGATCCCCTCTATGGTGCTTCCCAAAAGCCAAACCTAAAGACCTAAAATAAGACATAGACATAAACATAAACCTGATAATGCATGCAATTCACCTACTCATCTGGCCAGTAAAAAACTGTTGTAAGTAAATACCACAATATGTCTGCATCTTCCATTAAGTCATATGTCAATTTGCACAAGCTGCTTAGTGTCAATTCCAGATTCCACTCTGGAATCACTGTTTTGCATGAAAGTCTGAGATGTTCCATATTCCTAATAAAAGTTTTGACTAGTTTAAGTGAAAACAGTCTGTCCCCTGTGTGCAGCCAATGAGTGACACAAAGTTTTAAACTGTCTAGCTAAACAACACCCAAGTACATCCTTACCATTTTTGCTATACAGTATTTTATCAAGTTGAATGAGCTTTCCCACTTTGATCTTTGACAATTATTGAAAACAAACTGCTGGTTTTGCGAGTGACAAATGATTTTTACCTTGATTAGTCTAAAAGTGCATTAAATTCTTTGGGCACAGTCATGTGAAGAAATATGCAGTTGTCTGTTTCACCTGGAACACCCAGCATCCAGGTGGTTCTCCTGGATTCACCTTGTGTTTTTTTCAATGCATCGTTGCATAATCTTAGTCTGTATGGTATATTAACTTGTATGCCAAATAATGCCAGGAAAGGACCTAAATTAGTAAATGCACTTGGCCAGGGGAAAAACAGGGGAATATGCAATGGTCATACACAAACATCAAGGAAGAATACTGCATAATGGCTCAGAACTTACATGAATAGTAACAAATAGCGAGGTTTCACAATCCGCATGAGTGTCCATGTGCTTTATATATTCTAAGGACCATAAAGTGAGCATGACAACTGAAGAAGTGTTCCTAGAATTTGGAGGAGAGTGAAATGCCCTGTGTGGATGTGATAGATTCAGGTCTCGAGTAGAGAGCCAGACCATTTGTCCAGGTTGTAGTTGTGGATGAGGGTGGTGATATTTTATAATGTGCACTGTTTCCTAGGTTTGCTTGCTTCTTCTTGTCCACGCCTTGACTGCTGGGACTTCTGAGGGTTCTCTAGACCATGGAAAAAATGGTGTTTGGTAACCGAGCACACACTGAAATAGAATGTGTCCTGTGGATCAGTGCATTAGTACATTCTGTGCATACCTGGCACATGGGAAATAGAAGCTCCAATTGTGTTGGTTGTTGCTACAGTAAGTTCACAGAACCTCCTGATTTTCTTATTTAGGCTTTCCACCTGGCTGGTGGATTACAGATGGTACTCTGAGGACAGACTGACATTGATTTTTAACCCCAGTCTGATAGAATGTCCTCTGGGATACCATAATGTCTGAATACTTCCTTGAAGATAACTTCAGCTGTCTCTATGGCTGTGGGAAGCTTGGGTAAAGGAATCAAATTGCAGACTTTAGAGAACTGATTGATTGATTGTTAGATTGTATTATTACTTTGGGAGACATCAGTGATGAAATCTACTGTGATGTGTGCCCATGGGATAGGTAGAGGTTCCAGGAGGACTATGTGTAGTTGTCTTGTGGTGTGAGATTGTGCACAGACAGTACAAGCTTTGACAAACTTTGTGATGTCTTTTGCTACGGACCACCACCAGAACTTGTTTTGAACTAACCTTCTAGTATATTGAATGCCAGGATGTCCAGAACTGGACAGCAATCTCTCATATGTTCTGAGGCACATAGGTATTCTGGTGGGAATGGGTCCTCATTGTGTCCTCTTGTTGTCATCCATGATCACCCAGCTGCTTGGAGTGACAATGCATTGAGGAGACTTTCTGCTTTTGTGCCCTCATGGAAATGAGACAAGGAATCAGCTTTAGTGTTTTTAGATCTAGGTTTATTGGTTAGAATAAATTTGAAGCATAAAAAACAGGGCTCATCTGGCTTGACAAGGATTCAAACTTTTGGCTGATTTGATATATTCTAAGTTCCTGTGATCTATGAAGGTGAGGAATGGCTATTCAGCCCCCTCCAGCCCATGTCGCCATTCCCCCAGTGCAGCTTTGATCGTCAGCAGTTTTCAATTTCCGCCATCTTAATATTGCCCCAATACCACTCTTGGAAGCATCCACTTTGACCATGAATGGGAGTGAGGGGGTCTGGGTGGTGAAGGATGGGAGTACTTGTGAAATGTTTCTTTAAACTTTTGAAGGTGCAGATGGCTTCCTCTGTCCACTTGAGAGTTTTTAGCTTCACTTTAGGGAGGGATGTTAAAGGCGCAGCCATGAAGCTTAACCTATGCATAAATAGAAATTGGTGAACCTCAGGAATCTTTGCAGTTCTTTCATGGTTCAGAGTTGTGGCCAGATGTCACAGCATCCAACTTTCCCTTGTCCAGTTCCATTCCATAATCATCTAGTATATAGCCGAGGAATTTAACTGAGGGACAGTGGAATTCACATTTCTCCAAAATCCATTTACAAAGAGGTGATTCTCCATCAGTTTTATAGCAGCATATGCAGAAGGTGGGCACGTTCCTGCTCTGAGGGTGTGAAAATCAAGATGTCATCAATGTACAAAATAACAAACTGAATCAGGACTTCTTAGACTCTCATTCACAAATGGCTGGAACACTGAAAGAGGGTGGTCCTGCAGCACGTCAGCCAGACAGCACGTCAGGATGAGCAACGTCAATGCTTCTGGATGCTGCAGCTCCTCAAGGTCAGCCGCCCCTTAACGGACATGCAGCAGCTGCAGGACTCCTGTCGCCGGTGGTTGATGGCAGAGGAGAGGGATGCAGAACAGATCATTCAGCTGGTGGTACTGGAGCAATTTGCCACTGAAATCCTGAAAGGAACAGTGGCGTGCGTCCAGTGCCACCTGGTTGCATCCCTGGACGAAGCTGTGCAGCTGGTTCCTAGTCGAGGTGTCCCTGGTCTTTCTCACTCTCTCTCTCTCTTCTCTCTCCTCTTATTCCCCGGTTCCAGCTCCCCAGAACAGAGGTGCCAGGGCCCCAAAACAGACACCCGATTTCCACCTCACTTTTTCTCCCCTGCCTCTCTAACTTCTCCCCATGATCTGTCTCTCTCTCCACAGGGGGAACATCCCGTGCCCACCAGAGCTGGAGAGCTGGAGCAAAGCCCGGGTGGGTGTGTTGGCACTGCAGGGAAGCCGAATATTTCTGGGATCAGTGTTTCCCACATGGAGGTGGGAACTCTGGATCCCTGATGCACCTCAGGCCTCCCCGATTGAGCAGGAACATACCACATACCGATGAGTATACTTGGTGTGTAATCAGACCTCAGTCCACCAAGCCTGATTTAATGCAAGGCTTTGGGAAGTGCACATTTGGTGAAGGTGAGGTGTGTGCATGGGGATATTCATGAATATCAGCTGGTGCCTGTATTAATAAACTTCTGTGGCCAAACGTCTAACGTGGGGGTGGCAGTTAGTCCATGCCTCACTCATCCACTTATTTTGGGAACAAATTGGCTGGGGTTTAAGAAGATGCCAGAAATTATGATGGTGGATGGCTCCTGCCACAGCGTTGCCAGGTGTGGGTTTGTGCAGCTCTGGCCGGGGAGGAGATGCTGAGGCCATCAAAGTCTTGGCTGCGTCATGACGACTTGGAGGGGGGAGGGCTCCCCTTGGGGATTTCCCCTTGGAAGGCATGTGAAGAATCTCTTCGCCATGCCTCTGACCAAGTGAAAATAATCAATTGTCAAATACGCCAGCCAGAACTTGCACTCACCTACCCCTACTTTTTAGTTATTAAAGACAGCTTAAAGCTTATATTGAGTGACACAGGACACGTGACACTTGAAGAAATGATCCAACTGTTGGTACCAAAGAGCCGTTGGGAAATGTTATTGAAGGTGGTTCATTATAATCACATAGCAGGGCATCTAGGCAGGATAAAACACTCAATTGTTTAATGGCTCATTTTTATTGGCCATTCTTCAAAAGAATTGGCATGGACCTCATCGGGCCATTAGCATGTGAGGATATTGCTTTGTGTTAATCCTGATGGATTATGCAATGCAATATCCGGAAGCAGTGCCTCTGTGCAACATCTCAGCATGCAGTGTTGCGGACACACTCTTCTGTGTAATCTCCCGAGTCAGGATCCCAAAAGAGATTCTGAGTGACCAGGGCACTACGTTTATATCACAGAAACTACGCAAACTTTACAAATTATTAGGGATTAAATCTATTCGCACCAGTGTTTACCATCTGGAAATAGATGGCCTGGTAGAGCGGTTTAATCAGATGTTAAAAAACATGACTCCTAAGTTCGTTCACAAGGATGCACGAAACTGGGATAAGTGGTTCAAGCCCATGTTATTTGCAGTACGAGAGGTCCCGCAAGCCTCCATAGGGTTCTCTCCATTTGAATTACTGTACGTGCGCAAGCTTCGTAGCATCTTAGACGCCATCAGAGAAAATTGTGAGGAGGAACCTTCTAACAGCAAAAATGAAATTCAGTATGTTCTGGACCCGAGAATGGATAAAGACGATGCACTTCAAATATGAGACCTCAACCTCCTGAAACCGTGGACAGAGGCAGTTCCTGTGGCTCTGGCGATGGTGGTTCCAGAGAGGGAGGAGCTGGGACCTGAGGGAAGTCTAAAAAGTGTGGCCCAATTCATCCCAGTCCCCTGTGGAGACCACCTCTCTCCATCCCAGAGAGCACAGGTTGGCAGGTTGCAAAGGGAATTTTCTGATGTGTTTTCACCTCAACCTGGTTGCACAGACATCATAGAGCACCACACTGAGGCTCCTCCAGGTTTGGTTGTATGCAGCCACCCATACCAGTTTCCTGAAAATGTGGTTCGGAATGAACACAAGGCTATGCTAGACATGGGAGCAATTGAAGTGTCCCACAGTGATTGGAGTAGCCAGTGGTCTTTGTCTTGACAATATAAGCACAGCCCCCCTTGTCTGTGGCGCATTTTTCTCATACAAGAGACCGACATGTCTTACTTCCATGGGTTCCCATTTCTTGTGTGACTTCAGATGAAACTGGTTCTGTGGATGTGCTCTGATGGTGTTCTGGATGAGGTGCTTGGCTGTCATACTCTAATCAGGTTATCGGTATGGATGGTTAGTTGAAAGATCTGTGTGAAAGGGAGTGTTGTCATGACATGCAAGCTCAGTTTGGAAGCACCTCAGTGAGACCCTGGTGGAAAACAGATTTTAGAGCCTGTTCATTCCACATGGTTTTTGCAGCGAGAGTACAAAAAGTCAAGGCATAATCAGCAGCTGACTGTTTTCCTTGTTAAAGTGCTACTAGCGTCTCCCCTCAGTCTTTTGCAAATATAGGGTGATCAAATACCTCAGATGCAAGCACAAAAACTCACAAAACTCCTTCTTTAATTTGTGATGGTTTGATATAGCATTGTTTGGTCATACTTAGTGGTTACCCAGGTGAGTGCTGTTCAAGTGAGCAAGGAGAGTACCTATCTGATTTTATCAACATCTCTGGGGAAAGGAAGGGAGTGCTTGCACACAATATAGCACATTGCATTACAAACCCCTTGACTTGACAGAAGAACCTTCATATTTATTGAGTTGAGCTATACAAGGCTCGATTCGGCTTATTAACAAAAACAGTCAGTTTACTCATGCTGGTGCCCAGATATTGCTGGGGTGCTTCTACAACAGAAGGCCTTGAAAGTGAATTTCTGCAGGCGTATAAAAAGTGTGTTGACATGTTTATGTCTATGTCTCTGTTCTGTTTTATATTTCAACTTTGTGTGAGTGAAGACGTCTGAAGTGTGTGAGGTAGCTCTATGAACTTGTGTGAATTGACTACCTGAATAAGAGATATGGCAGAAGAAAATCCTAATGCTAATTAGGATAAATAACATTATCAAAGATGCAACTCAGTTGATATGAGCTAAAGAGGAGCTGTCATAGCTAGAAAATAATTATGGAGCATGGAGGAAATCAAGAATACATACGATAAAACAAAAGCCACTGGCAATAAGCAGAAAAAGATCAAGAGAGCAATGGTAGTTCTATCGGATATATGCCGACACAAAGACATACAGACAAAGTCTGAGATGGACAGAAGAATCAAAGATTATGAAGGTCGCTTGTCTGCTTTGAGTGATGGCAAAAATGAGAGGAGCATGCACGAGGGCACTGAGAAGGCTGTTTATGTGGAAACTGAGTTAAATGCAAACCTTGAACAGCAATTTAAAAAACAGCTCAAGTCCAAAGCAAGCCTGGAATTACAACTAGAACACCAGTTCAAGTGCCAAGTGAGTTTGGAATTACAAATTGAAAACCAATTTAAGTCCCAAGTGAGTTTGGAACAGCAACTTGGGCAACAGCTTGAGTCAAAATTCAGAAAACATTGGTTTTGCTTCTGTGAGCCTCCCCACTCTCCTGAGTGTCTCTCCTTATGCCACTCCTAATGCCTCGCCTTACTCTTAGGTGAGGCCACACCAAAGTCACCCTCTAGAGGCAAAACTGGCAAACTGCAATAATCTTGGGGAAAAAGTAAAAATAGAATAAGGTTGCAACCTGCTGTCTGAGATGGCACATTACCCTGGACCAGAGATGGATGAGAGTGAAAGTTTCAGTGAATCAGAACAAGAGGAAGTGGAAATCACTCGCTGCTGAGGATTGCCCCACACGGACAGCCTAAAGATACATGAGATTTCTGTGGATGGTACCACTTAAAACCATGAAGATGGCTTTCGACTGCAATTGATGAACAATTATGAACAGTTTTGCTATAATGGCTTAGGACTACAATTGCTATGATAGCTTTAGGACTGCAATTGCCACGAACAGTTCTGGACTCAAGTCATCATCAGTGAACAGTTGATAACTTCAACAAAATGGATGCCATGTAAAAACTATGAATTTCCTGGTTACACAATTGCACTTTTTGACCATGTAGTACACAGTTATAGAAGGGAATTATTTATAATTGCACTATCCTTTGTCACCCAGATGAGGATGGGTTCCCTTGTGAGTCTGGTTCCTCTCAAGGTTTCTTCCTCATACCGTGTCTGGGAGTTTTTCCTTGCCACCATCGCCTCTGGTTTGCTCATTAGGGATAAATTTATAATTTTACAATTTATATCCTGAATTTATATATTTCTGTAAAGCTGCTTTGTGACAACGTCCATTGTTAAAAGTGCTATACAAATAAAATTGAATTGAATTGAATTGATACAGCTGAGACCTCTGAAAACAAGGGTCAGCAGTGGAGCAATGATTCATTAACATCAAGCTCCTGCTCCAGCTGACTTTGATAAGTGGAGCAAAGACACAAGATATCCTAGAGAAGATGAGTTGAAAACATGGCATGAACTATATTGAATCAAAGTGGTCTACAATCTACCTCCATATGATGGAGTGATGATTCTGAATGCTTTAATGACCTCATGAGAACAAGCTACACTCACAAGAACCTTGGATGAAGCCATAGGCGAAGACAAAAAAAACTGATGCTGCATGGGCTGCACTAGAGGAGTGAATTCACAATCAAGCAAATGCCCACGGCTGCTGGGAGAAAATCATAAGCTGTGTTCAGAATGCAAACAAATCATTTGCAATATATGAAGCACACTTCAAAGAAACTTGGTTGAATTATTCAGGCACTGATAACATCGGAGCTGACAATATGGACAACGGCAATCCAGGAGCATTGAAACAAGCTCTTCTGAATGGAACCACAACCGAATTGTCAATGCTTATAAGCTCACAAACGCCTGCTCTTGAGCTGTTTCCATATATAATTTTGTGTATATCGCAAATTGTGTACCTTTTGCATCCCACACGTCCTCAAATCTTTGTAAAATGGAGAGAGTATTGAGCCAATTAATTATAATTGGCCAGCTTACTGTCATTTTAATTTCACAAATAATTGCAATTGTACAACATATCAAATATCAAGTAACTGCTCTTATGCGACGAAGCCCATGGGTCTGGGAGAGACCACTCAATAGGGCGTTCTGGGAGGTAGTGGAGAGACACTTCACAGAAAGTCTCTGGCTGCAACATTTTAAAATGTCACAGCCCACATTTGCTGTGCCAAATTATGATGCTCTGCCTATTAATTGGCTCTGATGTTGCGTCCATCGCAGGCTACCACCGACCGCCAGTTCCGGCCCAAAAGCGGATTGCCATTACCCTGTTCAAGCTGGCAACCTGCCCACAGAGTAGTGGGGGAAACTTTTTGTCCATCAATGTGTATAAGCTGTGTGCACAGCTATTAAAAAAAAATTTACGTGGCGTTATATCAGGCTGCCGAACGTAGCGGAGGCCAATGATATTGCATACCGTATTTCCTTGGCGCATCTTGTGCCACAGGTTTACAGTGCGCTGGCATCTTTGTGGCATGCACATCCCTATTCTCCCCCCGACAGATGGCTACTGCGATTACACTAATCTGTTGTGGCCATCTATTGTAAATTCTGCCATATGACACATTATTTTTGCGTGAATGTCATTTTTCTCGACAAAAACTGTTTCCAAACTATTTTTTCACAACATTAGAAGTATCAACATAGTATTTATGCACTGAAGTTAAACAAAAAAAGATTACATTGACATTTGTGAAATTTTATCGATAATTTGCATTTCCATCAGCTATTTCAATGCGCTGAACCTTTTTTCACAAAAAAAAAATCCTTGAATGGAAACGTAACTATTGAGCAGATGGCCTATATGTGTGCGCTAATGTGAATGGACAAAAAGAACTTGACTTTTTATTGGACACAGGAGCAGAGCTAACATGCATTCCCACAAAGCTGGCAAGAAAACTTAGAATTCCACTAACAGCAAGAAGGAGATTACATCTTTTTTTCCAAGAAAGTGAACCAATGAACTTGTCATTTGGGCCGAGATTCATCAGTGTTCCAGTGTGGATTGAAGAATAGTTATGGTTTTTCATTATAGCTCTTCTTGCCTTATGATACTATCAACATAGTATGTAATTGTCAGACTTCCTGGAGCATGGTAAAGATTTTTCAAGATTCATTTGCTAATGAAAACCTCCTCACTGATCATATATTGTGAACAGGAATGTGTTTGCAGGGCCTTGGAGACAGTTTTATCTGTGTGCTGACCTTGGGTTAGCAGCCTAGTAAGATGTTTTGGAAAAGAGCTCTTTGGTATGTGTATGTGGTTAGTTGAGGACTGAAAATTGAAGAGATATGACCTGTGTGTATGTACAGTAAGCTTCAATAAAAACTATTCCTCTTCTCCAATTTGTGCCTGCTTGCATCTTTATTGAGGGGAAAATCAGAAAATTACTTCACAATCCATCAGGGTGGGTGGTGTCACAGATCCACGCTTAGGCCTGGATGTTCTGCTATAACTCAAAGGCAGCCTGGACTTCAAACAAGGCAAGGTTCTCTTTAAACTGGGACAATTGGAAAAGTCACAGTTAGAAAATCATCCAATCTGATCCAAAGATAAAGATGATTGTGGAAACTTACAAATGGAACCAGTGATGTTCACAGGCCGGGTTCCTCCTAACACAAAAAAAAATTCCCTCAGCAAGACAGCAATGGATGGAATTCTTCCCATCATTCAGCAGCTGGAAGAAAGAGGCATTCTGATAAAGACACACTGCATGAGAAGCTCCGGGGATGTCATCTGTCATCAGCAAGAGAAAGCATGTCCTGTGAACCCAGCAACATTGTTACCAGAACCACAGACTGAAGAGGACGATCACAACTGCGTCAAAATTGTTCAGATGATAGAAGAGCAAAGATAGCTCAAGGAAGAACCTCTGCACAACCCAAAATTTGTTTTGTGTACAGACAGGTCCTCTTAAGTTGGCTACACAGATACATTCTCAGGGTCACATTGGATTGGAAAAGATGGTCTACATGGTGGAACCTAGCATTCAGAAAAAAAGGTGAAAGTGTGACTGGACAGTGTGTTATCTGTCTAAAAAAACAATCCAGGAGGAGACCCAAAACTCCTGGGACAAAAACTCCAGTACCTCCAGGCCCGTTCCAGCATTTGAAAGCAGCCTACATAACCATGACAAAAATACACAGCTGCCCAGAAGTCTTAGTCATGGTTGACATATTCACAAGGTGGGTGGAAGCATTTCCAACAAGAAGAGGCACAGCTACTCATACTGCAAAAGTGCTGGTCAAAGACATTATTCCTCATTGGAGCATCCCAGAGGTCATAGTCTCAGACAAGGGGTCACACTTTACAGGAGCAGTCTGCAAGGAAGTGTGCGAAATGATGGGTGTGGAATGGAAATCATCCTCAGTAATTGGGAATGGCGGAGCGAATGAACCGAACCATCAAAGAGAGACTGGCCAAAATGCATCACCTCCAGAAGCATTTCATTTGTGTTATGCAGTACCCACAAAACGACACTGGCCGACCAATATCATTGCCAGGAATGACTGACTTGCATACTGCTGATGTCCACTTGACTAGTGATGCATTGCTAATGTACTGGTCTCAACTTACAGTCTCAATTCAAACAGTGAGAAAGCAAATGATTGATGCTTTGATTTCACCTGGACCTGGTGGTCACAGCTTGGTTCCAGGACAGTGGGTTCTTGTCACCAAGCCACAGCACTTGCAAACATCATTAGAGCCAAAGTTTGAGGGACCGTATCAGATTATCCTTGTCACTGAAGGGAACCCAAGGTGGATTCATGCCACCCATGTGAAGTTGGTTGATGAACCAGCTGAAAAGAAGAAGCAACAAGACAACAAGTCAAACAGGTGAAGTACTGGTGACCTTTCCTGATTGGCCTATGCATGCTTGTTCTACACGCAAAGTCATAAACAGGCCAGAAGAAAGAGGACTCACAGAATTTTCAGAGACTGAGTAACACTATCACAACATTTAATCCATTCTTATTTTTCATGTAGTCTTAGAGTTATAGGGTATTGCGTAGAAACATTTATATTGCATAGTCCTATAGAAGTTGTTTCTATTAGAATAATCACATAAGGGTGTTTTTGAATGTTTCTAATGGAGGAATATCCAATATTATGTGCAATTCTTTGCGTAGGGGGGCACAGTGACTTAGTGGTTAGCCCATTTGCCTTGCACCTCCGAGGTTGGGGGTTTGAATCCCGCCTCTGCCCTGTGTGCATGGAGTTTGCATGTTCTCCCGTGCTTCTGGGGTTTCCTCCGGGTACTCCGGTTTCCTCCCCCAGTCCAAAGACATGCGTCGTAGGCTGATTGGCATTTCCAAATTGTCCAGAGTGTGTGAATGTGTGCGCGATTGTGCCCTGGGATGGGTTGGCACCCCATCCAGGGTGTCTCATGCCCTGAGTTCCCTGGGATAGGCTCCCCTGCAACCCTGTGTAGGATAAGCAGTACAGAAAATGGATGGATTATTGGTGTATTTTCTAAGTTTTACATTTGCATGCAGAAAGTGAAAGTATACAGTAACATTTCTGAGTGTGGTGAGTGCTTTCGAAGAGACAATAATGATAAGATAAATTACAAAGTTACTCAAGGGTTAACATACACATGAGACAATGAGATCCCTAATATTCCTCCTATTCTTCTTACTTATTGGTAATGACACTGCTAAGTCCCTTGCGTAGTTATCTTCAGAATTCGCAGCAGTTTGTGAAATGACTCTTGTAAATCGGATGGCCTTGGATACATCATTAGCAGAAAAATGGGGAACTGCAATTATTGGTAAGGAGTGTTGCACATTCATCCCAGACACATCTAAGCTGCTATAATGAGGATCTGCATCTCTTCAGACATCCAGGATTAGGGCGCTTCACTTGTGCATAGTTGCTTGTGCATACTTGCTTCTAGCATGGTTCAGAGGGACTCTCTTGCCTTCTCCCTGTGCCTACTAAGTTAGCTGGACTAAAGCGCATACTGGGGCTGGAGTTCCCTTTATTCTATGTTTATCTCAATGCCAGGTTGGGTACTTCCTTGGCATTATCAGCTCATAGTATTTTCTACACCACCTGCTATTTTCTAACCAAGTGGCTGGACTGTGGGGCTATGCTGCTAACATGGTCAAGTAGCTTTCCTTTGTTGTACCATACACTACTGAATCGCTACTGAATCTGCTTTGTTGGTTAGATCCCCTAATACAAAGCACTTGGCCTGGAGTTGGGTTTCCTGCAATTCACCCTTCACTTTCTTTGCCAGGTTGGGTCCTCCCACTGTGTGTTCCCCATACTCTCTGTTGACTCCAGAGTAGTGGGCTTGTGGCAAAACACCATTAGCATAGACAAGTTGGTTCCCTCGCTGCTCCTACAGTGCAGTGATCAATACTGAGCCTATATTAGCTGGATTGCTTAACATAACACCAGGGCGGAAGTCAGCTTCCATCCGATCAGAGTGAGAGCAATGTACCTTCTGTAGGGGAAAGTCTGGATGCCTTAGGTGGACTTAGCAATCCCCCAACTCCAGCATTAGAGCCCTCACAGCGGGGCAAATGGGTGATGACTCATCTCCACTTCACGTGTCTAACAGGTTTGCTCTACTCAGTGAAGCACCCACTGAGAAACCTGAAAGAGCTCTGGTTATAGGAGACTCTATCTTAAGGCACATGAAATTAGCTAGGCCTTTAGGGGCACCAGAAGCTTTATTTAGGTGCATACCAGGAGCCAGGGCACCAGACATAGCAGGTAATCTTAGGGTCTTAGGCAAGCATAGGTTTTCAAAGATAGTTATTCATGTAGGAGCTAATGATATACACCTTTGTCAGTCAGAGGTTACCAAGAGTAACATTGTAGAGGTGTGTAAATGGTATCCATCCCACTCAGGAAGGTGCTGCTCTTATTTCTTGCAGCATAGCACATAGTCTCAGAACAGGCCTAGTTAATTGGTGACAATCCAGAGCCAAGGCCAAGGAGCAGACGAATAGGCTAAACTGACCATTTACTCACTTAGGGTCGTCACTTAGGTTCCACTATATTGAGACTGTGTCTGTTCCCCGAGCTAAACAAAAATGTAGAAATACTCAGAAAGTTTGTTTTAGTAATCTAATTAACATAAAATTAAATCATACTGAATGCACACCCAGCACATTTGAACCAAAGCTAGGACTGTTAAATATTAGATCTCTTACATCTAAAGTGCTTATTGTTAATTAAACTGTTACTGATCAGTAGTTTAATGTACTGTGTTTGACAGAAACGTGGATTAAACCAAATGAGTATATAGCATTAAAGGTAGCCTACTCCTCCCGGTTACAATTATATACATCAGCCTTGTCTAACTGGCAGAGGAGGAGGTGTCTCAGTTATTTATAATGATAATCTAGTCATCACACAAAAACCTAGTCATAAATTCAACATGCTCGAATAATAAGTCTACCCAGTCAATTCCGCTACCCACAAAAATAAGTCTACCTGGTCAATTCCACTAATTATTATTTACAGACCGCCAAGGCCATATTCTGAACTCCTTTGTGAATTTTCTGGATTTCATCTCAAACCTGGTTGTTTCTTTAGACAAAGCTTTAACTGTTGGAGACTTTAATGTTCATTTTGATAATCCAGAAGACCCTCTGAGAACAGTGGTTGTGTCCATTCTAGATTCAGTGGGGTTAATCAGAACGTAACAGAACCTACTCATAATGGTGGTCACACTCTTGATCTAATACTAATATTCGGAGTAAATATAGAAAATATAGTCACATATCCACAGTCTGAAGCTATCACAGATCATTATCTCATCTCATTTAAAATGTGTCTTAGTCATAATATATGCATCTTGCCACGCTACCTTGTCAAACATAC
>CM040469.1:16041003-16058916 GCA_022758105.1 Pangasianodon gigas
CTTTGCCTTGCGATTTTGTATTATATTTTCTCGCTGATTGACTTCCTGGTTTTTCGGACTTTTGCTCTCGTTTCCTGATTGTGTTTTTTGCCTGCCGTTTCGGATTAATCTGCTTTCATCTCTGCTGATGGATCCTACACAACCCGCCTCGGACGAGGCGTTACAGAATACTTCGCCGTCTTTGGATCCAGCAGAGCGCGTGAGTTTCCAGGCGGTGGTGGCCCGCCAAGGCGCCATCATTCGTGCGTATCAGGAGCAACTCGCGGCGCTACAGGCCGCCCACGAACAGCTCCAGCAAGCAGCGGCGAGCCCCGCTACTGTCACCGCGCCAATGCACGGCGAATCGGCCCGGATGGCGCTCCCAGAAAAATTTGACGGCTCCGCAGAACACTGCCGAGGATTTCTACGGCAATGCGCGAATTTTTCCGCTTTTCAACCCCTGGCATACCGAGAGGAGAACACCAAGTGTGCCTTCCTCCTGTCTCTGCTCACGGGGAGAGCACTGGACTGGGCCTCGGCCGTCTGGGACACCGACGCCCAGGTAAAAACCTCCTTTGCTTACTTCTCTGGGCTAATCCGTGATGTGTTTGAATACCCAGCAGGGGGGCGTGACGTGGCTGTTCAACTTTTGGAGTTACGTCAAGGCACCGAACCAGCGGCTGACTACGCCGTAAAATTTCGTACCCTAGCGGCCCAAAGTGGGTGGAATGATCCTGCCCTGCTAGCGGTATTTCGGGAGGGATTACGGCCGGCTTTACAGGTCGAGTTGGCCTGCCACAGCACGGACATTACACTGTCTGAATATAATACCAAGGCGATTCGTCTGGACAACCTCCTCCACCAACAACGACGCGTGTCTCGCCCACACTATGAATCCCGGGTTCGGGAGGACCACAGCAGACCACGGGAGGAGGGGCCGGAGCCTATGCAGCTGGGCGGCACCAGAGTCTCTCAGGACGAGCGTCAACGTCGGGTACGCCGAAACCTCTGTTTCTACTGCGGGGGAGCTGGCCACCGGATTAGCAACTGTCCCGAGAAACCGTCTACCTCCAAGGTGAGAAGCGATTTCGTATCTTCCTGTATGACACTGAAAGTGACTGTGCATTACACTCAGGGTACCATTGTGGTTCCAGCGCTAGTGGGTTCCGGGGCGGCCGTCAACTTTATTGACCAACAGCTCGCCGAGGACCTTCACCTCCCCACACTGCCATGCGAACCACCCTTGTGAGTGACGGCCGTCGACAATCGTCCCATTGGGGGAGGCCTCATCACCCATCAAACCCATCCGCTCACCCTACAGGTTGGCCTACTTCACTACGAGGAGACAGCATTTTACATCATCCCCACTCCTTCGAATCCCATCATCCTGGGTTTTCCCTGGCTGCAACTCCATAACCGCGTCGTATCCTGGAAGGAGGGGGAATTAGTTAGCTGGTCACCCCACTGCCAAAATCACTGTCTTCGCAGGGTCCAGTCACTGCCATGTCTCGCGACCTCCATTGAAAGCCCTGACACACCAACGAACATCTCCATACCTCATGAATACCAGGATCTTCGAGAGGTGTTCAGTGAAGAGAGAGCCAGACAGCTCCCCCCCCACCGCCCATGGGACTGCGTGATCGAGCTGCTACCCAACGCGATACCCCCTAAGAGTAAGGTTTACCCCCTTTCTCTCCCCGAGACCAAGGCAATGGAGAAATATGTCAAAGAAGCCCTAGCCATGGGCTACATCCGACCCTCCACTTCTCCTGCTGCAGCAGGATTCTTCTTGGTTGAAAAAAAAGACGGGAACCTGCAGTACCTGTGCGCAGTCTCGAACCAGCCGCCAGCTCCCCATGGGTTTGTTAGAACCCCTGCCCATTCCCAGGCGTCCCTGGTCTCACATGGCCATAGATTTTGTGACCGACCTCCCTAGTTCGGCAGGATACACCACGATCCTAGTTGCCACTGACAGGTTCTCTAAGGCCTGCCGACTGGTCCCTCTCAAAGGCCTACCCACAGCCATGGAAACAGCGACAACTGTCTTTCACCACATTTTTCGTACCTACGGCCTTCCTGAAGATATCGTGTCCGATCGAGGCCCGCAGTTCACGTCCAGAGTCTGGAGAGCCTTTTGCACCCATTTAGGGGTCAACATAAGCCTCAGTTCTGGGTACCATCCACAGTCTAATGGACAGACCGAGCGTTTAAACCAGGAAATCGGCAGGTACCTCCACTCCTACCGCAGTCGGGAACAACAGCGCTGGAGTGAGTTTCTCCCGTGGGCAGAGTATGCCCAAAACTCCCTCATCCACTCATCCACAGGACTCATTCCATTCCAGTGTATTCTAGGGTATCAACCTCCTCTGTTTCCCTGGTCAGGAGAACCTTCTGACGTTCCTGCCGTAGATGACTGGGTCCGCCACAGCCAGGAGGTCTGGGAAAGCACCCATGTCCGCCTGCAACGAGCCATACGACATCAAAGGATACAGGCGGACCGTCGCAGACGCCCACATCCCAGGTTCCAGGTGGGCCAAAGGGTCTGGTTATCTACACAAAATCTCAGAATGAGGCTACCCTGCCGCAAGCTGAGCCCGCGATTCATTGGCCCCTTCCGCATCGTCCGCCAAGTGAACCCAGTGACTTACCAACTGCAACTCCCTGCCTCGTATCGAATCTCCCCCACCTTCCACGTGTCCCTGCTCAAACCAGCACGCCCCCGCCTGGGAAATTCGACCACAGAGAATGATCCACCGCCACCACTCGATATTGACGGGGCCCCAGCCTACAGGGTGAGCTCGCTCCTCAACTCTCGCCGCCATGGTAGCCAGTTACAGTATCTGGTGGACTGGGAGGGGTACGGACCTGAGGAACGTTCCTGGGTAAATGCGGATGACATCCTGGACCCCTCTTTAGTAGAGGATTTCCATCGCCTCCACCCCAATCGGCCCACTCCGCGACCCCGGGGCCGTCCACGTCGTAGAACACCGGGAGGTGTTCCTAGAGGGGGGGGGTCTGTAACGTCACCACCGGCACCTGCCCGCCAGAGGGAGCCCTCGCCTGAGTTTTGACTCCACCCTTGAGAAACACTTCCGGGGTTTTCAGGGACATTTAAGCAGCGCGTTCACCACACGAGGACGCGAAGTATTGTTTTCGGGACATTACTGAGCGTTTTCTTTTGCATTGTTTACGGTTTTCTTCATGTGTATGACCCTGGTTTGTTTTTCGGATTTTTGCCTTTGCCTTGCGATTTTGTATTATATTTTCTCGCTGAATGACTTCCTGGTTTTTCGGACTTTTGCTCTCGTTTCCTGATTGTGTTTTTTGCCTGCCGTTTCGGATTAATCTGCTTTCATCTCTGCTGATGGATCCTACACAACCCGCCTCGGACGAGGCGTTACAACAGCATGGAAGGAGAGCCTCCTGATCTATAGAAAAGCTCTTAGTGCTGCTAGATCAACGTATCTCTCCACCCTAATAGAAGATAACAAAAATAATCCTAGACTCTTATTTAATACTGTAGCAAAATAAACTAGAAATAAGACCACCACAGAAACATGCACACCATCAATTTGTAGCAGTGATGATGTCATGAATTTTTTCAATGATAAAATTGAAAACATCAGACAAAAAAGTTCAGACTATAAATTTTAAACCAGACAATTTGATAACTAACCCTGTAGATAATAATGTTATCATAACAGGTCAGCGAATAGAATGTTTTACTCTCATTTGACAGACCAAACTAATTTCACTAATTTCACTAATTTCCTCAGCAAAATCAACTTGTATACTAGATCCCTTAACTATATTTTTCTTCAAAACGATAATTCCAGAAGCAATTGAACCTGTTCTAAAAATAATCAATTCTTCCCATAGCATTGGCTATGTACCTAAATCTTTTAAACCAGCAGTTATCAAACCCTTGATTAAAAAACCTGACCTTGACCCCTGTCAGTTGCCCAACAATAGGCCAATATCAAACCTCCCCTTAATCTCCAACCTAGAAAAGGTTGTAGCACAGCAGTTATGCTCATACATAGGAATAACATTCATGAAATGTATCAGTCAGGATTTAGGCCTCATCATAGCACAGAGACAGCACTTGTTAAAGTGGTAAATGACCTACTACTAGCCTCTGATCATGGTTGTGTCTCCTTGCTTGTGTTGCTTGAACTTAGTGCAGCTTTTGTCACCATTGGTCATACTATTCTCCTTGATAGATTAGAAAATGTTGTTGCTGTTAAGGGAACAGCACTAACAGTTTGTAGATGTAAATGGTGACTTCTCTATGCATACTAAGGTAAAGTTTGGTACTCCGCAAAGTTTAGTTTTAGGCCCACTCCTCTTTTTTCATGTATGATACCTCTGGGCAAAATTATTCGTAAACATGGTATTAGCTTCCACTGTTATACTGATGACACACAGTTGTATGTTTCAGCAAAGCCAGATGAGATACCCCAGCTTAATAAAGTTGAGGAATATGTAAAGAACTTTAGACACTGGATGCTTATTAACTTCCTTCTAACTCCAGTCTTTCATTTGAAGCTCATGTAGATAACATTACTAGGATAGCCTTCTTTCATCTCAGAAATATTGCTAAGATAAGAAATATAATGTCATTACACACAGAAAAACTAGTTCATGCTTTTGTTACCTCTAGGTTGGACTATTGTAATGCCTTACTATCTGGATGTTCAAGTAGGTGCTTAAAACAAGCTCCAGTTAGTCCAGAATGCAGCAGCAAGAGTCCTCACTAGAACCAGAAGATATGACCACATCAGTTCTATCTTATCCACATTGCATTGGCACCCAATCAAATTTTGCACTGATTATAATATACTACTTTTGACCTATAAAGAACTGAATATTCTTGCGCTGCAGTACTTGAACGACTAATGGTCTTTTATGGTCCACTACGCCTACTTCGTTCAAAAGGTGCAGGCTACTTGTTGGTACCTCGAATAGTGAAGGTTACAGCAGGGGGCAGAACTTTCTCTTACAAACCCCACAGTTATGGAACAGCCTTCCAATTAAGGTTCGGGACTCAGACACAGTCTCAATGTTTAAGTCTAGGCTGAAAACATATTTGTTTAGTCAAGCCTTTTCTGAATAGTTTTTTCTAGGTAAAGGAGCAGATCTGGAGGGTTCACAGGCATAGTGTGTTGTGGTGAACTGGGATGTTTGGATGCTGATGGTGGAGTGGCTGGAAGGGCACCCTGATGTCTATGTTACCTTCTGGCCCTCCCTTTTAGTTATGCTGTCATAGCTAGTCTTGCCAGAGTCCCTGCTTGCATTCTGCACACAATGTACATATTCTTTAACCATTACGTGACAATTAGCATACCTAACAATCTCTCTCTCGCTGTTCCCCCCCCCATTTATAATTATCCCTTATTTATAATTATTTATAATTGTACAATCCGGTGTCACCCAGATGAGGATGGGTTCCTTTTTGAGGTTCCTCTCAAGGTTTCTTCCTCATATCGTCTCAGAGAGTTTTTCCTTGCCACCGTCACCTCTGGCTTGCTCATTAGAGATAAATTCATAAATTTAAAATTTATATCTGGAATTTATTTATTTCTGTAAAGCTGCTTTGTGACAATGTCCATTGTTAAAAACACTATACAAATAAAATTGAGTAGAACTGAATAACACATATTGGGCTGTATTCAGTGTTGGCGACTAAAAGTTACATCCAAAAGTTACATCAAAATCATGTGGGGAAATTTACCATGACTGTTGCTAGGCAATTGTTCATGAGTTGTTATGTAGCTAGTTAAGATTTCAGTCAGCTTAAATGTGGTTATGAGAACCCACTGAAAAAGATTGTCAGTAAAGTTTGTTGAGTATTTAAAGTTGCACACGGAGCATGTAAAATGTAAATTTATATTCGCTTTTCATTACATCATTTCATCACTTTTGAATGAAAAATTCTTTTCAAAAAAGGTACATTCAATCACTTTTACGTACTTCAAGGACCTGTGTGAACCCCACTAATACAATGTAAAATTAGAGCAAGACAGAATTTAAAAATATGAAAAGTCTAATATAATGATATATGATTGATAAGATGGCAAGTGTTCTAAGAGGAGTCTAGCATATTGCCAATATATTGCTAGATGAGTAGTCCGAGTTGTAATCATCACATTAATTACTGCAAATATGGTGTCCATCCACAGTATTTGGCAGCTTATAAAATAGTGCTTGATTTAGCACATACAATCTGTTCCACTTGACGCCTCAATGATGGACAATGCTGGAGCACACCTGTGGTCCTTTTTTTATAGCTAAAACAACAATTTCACTGTCTGTTCACAGCAGTGAATAGCATGGTTATAGACTAGTTTATAAAGGATGGCTGTGCTTAGCTTTCAGAAATCTCGAATAACCCTCAGCAGTTGCTAATTTATTGCATTTGTTGATTAATAAGCATTAGATTTCACTTTTCCTGAGTGACTTATCATCTACTCATGTTACAAAAGTACTTTGTTTGTTACAGTAGCAAGCATCAGAGCCCCTAGAATCACTAGAAATGCACGAAATTTGGTTCATAATCATGGTCAGAAGTGCCTTCATTGCCTTGTATTTTTTTTAACAAGATGTGAGTGAATTTTCAGCTGAACCTAGTCCTTAACATTATTACACTATATGGCCAAAAGTATATGGACACCTGACCAGTCACACCCATATGTGCTTGATGAACATTCCATTCCAAAATTGGTCCCCCTTTGCTGCTGTAACAGCCTCCACTCTCTGGGGAATTCTTTCCACTAGATTTTAGAGTGTGGATGTGGGATTTCTGCCCATTCAGCCACAAGAGCATTAGTGAGATCAGGTGCTGATGTTGGGTGAGAAGGCCTGGTGCACAGTCGGTGTTTCAGTTCATCCCAAAGGCGTTCAGTTGGGTTGAGGTCAGGTCTCTGCGGAGGCCACTTGAGTTCTTGCACACCAACCTTGACAAACCATGTCTTCGTCGACCTCGCTTTGTGCACAGGAGCATTGTCATGCTAGAACAGGTTTGGGCTAGGCCCCAATTCCAGTGAAGGAAAATCTTAACGCTACAGCATACAAAGACATTCTGGACAATTGTGTGCTATCAAATTTGTGGCAACAGTTTGGAGAGGGCCCATATATGGGTGTGATGGTCAGGTGTCCACATACTTTTGGCCGTATAGTGTAGCATAGCTTCATGGAAGTTAGCTATCATTACAAGCATTTGTAATAACTACATAACTACATAACCGGCTTTTTGTAGGTGCTGATTTATTGTGTTTGCTGACTAATAACCATTACATTTCACTTATCCTGAATAATTTATTGTGTAGTCATGTTAGACAAGTATTCTGCCTGTCAATGCAGCAAGCATCAAAGCCTCCAGTATGTGGGCTGGCTGATGTTAGCATTTTAGCATTTAACTTTTGTCCACCCGGCCATTAAGCAGTTTGAAAGCCAAACAATACGCAAAATTCGACTCACTTTTTTTTATGACAATTAGGTTTAATCTTGGACAGATGCACGGACAGACGGATGCATGAATGGACAGGTAGACGGAAGCATGGACAAGCCAATAATGCCTCCAACACCTAATGGCAGAGGCACAACAACACCATACCATGTAGTAAACTATTCTTTCCCAACTACGCACACCCAGTCAGGCAACCGTGCTCTCAAACTGCAGCAACTTCCAACATTTCAGAGCTGCTCTTAATGTATTTCCAACTCAAACCCACCAAGCAGCAGACACTCAATGGACCAAAAATCCCTACATCCACTGCCATGTTGGATGTGGTGACTTCCAAATTAAGCTCATTTCTTTGAATTGCATTAGTTTCTCCATAAATGTCAGTGGACCTCGCAATATTTTCATAAAATAGAACTAGAAGAAATATAAATAACAGCTCGACTATGCCACCACACATCACAGCCTCAGCATTGGGAAGTCTCTGCTTTGCTGGACAAAGTTCCACCTCCAGCTATTTCTCTCTTCTGCCTACATTACTCCAGTGCCTGCATCCAGAAACATTTTCTCATCACAGTGTCCCCAGCCAGGTTTCCTCTGCATTCATTCTGCTATTCATGTCAGCAGTATCATCTCCCCTTCAACCCAGCAGCGCTCTCTGTCTTACAGCAGTGATTTTTCCATGATCACAACCCTTCTTTCCCACAGTCTGAATGCATGCTCACATGCTCAATGACTTCTCTCTCTCTCTCTCTCAATAATTGTGGCCTATGTCCTTTTCTCACTCTCAATGATCACAGCCCTTCTCTTTCTCTCTCTCAACAGATAGGTTTCTATCCACATAATATAAGCAATAAAATGAAAATGTATTAAAAATGTTTATAAACTTTTCTGCTGGCTGCTTGTTTTCATTAAATAGCCATTTTGTGCTAAAATGCTCTATGTAATGACGTCAATTCCTGCGGCAGTCTTCTGTCATAAAAATTTGCTTTGTGGGTAAAAGTTGCCATTCCCATTCCCATCAAAACTTTCACATATATCACTACCCTTCCCGCCTTTTTTCTTTCACCATATAAAAAACCAAAATAAAACCATTATGTATATATATATATATATTTCTTTTATTGATCTGTCACTCTCCATATAGCTCACACAGATTGCGAGCTGTGTACGGGGAGCATATCTCTATCGGTTCTCTGAAATATCATTCAAATATTTAAAATATTAACTTGTATAGTAATTGTGCATGTTTTTGTCATCTTTAAATGAACATTCTCCATCATTATTAAAAGAAAATCATCCTGGAATACTATACAGATATTGTAATGCAATGCTGCTTAAACAAACACATTTTGACTCACAGCAGCATTGCAAGTGCTTCCCAGCTTTATAGTGGATTCTGTTAGCATGTCTAGCAAACATTTCTCATCTTTCTGGAATGTAACAAACACAAAAACTGAAGTAAATTGGATAAATATATTAGTAAATAACAGTTTCTTAAATTGGGAAAGACATAATTGCTCTGAAACATAGTTAGCCTTTTGTTACATAGTCAGATTAGATAGAAAATAGAAAGCCTGTCAGAAATTTCCCAAAGGAATCTAGTTCAAGAAATTGCTATTTGTTGTTATAATTCGTAAAAGAAAAATAACTTCTTTTTCCAGCAGTCCTCTTTTTTCAGTGTTTTCCACTGGGCATAGTGGTAGGGTTCACACACAAAAAAATCCCTCTGGTTTAAATCCGAATAGGAAAACAGTTACAAATATTTTGAGCACTAAACAGATACAGATAATGGCAGTCCGTTACACCCCTACTATAAATTGCCATCTCTTCCATTCATTCCTCATGACTGAGTTTCTGCAGTCACCATCTGCCCAAACCGAATTTCTGATTCCATCTATTAAACCTCAAATCAAGTCTGCAGAAAAAATTCACAAATTCCTCCAACCAATAAATATTTCCCAACATTTATCAAGCTGGATATGAACAGGTTTATTCATAAATCGTTCATATGAGCATATTCATGAAAATCCCGTAATTTCAGAAAAATGTTCGTATTCTACTCGTGCTCCTAAGTGTGTGTAAATATACACATTAGAAGACTAACTAAAGTAAACCTCAACTGATTGGCCATAATATTAAAACCACTGACAGGCGACGTGAACAACATTGATTACCTTGTTACAATGGCACCTGTCGAGGGGTGGGATATATTAAGCAGCAACTGAGCAGTCAGTTCTCAAAGTTGATGTGTTGGAAGCAGGAAAAATGGGCAAGCATAAGGATCTGAGTGACTCTTTCAAGGGCCAAATTGTGATGGCTAGACAACTGGGTCAGAGCATCTCCAAAAAGGGAGGTCTTGTGGGGTGTTCCCAGTATGCAGTGGTTAGTACCTACCAAAAGTGGTCCTAGGAAAGACAACTGGTGAACCGCGATAGGGCCATGGGAGCCTAAGGCTCACTGATGCGCATAGGGAGCGAAGGCTAGCCCGTCTGGTCCTATCCCACCGAAGAGCTACTGTAGAACAAACTGCTGAAAAAGTTACTGCTGGCTATGATAGAAGGGTGTCAGAACACACACTGCATCACAGCTTGCTGTGTAAGGGGCTGCGTAGCCACAGACCAGTCATAGTGCCTATGCTGACCCCTGTCCACCGCCGAAAGCACCTACAATGGGCACATGAGCATCAGAACTGGACCATGGAGCAAGAAGGTGGCCTGGTCTGATAAATCACATTTTCTTTTACATCATGTGGATGGCCGGATGCATGTGTGTCGCTTACCTGGGGAAGAGATGGCACCAGGATGCACTATGGGAAGAAGGCAAGCCGGAGTAGGCAGTGTGATGCTCTGGGCAATGTTCTGCTGGGAAACCTTGGGTACTTTGACACGTACCACCTACCTAAACATTGCTGCAGACCAAGTACACCCCTTCATGGCAATGGTATTCCTTAATAGCAGTGGCCTCCTTCAGCAGGATAATGCGTTCTGCCACACTGCAAAAATTATTCAGGAGTGGTTTGAGGAACATGACAAAGAGTTCAAGGTGCTGACTTGGCCTCCAAATTCCCCAGATCTCAATCCGATCGAGCACCTGTGGGATTTGCTGGACAAACAAGTCTGGACATGGAGACGTGGAGGCCCCACCTCGCAACTTACAGGACTTAAAGGATCTGCTGCTAACGTCTTGGTGCCATATACCACAGCACACCTTCAGAGGTCTTGTGGAGTCTATGCCACAATGGGTCAGAGCTGGTTTGGCAGCACAAGGGGGACCTACACAATATTAGGCAGGTGGTTTTAATGTTATGGCTGATCGGTGTAATTTGTGAAGAGTTACTGAATTATGCAGTCAAGTTCAAATAGCTCATGTATTTCAATTATACACACAAATTTAATAAATATTTTGTGAAATCCAGTCATTTTATATGAACTGCATTAACTATATACATTTTAAATATGAAAAAAAATTAAATAAAGCAAGCCAACACAAATCCAAGAATTAAGGAAAATAAGACCAGTCATTCAGTAAGGAAGAAATGGTGCTTTATAAAAGGAGCATGGGCTGCAATGGATCAGGCGGTGTATAAGTTACAGCTGTTTGCCACAGCATCTTCTTTTAATGCTTTATTAGAGCCAGCACTAAGACACAAATCCCCAATCTGGTATGTTTCAAGCTGCAATGTGCCATATATTCCCTAGTGTGCTGTGGACTATCCGCTTCCTGCTTTTCCAGAGGGCATCAGGGAGGGTGCAAGGGATTTCTGGCCTGGCAATTTACGGGTGTTTGGTATTCATCAATATATGCACACAAGTATGAAGAAAATCAGCATTTCTGAAACTTTTGTAAATCCAGCGGAATTTTTAATACGGTTTGGCTTATGCAAACATTTACACACAACTTTACTAAAAGATTGATAAATGTTTTCATTTTTTATTTTGATACATATGATCATTAAGTCCAAATGATGACAGCTGTTTTTGAAAAGGTAATTCTGGTAACGTTCCTTCTTTATCTCAGTTAGTGCAAGATCAGTTGAGCTAAATGACTCCACACTGTTTGTGAAAGAGCTACACTAAAAGCATTTACATTCACTGCAGAGCCTGTCCTTGCATATGCAGCATGTGTTAATTTATAAAGAGGAATGTTTTTCAGTGACACTAGAAAAACCTGACAACATTTGGAAAGACATGACATCAAAAGTTTTACTAAACATAAACAATGTTATGGCCACTGCCACAATAGATTTAATTAAAAATAAGGCAATTACAGTTGCAGTTTTGAAGAGAATGTAAGGCTAACATTAGCTAGCTAGCTAGCTAGCTAATCTTTTGGGGTTTTTTCAGATGTATGCCAAGCAACAGCAAGAATACAGTGAGGAAATGGTTAATAATTTAAACAGATCCTCTATTTTTATTTATTTATTTTTCCCCAGAACACATTTGGTCTTTAGCTGAAAAAGCAGAAAAGCATAGTATTCATAAATGCTATGGCTAAAGATGTTGGCACCTCTAAATTTTCTGTCAATGCAGGGGTGTGACACCCCTTGACTTAAAACTTAAGCATTGATTAATATCTAACACGTAGACTTTCAATGCACAAAAGACATGGAATATTGAATGATAGATCAGACTGTTACAATTAGGCTAAATATTCACTCACTCATTTTCAGTAACCGCTTTGGATTTAGAACACTGGGAGTGAGGAGGGAATACACTCTGGATGGGACACCAGTTCATTGCAGGGCTAACTAATTATTATATTTAAAGCCAATTATAGAGCTTTTAAACATATAATGCAATAACTGGTGTACAGCAATTATAAAATAAATCACTGGCTTTCTTTAATTACATTTACTTGTTCCTGTAAGAAGCCCACTTGCTTTGCTTTGCAGTCATCACATAAAAACACTAGCTGAAGAACCAATCAGAATTAATTAGCCAGTTCAGACTTGAATTCCTCACTCTTGTGAGTATAGGTTTCACTAAATAATTAAAGTATTAACAAAATATATTATAAGACGGATAACAAAATACTGAGCTGGAAATTTAATGGGTAAAAAAAAGAAAAGACATGTTTAAAGACATTTTGAGTTGTGTATTAAATACATTGTTAGATTTATAACCTGAATTATTGTGTGTGTCTGCTTGGCACTAGATCAGTTATGAATCAGGTTTCAAAAGCCATGCAGTACACTTTATATTCACCATGATTGTCATTTTCAGTACGGTCCATCTGTACTGTCTCCGAGGGGTGAGACTGTTTGGGTGGGCGTCCTTTGAACGTGCCTGAGGATGGCTTAACCAAACGGGAAACACTGGAGGGGTCCATGCCTGTAAAGGTACACCCCAAACACACATTTCAGTATAATGGAAGTTATATTACATGATTAGGTACAGTGGATATAAAAATTATCCACAACCCTGTTAAAATTGCAGGTTTTCAGGATGTAAAATATGAAATATAAATCATGTCAGATCGTTTTTTTCCCTTAATATGATATAGCAACCAACAAAATTCAAGTGAAAAACAAATAGATATGTTTTAAGGAAAAAAAGAAAAACTTACCATAACCTGGTTGCATAAGTGTGCACACCCTTTTAAAATGGGACATGAGACTGTTCAGAATTAACCAATCACATTTATACTCAAAAAAGTAATTATCATACACACCTGTCATCAAGTAAGTGATTCTGAATAACACCAAATAAAGATTAGCTGTTTCTGTAGGATTTTTGTGGCATCTTCCTGGTTTCAAACAACTGCTGAAGCCACAGTCTGCAAACAACTTACAAAGCATGTACAGGATCTCAGTGTGATATTTACTGAACAGGAGAGGGGTACAAAAGAATTTCCAAAACATTAAATGTATCATGGAACACTATTAAAGCTAGGATCAGCAAGTGCCAAAACATGTGACAAAATGTTTTATGGTCTACTGAGACCGAGGAGGAATTTTTGGTCGTATATAGCCAAACATTCCAAAAACTTTTTCTGACCCTAAGTCAAAACATAAATATCTCAGCTTGTTTAAATAAATCTTTAATGCACAGTTTCTCAGTTTAACAGTTTTTCTTTCTCTTCCCAAAAAGCATTTATCTGGGCACTCAAAAATCAAATTTTTTTTTGTGTGTGATAAGGGTTAGTCCATACTGTCCACCCTGAATTAATCCTAGGAAAATGTCTAGGTCTCACTCTGTAGTGGGAGAAACTGTCTTCCAGTCCCTCTGGGTGTACAGGCTCTGTTTCCTCATGTGAGGATTCAGTATGTTGGCTGGAAGTGGCTGTCTCCCATATGTAGAATGGCTGCATATTAACTACATTAAAAACTCTAAAAAACTTTGTGAGCTGACAAACTGTGTAGGGAACAACATTTTTTTTTTTTGATGTCTGAGGCCATTTTTGGCCAAACAAAAAATCTGAGACAAAGGCATTGCCTGTGTTTTTGTGACACCCAAGTGTCCTGTGAGTGGGTGACCATGGTAATACATCATTAGTGAACTCCTTAAGGCAGAAGGAGCAAAAAGCTTCAGCTGTTTCATTGGGTGAAGGGTCCTGTTTGCTTTTGGGTCATTAAGGTAAAGAAGGCAACAATGGACACAGTATTTTTGGTTGTCACTTTTCTCATTGAGAATTTTCTCAATGTCATTCAGCAACTTGTCAGTCACTGGGTCTTCCAGCTGTAGCTGCCTTAGGTGAGCTTGACCCAGGAGTATGACTGGAGGTATGGCATAGATACACTATATTGCCAAAAATATTGGGACACCCCTCCAAATCATTGAATTCAGGTGTTCCAATCACTTCCATGGCCACAGGTGTATAAAATCAAGCACCTAGGCATGCAGACTGCTTCTACAAACATTTGTGAAAGAATGGGTCGCTCTCAGGACCTCAGTGAATTCAAGTGTGGTACCGTGATAGGTTGCCACCTGTGCAATAAGTCCATTCGTGAAATTTCCTCACTACTAAATATTCCATGGTCAACTGTTAGTGGTATTATAACAAAGTGGAAGCAATTGGGAACAACGGCAACTCAGCCACGAAGTGGTAGGCCACGTAAAATCACAGAGCAGGGTCAGCGCATGCTGAGGCGCACAGTGCGCGGAAGTCGCCAACTTTCTGCAGAGTCAATAGCTACAGACCTCCAAACTTCGTGTGGCCTTCAGATTAGCTCAAGAACAGTGCGTAGAGAGCTTCATGGAATGGGTTTCCATGGCTGAGCAGCTGCATCCAAGCCTTACATCACCAAGTGCAATGCAAAGTGTCGGATGCAGTGGTGTAAAGCACGCCACCACTGGACTCTAGAGCAGTGGAGACTTGTTCTCTGGAGTGACGAATCACGCTTCTCTGTCTGGCAATCTGATGGACGAGTCTGGGATAGGCGGTTGCCAGGAGAACGGTACTTGCCTGACTGCATTGTGCCAAGTGTAAAGATTGGTGGAGGGGGGATTATGGTGTGGGGTTGTTTTTCAGGGGTTGGGCTTGGCCCCTTAGTTCCAGTGAAAGGAACTATTAATGCTTCAGCATACCAAGACATTTTGGACAATTTCATGCTCCCAACTTTGTGTGAACAGTTTGGGGATGGCCCCTTCCTGTTCCAACATGACTGCGCACCCGTGCACAAAGCAAGGTCCATAAAGACATGGATGAGCGAGTTTGGTGTGGAGGAACTTGACTGGCCTGCACAAAGTCCTGACCTCAACCTGACGGAACACCTTTGAGATGAATTAGAGCAGAGACTGCAAGACAGGCCTTCTCGTCCAACATCTGTGCCTGACCTCACAAATGCGCTTCTAGAAAAATGGTCAAAAATTCCCATAAACACACTCCTAAACCTTGTGGAAAGCCTTCCCAGAAGAGTTGAAGCTGTTATAGCTGCAAAGGGTGGGCCAACTCCATATTAAACCCTACGGATTAAGAATGGGATGTCATTAAAGTTCATGTGCATGTAAAGGCAGACGTCCCAAAACTTTTGGCAATATAGTGTATCTAGGAATTGAATGACTGCATCAGGGAGTATATCCATGGCTGTTCCCTTACTAGTCAGTGGGTTACAGAACAGAGCATCAGCTACCTTGTTTCGGGCTCCAGGTGGACTACACTGAAATCAAAGTCCTGGAGGTGGAGGGACCAACTTGCTAGCCTAGCTGACAGATTAGGCCGAGACACCAGTCACTTGAGACTGCTGTGGTTGGTGAAGATGGTTCCATGAATGGCCTGAAATACTCCATAGCACAAATGATAGCCAAACAGTCCTTCTCAGGGGTGGAGTATGGCTTTTCAGCTTTGTGTATGGCCCAACTTGCATAAGCAATAGCAACATCTCTGCCATCATCATTCCACTGAATTAATGCTGCCTTAAGACCTATATCACATGCAGTGTGAATGAACAATGGATGATTAAACTCTGTGAACCTCAGAATAGGTACTGACATCAAGCAGTCTGGGTGACTGAGACACATAACATAACAAGCTCAATGCAGCAGACAGGGTGGGGATAATGATAAGCGGTGGTAGAAACACTTCCCAATAAAGCCAATAGCTAACCATGTAACACCTGTAGGGTTGCAGGCAGGGTGGGGGAAACCACAGCTGAGTCTTTGCGTTACTCTGATGAATGAGATCTGCTCTCACCGCTGATAGCGAAGCACCTGTGTCCAGTGGGGGTGGGAGATTTGGCTTTCAAATAATATCATGATATTTGTGGATATCTGTGATAACGATATTCACTAACGATATATATTTTAAAAATGCTCTAGAAATTAAGTTCATTTTAAAACATTTTATATTTTGCAGGCAATTTGCCAATCTTAAGTACAAATTCTACTAAATGTGTAGTGGCTATCTTGGCACAGCATTCGTCATTCATTTGCGGCAAAGCTTTTTGCAGGTAAAATTTCCTTCCTGGGATGTTGTAATTTGGGACTATCTTCTGAACAAGCCATTTAAATCCTCAGACTCATGCCATGTCTGATACTCATCATACTCAGTGTGGTCACAGTATTTTTGCACGATTTGCAAATTACTGTTGTTTGGAGTCTGACCTTCTGTATCTGAAAAACTTCCACACTGCTGAGGTAGGTCCCCTTTTAGGAACTAATTTGTCCTCAGTGTTGGCTCTTATACTGCTCTATACGTTGTTGGACATTTGTGTACTGTTACGTACCATGAATGTAATTCACATGCACTTGCTTATGTCATGATACGTTGCGATATGCCAAAATAGTATCGAATTTAATAATATACCGGTACTATTGTGAACGATATTATATCACCCACCCCTAGTGTCCAGTGTTGCCTCTAACGCTTTAGCGTTGAGGTTAGCTTTTACTCTGAATGGGGTGTTCCATAATGAATTAGAAGTGTGGTCTTCAACAGGACCAAGAATGTGCAGGTCATGTGGAGGTTCAATAACTGGGTAAGGCACATTTAGTTTCTGGAGGGAGGATTGCGTCTGTGAAACTTCCCTGAAGTTTCCTGTCTGTCTGCTTGATTGTTTGTTCCTTTTCTCCTCCCAAGCATTACCACGTCTGAGATTGGAGGACTGCCCCATTGGTGGCAATGAGAACTCTCTGTGGGGGATTAACGGTGTGCAGTGAGATGAACCATTATGTGTTGAGCACAGTGAACAATTTTCTTGGTTCTTTACAATTAATTTGGTTAATTCAAATTAATGTTTTATTACGATTGAGATTGTCCAGCAACTTATTTGTACTCTTTGCACTATTGTCACTGGATTCACTTTCTAACAGAACTGTGTACTGGTCGGCGCTGCACTGGGACTTACTGTGCCCATTGTCTATCCCAGTAGTCATTGTACTGTCTTGTGCTGTCTGCACATATTTGCACTTGTGCACTTTATGTATAAATTTATGTAGTCCCTTGTAGTTCTGTGTTGTTCTGTGTTTGTCTTATGTAGCACCTTGGTCCTTGGTTGTTTCGTTTCACTATGTACTAACTGGCTGTATATGGTTGAAATAACAATAAACTCCACTTGACTTGACTTGTTTACATATACAGTCAGGTCCGGAAGTATTTGGACAATGACAGAGTTTTTGTGATTTTGCCTTTATACACCACCACAATGGATTTGAAATAAAACAATCAAGATGTGATCGAAGTGTAGACTTTCAGCTTTAGTTTAAGAGGCTCCACAAAAATATGGCATTTACCATTTAGGAATTACAGCCATTTTAAGCAAAGTACTTCCATTTTCAGGGGCTCAAAGGTATTTGGACAATTGACTGACAAGAAGTTAACTGACCAGGTGCGATCCATTCCCTCGTTACTTCAAGACAAATGAAGCAGATAAAAGGTCTGGAGTTGATATCAGGTATTGAGTTGGCATTTGGCAGCTGTTCGACTGGAGCTACCAATATGAAGTCCAAGGAGATCTCAATGCAAGTGAAGGAGGCCATCATTAGGCTGAAAAAACAACATAAATCTATAAGAGAGATAGCAAAAACCTTAGG
>CM040469.1:16070033-16089418 GCA_022758105.1 Pangasianodon gigas
AATTCTGTACGCTGTAGTCTGCTGGGTGGGAGGCAGTGCAGAGCGGGACAGGAAGAGACTGAACAAGCTGGTTAGGAGAGCCAGCTCTGTCCTGGGCTGCCCACTGGACTCTGTGGAGGTGGTGGGTGAGAGGAGGATGTTAGCCAAGCTGACATCTATTATGAACAACACCTCTCACCCCCTGTATGGGACTGTGGAGACCCTGTGTAGCTCTTTCAGCAGCAGACTGCTACAACCCCGGTGTAGGAAGGAGCGCTACCGCAGGTCATTCATACCAGTGGCTGTCAGACTTTACAACACCGCATTAAAGTAATGTTCAAATGTGCAATATTTTATAATTTTATATAATTTTATTTCTTACAACACTGCATTACTGTGATATTCATCTGTGCAATATTTTATAAATTTTATATAATTTTATATAATTTTATTTCTTTTATTATCCCTAAGGGTGCATATATAGTTATAGTTTTAACTTTTCTTTCTTCCTTCCTTTTCTTTCTTCCTGCACTTTAACTGTCTGTGAGCTGCTGTGATAAGTGAATTTCCCCACTGTGGGATCAGTAAAGTTTATCTTATCTTATCTTAATGTTAGATAATCATGTAGCTATGCTAACAATGCTAATAGTGATAATAATGCTAATATTTTCAGCTGAAAATCACTGAGAACTTATCTAACATTAAGAGGCACTCTTAATCATCCTCATAAATCAGTATGAGTTCACTAATTTCTAGTGCTACAACTTGTATGGCTGAATAGCCAAATGGGCAAAAAAAGCTAAATTTTAAAATGCTAACATCATCCACTCAGCACACTGGAGACACAGAGCTCCTATTCTAGCTGATGTAACAAGCATAGTACCTGTGTTACATAAGTTATTCAGGATATGAAAATTTAATCATCATTAATCATAATGAACTGAATTTCGTATGTTTTAGTGCTATAACCCAGCTTTCAAGCACTTGAATGACAAAATGGGCCAAAGCTACATGTTAAAATTAGCCATGGAGACACAGAGCTCCGATGCTAGTTGCTGTAACAAGCAGAGTACCTGTGTAGCATTATGTCACTCAGGATAAGTGAAATCTAATAGTCATTAATCATAATGGGCTAAAATGCTAACATTACCCAACTAGTTAGTTGGAGGATGCTTCTGGCTTTATCAGCTAATTCTATATAAGAACTGTGTGCTGGGTAAAATGTAAAGCATAAGTAATTAAAGTTGTTTGTTGTATAGAGAGAGCTTCACAGTTCCTTATTCTTTTGCTGTGCCTAATGATGATAATACTAATCCTTATGACAGTTGAACTTGGTAAATCTAGCTGAACTTTACCACCCACTGCAGGTCCTGTGGCAGAACTTTGTGGACAAGAGCGGGAATTGGGACGGGCTTAATGGGGAAAAAAATCAAATGTTGAACCCACCCAAATCGCCAACAACAACAAAGTTTTCAGATGTGCAGGACTCTGCTCGGAGTCATTATCACACAGCGAGTTCGGCACAGAGCTGGCAGGAAGTCACACTCTGACCCAGTGACACACAGCATCAGTTTGAAGCTGGTGATCGACTTCAGCCCGACTTGTGTATGTCTTCCTGTGTTCCACGGCACTGAATGGAATCATCTGCGCGAGACACACACCTGCACTTTGTTACTTCATATCTGAACTTATTATAAAGTTGCTAAAGCATGCAGCACTACAACACAGAATTAATCACTGTTCTAAAGTATTGCGCCCAGAAGCCTTATTATAAAAATGTAAATGACCTTCAAGGCAACACATAACGATATTTATCATATCGTTAATACCTTCAGTTCTAAATGAAAAAATGTTTTCTTTGGTATGGGATGACTGTATGCCTGACCTAATGGGTAAATTGTTAAACACATGACCTATAAATGAGACGAAAAATAGCATCTCTGTTTCTTTCACCAACCATAATCAGCTCAATTGGTCATACATACAAAACATATAGATAAAACAGTGTTATTGGATATTTCAATATTGCAGAGATGTTCTGGCAAAGTAACCTGAGTATATGCCAGGATCAAACCATAGACTGACAGTTACAGCTAGAGCACAATAGATAGAGTACCCTTTATTCTATTATGTTTAAGGAGGTTTGACTACAAATTATTTTTTTTCTTTTTACTTTTTGATAAATAGCAAGACACCATGAGTCAATCACTTGCACACTTTCAGCACAATACAATTGAAAAAGATTTTACCTCTTTGTGTGGTGGTATTGAATGAGCCAAATACACGGAGGCATCATGATAAAATAACAGAAAATCATTACAGTTGCAAAAGAAAAGGAACCTTGTCAAACATATGTTTATAATAAATTGCAAAAAGCAATATGTTTCTAGGCTATACAACAAATCTGTGTGGGTGAGTGATTTGAGAGTCTCCTTATATCTCAATGAGATGTTTGAGCAAGTGCTCTGAATTAAACTAAATATGTGAAATGTTTGTCTTCTGTTATTAATATTTGAATGAAAATGCAGCAGAATTTCAGAAATGCCAAAGGAGAATCCAGAAATATGATTGAGCAAGCAGGTATGTAGAAGAGCACAAGGACTCCAAAACAAATCAGAAGATACAGCAGCTCTCCAATATTGTTTCCTATACTCAGCTACTTGGAAGACAGAAAAGAGGTAAAGAAGACATTTAAATAACCTGAAGTGACCACTATAAACACAGTAAGTACTGATGTCTGAATAATGCATGAATACCTGCACTATCAGCTGGCAAACTTAATTACTTTTATATATTTGAGTTCAGTACCAATTGTTCTGTTGGTTATGCATCTATTTAATGTCTAAAGGCCTGAAGAAAATGTAGTCAGGAGGTAAACGTTCACTACGTAGCTACCTTAGTTGAAATAAATGTTTTGCCAATTTGCCAGCAAGTAATTAAATCTGAAAGCCCTGTACACATCCATCAATGAAGTTTAAATCGGTTTTGAGTGACTTTTTCTTTGATGCTTGCAACTCAAGCCACACGCAAAATAAAACAGGGACACACTGTACAGCACAGTGGGAGCACAGCTGTACATGCATGACCACTGAATGCAATTTTGTGTGTCCCAATATCATTGTACACTATACATATTTTTTTTTATTTTTTAAATGTTAAGTCTCCATCCTGACTTAAGTTCACAATGAAGTCGATCCCAAGAAGAGTCGATTGACTGATTCCAAGCATTGAAAACTAAAAGTTGATTCCACACATCGAAAATGATTCACACAGACAAAATTAATTTAGCATTAGAGTGTTTCAGTTTGAACTGCAGCTGAGACATACAGTCCCCTGGAAGTATTGAAATGGCAAGGCCAATTCTTTTGTTTTTGCTACACACTGAAGATTTGGGTTTGAGATCAGAAGATGAGTATGAGACGATAGATCGGAATTTCAGGTTTCATTTACTGATATTTACATCTAGATGTGTTAAACAACATAGAACATGGAACCAATTTTCAATTTCAATTTTATTTGTATAGTGATTTTAACGATGGACATTGTCGCAAAGCAGCTTTACAGAAATATATAAATTCAGAATATAAATTTTAAATTTATGAATTTATCCCTAATGAACATGCCAGAGGTGATGGTGGCAAGGAAAAACTCCCTGAGATGATATGAGAAAGAAACCTTGAAAGGAACCAGACTCAAAAAGGAACCCATCATCATCTGGGTGACACCGGATAGTGTGGTTATAAATAATTACCTTCTAAACTGTATACTATATGGTCAAAAAGTGAAATTGTGTAACCAAAAAAGTTCATTATAGTTTACACATGAAGTCTATTTTGTTGAAGTTATCAACTGTACACTGATGGAGATGCGAGTGCAAAACTTGTTCGTGGGAATTGCAGTCCTAAAGCTACCAAAGCATTTATAGTCCTAAGCCATCGTAGCAAAACTGTTCATATCAGTTGAAGTCCAAAGCCATCTTCATTGTTTCTAAGTGGTCTGTCCATGTAGGGCCATCCTCAGCAGCAGAGAGTGGTTTCCAAATGATGAGAAATCTAACCAGAAGTAAGGCATCAGTATGGATCAGGCACATCTGGAGAGCAGAAGGGGCCAGGATCACTGTTATCTGGTGGGAGGGAGAGAGATAGATTGTTAGGTATGCTAATTGTCACGTAATGGTTAAATAATATGTACAGAGTGCAAGCAGGGACTCTGGCAAGACTAGATATGACAGCATAACTAAAAGAGAGGGTTAAGGTCTGGTGATTGACTTGGCCAGTCTAACACTTTCCATTTTTTTCCCCTGATGAAGTTCTTTGTTGTGTTGGCAGTGTGTTTTGGTTCATTGTCTTGCTGCATGATGAAGGTCCTCCCAATTAGACTGAATGCATTTCTCTGTAAATTGGCAGACAGAAAGTTTCTGTAGACTTCTGAATTCATTCTGCTGCTACCATCATGAATTACATCATCAAAAAAGATGAGTGAGCCCATTCCAGAAGAAGCCATGCAAGCCCATGCCATGACACTACCCAAGAGTTATTACCTCACTACCTCAGAGCTATTCAGAGCTATTAAGGAATCAATGTAACAGGGCACACCTGGGCAACAAGAAACATCTGTCAGTCAAATGTTACACTAATTTTTGATCACTTGAAAAATGGGTGGGTTTAAACAAAAGGTGCCATGTTCTAAGTTGTTTAATATATCTAGATGTAAATATCATGAAATGAAAGCTGAAATCTTTATCTATCATCTCATGTTCATCTTTTGATCTCAAATCCAAAGGTTTCAGTGTATAGCAAAAACAAAAGAATTGACCTTGCCGTTCCAATACTTTTGGAGGGGACTGTATTCCTACAACTTAGCCAAGATTTACACTCCTGGGATCAAGATCATTAAATCACGCCCACAAATTAATAACATGAGGGAAAGAGACTTCACAATAGATATGTTTCCATCCAAGGTTTTTTTTGCGAAAAATTTCACGTGTCGACATTATCTTTTTTTGTGTAACTTTATTGCGTAAATTCTAAGTCGATACTTCAAATGTTGTGAAAAAATAGTTTGGAAACAGTTTTTGTTGAGAAAAATGGCATTCGCAAAAAAAATGTGCGTTCCATCCAGCACACTGTAAACCTGTGGCACAAGATGCGCCAAGGAATTACAGTATGCAGTTTCATTGGCCTCTGCTACATTCAGCAGCCCGATATAATGCTGCAATAATTTTTCTTTAATAGCTGTGCACACAGCATAAGCACATCGATGGACGGTCATTTTACTAACCCCGAAAGTTTCCCCCACTACTCTGTGCTCGGTGCAGGTTGCCAGCTTGAACAGGGCAATGGCAATCCCCTTTCAGGTCAGAACCAGTGGTCGGTGGCAACCTGCAATGGGCACAGCTCTCCACCACTACCTCCCAGACCCATGGGCTTCGTCGCATAAGGGCAGTTACTTGGAGCCCTATCAGACGAGCAACTGCTCCATTCTGATGTCGTCTTCTGATAGTTCGTACAACTGCAATTATTTGTAAAATTTGTGTAAAATTAAACTGGCAAATTTCATTTAATTGTTTCGATACTCTCTCCATTTTACAAATATTTGAGGACATGAGGGACACAAAAGGTACAAAATTTGCGATATCCACAAAATTATGTATGGAAACGGCTCAAGGGCAGATTATTTTTGTGATACACCAAAACTTACGCGACAGTTTTTTTAGGATGACATCACCACGCACACCATTTTATCGGTAAAATGCCAATTGGATGGAAACAGGCGGGAGACAGCAAATTTCACTTTGTCGATAACAGAAACATGAAAAAAGTGGATCAAAACTTGGCAAATGAGGCAACAGACAGGTTTAAATAGATAAACTAATTAGAAGGTAGCTAACTGGAAACAAGTGAACAGTAATGACACACTAGGGCAATAAAACTATCAAAAGACAGGGCTGAAACAGGACTAGAATCAAAACAAAACTCACATGGAACAAAACACAGAAGTGCTGAATCACGCTGGAAGCAACTCAGCATGTGCTGAAAACCATAGCGCATGGTGAAGGGGGATTTACATGACAGTTATGCCTTTATGGTATTCTTAGACCATAGCCAATTTGTACTAGTGTGAGGTTATTTACATTTACATTTACATTTGTGGCATTTGGCAGACGCCCTTATCCAGAGCAACTTACAATAGTGCTTTGAAGTCTACCAAAAATACATTCTGATATTGGCTCACTAGGTCACAAACTACGAATACCCTCAGTCCAAAACTCTGTTGGGGAGGTAATAGACAAGTGCTCAGACAATACTTTTTTTTTTTTTTTTTGGTAAGTGCTAACTTAAGTACTTTATGAAGAGGTAAGTCTTTAGACATCATTTGAAGACTGCCAGTGACTCAGCTGTTCGGACATCTAGGGGAAGTTCATTCCACCACCTTGGTGCCAGAACAGAGAAGAGTCTCGATGCATGCCTTCCTTGTACCCTGAGAGATGGTGGGACCAGTCGAGCAGTGCTAGAGGATCGGAGGGAGTGTGGTGTCGTGCGAGGTGTGATAAGTGCTTTGAGATAAGTGGGTGCTGGTCCGTTTTTGGCTTTGTAGGCAAGCATCAGTGTTTTAAATCTGATGCGGGCAGCAACAGGAAGCCAGTGGAGAGAGTGTAGCAATGGGGTGGTGTGGGAAAATTTAGGAAGGTTGAAAACCAGTCCTGCAGCTGCATTTTGGATCAGTTGCAGAGGACGAATGGCGCTCAGAGGCAGACCTGCCAGGAGTGAGTTGCAGTAGTCCAGTCTTGAAATGACAAGGAACTGAACAAGCACCTGTGTGGCCTGTGTGGAAAGAAATGGACGAATTCTTCTGATGTTATAAAGGAGAAATCGACATGAGTGTGTCAGATTAGCAATGTGAGAGGAGAAGGGCAGTTGATTGTCCATGGTTACCCCAAGCTTGCATGCTGTAACCGAAGGCGAGATCAGAGAATTGTCTAGGGAGATTGCAAGATCCTGAGATGGGGATGAATCACCTGGGATGAACAGCAGTTCAGTTTTGGTGGGATTAAGGTTATGTTTTTCTATAAAGACTGAGTGCACTTATGTAAATTGTTGGCTGCCCACATCGGGCCAATCTTGCCGATGTGCAAATGTTCAGTGGCCTGATATGGGCTGCCTGTATCAGGCAAATGTGGGCTGCCCATATCAGGCAAACTTTGGCTGCCTGTATTGGGTAAACGCTGTGGGGCCAACGTCACACCGTTGTGCAAATCCCCAATGGCCTGTTGCGGGCAGCCTACCCTGGCCATCATCCTGAAAACAATTTGAGATAAGTAACAGAATTTTTTATATTAATTAAATAAATTAAAAAATAAATTTTTAACATCAAATAATATAGAATCAATCATTTATTTTTAAATCTATGAGAAACAAATAGTTAAGTGCACCAATTTAGCCCATTTACATATTATGTGGTATTCTGTCCAATTTGTTTCATATATAACTATACTTAAATAAATTATAATCTGTTTGATAACAACAAATATTTTAATGAATCAGCTTTTTTTCATGTTTAAATTGTACAGTGCCACATGATGTCTGCTGTATCTAACTGACCTTAAATGAAAATAATGATTTTTTTTACAATTATCAGGAAAATAGTTAATGTTTTATTTAATGCATATTAAATGTGTGCTAGAAATTTTTTATTTTGTTTTTTAAATAACTTTCACAGAGAAAGTACTATTATAACTTTTTTTGTAATTATTATAGCTTAACTAAGCCTAGTTTGTTCCTTTCAAACCCACTTCAATGGGTTTAAATGAAACACTCTTCCTTTTAGAACACTGATTCATTGCCTAAAGATGACTAATCACACCACTTTAATTTTATTATTTTGCCTTATTGGTAGTGCCAGTGTTAAGGATGAAGACTGGAAGTCATTTAGGGTGAGAGTGAAGGTGTAGAGGAATCACAGGGAAAGCAGACCTGCTTAAGTTTAGCTATATAAAGAGGAAATTTTTAGACTGTCTGCAGGTAGCCTGCAAAAAACAAAAGTTGCGATTTGTTGAGATTTTCTGAACATAAAGGTCACTCAAATTAACAAAAAAAAAAAACAGAAAATAATAGTCCGTAATGCAGGACTGTAGTGGCCAAAGGGACTGTGATGTTCACAAAATCTTTGACAAAAATGCAGAAGATGAGAAAAGGAAGTTCATTCTCTGCAAGTACTGTACTTTTTTTTATCCAAGTGAAGGCCTTACAAACTGAAAACTGTGAAATCGACTGAAAACAGTGAAATGAATGAAGTTAAAAATGACACAAAACAAAATCTATTCCTGGTTGAGTTTGGTACAAGATAAAATCTTTTTCTTACTAATGTTTTTACTGTTGGCTTGATTGGGGTTGGACCATCAGAATGAATGGACTGATGTTCATGTTTGTGGTGCGTTGTGTACCATTCAAGCCCATGTCAGACAAATTTCAGTATTTTTATATTTTAGATTTTAAAAGGTGTGTGAATTAATTAATAAAACTTTATGTAAGACACAGTTTTTTTTACATTAACAGTATGTATGCCATAAAAATCGAACCAATATAAAGATATCTGAAAATAGATTTTGGTGGGCTTAATGGGTACACTTACCAAATAAACAAAATAAATATTTATTTAAAAAAAACAGCAGATTGTCTTTAAATTAAGCAATATTTTGCATTGAACCAGATTAGACTAATAATATACTGTATACATAGATAAAAAGATATGTATAAATAGAAGATTATAAATTGCATCGGTTATGAACAAATTCTTAAGGTGTGGGATTTTTTTTTTTTGGATTAACTCTTGCATGGGGGGCTTTTTCCAAAAAATTGCTGGGAACAGGCCCAGACCTAATCCATCGCCTCATATGCTATGATTTAACTGGTGTGAAACTCCCGTCAATCATGTGTATTTTCTCCAACAATGTTGTGAATTATGTTTGGGAGGCTGAATATTTTTTCTGCCTTGAGTGAATCCTATAAGAAGAAAGTGTGGGTGGAAGAACCCCGCAGTGGTCCCGCATGGGATTCGTGTGGGCATCCCAAAATGTGGGCTGCCCACAGGCAACACGAATTGGGCCATTTTGGGATTCGTATGGGTTACCCCTTGCCCACACTGCCCACACCTTGCCCGTAAAGGGCCCACATGGGCATTTTTGTTTGATAGCTAGTTTCTTTTTTAGTTATCTTAATAAGTTTGTTAGTGCCATTTTCCCTCATGGTATAATTTTACTTTTTAACAGTTGTATAATCATTTGTGGTCAGTACTGTGAAATACATTAGCTGGCTGACTAAGGTACATAAGAATCAGACAACATTCACTGTAGTTGTTCAAATACATTAGCTTGTTTCTTACTTACAGTTAGCTGGAAGTGCTGGTTGTTCTTTATATGAAGCAGCCAGGGTGTCAGACTTGAGGCATTTTTCGTTCAAAGTGATCATTCGCAGGGTGCATTTGTCCTTCAGAAACTTCTCATAGAATTTGCTACACTCTATTCCAAAATTTACCTGAACAAAAAGCATGGCCTTCATTGTTGTAACATTCTGACAGGATTTTTCTGGGGTCCACATAGCATTTGTTAGTGAAAAAAAAACAAGCACAACTGGAGCTGACATTCCAGGTGTAAAAAAAAAAAAAAAGAACTGTACGGCTTTAAACAGAGTGCAGTAGCCAAAGCTATCCTTGTCCATTTTGCACAAAATCTCTTCCCATCTGTCAGAGATGGCAGTATTTTGTTTATTCCACTCAGGAATGCTTCATCTGATCACTTCTTTTGCATTGGTATATTTGTCAAAAACTGCATTTTCATCAATCACACAGAGCTGGTATTCTTGAACTGAAGTAGGAAAGGCTGTCCTGAATCTTGCTCCACAGTGGGTGCTCCCAAGCAAGGCCCACTCCAGCTTCTCATTGCATTCCAACAATCCGGTCCAATGGTCCAGGTACTCGAGAACAGTTGAATAAAATGTGTCAACAGGACTGAAGAAGTCTTCTGCTCTGATGTTGCCAGCCTCAACCAAACTGCCCAACTGTGTCTGAATGTCAGTTGTGACAAATTTTTAAATTATTTAATTAAAAATACAATTTTTCAATTAACATGCATTTGAGATTACAAATGTGCTGTGAAACCTCAGTGACAGAGATGTTGTTCCTCTCAATAATACATCCAGTATGCTTAAATGTAGCTGTCTGCTGTATAGCAAAAGAAATCCACAACTTTGTGCATGGATCAGTGAAAAACTGTCTTAACATAGTGGAATACTTGTGAGATTAATTATGCCTTTAGTCCATCAAACAGCAGTAAAATTCTCTTAAGAGCAGGCCCGAAAGAGAAAAGAGAGAAAGCTTGTGCTGCAATGTTGTAAAAGGTTAGCTTACTCAACCTGAGCAAAATCCAAAAGTCTTTTAGCTCCTCATTGCACACTGTGTAGACGTGGAAGTACTTGTAAACTTTCAGTGTAAAACTGTCCAAATCAATCCGAAGACAATTGTGTACTATAGGAGTAGCATATCCTATGCCAAAAATGTCTTTTCCCAGTTTCCCTTGAAGCTTTCTCTAAATTGCTGCCAGAATTTGTATTTGTGCTGTCTGTCCAACAAGCTTTTCACTGAGAGAATGCTTCTCGATCAGTGTTGGCAGATATTCCACTTGCGAATCCAGTGTCTCCAGGCAAAGAAGCAAATTCTATAATTTTAGTGTTTACTCCACTTGATGGTAGAAAATAATGCACTAATATGGGGAAGAGTTTAATGGTTTTGTGGTTTGATGCATCAACACTTATAGTGATGAACACTTTTTTTAATCACTGTGAACTTCTTCCTCCAGCAACTGAGCTAGCCCATTGCAGACAATGGCCTCAGAGTTGGTGCAAGCGCAAGCAAACTTAGCATGGTACACCTTTTCTGATGACATTTTCTTACTAATACAGAGTGAGGCTAAATCTAGTTAGTCATACCAATGTATTGCGGCTGATAACTGGCTGAATTATATTAGGCATTTTGCAAAATCAGCAAATGTGATTGGCCAAGTTATGGTTAGACGTGTACACAGACAACCTATATGCATAATTGGTGTGTCCCTTTATTGCATGAATGCAAGCGTCTTCGGCAGCGTTTTTTTTTTTTTGTTTGTTTTTTTTTCCACAAATCAATTTGTCATTGCCTTTGACATATGGGACAAATGTACGTCCTTTAAAAATAAGTTGGGATACAGGTTGAAATACGGAATTGTCCCAGGAAAATGGGACATCAAAACTAGTCAGTGAACGTTGCACTGAGCTAAATGAAGTTGCTGTAGCCATGGCAATGTCAGGTATGAGTGCCCTGGCATTCATTTAATCATGTAATCTAACTTGGGCAACTCTATCAATCCAATTATAATAATGAAATCTGTCATGGGACATACTGTACCTGGCTTACTTTAAGCCATTCTGTAGCTGGATTACTTTCCAGGTGCTTAAATTAAACAGAACCTACTTTACAAATTAATACCAAACATGGCTGTAATCCATATTTTGCTTAGATAATTTTTGCTAGTCATTTCACGTAGCCATATTATACTGAGGAATTTTTTTTTAACCATTTCTAGGGGATCTGGTTTAACTAAATGTTTAAAAGCACCACTAAATATTATACATCATTAGTATATATGGCCAATTAATGTCAATGCTAACTTGCTAGCCAATATATTATGTTAATTTTATTTATGCAATCATAAACAGTACTTGTCCTACATGTTACCACTGCTAAAATAGTATTTAAAACAAAAATTGCATGTTTTTGTACCTTTGAGTGATCACAGTGAAGAAAAACTTTTTTATGGTCATCCGAGACATGTTCCCTGACCAGTTTGTTCATGCACACACATTTTTTATGCTATACTACTCACCCCACCCACCAACTGTTTCCGTGCATGTCTGTTATTTCACGACACTACAGCACAGTTTGTGACATTTTGAAATAACTCATACACTGTACATAAAAATATATTAACTCTGTTATTATATTTTTATCTGTAATATTAACAGCATCAATTACTACAGCAAAGTCTCTTTTAGTAACTGGAATATTGTACTGATTTAAAAAAAATCTGAATAAAAATAAAACGTTTGTATATGGAAATTAGATAGCTTAATTTGTAGTTTGGATATGTTGTAATTACCTAATGAAAAGACTGGAGACCCCTCACTTTGAATACAAAATTATAAATAGTATTCCATATGAAGTAAGAGCTAGATGAAAATTCTCTTAATCAGTTAATCTTAAATGTATTTCAAGGAAGCAAAATGGCAGAAGTTTATACCACCATACTCAATCCTATTTATAATAACAGGTTTTTAACATTATGCCTTTTACATTATGATGAAAGTTCTTATTGCGGGGTTTGCATTTGTACGTTTTAACCTTGACACTCAAGTTTCATAATGTGATGTTTTTGCTGATTGAAATGAGCCGTAAACGATTAATGCATGTGCGGAGGAAATCGGGTAGGGGACATGCACCCGATGACCACTCAAAATGTGCTGTAAGGTGGTGAAATTACGCACATGTTCAGTACAGACCGGGTAAATGTAAAACATAATAAAATGTGTACCCATGTGTAACAGTGGTTTCATTCTGGATGGGATGCCAGTCCCTCACAGGGCACTGTACACACATTCACACGCATATGCCAATTTAAATTAGCCAGTCCAGTTACTGCCAAGTTCCCTTTCGATACTACACTCGTACTGCATCGCTAGACGCTATGGGGAAAACTCCTTTTTCTCCGATGACTGAAGCCTACAATCACGCAGTGAAACTGCACAGCCATTGGTTCGTGCAGTGCAATAAAGCAAACCAATGGCTCGGCAGCGGAACTGCACGCGCCTATGGCAAGGAAGCCCGCCAGGATGGGTGGAGCCATCTGGCTATATAAGCGGGCATTGTGCCATAGGATCTCAGACCAATTCTCCTTCAGCGACGAAGATCTTCTCTCCGCTGAGCTACGAGACTTGAAGCCGCTCGCCGTTGACACGCTTCGCTGCGGACAAGAGCTACTCGCCTGTGCCGTCCCGTTGTTCCCGCCGAGCTTCGAGCCGCCGTCAGCATCAGGCGCAGATTCCAGCTCGTCCCCTGCCACCATCCGGCGAGCTAAAAGAGCAAAAAGAGCTAAAAGAGCCTTTTTTCTCTAAAAGAGCTTTTCTTCCTCTAAAAGAGCAAAGCGGCGTTGTTACAAATGCCGCGCTGCCGTTGCAGCTCGTGCAGAACCGCCCTGCACGCTGACGACGTCCACTCAGAGTGCGTTTCCTCAGCGGGGCAGAGAGGCTCAGCGCCCGGCTGCAAGCGAGCTCACGCCGGCTCAGACCCCGCGTGCCTAGCTCTCGCCGTGCAGAGAGGATTCTCCTGTCCTCTTTGAGCGCCCGGACCAGCGTCCCTCGGCTGATGCGAGCGATATGGTTTCGTTCGGCGCGATCGAGGACGAACTGCTAGACGACAGCATGTCTCTAGCAGCGTCAGACGCGGAGGATATTTCAGGTTCTTCCTTCGACCCCGCCCCTCTGCCGTCTACGGATCCCAGCGTCACCAAGATGGGGAGGGACGCCGAGCTCTTCCGCGTCCTCTCTAAAGCGGTGGAAGAGCTGGGATTAGAGTGGTCCACGCCGGAGGAGCCCACTCGGAGCCGTCTGGACGAATGGTTCCTGCCGGGGCGCTGTCAGGCCCCTCGTCAGCGAGCCGCGCCTTTTTTTCCAGAGGTCCACGACGAGCTCACGAAGTCGTGGCACGCTCCCTACTCGGCTCGCCTTCGCATGTCCGTTTCTTCCGCGTTCTCCACGGTCGACGGCGTGGACGAAAAGGGCTATGAGAGACTACCTCCGCTGGATGAGTCAGTGGCCGACACACACAATGTCTGCCCTTGCTGGACGAGCTTACTCCTCCGCCGGGCAGGCAGCCTCAGCTCTGCACTCCATGGCCGTGCTCCAGGTCTTTCAGGCCAAACTTCTCCAAATTATGGACGAGTCGGGGCCCGATCCTGCGGCTTTAAAGGAGCTGGCCCTTCGAGTGACGAAGGCGACGGCTCAGGCCATCGGGAGGTCAATGGCCAATTTAGTGGTGTTGGAGCGCCACTTATGGCTGAACCTGACGGAGATCAAAGAGGCAGACAAGGTTCCTTTCCTCGACTCTCCGGTTTCTCCCATGGGGCTGTTTGGACCCGCCGTCGAAGGGTTTGCTGAGCGTTTTACTGCTGCACAGAAGTCGTCCCAGGCATTGCGACACTTCTTGCCAAAGCGCTCAAGCTCTGCGAGCATCACCAGTTGCCCCAAACCTGCTCCAATGCAGCAGCCGGCTAGACCCGCGCCTGCGCCTGCTCAGCCTACTCAAAAGCCTGAGCCTCCGCAGCGCTCCCGCTCGGCCAGACGCCACTCATTTCTGAGACCCCAAGGACCCCGGCCCAAGCTGACGCTGGATCCTGCGCCTCGGGCGTCGTCCTGATCTACCAGACAGGAAGAGGAGGGGGCGAAGTCTCGCCATGGCCAGACCACCCCCCAAACGATCTCTGTTATGCCCCCAAGCACCCCGTTCTATTCTGGGTGCCGGTGGCAGTGGGTTTGTAAATGCTGTTGTGGACACTGGGCCTGTTCTGAAAGCGCCCACACAAACAGCCGCTGTTATAGCGAGAAAAATAAAACGCAAACATTTTCAGACAGAGAGCAAATTTCCTCTTCCACTTATAACGAGTGTCAGGTCCCCTCACGGCGATCTGCCACTCGAACCAATCCAACCCCTCGCCACACGGGCAGAGGCCTGGCAGGCCATCCCCGGAGTGTCAGATTGGGTTTTGGGGATTATAAAACGAGGTTACTCACTCCAGTTCGCTCGAAGACCCCCGCGATTCAGTGGTGTGGTTCTCACCTTAGTGCAGAGCAAGGACGCTCATGTCCTACGCTCCGAGGTGATGGCCTTACTGGCGAAGGGTGCCGTAGAAATGGTCCCGCCAGTGCAGAGCGAGTCAGGATTCTGCAGCCATTACTTCCTCGTCCCCAAAAAGGGTGGCGGCCTTCGGCCCATCCTTGATCTCAGACACCTGAACCGCGCGCTCATGAAGCGGCCGTTCAGGATGACTACTTTGAATCAGATCCTCTCGCAAATACGCCCAGGGGACTGGTTCTTTTCTCTGGATCTGAAGGACGCATACTTTCACATCCAGGTAGCCCCCCAGCACAGACGATTCTTGAGATTCCTGCCCTTCTGACTGTCCCTGGCTCCTCGCACTTTTACGAAGTGCATAGATGCGGCTCTTTCCCCTCTAAGACAGAAAGGAATCCGCATTCTGAATTACCTTGACGACTGGCTCATCTTAGCCCAGTCAGAGGCCGAGCTAGTGTCCCACAGATCCCTCCTCCTCAGCCACTTGGAGTGCCTAGGACTCAGGGTCAATTTCGCCAAGAGCTCACTGTCCCCCAGCCAACGAACTTCGTTCCTGGGGGCAGTTTTCGACTCAGCCCGCATGAGGGCGGCAGTTGCGCCAGAACGTGCGCTAGCCATACAGCAGCTCGTGGCCTCCTTCAAATTGGAGCCCTTCGCCCCCTCAAAACGTTTCAAAGGATGCTAGGCCTTATGGCCTCCACATCACCAGTACTACGGTTGGGCCTGCTTCGCATGAGACCCCTTCAGTACTGGCTGAAACCACAAGTGCCCTGTCCACGAGACGCCTCTATGCCCTTAAATGGTCGGTCTTCTCTGCCTGGTGTGCAACCCGTGGCGAAGACTCTATTTCCTGCAACATATCAGTGATATTGTCCTTTCTACAAGAGCTGTTGGACAAGGGTCGCTCCCCTTCCACGCTCAAGGTCTATATAGCAGCTATAGCAGCTTCCCATGCTCCTATAGCAGGACAGTCTGTGGGCCGGGACAACCTAATTGTTCATTTCCTGAGGGGTTCCAGGAGGCTTAATCTGCCCCAGCCCCCTACCGTCCCTGCATGGGACCTACCCACGGTCCTGAGGGCCCTCAAGGGGTCCCCTTTCGAGCCGCTACAGTCTGTGGACCTAAAAACCCTATCATTAAAGACCACCCTGCTACTGGCATTAGCATCGGTCAAACGAGTAGGTGACTTACAGGCGCTCTCGGTGAGCCCTGCCTGCCTCGAGTTTGGGCCTAACGACTCCAAAGTCGTCCTAAAGCCGAGGCATGGTTACGTTCCTAAGGTGCTCTACACCCCGTTTAGAGCACAGGTTATCACTCTCTCGGCGCTTCCTCCATCGGCGGAAGACCCGGAGTTGAACCTTCTCTGCCCTGTCAGGGCGCTGAGAATTTACATCGAGCATTCCGCTCCATTCAGGCAGTCGGAACAACTCTTTGTGGCAGCCGCACCAAAGGGTCTCCGGTCACAAAGCAGAGAATTCCTCGATGGCTAGTTGACGCTATTGCGCTGGCATACTCCTCCCTGGGCCTCCAAAGCCCCATAGGAGTTAGAGCCCATTCCACTCGGGGCGTGGCCTCGTCTTGGGCATGGTCTAGCAGGGTGTCCATGGCAGACATTTGTGCGGCGGCTGGCTGGGCCTCGCTGTCCACGTTCGCTAGGTTCTATAGCCTGGACGTTCCGGCCTTGCAGGCTCGGATCCTTTCTGCCTGAGGGGCATGCGCCTGTTTATGACAGGCGTATTCCTTGTGCGTTCTTGGCCCTTTCTAAAAAGTGCTGAGACGACACAGGATTATTTTGGAATGATTATCTTAGGCTGGGCTGTCCTCGGTGAGTTCAGCCCTCCTGCCTCCTGCGGGTTTCACCCTTCTTAAACTGGTCCCTCTGAGCCTTATTGCTCAAGGCCAGTTCATGCCAATCGTTCCACTTTCATGGCACGGCGTGATTGTATTGGTTCCCCATAGCGTCTAGCGACGCAGTACGAGTGTAGTATCGAAAGGGAAAGTACTCGGTTACTAATGTAACCTCGGTTCCCTGAGATACGGGAACGAGGACTGCATTGCAGGCCGTGCCATGACGTTGCACAACTCAGAGTCGTCGCTTCAGTCGATTTGACCTGAGATCCTATGGCGCTATGCCCGCTTATATAGCCAGATGGCTCCGCCCATCCTGGCGGGCTTCCTTGCCATAGGCGCGTGCAGTTCCACTGCCGAGCCATTGGTTCGCTTTACTGCACTGCACGAACCAATGGCCGTGCAGTTTCACTGCGTGATTGTAAAGGCTTCAGTCATCAGAGTAAAAGGAGTTTTCCCCATAGCGTCTAGCGACGCAGTACTCGTTCCCGTATCTCAGGGAACCGAGGTTACGTTAGTAACCGAGTACGTTTTTTGGAGGTGGGAGGAAACTAGAGAACCCAGTAAGTGGATTCTCTATATGTAAAATGCCCTAGGTGTGAATGAGTGCGTGCTGCGTGTGTGTGTGCGTGCATGCACACTGCCCTGTGATGGAGGGTGTATTCTCTCCCCATGCCCAGTGTTCCCAAAATAGAGTCCGGATCCACTGCAGTTTTGACTAGGATGAAGTGGTTACTGTTCGTGAGTCTAGTTTTGCTCCACTTAGTCCTGCATATTCTATATGGGGAAAATGGGAAAATTGGAAATGTATTCAGTTTTGTGTATCATTACACACCTATTTATGTATTCCATATTCTAGTTATTGTTTATAATTTTACAGGTTGTGTTGAGCTAGACTGATGGATAAAGTAATGTGGGATGGGTTTCATTACAGGTTCTGCAGTTACATTAATATCACTACTACTTTGCGGTCCCTCACTGTAGTGCTGCCATACCACACAGTGATGCAGCTGGTCAAGACGCTCTCAACAACACAGCTGTAGAAGTTGTTGAGGATCTTAGGCGACATGCCAAACTTCCTCAGCCTCCTCAGGAAGTACAGCCGCTGTTGTGCTTTCTTAACCAGCTGGGTGGTGTTGAGTGTCCAGGTGAGGTCCTTGCTGATGTGGACCCCCAAATATTTAAAGCTGCTTACCCTCTCCACTTCAAGCTCTCGGATAAACAGTGGCTGGTGAGTTCTCCTCTCTTTCTTCATGTCCACTATCATCTCCTTTGTCTTGTCCGTGTTGAGGGTGAGGTTGTTGTCCTCACACCATGTCACAAGACTGGCCACCTCCCTCCTGTAGGCCGCTTCATCTCCGCCAGTGATCTGTCCTATCACTGCGGTGTCGTCAGCAAACTTCACGATGATGTTGTCCTTGTGGGAGGCGACACAGTCATGTGTGAACAGTGTGTAGAGGATGGGACTGAGAACACACCCCTGTGGGGTGCCAGTGTTTGTTATGATGGTGTCTGAAGTCCTATTTCCAATCCTGACACACTGCGGTCTGCCAGTCAGGAAATCTAGGAGCCAGTCGCAGAGTGTGGGGTGTAGTCCAAGTGCAAACAGTTTGTGGGTGAGTTTATGGGGGATGACCGTGTTGAAGGCGGAACTGTAGTCGATAAAGAGCATCCTGATGTAGGTGTCCTTATCTTCCAGGTGAGAGAGGGAAATATGGAGGGCAGCAGCAATGGCGTCTGATGTGGACCTGTTGGTCCGGTACGCATACTGCAGGGGGTCCAAAGTGTCTGGCATGCTGCTCTGAATGTGGGTCAGCACCACTCTCTCAAAACACTTCATAATGATTGGAGTGAGTGCTACTGGCCTGTAGTCATTCAGACAGGTTGGGGGGTTCTTCTTGGGAAGGGGGATGATAGTTGTGGTTTTGAAGCAGGTTGGGACGGTGTTTTGACTGAGGGAGAGTTTAAAGATGGAAGTGAGTACATCAGCCAGTTCTGTAGCACAAGCTCTGAGGGCCCGCCCAGGAATGTTGTCTGGCCCTGCTGCCTTGCAGGGGTTGATCTTCCTCAGTGCCTTGTGTACCACAGCTGATGAGACAGTAGGAGGGGGGGAGGGGGGTTGGGTGGTCCGAGTGTGTGTGTGTGTCCTCTCTGTGTCGACGCTGGAGGTCTCGAAGCGGGCGTAGAAAGTGTTGAGGTCATCTGGCAGGCTGTCTGAAAGGCTGATAGTAGTGTTCGTGGTGGTCTTGTAGTCTGTGATGTGCTGCAGGCCTTGCCACATCCTTCCGGCGTCGGCAGTAGAGTAGAAGCTGTCCAGCTTCTCTTTGTACAGTCTTTTAGCCGCTGTAATGGCTCTTCTCAGTCCGTACTTTGCAGCTTTGTACTCTGTCTCGTTGCCTGTTGTAAATGCAACAGATTGAGCACGCAGCATGTGGCGTACCTGACTGTTTATCCAGGGCTTCTGATTGGGGAACTTCCTGACTTGTATGGTGGGTACGATGTTATCAACACAAGTGCTAATGTACCCAGTCACATACTCAGCATAATCCTGTATGCAGACAGAAGAGTCCTCCAGAGTGGCTGCAGCTTTAAACACATCCCAGTCCGTCAGAGCAAAACAGTCC
>CM040469.1:16107560-16130286 GCA_022758105.1 Pangasianodon gigas
AATGGAGGAACTCTGTAAAAAATGGCTGTAATTCCTAAACGGTTAATGCAATATTTTTGTTAAACCCCTTGAATTAAAGCTGAAAGTCTACGCTTCAGTCACATCTTGACTGCTTAATTTCAAATCCACTGTGGTGGTGTACAGAGGCAAAATTACCAAAACTGTGTCACTGTCCCAATATTTATGGACCTGACTGTATGTGTGTGTATGTATATATATGTATATATGTATAAACACACGCACACACACACATAGTTTTAAATCACTGTGTTTGTGTGACTGAAGACAATCAATGTATGTTAATGTAAAAACATTATGACACATCTAATATGTTATAAGTGAGGACAAGCTTGTTAATTAACAAACATAGTGGTTGTTAATTACATAGATACACACATACATAGATAGTGGTCTCAGCTTAGCGCTTAGCCATCATAAGAATTAATATTGTGCGTACAACAGTACCACCGAGCTAATGAAAACATTAGCATTACCTTGTAAATAACATTGGTACCAATCTTAGAAAAGCATCAAATATTAAAATAAAATAAGCTGTCCTGCCCCAAGAGCAGCATTACATTACACCACACTAACACTAACCACTGGAAATAATATTGCTCTCAGAACAGTATCCTGCCCCAAGACCCTACATCAAATTAATGCTAACCACTGGAATTAATAATATTCGCAGAACTGTTTTCTTTGTAGAAAAACTAAGCAAAACAGTGGCTCAGCTACAGCTAACAGCTATACACACCACAGAACACATTCGATTTCGGCTTTCTGTCACTCCAGCACCAGTCTCTCGACTTCACTCCCTCAGATTTGAGTCATTATCATCCAAACTTGTGTCGGTGCTTCAGTCAGCTGGAACCCAACACGTTCCATGGTGAGAAGAGCTGTTATGATGCTACCTAAGCTAATGCTAATATCTTGGACCCCACCTCCTCTGTGATTTGATTGGTTATCTCTCTGAACATATTTGTGTAAGTGAAACTTCCATCAGTGCTTTTTTCAAGAAGCACCGCCGTAATAAATATTACGGTTACATGTTCATCACGCATAATTCAAGAGGTTATGATTCATACCTTTTGTTAAATTATTTAGTGAAGGAAGGGATTGTGCTTGATATCGTAGTACAAGGTATTTTGTGCTTTACTGATTCTGACTTAAATCAGTCCTACATTGACAGTCTTTCGTTTCTACCAATTAAACTCATGGAACAAAAGAAAGGCTATTTCCCCCATTTCTGGAACACAGCAGAACATCAGAACTATGTAGGTCAATATCCCAACCCCAAATATTACAGTGTAGACAAGATGATGGCAAAAAACAAGGAAGAATTTTTCAAGTGGTACAGAACAGTGTCTAGCGAAGTCTTTCTTGAAAGAGATGAGTACTGCATACTGAGTACTGCGTAAACGACATCGACATTTTAAGAAAAGGGTGTCCAGAATTCTCCACGTAACTCCTATCATCCTCTCGAACACTCTACCCATACATGAAGCATGGGGAGGACTGAAAATCCATGAGCAGCCCTGCTCCAAGAGAAAATTTCTCTATTGCTTTGTCCCCAGGGTTGGAAGGAATTTTCTATTCGTGACAGGCCCCAACAAAATTTGTTCCTTAACCTAATGGTCTTGACTGGCCCACATACAGCAAAAAAAATCTTCTCAAGGCATTTATACAGCTTGAGGTGTTCATGGACACCATGGCTTCCACATGAATGCCACTGCTCAATAAACTGCCCACCTCTTGCAAGACCAACTCATGTACAGTGTGAGGACACAGTCCAAGGCCCAAACACGTCTAGGCCAAAATGTGTGATTGGAGGATCTGTGCTGAGTCTGTCTGCAGGTAAGTCACTCATTTTTTATACTTCACATCTGTTGCGGAGTTTATGGCAGGTAACACATTTGAAGATAAAGCTGCTTATACACCTCTTGGCACCCAGGATCAAAAACTTGCTGTGCAGATGGCACCGTCACTGATGTGACACCCTTGATGTGACACCCTTGATGTGATTTTTCATGGAAATGGAGGACAAGGAATGTTGCAATGTGGTGGGGTCTCTTGTCATGCCATCCAACATCTGATTCACCGATACGGCTTCCTACCCTTATTAAGCCATCCTTATTGATGAAAGAATTAAACAGCTTGAGAGGACTGTGTCCTGGAAGGCTTCTTTCCTCTCTGATATAGTGAAGCTTCTTTGCAATGGCTCCTTCTTGTGTGCTTCGGGTGATGATTATCTCCGCTCTTGTGTGAACATTAAATGAGCTTGATATGACAGAGATGCCAGCCTTTGCAATGACCTTGATGATCGTCTGCCCCTTTCTTGAACAGACAGACAATATGGACAAGGCATGCTATAGCACGCTTCAAAGACCTCCAGCTGGAGAAATGCTCGAATCATTTAGATCCAGTTTGATTACTTCTAATTGTAGTACTAAATGTTCCTACTTAAGGACGAGTCATATGTGAACTTCTTAGGCTGTACTAAGAATGCAGGCCTAGTGAGCCATGTTGTCTCCGAGTTGTGCTGCTGAAACAGATCTTGTAGCACAGTCAGCTGGGCTGTGTGCGGTGGGTATTCGTTGGACTCGATTGCTGACAAAGACATAGGATCTTCTCTTTTCACTGAAGATGTATCCCAAGACTACTTTACTAACCGTAAAGAAGCTGACAACATCTATTTGTTTCAATCTCTGTGATGAATTCCGCATTGTCGACAGCTAGCACATCAGCAGAAAGCTCTAGCCGTGGAATAGTGAGTTTTTGGCATGAAGCCACCTTTGCCTTACCCAGGATGAAACCTGAGTGATATAGTCTCCAGATGGATCCAAGACCTTCAAGTAGGCAACAGCAGCTATTGCTTGGACAGAAGTTTATGCAAATACACAAAGCTTTCTAAGTTTGGCCTCAGAACAGGAGATTTGTGAATAGGGTCTCTGCACATGAAAATGTTGAAGTTCCTGAAGGGAAGACTGCATTGAACAGGTAAAGTATCAGCACTAAAATCAAGATCCTTTAGATCACTGGCATGGTCCTCCACTGGAAAGGCATCCATAATTTCTCTGTTGTTGGAAACTATTTTGTGCAGCCAGAGGTTTGAACATGCCAGTATCTCCTGTGTTCTCTTCTAAAGATCAATAGCAGCACTAGCAGTGGGCACTGATTTTAGACCATCATCGACATAGAAGACTCTTTTGGCAAACTTCCTTGTTTTCTTCCTCCTGAGTGGCATGTCTGAGACCATAAATGGCCACAGCAGGTTAAGGGCTGTTCCCAAATACGTGCACCTTCACACAACACTCAATGACTTGGTTAATGAAGTCACTGTCTTCATACTAAAAGAATCGCAAGAAGTTCCTGTCCTTGGGTCTGACTACAAACCACTGGAACATCTGCTGTATGTCAGCCATGAAGGCGACAATGTCTTTGCTGAAATTAATAAGCACTCCAAGGAGGCTATTGTTGAGGTCTGGGCCCTTCAGCAAGACATCATTCAGAGAGACTTCATCACAGCGTGCACTTGAGTCAAAAATCATTCAGACTTTCTTTGGCTTTTTTGGATGATACACCCCAAAACTCCATATGTACCAGAACTCATCTTCTGAGTGGTGGAACTACTTCTGCATGTCCATTCTGGAACACTTTGCTCATGAATGTGAAGAACTGGTCTTTCATCTCAGGCTTTAAGCTAAAGGATCGTTGTAGTGACCTGAAACGATCTAAAACCTGAGCCTTGTTATTGGGAAGACAACGTCTTTGTGGTTTGAAAGGCAAAGGAGCCACCCAGATGTTGTCAGCATCTCTGTAAAGACCCTTCTCCATCATATTCAAGAAGATGCAATCTTCGAAAGAAGGAGCTATCTTATCATCTCTTGTCCTTTTGAATGCAGTATGTCCCGGATGATCTTCCTCAGTGGTGAACTGCATAGAATGGAGTTTGACAGTTAGCTTCACTGTATTTCTCCTTTATGATGTAGTGGTTGGGGCATGGTTTAAAGAGGGACTTACGACCATTCTGTAGTGCAGGTATGAAGAGCGTTCACAGTGTCTGGCTTACGTACAGCTCCCAGACAGAAGACTATGACCCACCCCAAGTCCAGTATTTGAGCAGTGATTTGCTCCCATACTTTGTGGATTCTTATAGTGTCCCTTCCATTTCACATCTTTGCCTGCTGACAAATTTCGCAAAAAAAGGAGAATGGTGGGAAAGGAACCTTGTGCTCTTCTTTGTATTTAGAGCCCTGTGTCATCCATTTTTCCTGTAGAGCAAAGTTCTCTTCACTTGTTTAATGCAGCAGTTGGGAAAAGGTAAAACTGAAAAAAATCCTTTCAGTACATTTAATCCAAGGAAAACAAAACTTAAGTAAATTGCAAATATAGCTACTGCAGATGACTGATACGTCCAGTACCATCACATTTCTTACTGCTTCAGAGTATATTGCTTATAATGGCAAAACAATGAAATTACAAATATACACTTAAATCTCTTCAAATGTACAAAATTATGCATCATACAATATACCATGTTCTTAAAGGAAAATCAACATACCAACGATGCTTCAAAAGTTTTGAACAGATAGCAGATTGAACAGGATTAGCAGGTAGATACAACCATGCTTGTTTCACTACTCCCTTAAACAGGCTACTACTGATGATGTCAACAAAAGCAGACCGGCAAGAAAGTTACTTGCAATACTAAAAAGGTCCAACAGGGAGAAGAAAACTTCACTAAACTAAACTGACATACTGACTGTCAACACAACAATGATGCAATAATTTTAGTGCCTAAGAGCACTACTATTACATCATGCATGACCCAACATGCAAGATATTTTTTTTCTACTTCTAATTATGACAGAGTTGTTGCAGCCTTGAATGCATTCTCTGTGCCTCAAGTCAACACATTATTTGCAAATCCAGATGAGGCTGTTCAACAGTTCGCTACGAGGCTCAGACAAGATGCTGGAGACTGTGTGTTTGCAGAGGACACTGATAACATTGGGATGCCATTGTGGGAAGATGGACTGGTGAAGGCTGGAACACTAGCCTACTTTTGACAAGGATGCCCCAACACAAGTGATTGCCGATGCAAGTTCAGTCAGTCTAGGAGCTGTGCTAGTTCTGCATCAACAAGGCGAGACATTTCCTGTGTGCTATGTCAGTAGGAGCTTGACAGACTGTGAGAGGAGATACTCCCAAACAGAAAGAGAGGCTTTAACTCTCGTGTGGGCTTGTGAGAGAGTGCATCCCTATGTGTATGGCAGACAGTTCGACCTAATAACTGACCATAAACCATTGTTATCCATATATAATCCATGCTTGAAATCCTGTGCCTGTATCGAGTGGGGGGTACTGCGCCTACAACCGTACAATTTCCACTTGTAGCAGGAAAAGTGAACATTGCTAACTCACTGTCATGGCTGCTAGGAAAAACTGCAGTGGAGATAAAACATAGACATGGCTCAGAAGAATGTGAGGTTTGTTGCTGTCAGTGCTACCCCTAAATCTTTAACCATGAGGTAGAAGAGGATCAAAGGCAGATCCAGAACTGACTGAGGTGAGAAAATCCACTGACAGGGGACATTTTGAAAAGTGCATGGCATATGGACCCATAGCCAGTGAGTTATGTGTACATAGTACTTAGTACATAGTACTGCCAAAAGCATTGCAGTCAAGAGCAATCACATTGGCTCATGAGGGACACTTAGGAGTTGTAGGGATTAAACAGCACTTAAGGAGCAAACTATGGTGAATTGGTTTGGACAGGGCAGCAGAGAGACATTGCAAAACCTGTCATTGTTGTCAGATTGTGTTACGCTCAGAAGTACCAGAACATCTGTGGCCAAAACCATTGGCAGATGGACCTTGGCAGGATCCAGCTGTAGACTTACTGGGGCCTTTGTCCTCAAAACATTCCATTCTAGTTGTGGTTGATTACTACAGCAGATATTATAAATAAGATGTGTTCACATCTATAATTGCAACAAAAGTGATTAACAGTCTGTTGTCAATAATAACAGACACAGGCTTCCAGTCACATTTAAATCCAACAAGGGGCCTCAGTTTAGATCAGACGAGTTCAGAGACTTTTGTGCTGAAAATGGAATCAGACATCTGAGGACCACACCAAAGCGGGCTCAAGCCAATGGCAAAGTGGAGCACCAGAATGCTTCAATCATGAAAGGTATACAGGTAGTACCATCCGCAGGGCTTGACTGACAAAAGGAACTCAGGAAGTATGTCACAGTGTACAGAGGAATCATGCACAACACCACAGGTAGGAGTCCTACTGAGTAGCTGTTCAACCAAAGGATCAGAGGCAGGCTACCAAAGCTTACACAATGGATATAAAAAGTCTACACGTCCCTGTTAAAATGGCAAGTTTTTGTGATGTAAAAAAATTTAATTATCATACAGATGTCATCAGTGAAATTATTCTGATTAACTCCAAACGTCAGCTGTTTTTGTAGGATTTTCTTTACATCTTCTTGGGTTCATCCGACTGGTGAAGCCATGGTCCCCAAACAGCTTACAAAGCATGCATAGTATCTCACTTGTTGAAAGGTATCAATCAGGAGAGGGGTATAAAAGAATTTCCAAAACATTAGATGTACCATGGAACACCATAAACACCACCATCATCAAATAAAGAAAATGGAGCACCCCAGTGACATCACCAAGAACAGGACATCCCTCCAAAATTTATAAGCCCTTTCTCACAAAAAACCATCCAAGCTCAACTAAATCACCCCAAGCTGTGCAAAATGTGTTATGGTCCGATGAGACCTATTCCAAAACGTATAATAATTCCAGAATTCCAAAAGGTATGTTTAGTGGGAAAAAAAAAAAAAACAAAAGCACCAAAAGATCGCCAAAAGAACACCATACCCACGGTGCAGAATGGTGGTGGCAGCATCATGCTTTAGGGTTGCTTTTCTTCAGCCAGAACTGGGGCTTTTGTCAAGGTGGAGGGAATCATGAATACCTACAAATACCAGTCGATTTTAGTGCAAAAACTTCAGGTGTCTGCTAGTAAGCTGAAGAATTCCTGAAAAGGAATTTCACCTTTCAGTATGACAATGACCCAAAGCATACATCCAAATCAACAATGGAATGGTTTAACCAAAAGGAAGATCAATGTTTTTGAATGATCTAGCCAGAGCCCAGACATGAATCCAACTAAAAATCTGTGGGGTGACCTGAAGAGTGGGATCTAGATGGATCTAGAATATTTTTGCAAAATATAGTGGGAAAATATTGCCAAGTCAAGATGTGTCATGGTGATAGACTCTTACCCAGAAAGACTGAGTGATGTAATAAAATCAAAAAGTCATTCAACAAAGTTTTTTATTTTTTTCAGTTTTTTCCCTAAAAAAGTTGATTGTTTTTCACTTTATTTGTATACTTTGCCATTTCACATTAAAGGTGGGAAAAGATCTGACATGATTTATTTTAGTTTCATTCTATTACTTCACAAAAACCTGCCATTTTAACAGGGGTATGCAGACTTTTTATATCCACTGTACCTGAACATGTGGATTTGGAGGTGCATGACAAGGATGCAGAACAGAGAGGGAAATACAAACTGTATGCAGATGAACATTGCAAAGTTGAATACTCTGATGTGGCTATTGGAGACCAGACAAATTCACAACATTGTTCAACAAAACACCACACAGTAGTGGACAGAACTGGGAACAAAGTGACAATTGAATCTTGCACAGGCATTCAGTACAGCCACAACATAACTTTGGTCAAGAAAGACTGCACAGAGGAAAAGACCGACAAACTGGAACTTGAGATCAGAGACAATGCTGACCTATGTCAGGACACACACTCCAACACAAACACCCATAAACTGCTCAGAAAGCTGTGCGCCACAGCTTGGCTACAGTAATTTGACAAAATTTTTAATAAGACCACAAACGCAGAAAAAACTACCTCAAAGGCTAAAGGACTTTGATTTGTTGAGATATATGTTCATCTGTTAGGTATGCAATTCAATGGTAATGGAAAGCTATTTGAAATTGAACCTGTTTAATTTAGGAAAGAATGGTTAGGAAATTATGCAAAGCCTTGAGGATTTTAAGTTTGCTTATGTAACTTGGACAAAGATACAGTCAAAAACAACCATTAAAGAAGATCTTGTTTATGTAATCATCAGCTTGTGTCTAAGTAATGGGGGAATGTCATATGTTGGGATATGTTCTTTTAAGTTGAAATAATAACATCACCTAGGCAGGGGGCATGACTGGGGAAAGCTATTGTTGGGGAGAAGTTTGGAAAAATAAAGCAGCAGAGTGGAATGTGACTATTCATGTGTGCGACTGATTTGGCAAGCTCAATTAGGAAATTAGGGCTATACTATACAGTGGGCATAGGCTACAACAATTTCTGGATGAGTTTTCCAGCTCATCCAGCAAATATTTGTGCCCAGAGATATTACTCTCTAATATCAGTGCTAAACATCACACAAACCATTTTGGTGAAAATTTAAATATAGTCATTGAACTACATACCATAATCATTTACATGTGTCTTGCACTGCCATTGTGCATTCATCATCACACTCAAGGGGGCTGACACCCAAAGCAGCCGTGGATGGTACTTCAATACAATGATGGTATAATTACCAATAACCTTAAAAGCTAGAAGGACTGGACAACATAAATTACAATCCATGCTGCATTTGTTTTGAAGCTTTGATTATTTTTTTTTACACTTTAATAGTTAAAGAGAAGCGCAGTGTCACCTTCATGCCTTATGCTAAGGCTATCTATATACTCAGGGCATTCATTGCTTATATTTTTAAATAATTTCTTTAGAATTCTTTTAAATGCATGCTCTGTACTTGGAAAACACATGCAATTTAACCTGTTCTTGGCAAGAGGTCAAACTGCCAAAGTGTTTAAATTCATAAATATAAATTAAAAATGAAAGGCAGAGATCTGTAAGATATAAAACAACACAAAGTAAATCTTAAATTATATTTTCCATTTTAAAAACCTGCCTATGAATTGTGTCCTCACTTAGTTTAATCTCAGTCATATTTTTTTTATAATCCTGAATAAGTCAAGCAATGTCATGGTCAGCTATAACTCTGAGGACCCCTTTCCCACTTCCTGTTCATGGTGGATGAAACAGTAGGACACATAGTTTGGTAAGTTTGATATTTTTTTATATTTTAAACAAACAATATTTAAGTTTCTGCGGTTACATCTTTAACATGTCAACACAGTCTTCCCATTTTGATAATTTCTGTCAAACACACCGTTCTGACCCCAGAACAAGGTGGAATCTATGAATGGAGGCAGTGGGAGAGAGTACAAGAAGAAATGGGATCAGCTTCAACATGAAACTTAACTTGCACAGTGGGAGTCTTTCAGAGCTGCTCCACTGTGCACTTTTGGTCAGATGGTCCCAGTAAGCAGTATAAAAATAAGAACAACTTTCTCCTTTCTGATGTACCACCAAAAATAGGCTTCAACATGGAACTATTTCCCAACATCCCATGGCAAGAGTGCCCCAGATGGCATTGGGGAACAGTAAAACGAACAGCGGATCAGTGGTTCTGCGAGGGAATGATGTAACGGATGGAAAACAGTTTTATGAGGAGATCTCAAAAAGTCTGAAGGTGTTCAGCTGTATTACATTGAGGAAGAAGACATGAAAAAATATGATGCATTTCTCACACAACCACTCAAACAGGCTCCATCAACACCAGAATACACCAGGTCATCCCGCATCAAAATAGTGTCCGCTACAGACAGCTGTCATGTTTTTGCAGTGAGCCATTGAATTGCCAGTGTTTTACCCGGGCTGATTTCTACTTACTTGGCTGCACAGGGATACAGCAGACTGATGCAAGGGCCAGAAAGAAAGGTCCTTTGGCCATACTGATGGGGGAAATGGAGGAGAAGGAAGAAGCAAAGAGGAGGAGATGGAAGAGAAGCTGCTGAAAGTTCCTGAAGGTATCATTACACAAATTGCTCTTGACAGCATTGACAAAGGAGACTGGCTTGCAGTGGTGTACGATGACCACTGGTGGCTAGCAAAAGCCATTGATGTGGACACTGAGCACCAAGATGTAAAAGTGGAGTTTCTGCACCCTCATGGTTCAACAGCAAATGCTCACCCAAAACACGGTAGGAGGGATGTCTGTTTCTGTTCAATCAATGACATTCTACTGAAGCTAACGGGGAAGGCATCTCCACTCCAATCAAGCTGTACAAGGCAGCTCTACAGCATAACCCCTGATGTAATGGACTTCATGTCATGTACATGTCTGAACATGTCCGACTCCTGTTGCCCAGTGCTTAAGTTATGCAGGACAGACACAGTTAAAATCTAAGTAATTGATACAGTTTAAAAACAGGCTACAGATCCCTTGTATTCCCATAGAATTGAGAAGATTTCTATTACTGCTACAAGGTGTCACATAATAATGCTTAACATTACACTCAACCTAGCATAAGTTTCTTGTATTTTTACAGTGAGTCATCGGAGACCTAGAATGAGACATGCTGCTACAAGGAGAAAAGCCAACCACTGGAAGGATTCTGGACCCAAATATAATAAAATTACAAAATTAAACTGTTGAATTAAATGAAATCAAAAATGAGTTCCCTTTCGATACTACACTCGTACTGCATCGCTAAACGCTATGGGGAAAACTCCTTTTTCTCTGATGACTGAAGCCTTTACAATCACGCAGTGAAACTGCATGGCCATTGGTTCGTGCAGTGCAATAAAGCGAACCAATGGCTCGGCAGCGGAACTGCACGCGTCTATGGCAAGGAAGCCCGCCAGGATGGGCGGAGCCATCTGGCTATATAAGCGGGCATAGCGCCATAGGATCTCAGGTCAATTCCCCTTCAGCGACAAAGATCTTCTCTCCGCTGAGCTACGAGACGTGAAGCCACTCGCAGTTGACACGCCTCGCTGCGGACAAGAGCTACTCACCTGCGCCGTCCCGCTGTTCCCGCCGAGCTTCGAGCCACTGTCAGCGTCCGGCGCAGATTCCAGCTCGTCCCCTGCCGCCATCCGGCAAGCAAAAAGAGCAGAACCACTAAAAGAGCAAAAAGCGATAAAAGAGCAAAAAGCGATAAAAGAGCTTTTTCCTCTAAAAGAGCAAGCAGCGTTGTTACAAATGCCGCACCGTCATTGCAGCTCGTGCAGAACCGCCCTGCACGCTGACGACGGCCACTCAGAGTGTGTTTCCTGCCTGGGCAGACCCCATGCGGAAGCCGCTCTGACGGAGATGGAATGTTCACACTGCGTGAGCATGAGTCTGTCCTCTCTGCACGCTCGGATCGCTTTGTTTTCTGAAAGTGGCTCCACCCCTCGTGCCCCCCCCCCCCCCCCCCCCCCCCCCCCCCCCCCCCAGGAACCTGCGAGGAAAAAACAGCGGGGCAGAGAGGCTCAGCGCCCGGCTGCGAGCGAGCTCACGCCGGCTCAGACCCCGCATGCCTCGCTCTCGCCATGCAGAGAGGATTTTCCCGTCCTCTTTGAGCGCCCGGACCAGCGTCCCTCGGCTGATGCGAGCGACATGGTTTCGTTCGGTGCGATCGAGGACAAACTGCTAGACGACAGCATGTCTCTAGCAGTATCAGACGCGGAGGATATTTCGGGCTCTTCCTTCGACCCCGCCCCTCTGCCGTCTACGGATCCCAGCGTCACCAAGACGGGGATGGACGCCGAGCTCTTCCGTGTCCTCTCTAAAGTGGTGGAAGAGCTGGGATTAGAGTGGTCCACGCCGGAGGAGCCCACTCGAAGCCGTCTGGATGAATGGTTCCTGCCGGGGCGCCGTCAGGCCCCTCGTCAGCGAGCCGCGCCTTTTTTTCCAGAGGTCCACGACGCTCCCTACTCGGCTCGCCTTCGCACGTCCGTTTCATCCGCGTTCTCCACGGTTGACGGCGCGGACGAAAAGGGCTATGAGAGACTACCTCCGCTGGATGAGTCAGTGGCCGCACACCTCTGCCCGCCGACTGCCATCAGATGGAGTGCGAAGGTCATGCACCCCTCGAAACCGTGCAGGACAATGTCTGCCCTTGCTGGATGAGCTTACTCCTCCGCCGGGCAGGCGGCCTCAGCTCTGCAATCCATGGCCGTGCTCCAGGTCTTTCAGGCCAAACTCCTCCAAATTATGGACGAGTCGGGGCCCGATCCTGCGGCTTTTAAGGAGCTACGCAGTGCAACGGACCTGGCCCTTTGAGCTACGAAGGCGATGGCTCAGGCCATCGGGAGGTCAATGGCCAATTTAGTGGTGTTGGAGCACCACTTATGGTTGAACCTGACGGAGATCAAAGAGGCGGACAAGGTTCCTTTCCTCGACTCTCCAGTTTCTCTCACGGGGCTGTTTGGACCCGCCGTCGAAGGGTTTGCTGAGCGTTTTACTGCTGCACAGAAGTCGTCCCAGGCATTGCGACACTTCTTGCCAAAGCGCTCAAGCTCTGCGAGCGTCACCAGTCGCCCCAAACCCGCTCCAACGCAGCAGCCAGCTAGACCCGCGCCTGCGCCTGCTCAGCCTACTCAAAAGCCTGAGCCTCCGCAGCGCTCCTGCTCGGCCAGACGCCACTCATTCCTGAGACGCCAAGGACCCCGGCCCAAGCTGACGCTGGATCCTGTGCCTCGGGCGTCGTCCTGATCTACCAGACAGGAAGAGGAGGGGGCGAGGTCTCGCCATCGCCAGACCACCCCCCAAACGATCTCTGTTATGCCCCCAAGCACCCCGTTCTGTTCCGGGTGCCGGTGGCAGTGGGTTTGTAAATGCTGTTGTGGACACTGGGCCCGTTCTGAAAGCGCCCACACAAACAGCCGCTGTTATAGCGAGAAAAATAAAACACAAACATTTTCAGACAGAGAGCAAATTTCCTCTTCCACTTATAATGAGTGTCAGGTCCCCTCACGGCGATCTGCCACTCGAACCAATCCAACCCCTCGCCACACGGGCAGAGGCCTGGCAGGCCATCCCCGAAGTGTCAGATTGGGTTTTGGGGATTATAAAACGAGGTTACTCACTCCAGTTCGCTCGAAGACCCCCTCGATTCAGCGGTGTGGTTCCCACCTTAGTACAGAGCAAGGACGCTCACATCCTACGCTCCAAGGTGGTAGCCCTACTGGTGAAGGGTGCCGTAGAAACGGTCCCGCCAGCGCAGAGCGAGTCAGGATTCTACAGCCGGTACTTCCTCGTCCCCAAAAAGGGTGGCGGCCTTCGGCCCATCCTCGACCTCAGACACCTGAACCGCGTGCTCATGAAGCGGCCGTTCAGGATGACTACTTTGAATCAGATCCTCTTGCAAATATGCCCAGGGGACTGGTTCTTTTCTCTGGATCTGAAGGACGCATACTTTCACATCGAGGTAGCCCCCCAGCACAGACGATTCTTGAGATTCGCCTTCGAGGGAGTGGCTTATCAATACACAGTCCTGCCCTTCAGACTGTCCCTAGCTCCTCGCACTTTTACGAAGTGCATAGATGCGGCTCTTTCCCCTCTGAGACAGAAAGGAATCCGCATTCTGAATTACCTCGACGACTGGCTCATCTTAACCCAGTCAGAGGCCGAGCTACTGAGACCCCTATAGTACTGGCTGAAACCACAAGTGCCGCCGAGTGCGTGGCGTCACAGTTGCCTTCGTATCAGGGTGACCCAGGCCTGCGTATCGGCTCTGGCCCCCTGGAAGGACCCCCAATGGTTCAAGCAGGGTGTAAACATTGGCATTGTTCACAGAAGGAAGGTTGTCTCGACTGATGCTTCCAACACGGGTTGGGGAGCTCTGTGTGAGGGCAAACCGGCCTTCGGCTCCTGGTCAGTCGCAGAAGGTCGGCTACACATCAACTGCCTCAAGATGATGGCAGTATGTCGAGCCCTTCAGACCTTCTTGCCGGACCTGAAGGGGCACCACGTGCTAGTCCGCTCCGACAGCATGACAGTAGTCGCCTATATAAATCGCCAAGGCGGGCTTTCCTCGAAACGCCTTTTCGAGATGGTTAAACGCCTCTTGGAGTGGGCACATCTCAATCTGCGGTCGTTGAGGGCAGCACATGTCCCTGGCGTGCTGAACCAAGGAGCAGACATGCTATCTCGGAGCAACATCCCCTCAGAGGAGTGGATGCTCCATCCGCAGACGGTTTGGAAAATCTAGGAGGTCTTTGGCAAGGCAGAGGTCGACCTCTTCGCCTCAAAAGACAGCTCTCACTGCCCGATGTATTTTTCGAAGAGCGAGGATGCATTGGCCCACGATTGGCCCAAACTCCTCCTGTATGCTTTCCCCCCAATCGCTCTGATCCCTCAGGTAATCAGACAAATCAGGGACCACAAACACAGAGTCCTCCTAGTGGTCCCACTCTGGAGAAACCAACTTTGGTTCTCGGAGCTATCACGCTCAAGGTCTATGTCAGGTTATCACTCTCTCAGCGCTTCCTCCATTGGCGGAAGACCCGTAGTTGAACCTTCTCTGCCCTGTCAGGGCGCTGAGAATCTACATCGAGCGTTCCGCTCCATTCAGACAGTCGGAACAACTCTTTGTGTGCTTTGGCGGCCGCACCAAAGGGTCTCCAGTCACAAAGCAGAGAATTTCTCGATGGCTAGTTGACGCTATTGCGCTGGCATACTCCTCCCTGGGCCTCCAAAGCCCCATAGGAGTTAGAGCCTATTCCACTTGGGGCGTGGCCTCATCTTGGGCATGGTCTAGCGGGGTGTCCATAGCAGACATTTGTGCGGCGGTTGGCTGGGCCTCGCCGTCCACGTTCGCCAGGTTCTATAGCCTGGACGTTCCGGCCTTGCAGGCTCGGATCCTTTCTGCCTGAGGGGCACGCGCCTGTTTATGACAGGCATATTCCTTATGCGTTCTTGGCCCTTTCTAAAAAGTGCTGAGACAACACAGGATTATTTTGGAACAATTATCTTAGGCTGGGCTGTCCTCGATGAGTTCAGCCCTCCTGCCTCCTGCGGGTTTCACCCTTCTTAAACTGGTCCCTCTGAGCCTTATTGCTCAAGGCCGGTTCATCCCAATTGTTCCACTTTCATGGCACGGCGTGATTGTATTGGTTCCCCATAACGTCTAGCGACGCAGTACGAGTGTAGTATCAAAAGGGAACGTACTCGGTTACTAACGTAACCTCGGTTCCCTGAGATACGGGAATGAGTACTGCGTTGCAGGCCGTTATACGGGAATGAGTACTGCGTTGCAGGCCGTTGCAGGCCGCTTATATAGCCAGATGGCTCCGCCCATCCTGGTGGGCTTCCTTGCCATAGGCGTGTGCAGTTCCACTGCTGAGCCATTGGTTCACTTTATTGCACTGCACGATCCAATGGCTGTGCAGTTTCACTGCGTGATTGGAAAGGCTTCAGTCATCGGAGAAAAAGGAGTTTTCCCCATAGCGTCTAGCGACACGGTACTCGTTCCCATATCTCAGGGAACCGAGGTTACGTTAGTAACCGAGTACGTTAGTTCTTTTAATATGTTGTCTTGTTAGTCAGCTGTATAAATGTCAATTTTCAGAAAAAGACATTCATAAAAACCTGTTCCCTTACATGGTTTATTAGCTGAGACCTTTGTCTACAAATATATCCAATTCTAATTAATGTAATATTAAAAAAATATAAACTATCATCTAAAACATGTTTTGTATCTTATCTCAAGAATCAGGAATGTATAAAACCCAGGAATCACATGCAATGTATTATCCTGTGCAAAAAGCAAACAAGCTTTGAGTTATTGATCAGATGGTTGGGGGTTCAAGCCCCTGTACTGCCAAGCCCTTGAGCAAGGCCCTTAGCCCTCTCTGCTCTCTAAAGGCACCGTATCTTGGCTGAACCTGTACTCTGACCCCAGCTGGAATATGCAAAGAATTAGGTATAAAAGAAAAATTTTATCTGTGAGAAATTACATGCATTTCTAGATGATTAAGTGGCATGTCCTCTTGACATATGGGGCATGTCACCTAAATAGAGGAAACAAACTTGCATTCCAATGAAACTGATCATCCATCCATTTTCTGTACCTCTTGTCCTACACAGGGTCGTGGGGGATTCTGGAGCCTATCCCAGGGAACTTGGGGCACAAGGTGGGGAACACCCTGGACCCAGCCCATCGCAGGGCACAATCACACACACATTCACACACTATGGACAATTTGGAAATTCCAGTCAGCATACAATATATGTCTTTTGACTAGGGGAGGAAACCGGAGAACATGCAAACACTTGTTGCCACAACATCTGATAACTGCATGAATGTGCAGGTGTACATTCATTCATTTTGTGTGTGTGCGTGTGTGTGTGTGTGTGTGTGTATATATATATATATATATATATATATATATATATATATATATATATATATGTATATACTGCTCAAAAAAAATACGGGAACACTTAATCATTACAGTATAACACCAAGTCAACAAACCTTAAGGGATATCAATCTGTCTGTTAGGAAGCATAAGTGATTGTGAATCAGTGACAATAGGTGCACTGGACAGGCAACAGCAAGACATCCCCCAAAAAGGGAATGGTTTTGCAGGTGGTGGCCACAGACAGTTGCTCTCACCTTATCCTTCCTGATTTGTCTCTAGTTTTGTGTTTTGTTAGGGTCCTTGTCACTACTTGTATCATGAGGCAGTACCTGCAACCCAATCAGGTTGCACAGGTAGTCCACCTCCTCCAGGATGGCACATCTATACGTGCCGTGGCAAGGAGGTTTGGTGTGTCTCCCACCACAGTTTCAAGAGCATGGAGGAGATACTGGGAGACGGGCCGTTACACAAGGAGAGCTGGACAGGGCCGTAGAAGGGCAACAACCCAGCAGCAGGACCAAGTTCAGAAACTGTCAGAAACAGACTCCATGAGGGTGGCATGAGGGCCCGATGTCCTCTAGTGGGACCTGTGCTCACAGCCCAGCACCATGCAGCTCGATTGGCATTTGCCAGAGAACACCAGAATTGGCAGGTCCGCCATTGGTGCCCTGTTCTCTTCACGGATGAGAGCAGGTTCACACTAAGCATATGTGACAGATGTGAAAGAGTCTGGAGATGCCGTGGGGAAGGTTATGCTGCCTGCAACATCGTCCAGGATGACTGGTTTAGCGGTGGGTCAGTGATGGTCTGGGGAGGAATATCCTTGGAGGGTCACCCAGACCTCCACGTGCTAGCCAACGGTACCCTCATACATTATATATATGTATATATATATATATATATATATATATATATATATATATATATATATATATAAAACACACACACATATATATACACCGATCTGACACATCGAGGCATGAACTCCACAAGACCTCTGAAAGTGTGCTGTGGTATCTGACACCAAGACGTTAGCAGCAGATCCTTTAAGTCCCGTAGGGTGCAAGGTGGGGCCTCCATGGATCGAATTTGTTTGTCCAGCATATCCCACAGATGCTTGATCGGATTGAGATCTGGGGAATTTGGAGGTCACATCAACCTTGAACACTTTGTCATGTTCCTCAAACCATTCCTGAACAATTTTTGCAGTGTGGCAGGGCACATTATCCTGCTGAAAGAGGCCACTGCCGTTAGAGAATACCGTTGCGATGAAGGGATGTACTTGGTCTGCAACAATGTTTAGGTAGGTGGTACATGTCAAAGTAACATCCACATGAATGCCAGGACCCAAGGTTTCCCAACAGAACATTGCCCAGAGCATCACACCGCCTCTGCTGGCATGCCTTCTTCCCATAGTGTATCCTGCTGCCATCTCTTTCTTCTCCACACGTTTTTTGCTGTCGAGTATTCATAAAGTGTTTGATTGTCCGGTGGTCACGTCTCAATAGTTTTGCAATCTGCAGTGTGCTGTATCCCTCTGATAGGCATGTTACAATGAGGTAGAGAAGCTGCCTAATAATTATGCACACCTTATATAGGGTGTTAATCAATTTAAGCCACATCCTCCCTCATTAAACAATGAAACTTCACCTGAAAATAAATATATCCAGTTAGCATTCAGGTTTATATGGTTCATAATACTGACTTGCCTAATAATTGTGCATGCAGTGATGCAGTGTGTGTGTTTGTATAGATAGATATAGATATAGATATGAAGGAATGTGTTTCAGTTATTTTCCTGTCTGTAACTAGATCAACAAAATCTCGTTTTGAAATGGAAATCTCGTGATTTCTCGAAAATCACTTTCGAATTTGTTTTCTAGGTATGTCATTAATAACAACTTTCAAATTCCATATTTTAAGAACTGAAACCTGTGGAGACATGTTGTTCTAAAGTATCAGTATCTTTTTGATGAGTACCTGATGCTTTGTACATAAGCCAACCACCTGTTAACTCTTGCAGTTTTGGATACAGCTCAATAAGGTGGGCACATAGCTAAAAATATAAGTGACAGCACAATACAACGCACGAAAGGTTAACACTTTGAAGACCTTTATGATTTGAAATAAAGTTCACATAGTACAAAAAGTATAAAATGTGTATGATTTGAATGGATTTGAGAGTCTTTGCATGAATGTAGAAAAAGAATTATACAGTGTCTTAAGCAGGACACACAGGCTCATACTTTTGTATGTGCCAGTCATAACGCAACAGTGATTAAAATGGAAGCATTGATGTTTTGTGTGACACAACTATAAAACACATCCAGTGTGAATTGACTTGCAGATTAACTAAAGTCCAAATAGAAACAACAATTCTGTCCAAAGGCTACCAGCTACAGGTTTATTTATTTATTTTTAGAAACAATAATACACTCTTTTTTTGAACACTATCTTTATTGTTTTATAAGATTTGGTACAAAGAATAGTTTTAAATTAAATACATAACACATATTAGTAACATGTCTTCAGTTTCTATTTAACACATTTTTATGTTAAAATAAAATAAACTGTGTAAAATAAATTACATTACCAAAAAAAAAAAACAAGCAGGAAAAAGAGGATTGTCTTGATGCAAATATACTTGAACACTCTTGTATACATCAGGCTAAATCTGAAGTGGAATCAATGCAGTATTGTTAAAATAATCAATGAATGGTTCCCACATGGAATAACATTTATGAACCATCCCTTTCAATGAAAACTTGATTTTTTCCAACTGGACGTACTGCATAACCAGCCCTCATCAGAGCAGAATGAGTGGGTGGTTTTACTTAATTAGAAGGGAAAAAAATCAGTCTTCGTGCTAGGAGTGTGACAAATGCAATCATATTATACTGATTGTTTGACAACACTACATTATCATTCTTAACACCACAGATAGTTAGGAATGTGTCTGGGTCCACTGGCCTTCCTATGATGTCTGACAGTGACTGAAAAATTGAAAGCCAATAATTACAAATGATAGGGCACTTCCAAAATATGTGTGTCAGTGAAGCTGAAGTTTGTCCACATCGATCACAGGATGGATCCACAGATAGAAACATCCTAGAAAGCTTTAATTTAGAAAGGTGAAGTCTGTGTAATATCTTAAACTGCAAAAGTCCATGACTAACACAGAAGATGAGTGAACTTGTTCTCATGCCCCATCCCTCTGTACATCTGTGATATTTATTCCAAGGTCCTCCTGCCATGCTTCCCAGAGGTGTTCTAGTGTGGCACTGCATTCATACTGAGAAAGATTATTATATACGGTAGATATACCTCCCTTAGTAAATGGATTAGGTAAAAACACTGAGTCCACTTGGTGGTTCATCATTAAAAGATGAAAAATTCTTTTTGACAAAGCTACGCACCTGTAAAAAGGTGATCGCTAGATTAATTAAATTTCATTAAGAGCCAGGTGGATGTAAACTTTTGAACAGGATGATCGGTGTAAATTGTTATTATTTTGTTTAAAGATCTTATTTTTTTCAATTAGTACTGCCTTTCAGAAGCTATATAAGATATTTACATGTTTCCTAGAAGACAAAATCATAATTTACACCAATCATCCTGTTCAAAAGTTTACACCCCCTTGGCTTTTAATGTAGTGTGTTGCCTCATTGAGAATCAATGAATGTAATAGTTTGATTTTGTAATAGCTGTGTATGAGTCCCTCAGGTGTCCTAAGTGAGAATAGATGGATCTCAAAATCATATAGCCACTTTTAGAAAGGGGTCAAATATGCAGAAGATGCTGGAAAAGCAAAGAATGCGTTCAGGACCAGAATAACTGTTCAGGACAAACAAGGAACTCATGAACACCTATCACAAAACATTAAAAACAGTCATTGATCATCCAGATAATAACACACAGTATTAAGAATCAAACGTATGTAAACTTTTGAACTGGTTCATTTGTGTAAATTCAGTTATTGTTTCTTGTGGACTATATGTAAACATCTGTTATGTGAAATAGCTTATTCAGGGCGGTACTAAATAAAAAACAAAAAAAATTTTTATGATCCCTTTTTTTTTTTTTTTTTTTAATTATTGTCATTGTCAGAGCAGACTAATGCTGCACGATGGATGATAAGCCTAGAGGGCCATGTTATTGGTGAATGTGTCCAGTCTATATGTTTGACTGCAGTTGCAACAACATTTGCTATGTACTACATCTTCAACCTGCAGTATCAAGAGGAGGTTTGCTGCACATTAAAATTTGTTCAAAGGTGTGCCCCTTGAGAGTTTTCTTTACTTTTTGGTTTTATTTATTTATTTATTTAACTCTTTCACATTATCTAAATTTTTAAACCAGAATTTTGATGAGGTAGTGTCCAAGAAGATGGGTAAACTAGTAAATAAAAAAAAAAAAAAACTGCAACAGTCAATCCGAAGGTCACCTCTGTACTGAAAAATCTCATTCTAGAATATGTAAAAAATCTGTGATGCACGACTTTCAACACTCTCTCTCTCATTTCATTTGCATTTCATTTCAAATGGGCTTTACTGGCATTATAACTGTTCCAATTTACTGAATGTTTTCTTTTCAATGTTTTCCTTTCAGACTTGGAGATTTTACTTTCTACTCCTGGCTACACCTGCATCAGAGTTGGTGACAGTTTGACAGTTTTGGCACATTCTTGGCCTGTTCTGCAAATCTCTACTCAGGTTTTCCTTCTAGAAATTGACTTTTATTAAACCAAAATGGTATTCGGTAATTTTGTTACATTGTCTACTATTTCTAAGTGGCTACTCTTTTAGGGGAATGTACACCCCAAGCACATGCTCTGTCATACTCTGCCTACACTCAGACTCTGGCACACACAGCTAGCAAATGCCAACTTGATTTTTGGTTCAATGGTCAACTTAAATCTATGTATAAATGTGTTTTGACAGACTTTGGCAGTGTTTTTGTTACACAGTGTCTTTTGTAGTGCTATATTTCATTATTCTTTGATCTCTTTCTCTTACATACACATGCACACAAAGACTGATTCTTAAATTGGACTCACACTTGTTTCAATTGTTTTGAATTGCTTTTTTGGATAAACATTTGGTTTATTTCATTGATAACTTCATTAAATGGTGTACTATAAGAAATACCCTCCCAACCTTTCTTTTTTTCCTTTTGAAAATCCTACTTGTGTATTTGTATAAGTACAGATATTAATATTAAAAATTATTTTAACTGGCAAAATTACCAGTTCTATACTGTAAATATTTACTATATACTGTTAATCATACTGTTAATTACAGTAAAGCAGTAATTCTGATACAGTTATGAAACTGTAGGATTACGGTACACAGCTGGAAACCCTGCTGTCAGTATTTTACTGTTAAGTTACGAGTAATTTTTTTTTTTTTTTTTTACAGTGTGAGACCCCATGTGTTTTACTAGCTTTAATAGCACACTTTGAATATGCAATTTAAATAACAAGCACAGATTTAGCATAGATAGTCAGGAAGATAGCTCTTCCTGAAACCATGGTTAATCTAGCCTCACGTAGATTTTAGGGGCGCGGCTTTTAGACGCTTAGCGGTAAAGCGCTGAAAGCGGAAAACGAGCCTCGGCGAGCTCCTACACTCCCAAAGCAACTAGATTGATTGATTGATTGATTGATTGATTTAACAGAACTCTATGCACGGCCTTCTACCTACGTTTTTCCGCTAAAATCTCAGTGGCTACGTGAGCTACGTGAAACTCTTTGTCATATTTCGATTAACTAGCGATCACAGCCAATTGTGTTTTATATATATATATATATGTTCAGGGGCGTTTCCTCCGAGGAGGCAAGGGAGGCAGTGTCTCCAAAAAAACTGGATGAGAAAATAATCGATATTGCAAAAATAAAACGACGCAAATATTACTAAAAATGACATTAAAAGTATAAAGTCACTCGTTTTTATAAAGTAACACTGTCCAACAGCGACACCCGCAGGTACAGTTACAGCGGAGGCTTGACTCCCCTCAGCCCATTGACTTAGAATAACAGAGACCCCATAACGTGCCGTGGGTTTAGTGGGGGGTAATTGAGAATGAATAGGGGAAAGTCACGTGAGAGGAGGCAACGCCTCCATCGCGCTATAATTGAATATGATCGGTTATGATTGGATGTGATAGGCTCGTTCGATAAATCCCGCCTCTTGTTTTCGTGCGAGCTCTCGGCCTTGAATGGACAAAATGATGGCGTTACTGACTAATTATAAAGTAAGTAAACAACTCACCCGCTTAGATATCACTGCTTTGTGTCACGTCAAAAATGAAAACTTGAAATGGCCTGAAAACGTGATGACTGTTAGTTTTTAGTGAGCATTCAGCTTGATGAAATGAAAGATATATCTTCGTGTCTGTGTTTGTGTTTACAGAG
>CM040469.1:16130386-16148049 GCA_022758105.1 Pangasianodon gigas
TAGAAGTATTGTTCATTCTTAGTTCATGTTAACTAAAGTAGTTAACTAATGTTAACTAATGAAACCTTATTGTAAAGTGTTTCCAAAATATTGTTCAAATTGTTACTGCAATAATTGTTACTTTAGTTATTTTGGAATAAATGTAAAAATGCATAAAAACACTATGAAATGTATAATTAGTATTAAAAATATTAAATAAGATTAAAAAATAATAATAAAATACAAAATAGAATTATATTTGTTCTCTCTTTTTTATGTAATGTTTATATATATACTGCCTCCTCATTTTAAAACACCACCGCACGCCACTGAGATATATATATATATATATATATATATATATATATATATATATATATATATATATATATATATATATATATATATATGTTAGTACAAACTTTGTTAAAGATTTTTATTTTATGACTTCTACATTATTGATTCAGTACAAAAACGTTTTAGATTTCCAAACATTAGTTTTGCAGCACAAAATTAAATGTTACAGAAAAATGTTTGTATGTCAGTAAAGAAAGCATATTACATAAGCGACCACTTTTCAGACAAAAAAACATAATGAACGCTGCTGGGTTTTGCTGCAAAAATAAGAAGCAATTGTGACAAAGTCTCCAGAAGAACTGTGGCTGGTTCTGCAAGAAGCTCAGTAAAACTAAAAACACACATTGTACCTGAGACTACTATTTTTTTTAAAGCGAAGGATCGTCACACCAAATATTGACTTTGTTTCATTTATTACTGTTTACTGCTTTTTATAGTATTTTAGCCGAGCTTATTTGTCCACGCTTTTCAGCGCACTCTCCAAAAACTCAACAAAAAAGGACAAATCAACAGAAGAGGTTCCATCACAGACTTTTGCGCCAGTTCAAGTTCATGCTCCGCGGCGTGTGTGTGTGTAGCAGGCTCCGCCAGCATAATCTTTTTTCATTTAACTTTAGCGCATAAATTCTGTTTCGATACTTCAAATGTTGCGAAAAAATAGTTTGGAAACAGTTTTGTCGAGAAAAATGGCATTCACAAGTGTCACATGACAGAATTTATTCATCCGTCAGGGGAAGAATAGGGATGTGCGTTCCATCCAGCGCACCATAAACCTGTGGCACAAGATTTAATAGCTGTGCACACAGCATAGACACATCGATGGATGGTCGTTTTACTAACTCCACAAGTTTCCCCCACTATTCAGTACTCGGCACAGGTTGCCACCTTGAACAGGAAAATGGCAATCCGCTTTCAGGTCAGAACCGGTGGTCGGTGGCAACCTGCGATTGGCGCAACATCAGGACTAATTAACTGGCACAGCATCTCAAACGTGGGCCGTGACATTCTAAAATGTTGCAGCCAGAGACTTTCCACCACTCTCCACCACTGCCTCCCAGAACGCCCTACTGCAGACCCATGGGCTTCCTCGCCTAAGGGCAGTTACTTGGAGCCCTATCAGACGAGCAACTGCTCCATTCTTACGTCGTCTTCTGATATTTCGTACGACTGCAATTATGTGTGAAATTAAAATGAAAGTAAACTGGCCCATTTCAATTAGCTAATTTTACAAATATTTGAGGACAGGCGGGACGCACAAGGTACACAATTTGCGTTATACACAAAATTATGTATGGGAACGGCTCAAGGGCAGATTACTTTTGCGATACACGAAAACTTATGCGACAATTTTTTTTTAGGATGACATCACCACGCACACCATTTATCAGTAAAAGGCCAATTGGATGGAAACAGACGGGAGACAGCAAATTTCGCAAACTTTTTTTTACGCACTTTTACTTTGTCTATAACTGAAAAGCTCAAAAATGAAACTTGGCTAATGAGGCTTCTGTGACTTCCTCATAGATCTGAAACAAGTTGCCTTCACGCTGATCCTTATCAGAAACTGAAAAAAAAAGCACAAAATTAGGGACATTTATAGTCCTAATGAAGAATACATATTGTGTAACATAACATTAGTGAAACTATAAAAACAGAATATCTAAAAAAGGTTAACTAGATAGAAAATTAAACGTATATGAGTATGAACTGTCACAAACGAAGCTAGCTAGCTTGTTAGCTTGAGAATACTTACCCTCAAAATTTTCAGTATAACTCGAAACATGCAGTTTCAAGCCCTTCTTCTTACTAGAGGGATTGACAGATGCCAACCTCACAATGCCATTGACATCGCTCACTGTAATTCATGGAAGATCTTGCAAACAGCGAGTGTAGAAAGCCATGCTGACAGCGATCACTCAAAGGGATGGCAAAAATCGCTTCCGGCGCAGCACCGGAAGTTGCGGTGGCCACTGAGACTACATGCGGAAGCGACCGTGCATAGACTCCTGACAGTATTTATGAGTATACAGGCTTATAAGAAACTATTATTATTCAGTCAAAGTCTGCTTTATTGTCAATTCTGCCACATGTTCAGCACATACAGAGAATTGAAATTACGTTACTCTCAGACCCTAGGTGCATACAGATAACACACACAAAAAAAAGGATGTAAAAATACAAATGGATACATATAAATATAGTATAAATGTAGATCCACAAGGCACAACAGATAGAGTGCAAACAGTGCAGATGTAAAGTGAGTAGTGCAAAGAGCTTATCAGACTGTTTAAAGTGACAAAGTTAAAGTGTCGGATGGGTGGGATCACCTGCAGTGCAGAGGGCTTTGCGGGTGAGACGGGTGCTGTAAATGTCTTGGAGGGAGGGGAGAGAGACACCAACAATCTTCTCAGCTTTTCTCACTATGCGTTGGAGGGTCTTTCGGCAGGACGCGTTGCAGGCGCCATACCACACAGTGATGCAGCTCGTCAGAATGCTCTCGATGGTGCCTCTGTAGAAGGTGCACATGATGGGGGCCAGGGCTCTGGCTCTCTTCAGTTTACGCAGGAAGTAGAGACGCTGCTGTGATTTCTTGACCAGTGATGCAGTGTTGTCAGTCCAGGAGAGGTTTTCTGTGATGTGCACACCCAGGAACTTAGTGCTGCTCACTCTTTCCACAGTCGCACCGTTGATAGTCAGAGGAACATGCTGAGTGTGCGCTCTCCTGAAGTCTACAACAATCTCCTTTGTCTTCTCCACATTCAGAGAGAGATTGTTGTCTTTGCACCACCTGGCCATTTATTATTATTAGTAGTAGTAGTAGTAGTAGTAGTATATGGTTATTATTATTATTATTATTATTGTTGTTGTTATTATTATTTTATGGTTAATTTCATAGAGGAAGCTTCGGACACCAAATTCTTACTGACATCTGACATCTTACTGCTGAAATAAAATGGACATTTCAAATCTAAAACCCACTCATGTCAGTTCATAGTGACCTACTCTATGCTCACAATAAAGATTTATTTACTGTAGATTTTTACTGTAGAATTTTAAAGTAATTGCTCTTCAAAGTCACTCGTTCTGTTAATATAATTGTACCAGGAGGCACTTTTTAATCCCTTATAAAATAGACATTTCAAATTGGTAGACAATCAAACCCACAAATATCAGTTCACAGTGACCTACTCTATGTTCTTAATAAAGATTAATTAATTTTACAGTAGAATTTTAAACTAATTGCTCTTCAAAGTCACTGGATCTGCCAACATAATTGAACTAGTAGGCTATTTTGATGCATTTCAAATGGTCAAACCCAATTACATCAGTTCATAGTAACCTACTCTGTGCTCACAATATGAAATGAATTCATGTTACTGTAGCATTTTAAAGTAATTGCAAGTCAAAGTCACAAAACCTGTCAATATAATTGTGCCAGGAGGCACTTTTTAATCCATTATAAAATGGACAGTTCAAATTGGTAGACGATCAAAACCACACAGATCAGTTCACAGTTAGCTCTTCTATGCTCACAGTAAAAATTCATTTTACGGTAAAATTTTAAAGTAATTGCAATCAGTTACTCAAAATCACTGGATCTTTTGATATAATTGAACCAGTTGGTTATTTTGATATATTGGTAAATGATCAACCCCATGCAGATTAGTTCACAGTGAGCTACTCTATGTTCAGAATAAAAATGAATAAAATTTACTGTAGAATTTTGTAGTAAATGCCATTCAAAATCACAAGATATGTCAATTTCAAAAGAGCCAGGGGGCTATTTTAATTCATTATAAAATGGACCTTTCAAATTAGCAGATGATTAAAACCACTCAAATCAGTTTGCCGTGAGCTACACTATGCTGAAAAAAATTATTAATTTTACTGTAGAACATGACTGTATTTTGCCTTTAAATTTAAAAAGCAGTCAATCAAATTGAGCCAAGACAAGTTTAATCCTCTATAAAATGCTCGTTCATATTATTAACTATTATGCTCTAATAGGGGATTCACAGTAGTGCATCAGGTAGCACTGGCACCTTACAGCACCAGGTTCCTGGGTTTGATCCTGAGCTTGGGTTATTTTCTTCTAAGAGTTTCACATGCCCACGTGGTTTTTCTTTGGGTTCTCCAGTTTTCTCCCACTGTACAGGTAGATGGATTGGCTATACTAAATTCAACCTATTCCTCATGGTATATTGTTTCTGACACCCCTAACACCACTCATATTGATAGGACATATTGGAGGTTTTGTCACAAGTTTTTTATTTTTAATCTGGATTGTTAAATTGTTAAAATTTGATATTCAATTTAGCAACATTGTTACTGTTTGTAATAACCTATTAAATTTGTCATTGCCAATGCAATCAAGATTTAAACAGGATCTTTTTGTGTGATGGTCTATCAATTTGAAATGAGCATTCTGTAGTAGATTAAACTTCTCTTGGCTCAACTATGTATATATATATATATATATATATATATATATATATATATATATATATATATATATTTATATATTTATATATAAAACTTGAGGTTGAAATATGCTAACTTTCTAGGATAAAATTGATAAATTTTTATTTGATGCATAGAGTACCATACTGTGAACTGATAAGTGGGTTTGATCGTTGATTGGGGATTTGAAATATCAATTTTATAATAGATTAAAAAGTGCCTCCTGGCTCAATTATATTGACAGATTTTGAGAATTTGAAGAGCAATTACTTAAAAATTCTAAAATAAAATTAATTTTTCTTTATTGTGAGCAGAGTAGGTCCCAGTGAACCGATATTAGTGAAAACAAAGAAAAACGAATTCAAATTTATTAAATAAGTCACACATTTTTTTTTTATTTAAAATGACGTGTATATAATTCAAATACACGAAATTCATATTCAAATACTTTTGACAGCTTTCCAGCTCCATATAACAGCACATAAAAAAAGTTCAAAATCTAGAGGCGAAGTAGCCTATAGAAAAGATGAATTGGGTGTGAATTAAGTGAAGTGAAAAGAAATTGTTGTGACATGAAAACTGAGGAGCGAAAAAAAAAAATCTACGCTATACCCAAGAGATCATGGACACGTACCGTGCATATCACACGGGGAAACTGATATTTTAAATTGTTGTAAGTGCCTAAAGTGTTTAAAGAACCTGTGGCAAACAGAACTGATTTATAAGCCACTTTCATCCTGACGTGCACTAAATCTTCTGTCAGCTGAGGCATATGCTTATAGCTTATGGCTATGTGCAGACCAGCCCATGTTCCGCTGTCATAATTGAAAGACTAGTTTGTCTTAATTTATGGGTTCTGTTGGCTTGCTTTCTTTATTTTTCATATTCTTTAATTAATTCCAATAATATAAAATTACTAGGTTTCACAAATTTTTCTTGATAGTATTCTTAGTCCTTGATCTGAACTAGCATAAAGATGTGTTTTTGATAGTGACAACAAAGCACTTCTTTATGCTCTTGATAACGGCATCTGCTAAATGCTGTAAATCTAAATAAATAAGCAAATTAAACTTGAGAGTATAATCCATATAAATAAAAATGCAGTAATCCATGCATATTATATGATTTGAAGTTGGTCAAGGTTTACATTAGTTAGTCTTCTTACGTGTAAATTTATGGATTCAAACATTTTTTCGAAATTACGGAATTTTCATGAATACCAAATTTCTTATGTAAATGCACCTACAAACGAGTTTACGAACAAATCCATTCGTGTCCAACTTGAAAAATGAGGCCCACTGTCTGCACTTTATTACATTTAATTCCAATTATTTAAAATAATAAATAAATAAATAAAAATAAAAAATAAAATAATTAAATAAATAAAAATACAAGATCTTGGTGGCAGCAATATTTTAAAATTAGCCCAATCTTGCAACCTCATTAACGGGTCTGTCCACTGCTCCTCGTATGAGCATGGGGCTTGTTGTAGTTCCTATTTTACTCAGTGCAATAATAACTCTATAGAAGCTAAGTGAAAATCAACAGAACATCAGCTTATATATTTTCTTTTTAATGGTTGGTCACTTATAAAAGAGGAAGTATTTTAACAGAATTGAAAATGTACTTAGCTGTGAATGAGGACTTTCTAAAGATTAACATTTGTTGAATAGCTGATTTTAGAACCCGGTGTGTAAGGGTGAGCAGGAAGACTCGTGAGGCAGTCGGAATTTTTGCCGAGCTCCGGGCCCGAGTTTATTCAGTCCGCGCACTTTCAGAAACTCAGCAGAAACAGGACAGCTCAACAGAAAAAGGGTCCATCACGGACTCATGGCTTTCGCTCCATCGAGTTCAGGTTCACGCTCCTCGGTGTGTGTATATGGGTGTGTGTGTGCCGATTCCGATTCCCACCCATGGAATATGCCTGTTTTAATTGGAAATTTGTTGACAGGAAATCCACTGAAAGGAGATATACATGTGCATGCTCAGTCTGCAAGGAATTGTGGGTGCTAACAGATGCTTAACTATAGGCTAGGTATTTAGGAATGGCAACTCAGGCATACTTACAACAGCTATGTATACAGGAATATTTCGATGCTTGTACGCATATAAACATCATATTCCAAATATGGCTGCAACCCAAATATAGACCTTAAACAGAATTTGATGTGCATGTAAATGTAGCCACTGACAGCACAAAGGGACACAAATAAGTAGATGGCAGTAATAAGACACAGATGAGAATCATCACGTGTTACCTGCTGGTTTGGCCCGCCTCCTCTCTGTCCACAGCTGATGCTCGACCCCGCCCCACTGATACACTGATACAAGTGGTGGGGCTGTTCCCCACCTGCTCCAATGGACGAACCACCACTGCATCTTGGTGAGGGAGATGTGTGCTGTGGGGGCAGCTGGAGTACTGGCGGGTATTCATAGTAACTGATTCTCTTTGGCCTGTGCCATCACCAGGGCCTTGAATCACTGGGCTTGTGCCATGTGCATGTCAAGGTGGCCTGCTGATGAACCTGGTGTTTTTTGGCAAGGGACTTGATGAACTTGGCTAGGGGCCAGGACTCCATAATTGCATATCCTTCAGTGCTTTTCAGCAGAGTGATCTTCTCACACACACAAGCTCAGCAGGATCCTGTCTGAATCTCTTGCTTTGCTCTGCAACACTGGCGCACTCTACTCTTCTGCCATGTAGGAGCTCATTGCAAGACACATAGTCATATAAACAGAGCACAGTTAATCACACACAGATGTACGTTCATTAATTAAATTACCTTCTCCTTCTCCAAGACTCCTTCTAGAGACTTTGCAGCTGGTGTTCAACCAAGCCCCACTGCCACATAACCACATGACATTTGAGTCTTATCCATGAACAGAGAAGTCTTGGTTAAAAAGAAAAAGCACATAAACCTCTGAGCAATGTCTGGTTACTGACAGAGTATACTTTACATAAGAGAGATCTGTTCATGTGAGTCACACCCATCAAAACAAATTTCAGAGGATGTGGTGGAGGGAGCATCATGGTGTCAGGGCCTGGGCAGATTGCAATCATTGAGGGAATATTCACTCATCTTAAATAACTACTTTATCCTGGTCAGGTGTGCTCAGGTGGGACACCAGTCCATCACAGAGCACTATGTACACACATTCACATCAAGGGGCAATATAGCATAGCCAAACCACTGGCATTTTTGGGAGGTGGGAGGAAACTGGAGAAGCCAGAGGAAACCCACATGGACATGGGAAGAGCATGCACAGTGACCTAAGTGCAGGATCAAACCAATGACCCTGGAGTTTTGAGGCAGCAACGCTACCTGCTGTGCCACCATGCCCCCTCCCCCCAGTTTGGGCACAATGAATTTAAAATTGTATAAAGTACTTTTTAAAGAGAATGCCAGGGTAGCAATCTGTCACAGGAAGCTTAATATAACCTGGAGGATATACCAAAACAACTGTGCAAGTCTCATCAGAAGCTACAGGAAACATTTGGTGGAGGTTACTGTTGTTAAAACAGCAGATATTAAATATAGCTGCAAGCAGCAACTAAGGGGGCCAAGCACTCTGTCCCCAGCCATTAGCAATGAAGGAAGACCAGAAGCCACTGGGACCATCAGTGCTTGCTCCAAAGAAGCTGTACTAAATTTGAAGGCAAAATGTCAAGCTGTTTCTGAGATATCGCCTCACTTCCTGTTTTCAGTAGCACTCGCAAGTTGAAAATGATGTCAAATTTTGTTTCTTAATTCAATTCAGTTCAAATTTATTTGTACAGCACTTTTAACAATGGACATTGTCACAAAGCAGCTTTACAGAAAAATAACATCAGGTCATGTTGCTAAAATATACATGACAATTTTAATGTCAATATATAAAAATAACGCTGAGATATGCCCTCATGTCCTGTTTGGTGACTTATGGATGAAACATAAGTTAGCCAAAATCGGAGAATTTTTTTTTCTGACTGATCTCATGATGTTGTGATCCAAAATTCGCGATGGACAAAATTTGCAAGAGAAGAAACAAAAAACAGTTTTTATTGATTTTCTACATGGCCGACCTCCTGTTTGGCAGATCACAAATTCATTACATGTTGAACTCTTGGCACTTCCCAAGAAATCAAGAGAAAGAAGAATCATGATTGCAGGTTAAGTGGTTCAAAAGTTATGAGCCATCTTACTTATTTGTGAATTATAGCAACCACTATAGGATTTAGACTAAATGTCTTGGAGTCCCTTAGGACAAGGTCAGTTACTCATCTAGTTGGTCAGTTTGGTCAAAAGTTTGATCAAAATTCCTTAGATCAGCAACACTTGAGGGATTCAATGGATGAACCATCCTGTACATCAGAAATCTGAGAAACAACTTTTTTTTAGACTGGTCTCATGATGCTGCCTACCAAATTTGGTGATGATTGGACATAATTTGTAGAAAAAGAAGCAAAAAACTGGTTTTGAAACAATTCAGAATGGCCAACTTCCTGAGAAATCACAAATTTACTATATCAACAACATTGGCACCTTCAAGGAAATCAAGTGGTATAAGAATCTTGATTTAATGTTGAGTGGTTCAAAACTTATGAGCACGTTTACAAATTTATTAATTACAGCGCCACCTGTAGGAGAAGAAGCAAAGAAACAGTTTTTCTTAAAATTAAAAACGGCCGACTTCCTGTTTTAGAAATGACAAATTTGATACATCAGCAACACTTCCCACCTTCAAGGGATTTGATCTTGAAGAATCTTGATTTGATGTAAAGTGGTTCAAAAGTTATGAGTAGTTTTACCAATTTATCAATTTACCACCTAGAGGTGAATTTAGACAAAATGTCTTGGAGACCCCTAAGATGAGGTCTTACAGTGGCCTACCAAGTTTGATCAAAATATGTCTCAACGTTGCTGAGATATTTCACTTCCTGTTTGGCAGCTTTGCCATCAAATTTGTTTGCACATTATGAACAAACCGTCCTGTATATCAAAAATCAGAGAAACAACATTTAGACTAGACAAACTTTGTAGCAGAAGAAGTGGAAAAAAAAGAAATGAAAAAAGAACTTTTTCTTAAAATTCAAAATGGCAGACTTCCTGTTTTAGAAATGACAAACTTGATTGAGCAGCAACATTCCACACATACAAGGGAATCAATACAAAAAAGGATCTTGATTTGATGTTGAGTAGGTCAAAAGTTATGAGCAGTTTTATGAATTTGCAAATTATAGCTCCACCTATTTAGAATTTAGGTTGAACTTCTTGGCGATCGCTAGGATGAGGCCCTTCAGTGACGTACCAAGTTTGGTCAAAATATTTCTCGAGGTTGCTGGGATATTAGGATGAGGTCCTTCAGTTATCTACAAAGTTTGGTCTGAATAACCATTCCTGAAATATGCCTTCACATCCTGTTTGGTGGCTTCACCGTCAAATTCTTTGCATGTTATGGACAAACTGCCCCATATATCATAAATCAAAGAAACAGGCTTTTTTTTGGGATAGTCTCATGATGCTGTGTTTCAAAATTGTTGATGATTGGACAAAGTTTTTAGGAGAAGAAGAGAAAAAAAAAAGATTTTGAAAAAAAAATCAAAATTGTGAAAAATCCAATATGCCATAAATTAGCATCATGGTGTCCATTGAACTTGGCTTGACCAAAAGAATCAGAGAACAGTGGAACTGCATTTCTATGATATTCCATTACGGAGGTATTATTGTAATAACTCAATTATTATTACCATTACAATTATTATTGTCCAAATTTGCCCTATTGGTGGCGCTAGAGGGCTTGAGTGCCATACACCAAAATTGCTGTGAAGGTAGCAGTGACTGTCATCTATCATTGTGCCAAATTTCATAAAAAGGGTACGAAGTGTTCTTTGAGCTACCATAGACTCCCCTAGGAAGTATAATAATAACTGGACAGACTCTGCTGAGTAATTTGATACCACAGTTTGGAAGATCTGGCAAAAATCCTAGGAATAGTTTACAAAAGAGGTGTTCGCATATTAATCAAATTATAAAAAAATTGAGTGGCCAGGGTTAAATGTTCCAAAAAGCACATTTATGGTGCATAAGCGACTGAATCAAGAGTAAAAAGAATATTCCTTGCCCACCTTATTTTATGCTTGTTTATAAGTGGAAAAAAAGAATAGCCCCCCTCCCCTCCCCTCCCCCATGGCCATTTTGAGTGACAATGCAGCATTTTTCTGTTAATCGCTAGAGGGATCTATTATTCAAGTTTCGTGATGATTGATAATTTTTAACCCCATCAAATGCCTGCTGAAACCTGATTGGCCAACAGCGGCCATGTTTTTTTTAAGTGACCAGGTCGTCATTAACAATACACCTATTAATTAGGATACAGATGCAGAATACCAATCTCAGTCGGAATAAAATTCCGATATCAAGTAAAGTATTCGATAAAATCAAATAAAAGTTCAATACCAATACTCAATCAGACTTAGGGTTCCTGAGAAACAGTTTTCTGAACTTAGCTCCACCCCCTATTGATGACCACACCCGAAACTCAGCGGCCCTCCTCAGGACTTTGTCCTGAAGGGGCCTTTCAAGTTTCATTCAAGTGCATACAAACAATCATAAGTTACAGCTGTTGAGCAAATTAGACGCCGTTCCGTTAGAATTGATTGACACGTGTGGGCCATATTGTTCATAAATCTCAACAGGTTTTTGACCAGTATAGAGGAAGAAACCCTCCTGAGCCATCTGATACCATGCTGGGTCACCAAGCTGGGTCAAAAATTCTAGGACTAGTTCCCAAAAGTATGTTTTGCATATAAAGCAAATCAGCTAAAAATCTATGTGTTAGGAGCTAAGTGGTCCAAATTGCAGGTTGGTTCACAATTATCCAAGGAATCAGGTGAAAAAAAGACATGAGATATGGCCTAAAATATGAAATGGGGCTCTATGCTGTGCTGTAGTGCCACCAATAGGCCGATCAGGTGCTTCTCTCTTGCCTGAGTAGAGGGAGTGAGTAACTACATACTTTATGTCTTCGGGCAATTACAGGTCACAGGGGTATTTACTTTTTTGGTGTTGGGGCAATTCACAGGCAGAGGCACACAGACATTTATTTTTGGAATTTGCAGCAATTAGCAGTCAGGGTGGGATTTCCATTTCCATTTGGGGCAATTAGAGGTTATAGGGTCGGGGCATTTATTTTTTTGGTTTGGGCGATTTAGCATTCAGTGGTATATTTATTTTGGGTTTTGGATGTATTTAGCAGTCTGGTATCGTATTTATGGGGGTAAGGGCATTTAGCAGTCATTGGGGTAATTATCTTTGGAGGTTGGGGCAATTAGAGAGCAGTTTTAAAAAACATCCAATTCAAGTGAATGGGGAAAAACGGGATGAAACAATGAGTGTACTGGAGAACGGATGAATATTTCCAAAAGCTATATACAAGCATACTTCTCCGTATCAGACCAGACGTGGTGGAGTTGGTTTGCTGTCGATATCTTGAAAACTGTAGAAGGAGGTACATGCAGAAAATCAGGTGTAATAATAATAATAATAATAATAATAATAATAATAATAATAACAACAACAACAACAATAACAATAATAATAAATTGGAGAACAATTAGAGTATTGCTTCTGAAACACACTAAATAATAAGATAACAATCACATTGCACAATGCAAAGCAATGCACAATCCTAATAATATATAAAAGAAGTCAGATAACAGTTGTTTGCAATTCACAATCCTAATCTTAATTAGAAGAAGTAATCTTAATTAGAAAAAGTGCATTTCCTGAAGAAAATGCAGAGGGATTGCGCAGCCAATGCAACTCCCTTTTGATATGGCATTGTCAAGGGGTGTATAGGGTATCGCACATGGTTTCTCGTTTGTTCTTAGGTGGCTGTAAGGGCATTTCAGCGCTATCAGATATGTTGTATGTGAGAAAAATGAACTTGAACTTAACCCCACCCCCTGAGGGTGACCACACCCCAACTTCAGCACACATCCTCAGAATCTAGCCCTGAATATCCCTTTCAAGTTTTGTGCATATCCATCTAATATACCATGTGTTATAGCTGTTTGCATAAATTAAACCCTGGCTTGGAATCATACATTGGTTGGTGGCAGCCATATTCTTTACAAATGTCCAGAGATTTGATGGACAGACTCTACTGAGTAAGTTGACACCACAGTTTGGAAGACCTGGCAAAATCCTAGGATTAGTTTGCAATAGCTGGTATTGCATATTAATCAAATTCTAAAAATATTTGAGTGGGTGGGGCTAAATATTCCAAAAAGCAAATGTTTGTTGTGTAACGCGTGTAGTTTCTATATGTGAGCTTCACAGTTCTGACCGCGCGCTGGCTCGTGGGTTCTTGGCTTTGTTGCAAGGAGGACACTGACAGGGAGCTCGGGAGAGCACTTGATTTATTAAACATAAGGAGGTGAACATCATGAATTAGCCACATCTGATTACACAGTGCGCGTCATCTCTCTCTCTCTCTCTCTCTCTACGCTCTCACCGCTGCGCACAAACCATTCTCTCCTGCGATCCTTATCGCGGGTCTCTGTTCTCATTTGCTCATGAATAGGTGTCCTGAAGGGCTTTTCAAGGTTTGTTCAAGTGAATACAAAGAATCATAATTTACAGCTGTTTGAGTGAATTAGACTCTGCCCCATTAGAATTGATTGATGGGGGCAGCCATATTGTTCATAAATCTCAACATGTTTTTGACCAGTATGGAGTGAGACCCCCACCTAAGCCTTTTGACACCAACTTTGTGAAGATGCGACAAAAAATCTATGACTAGTTCCCAAAAGTAGGTATTGCATATTATGCAAATTAGCAAAAAATCTAAGTGGGCAGAGCAAAGTGGTCCAAATTGTCTAATTGGTCCACTAATTAGCCAAGGAATCAATCAAAAAAATAATTTTGTCTCTAGGATTTATGTTTCGGATATGGCCTAAAATGTAGTACTACTTTGCGTAGTACTAAAGTGAGTACTACATATTGGCCAAGCCTGTGACACGTACGGTTTGGTCAGCATGTCCTTTTGAAGATTTTTCCATTCATTAATTCAAATGGCCGCTACGTGGAAACTGCATAACCGGTCAGAAAGTTGTATATAAGCACACCTTTCCTGAACAGACTGAACAATTTGGCACTGGTCCCATTTTGATATCTTCAAAATTGTGGGACTAGATAGCAGACAAAAAAACAACAAACAAACAAAACAAAAAAAAACCCACAAATGATGCCGGATATCAATAGTGTATTGCTTCGCAATGCTCAATCTCCATAATAATAATAATAATAATAATAATAATAAGAGGAAGAAGAAGAAGAGAAAGAAGAAGACATACAATCACTAAAGGATGCCTACCCACCTTTGGTGCTGGAAACCCTAATAATAAGAAGAAGCAAACATACAATCACTAAAATGTGCCTAAGCACTTTCAGAGCTTGGCCTCACAATTAAAAGTGTTCAGATGTATCTAGCTGATCAATTGTGTGGTCTGTTTAAGTAGGAAGCTTTTCTTCTTACAGTTTGCCATGAGACTGAACACCGCAATGTGTGAGGAGGGTGGATGTGCCTCAGGTGGCCTGCTCCAAATATCCAAATATGGCAGTATCCTTATGCCTCTTGAACGAGTGGCCCAGACTAATTAATGTTTGCCCAGGGCTGTGCAGATGATTGGTTGACAAGCTAGGTCATGGTGACTTGGGGTGCCATCTGTCCGTTCTACTTGGTTCTGCTTGTTTCTAGATTCTGTAACCTGTGCTCTTCTCTCTAGTGCTTCTTCAGCCACAAGCACAAAGAGTGAGCCTGGTATATAGGGCAGGTTCCAAGAGTTGTCTTGCATGCATGTGGCATCACCAACTGTGCTAAACATACCTGGCCCCAGCTAAGAGAGAGACTGGTGTAGAGCCATCCTGCATCCTGGCCTAAGCCAGATATCAAACTGACATAGAATCAATGTTGAATTGATGTCTCTCGCGGCATCGAAACAACGCTGATCTCTGATGTTGGTCCAACATCTTTTTCTCATCGAAGTCATGTACATCATCATACATGCCATTGCAAACAAACATAAAAGCGATGTAATTGGTTTGCTTACCATACGTTGAAACGACATTACACAATCAACATATTTTCTATTTGATTTTAAAACTCAAATACTTAAATAAATAGATAGATATATAAATCAGCCTATATATGTACTAATTTATTAAACACACATCACATTCACTTACTCGGTGTTTTATTTATACAAAATATACATTTACAAATACATCTTCAGAATAAACTTTCTGCAGTATATAAATCTTAAGACTAAATAGCCAAATACAGAAAAATGCCTTCACACTCATGCATTCACAAATAGATTTATAAAAATAAATCATAGCCTAATATAACTAGTCTCAAAGTTACAAATTAAAAGAGGTAGTTTACCCCAAAATGAAACTTGTCATAATATACACTATCTCATTTTGTTCCAAACCTGTATGACTTATCTTCTGTGGGACACCAAAGGAGATGTAAGGCAGAACATTAAGAGACTGATAGCCTCTGTCACCATTCACTATCATTGAATCTTTTTTCTATAAAATAAATTAATGGTGAGTGAGACTGAATATTCTGTCTCCTTTTGTGTTCCACAAAAAAGACATATAGGTTGGGAACAACATTAGTGTTAGTAGATGACAGGATTTTTTAAAACTATACCTCACACAGTAGGCACTTCATAAAGAAAGGTTACCCTTGAAAATAAAGCACAGAGAAATACAGTAGATAAATTGTTTTCCAATTTTTTTTGCAATTAACATTTATTTCTGAAGTAAGGTAAGTTCTTTGCTCTTGGAATATTCAGTTGGTTATGTCCCTTTGTTATGTTTCCATACATCTAATTCTGAAGAGAACTTGGTGGTAGTCAGCCATCCAAACAAGGCAGAGAGAAGTCTGGTGTGGTGTAGGTAGGACTGGAATAGACGCCTCTCGAGGCTGACAGGTTAAGGCCAACTTCTGTAAGTTCTTGATGTCTTCAACTGGGGCTCCCAGAAAACCTGTAATAAAAATAATACAATTCAAAAACAGTCATACCCACTACAAATTATCTTATCTTGTCACATGAGTATTCCCATAACTGTATCTCTTATGATACCTATAAACTCCAACAAAGGTATTGAATATTCCTTTAACATGCCATTTTGTGGGAAGTCCACTGGACCTTGTCATGTTTTCATTTACATGTAATTTTCATAAAAGATAAATGATGCAAAATAAAAATAAATGCAGTATTTTGAAGGGAAAAAAGTAAATGTATTATTTTGCCCGTAACGTGTGATAAAATATTTTTAAGTCTTTTTTTTTTCTCCCAACAGTAGTCTTCCCTCACGTAGATTATATATTGTCAGCAGGTCGGTGTCGTGCACGCTAACACCTGGTACGCTGTTGTACTCAAATATTAATCACGTTATATGCGTTCGCCCCAACTGATTTGCTGAAATTAAAACGCAGACGGTGAGTGCTAGCCAATGAGATTGCTTATTAGTTCTGTCCACTGCCGGAGCAACCAGCTGGCAGTAGTGATGGGAAGTTCGGATCATTTTACCGACTCGGACCTTTGAGTCTCGTTCAGCAAAATGAACGAATCTTTTCTCGAGTCATTTCGTTCATTTTAGCAAAATATAATTAAAATGTTACGTGTTACTTCCCTAACACATCTACTACTTACGCAAACGTTGATCACACGACAAACAAGACTAAACTATAATGCAGGGGTGTCCAATCTTATCCACAAAGGGCCATTGTGGGTGCAGGTTTTCATTCCAATCAAGCAGCAGCCACACCTGATTCCACCTGTTTAATCAGTTGATCTTGGCTTTCAATAGACTATCAGGTGTGGCTTCTGCTTGGTTGGAATGAAAACCTGCACCCACACCGGCCCTTTCTGGATAAGATTGGACACCCCTGCTATAATGCTATAAGAAACAGAAAACATTAATTCATTGTTTACCTGGATCTTTAGTCTATGATTAGCTCACCTCACCTCTTATTAAGTCTTCGGGTTTGAGTCGTTCGTTCATCACGTGACAGCTCCATAAGCTTAACCAATGCAGTCTGAGCCGGAAAGAGAATTGATTAGTTCACCTTTCGAGTCTTCGGGTTTGAGTCATTTGTTCATCACGTGACAGCTCCATAAGCTTTTTTTTTTTTTTTTTTTTTTATCCAAGGAACAATAACATACAATATGTTATCAAGACAACAACATTAAAAATAAGAAAAGACAAAGAAAAAAAGATAGAAAGACAAATTACAACAAACAAAACAGTTGCCGGGGGAGGAAAGTATAAAACTTCGAAAACAAAAATACAAGATATAGATACATACACATGTATGTGTACATAAAATCAAATAAATATATTGTAAAATTCACAAACTTTCAAAGTTCTTACAGCTTTCTTATTCACAGAGTCTCTGATACTGTCAATATATATACATATTTCAGTCAACAAAACCATAAAATTGGGTTTTTATTGGTAAATTTACACTTATGAATGTGAAATTTGGTCAATAGAATAAATAAATTAATTAAGTAAAAGTACTGTTCCTCTTGGTCAGGATAGTCAGTAAAGCCAAAGAGTACATTTTCCCACAGAAGTGAAAAAGGTCTTAAACACTGAATATTTTCGCTAATAAATTTTTGGACCTTACACCATAGTGTAACGGAGTATGTACAGTGCCAAAATAAGTGCAAGGCAGTTTCCTCATATTCATTACAAAAAATACAATTTACATTTATTCCTTTTTTAAATTTTTGTAAATAATGATTTGCTGGATAAAATCTATGAATGAGCTTATAAGAAACTTCTTTAATCTTATTTCTAAGA
>CM040469.1:16150169-16227244 GCA_022758105.1 Pangasianodon gigas
GCGTTCTGTTTTAGAGAGCGGGTGTGGTCACTATACCACGGAGCGAGTTTCTTATCTTTAATTGTTTTTCTTCTAAGTGGCGCTACATTATCTAAGGTACAGCGGAATGTCGACTCTAAAAATTCTGTCGCCTGTTCGAGTTCTAAAGGGTCTGATGGTGACCCTATACTAGCGGATAATTCTGGTAGGTGATTAATAACATCTCTTTGCTAACTGGGAAGTGCCAGAAGTGCAGTTTCAATTGCTGCTGAAAGGAGCGACCAATCCAGTGTGAGCATGTGGCTGTCACTTGTCTGTCACTTGGCACAATATCATCTGTGTGCCTGTACTTGGACAGTGTACATCCGAGCATAGGGCTTGGCGACACAATCATCATCACTTCTGTCCACGGTTGCACGTTCGCAGTACCAACTAACTTCAGTGCACCCTTCAAAACAACAATGTACCCTTCAAAATAGTTTGCAAACAGAATTTAATGGAATAATATTAATTATAATATAATATTTCTTTAAAAGACAGGAAAATGCATGCTTTACGCTGAATGCATTATAATGAAGAGTGAAACCATCACTTGCTTAACCCGTGAAAATAAAACAATTACTTATTACATTGTAATATTGATCTGTTATTCCCTATAGGTGTGTTATGGGCATTAAATTTATGTTTAACTGCCAATTTCAATATATCAGAACGTGCTGATGAAATAAACAATTAAAGAAATTAGTAGAACCTCAAGTCGTAGCGAAATAATCATGAGTAACAAAGAATGTGTGTTACCATATCCGACCAGTAGGGGCGCTACAAACCATTCGAAAGCGGTCAAGGGTCATAAGGAAGTACGATTGTGGAGGTTCCGGTAGTAGTCATTGCAACGGCAGAGTGATGATGGCGAGTGCTGCAGTGAAACAGCCTTCTAAAAACCCTACCAAAAGCTCCTCTGGGCCCGGCGGGGGAAATGTTCCGAGTGGTCCCGCTCTTCCTTTGGCATCCCCACTTATGGGCAAAAAGAAGAAGCCATTTCTAGGAATGCCAGCGCCTCTCGGCTATGTTCCCGGTCTGGGCAGAGGGTAAGGATATACCAAACTAGCCTTATGCTGCGTTTGTGTCGAATTTCCCACTTGTAATTCCCCGCCTGCAACCGGTAAAAGCCACCGAAAACGCCCCTACAACTAGAAAATTCAACTCGTCTTCTCAAGCACCAATTCCTTCCCCGTTTACGGAGTGACGTTAAATGAACATGGCCGCGCGCACTGTGTAATAACGCAACAGTGTAACGTTCTCCTTCTCTTCAATTTGTTATAGCAGTATTGGCTTTAGCTAGGTTAATATGCAGATACAGTACTTTGTTGAATCTATAACAGCGACCATACTAATCGCTGTTTTCAGAAGCCAATCATCAACATTAGAATTATCACTAACTTTAGCCGGCTAGCTTGTTGCTAAGCTACTAGCTATTGTCCGCTGGCTTGTAGTTTGTTGTAACTGCAAACTTGCGGTTAAAGTTGCTTTTTATGAGCTTTACGTAATTTAACAGAGCGAACAAAAACACGCTTTTGTGGAAGCGTCCATATTTTTTTTTATTTCCGCTTCGCACATCGAACGTGCCGAGGTGGGAAGTTACGTCATTACGACTTCCAAATGACCACTTTGGCACCACGGACGCATTAGCTTAGTCTGTTGTGCGGCTTAATTAATCATAATCTAAATTAATTTATGTAATGAATAACACACAACAGAACGTGCTGTTATACCTTTGCTTTTATTCCTTTGCAACCGTTGTATAATATTGTTTGTGGTAAATCATTCATCACACTGCGTAACTACTAGAACCTTTAACATTTTATGATGTCCGGTACTGGATTTTTTTTAGTCATTTCAATAAAAAAAATGAATTATAACTTTAAGCGTACTATAAGACATTTAGGCCATATTGCACTTGTACTAAGTCAGATATCTCACTATGTAACTACTACAACTTTTAGTATCTTAAAATCTCCATTTCTGGATTTTACTGGATTTTTCCATAAATATAAATTATTACTGTACTCATACTGGACTACTTTTATGTAATGATGCACTTCTAAGTCATACATCCCACTAGGTAACTACTTCAATCTTCAATATTTTAAAATCTCTTTTCTGGATTAAAAAAAAAAAAGATTAATTACTGTTGTTATATTCCAGACCTTTTGTGTGTCTGTGTGTGTGGCTGTTTTATCTATGTTTTTGATTAGTCACTAATGGCACAGGGAATCTTACCTGAGATGCAGGAGTCCCCAGCTCAACCTACAGGTGTATCTTCTGGCACTGAACTTGATAACTGGTTGTGGGTAGGCATAGATCCTCTGGGGCCCCGGTTGCCCTCAGGGGATCGCTGCCTTCAGATCTGGTTAAAGGAGTTGGAGCTGGAGATCAAGAAGCAGGATTATCAGATGCAGTCGTTACATTTTCAGGAGAGGGAGTTAGAGGCTGATAGGGAGTTAGAGTTGAGAAAGCTGGAAATGGCTAACTGAAAGCCAGTACCTCTGCTGCGGAAAGTCTGCACTCCTGCTGTGGTCTCTCCTGCTTCCCTGGTCGTGCATGTGTCCACCATGCCTGCTTCTCCGCCTGCTCCAGTACACACTCCACCCGTAAACAAAGCCTGATTTTGATTTGATTTGATTTGGATTTTGATTTGATGTTGATTTTGATGTCAACCATCACGCCTTAGTTCCTCTATTTAGAGAGTATGAGGTTGATGGTTATTTTCCTGTTTTTGAACGGATTGGGTTTCAAAAACTTTTTTTGAAACTGCTAGTCAAAGATTTGTAGAATTTGCTTGTGAGAATTCAGTATTATTTGCGATCGGATACATGGCTAGTGGGGTTGTAAAATTCAAACAACTTAATATTACTGGAGGAATTTAAGAGCTGCGTGCCAGTCATTCTGGTTTCTATTGCGGCTGGCTTGATAAAAACAGGTTAAAATCAATGCCTGTGTGCTGAGCTTGATTCAAGTCACACTTGCATCTAAAAACAATGTTATTAGTATGGAAAGATTGTTTGACGGTAGATTGTGCTTTAAATGATTAGGCTAAATAACAAATTAGTGTCATCACCGCTCCTACTGCTGTCTGACATCCACCTGAAATGCACGTGTGTGTCACATTTAGCGGTTTAACTATTCAAACGAGAAAAACAATCGTGATTTTATTTCATATATAAATTTGCACAGACACAGCGCTTAAATTATAATTGAATCAAATTATAATTGATTAAAAAAACATTAATGTTGGTCAAAGTGTTCGCCCTGTCCTCCGGAGATCGCAAGTTTGATTCCCGATGGTACCACAGCCATCCTTGGCTGGGAGTCCAAGAGAGCAAAATTGGCCATGCTGTCAGGGAGGGAGGGGTGGAATACACTCTCTCCCCTATCAATCACAGCAACGCTAGTTAAACATGGGCATCTGTGAGCTCATGCATGCAGAAGTGGGCAGATATGCTTTTCTCCGAGTGTGTTATGTACTGGCTTCACATGCCTCGGTGGAAACACATGATAGCCTTCACCCTCCCTCATTGATAGCTGTCATGTGAGAGGGGAGAGCTGCCTGATGAGTGGGAATTGGATATATGTATATACGGCAGTTTGCAGTAGCTATCTTCGGATGCTACGCTGCGTGTCTCCTGTGAATTCTGTATAGTGTGAAAATATTGAGCATTAGTGTGCCACGGGCTGTTTCAGTATTATTTTTCCAAGTTCACACGGGCCAAATGAAACAAGGCTGGGGGACAGTTGTTAATAATATGCTTGTGGTTGATGCGTGCCATAACTCTTACTTCTGATTAGCATAACTTTTTGAGCTATTAAGTAAGCATACTTTAAGGCAGTTAGATTCCCACTTGCAAACTTTGTGCTCTGTATACTACTGCCTCTGGTGCTGGCGCCTAGTGTGTAAGAAGAGCTAGAGTTCATAATGAATATTAAATGGAAATATCATGATGCACGATATGGTGGCACTGCTGCTTCTTGGTCTGCAGGCTCGGGCACAGTGGTCACAGCTGGGTCAGGCTGACACATGTCCCCATCAGCCAGCAGAGACTCTGTTTTGTCTCAACTTTGTATTTCAATGCATAGATCTTTTCATTTAGGATGTATTTGGTCCTGAACCGTGGATCCAAGTGAGGCCATGTCCAACTGGTCACTTGTGACTGGCTCAGCATACTTGGCATTGAGGTATTCCACACTGCAGGTCTTGATCAATTTGTACAGCTTGCTATCACCCTCTTCATGTACCAGGAGACTTGTGTTGAAAAGGTCTAGCACAGGTCTGACATATGAGACGGTGACATACTCCTCACCTGACAGAGCATCTGCGAAGCCCTGAAGGGCTTTTAGAGCCTTTTGGACCTCTATGTCCTGCCATGTAGGGACAAGATGCCTGGACGTTTTTGTCAGCGGACAGGACTTTTGCGAGCACTCCTTCCTGCTCCAGGAAACTCTCAAACATTTGCTGCCTTGATCCTCAGTGTGTGGCTGATTCTGTGATGAGCTGGTGAGCCGGCAGGCCCAGCTGAATCTGGATTTCAGTCAGCTTACAATTCTCTTACACACAGAAATGGCCCGGGTGATACCATCTGGATTGCCATCCACGCCATGTCCTGTCAGAATCAACTTTATTGGCCAAGTGTGCATACAAGGAATCTGACTTCGGTTTGCAGTAGCTTTTAGTACTTATACAGTACTTATGCTAGTACATATACAATATCACTCAAAAACAAAAAAAGAAAGGCAACAAAAGAAACAAGAAATAAATAAGAATAATTTAACAGAATGCTGGAGATAAGTATGTATGCACAACAAGGTATGTAACAACTAAACAGAGTGTTGTTATGACTGAATAATTTAAAACCAGTCCAGTATACAGAAGTTGTATATGTATTTACAATTGTGCATTTATATTGCACATCTGATTTAACAAGGGGTAGTGCACATCAGAGTTATGTAAGTGAGAGAATACAGTCTGTTTCCCTGTCTGTCTGTAATACAAAATTGAAACATATCTTTAAAATCTTTTTCATTTTATTTTTTTATTTAAAGAGGCAGATCACCTGTGTTTAATAGGGTTAACAAGCATCCCTGGTAACTTCGATGATATGTCTGCACTGCACATTTATGGAAATAACTGTCAATTTCAGTAGCAGCAGATGTACTGTATTACTGATCCGTCCCCATTTAACCTTAACATTTCAAATAGTTCTTATGGTCATTAGGCATACTACTGTAAGTGGTTCTTACTGCAAACAATCGTTTTGCTGAGCATCATAAGCCTGGCATCTTTTTTTTTTTTTTTTTTTTTTTTTTTTTTTTTTTAATCAATTCCTTAAACATTGCACTCACCAATGGCCAGATGAATTCGGTGACCAACGCACTGCATCCTCAGCCACTTCTTCAGTTCCACCGCTTTGACAACTTTACTCTCACTGTCGGGTGTTATAGCAACCAGGCCCTTTTTGTTGAGCTTCCAGTTTGTAAGGGAATCGTGCAGGGCTTCAGCTATATCCACTCCGGTGTGATATTGGGGAAAATAACTGGTTTGGAGACACACAGTTTTCATCTCCCAGTCTTCAGTGAAATGTACTGCCAAACTCAGGTATGGATCACATGTTCTGCTTGAACACATGTCGGTTGTCAGCGTGAAATTAGTCACTTTTGGGAGCCGGTCAGTAAGGTTCTGTCTGACCGCAGTGTACATTTCTGGCAGTGCTTCTCTTGCAAAGTAGTTGCGACTGGGCAGCTGGTATCTTGGGTCACTGGTTTTTAGCAGCTTTTTAAAGCCTTCTTGTTCCACTGTTGCAAGAGGGACCATATCTATAGCGATGTAATAGGCCAACGCCTTAGTTATATCATGCCTCTTGGCACTTTTCTTTTCATAAAGCCCAGCACGTGTAAATGAAGCTTGCAATGTACTCTGTTTCGGGGCAGAAGACTTTTCAGGGACCTTTTGCGTTCCACATGGCCTCAAAACTTTGTAAAATGGAGAGAGTATTGAGACAGTTAACTGAAATTGGCCAGCTTACTGTCATTTTAATTTCACAAATAATTGCAATTGTACCAAATATCAGAAGACAACGGCAGAATGGAGCATTTGCTTGTCTGTTTCCAAACTGTTTTTTTCACAACATTGGAAGTATCGACATAGAATTTATACGCTAAAGTTAAACGCAAAAAGATTATGTTGACACTTGTGAAATTTTATCGATAATTTGCATTTCCATCAGCTATATCGGTAAACATTTCAATGCACTAAACTTTTTTTTCACAAAAAATCCTTGAATGAAAATGTAGCTATAGATGCATGCTTTGAAATATTTCATCTGGCCCTCTATGAAGGCATGTTGCTCACAACTGTTGCACGTGCCATATTTGTCAGGTCTTGGGAAAACCCAAATCAATGATTCTGCCCACTCCACCGTGCCCAATTCCAGTCATGTAAACCCTTAAGCCCTTTGAATGTATTTTAATTGATTGTGTTGACCCACTGCTAAAGACATGCTCAGGCAATTACTTTTTGTTAATGTTGATGTGCGCAGGCACTCGATTTTCAGAAGCAGTTCCCTTGTGCACTTTTAAGTCAAGGGATTAAGTTAAGGTTCTTAACTACTGCACCACCTTTGCTAAATGCACTAAGGCTTGATCTTTATGTCCCGGCTGTTTGATGCACAAGCCATGCATGAGTTAACCGTCAAGCACCTGGTTTCAAGTGCATATCATCCTGAGATGCAAGGTGCACTTGAGTGCTTTTATCAGACCTTTAAAAGTATGCTGTGGATGTACTTTTTGGTGCTAGGGAACAATTGTGATGAAAATGTTCCCTTTGGTTTATTTGCAGTTTGTGATGTCATACAGGAATCCACTGGTTTTAGTCCTTCTGAACTTATTTTTGGACACTCCATTCATGGACGTTAAAGGCATTGCAGGAGCAGTGGTTATTGCCTGCTACACCTTCACAGAGAAAGGCTGTTAGATTATGTCTGTTCACTCAGGGAGCATTTGAACCTTGCACATAATTGGCCAGGCAAGTCTTGAGTTCGTAACAGGCAGGGATGAAAAGGCAGTATGATTGGAAGGCCATTAAGGTTTTTTTTAAATTATTATTATTATTATTTTTTTTTGGGGGGGGAGACCAGGTTTATTACTAGCATTATTGCTGGTGGGCTGGTGGTGGAATTATCACTCCAAACCTGGTCCACTGGTCCTTATAAAATTAAGGAAAAAGTCAGCCCTGTTAATTACATCATTAACACTCTGGATTGGAAATGCAAAACTTGTATTTGTCATGTTAATCTTTTAAAGAAGTACCATGTTCTCTCCCCCTCTCCATGTCTCCATCAGCTGTTTTGTGTGCAGGTGTTTTTAACATGCTGATTGCCAATTATTCACCGTCGATTATTCTGATGGTCAGCGTTTTGCAAGAAATTGATAATTCCTTGCACATGCCACGCATATTACAAATCTCTAACTCGATTACCTGGAAGGCTCGCTCATTGGCCCTCACCAATCCAGCGACATCTCACAGTTTTAATTAATAAACTTCCATCGCTCTTTTCAGATGTTTCCTCTTGCACTACGTTAAGTGAGCATGATATCGATGTAGGCGACCATCTACCTATTCGACAGCATCCCTATTGTGTAAATGCTTATAAACATGTGTTTATGAAATAGGAGACTGATTATTTACTTGAGCATAGCCTAGCTGTTCCTAGTCAAAGTGTGTGGTGGTGTCCATTTTTTGGGGGGGGGGGGTTAGTGCTGAAGCCCAATTCATCATTCCATTTTCGTACTGATTATTGAGAAGTTAATGCAGTCACTAAGACTCACTCTTCCCCACATTGGAAGACTGTTGATTGTGTAGGCTCTGCTAAATTTGTCATTAAACTTGACCTGCTTAAAAGATACTGGCAAGTTCCACTTACCCCAAGCGCCTCTGAGATTTCCACTTTCACCACTCCAGACAATCTTCTCCAGTACATGGTCATGGCTTTTGGCCTCCAAAATGCTCGTGCTACTGTATCAGAGGCTAATAAATCCCATACAAGGGGGTGATAGGCTGTACCAGTTTTTATTCCAATACTACTGCAACTGTTAGACGAGGTGTTCAGTTGACTGTGATGCCTTGTTTGTTTTTAATCTAGACAAGTGTTATTTCGGAAAAGGTGTGGTTTCTTACCTTGGAAAAGATAAGATGAGATAATCCTTTATTCGTCCCCCAATGGGGAAATTTGCATTGTTACAGCAGCAAAAGATAGGAGACATAATACTTATAATAGTAATTATATACAATTTAATTATAAAAGATAGAGAAGCTGTCAAGATATAAAGTTATAAAAATATGAGACAAAACAAGAATGCACAAAAACACAAACACACAACAGTATTAAAGTGACCCTGCATTATTGCACTGTTCCCATGAGATGGGGAGTTATTAAAGATTTATTGTCTGATTTAGTACCAGAGGAAAAACTGTTGGCCATGGTATAGGTTAGCCCCCCTGCCAAGGTACAGGCCATCTGTTCTTTTCCTACTTCTAAAACAAAATGTGATCATATTGTTCTTAGGCATGGCTTGATGATTTTTTGTTTTTGCAACAATTTTGTACTTTTGACCCTATCAAACTGTACTGTACAAACCCTGTACTTTTGACCCCACTATCCTGTTATGCCAGAATGTTCCCTTTCTGTGGTTGAGCAACCAGTCTTTGAATCTGTGAAGCTATTGTTATCCAGCTCCTCGGTGCTTGCCGCACTTGCCTTTATTCAGCCCTTTAAATTAGGGAAGATACCAGTGGAATTTTCTTCAGGAGGCGGGTCAGGGTATTGAACATCCTATTAGTTATTTTTCCTGTGAAGTTTAGTCGACGTCTTGTTCAGGTATTAGTTGAGTGGGGGAGTTAACGTTTAGTGAAGCTTCGTGCCAAGCTTCACATTTGTGGGTGGGGGTGTTTTGCTCCACACTTTTTGTATGTGTGTGAGGGTGTTTTATCTATGTTTTGGTTAGTTAAAGAGAAAGGGCAGCACTTGTTTGTTTATCTGTAGTTTATTTTTGGAGGTAAGGTAGCTTCTTCCTGTCCGGTTAGTTGGGTGTTTTTATTATTTTGGCTTTGGCCTGCCTGATTATATTTCCAGTGGCTGTATTTATATATACCTTTCACAATATATCATAAACGAAAAAATCTTACCAGCATTCTTTGTTCATTTAACAGTTTCCTTAATCATCCCCAACCTTAAACTGGGGCATAACACTGTACTTTTACTAGGCATTTCCATTTAACATTCAGTTTGAGCTCTACCTATTCTTAGCAGTGAAGTAATAGCATACAAAGCATGAAGTTTGCGAGTGGGAACCTAACTGCCTTGAAGCATGCTTACTTAATAGTCCAAAAATTTAAGTTAATCAGAAGGAAGCATTATGGCATATGTGTCAAACACAAGGCCTGCACCCTTGTGTTCATTTGGCCTGGTGTTAACTTGAAAAAAATAATAGCTAAACGGCCTGTAGTACACTACTGCTCAACTGTTTCACACTGTCCAGGATTCACAATAGAGCCATAGCGTAGCCATCTGAAGGGTAGTTACCATAAACTGTCGCATATACATGCACTCTGGTTTCTACGGTGGCTGGCTTGACCGTGATCTGAAACATGAGTTAAATCAACGGCTGTGTGCTGCGCTTGATGTAAATCACACTTGCGACTAAAATCGATTCAGAAGCACGTCGTGGTGTTCTGGCAGTTGCTTAAACAGAAATTAATTTCAGTGGGATGAGGAAATATACAACATAAATTCACAATTGTTTTCCTGATCTATACAACTGATTTGGTACGTGTGACATGCTCATGCATTTCAGCTGGATGTCAGACAGCAGTAAGAATCGTGATTACTCACATTTGTTATTTAGCCTAATCATTTTAGGTGCAGTCTACCATCCAACAATCTTTCCATATTAATAATATTGCCATGAAGTATATTTTTGATGTTGAAACAGATTAAAATAACAATCCAGTTAATAATAGGAGAAAAAATTACGCCTTATATTATAAATTCTGATCTACTTTTCTTACAATACAATGTAATGATATTGCAGTGGTTTATTTTGTAATGACAACAAATCAAATATATTAAAATTTTATATTTTGTTTGTTTCAGTATCATCTCTGTATTGACTATTGTCTCTGTATTGGGGTATCTCATATCATGGCTTTAGTGTATCGTCTCATGCCGAATTTTTACTTTTAAGAAATATTGCAGTTGTAAGTCATATATCCCACTGTTCTGTGTCCATACTACAGGTGATTGCTTTAAGACTACACTCCCGCAGAGCTGCAGTAGTGGTCTGTAGCCTAATCCATAACAGTTTTACATAATTAGTTTAGCTTGTAATTTTATCTTTGTAATTGGTAAATATTGCAAATAAATTGAACGTATGAAGATATGTTTGATTAATTTTTTTGTTTATATATAGATCCAGCTATCTAGCGGTCACTACCTCTTTCAGTGAAATTTAGCTAGTTAGCAGCTTGTCTGCTTTTAGTGTGACATGGTAGGCACTACTAATTTTGTCGACCTGATTTTGGAAAAGAATTTTAACGCCCTTGCTTATGAGGAGAGACTGACAATCAGGAAGGCAGACCAACAGATAAAACAGAGCACACACAAATATGTAGATATACACTCACCATCTACTTTATTAGGAACACCTGCACATTCATGCAGTTATTTAATCAGCCAATCATGTGGGAGCAGCACAATGCATAAAATCATGCAGATACAGGCCAAGAGCTTCAGTTAATGTCAGAATAGGGAAAAAATGTGATCTCTGTGACTTTAAACTTGGCATGGTTGTAGGGGCTGGTTTGAGTATTTCAGAAACTGCTAAACTCCTGGGAATTTCACACACGACAGTCTCTAGAGTTTACTCAGAATGGTGCGAAAAACAAAAAAAACATCCTGTGAGTGTAGGGTCTGAAACATCTTGTTGATGAGAGAGATCAGAGGAGAATGATCAGACTGGTTTGAGCTGAGAGGAAGTCTATCATAACTCAAATAAGTATTCTCTACAACCGTGGTGAGCAGAAAAGCAACTCGGAATGCACAACACATCAAACCTTGAGGTGGATGGGCTACAGGTTCACTCCTGTCAGCCAAGAACAAGAATCTGAGGATATCATGGGCAAAGACTCCGAACAGGTGAAGACTGGAAGTTGGGCTGCTGCTCCTATTCCTTCTCCTCCTCTTCCAAAACTGATCGTGCAGCCCAAACCATTGGTCCTACAACCATGAAACTTTGTCAGTTAGTAGTGCTCCCTCCTGCTGGTTGACCTAAATGGTGGCGCTATAGTGAAACTTTTACTTTTGGCTCATGTCTTGAATACTGTAAGTCCTACAGTGAAAATTCTTTTTACTACTTACTCCGTGGGTTCACCTGAACAAAAAAAGCCTCAAGAACCATTTTTTGCTATGAAGAAGAACCACTCTGCCCACTTAGATTTTTATCTAATTTGCGTAATATGCAAAAACCTACTTTTGAGAACTTGTCCTAGGGTTTTTGTCCCATCTTCACAATTTTGGTGTCAAACTACTCAGCAGAGTATGACCCTCAATATTTATCAAAAACGTGTTGAAATTTGCAAACAACATGGGCGCCACATCAATCAATTCTAGTAAGGCAGAGCCTAATTTACCCAAAGAGCTGTAGCTAATGACTGATTGCCTGGATTTGCTCAAAATATGAAACATATAGGACAGGATTCTGAGGTCATCTGCAAAGTATGGGGTGTGGCCTTGCATAAGGGTGGAGCTAAGGTGAGATAACTGTTTTTCAAGAACTGTATGTCTGAGCTGAAACTTAGTATACAGCATCTCTGTGCTATTCTGCAAGTGGATGGTTGATGATTACCTGGAGTAGATACTCAGAGCTATTAACTGTTTAAACAGTTAATCTTACAGGGCACACATGGGCAACAAGAGTCACATGTTCCAGTATTTTTGATCACTTAAAAATGGTGTGGGTTTAAGCACTGAGACTGTATTTAAGAAACAAGTTAAGAAGTTAAGAAACAAGATTTAACATTATTTGCAACTTGGAAGGGCTACAGCAAGAACAGGAAGTGAGGCAATATCTCAGCGACAGCTTGATTTTTTTAAAAATCTGGCTCCATACTAAATTCAAGTCCCAGTGGCTTCTGTTTTTCCTCCATTGTTAAGGGGTGGGGACAGAAAGTGCTTAGCCTAACTATTTTAGAGTTCGAAATCAACCTAAAATTGTACTGCTGAGGTTCCATGCCTTTGGATTGTTCAATGATACAAGGTTGGATTGATACAATGTTCTTTCCATCTTATGGCATATTAATGCTAATCTAGTAACTAAAACTAAAAATAGATCAAATCTAGCCTATACCTATAATCTGCTTCTCCCAGGTGATTTGTCTAGCCCTCTGTGTCTACTCAGTGTATTCATTTGGGTGGTGTTTATTTTAATGGTGGAACAAATAGGGTTTTCAGATTTTTTTTGGCAGCATATTTTGTGTTTTGGGCTTAACACTTTATAGCCTACGGGTATGTTTAAGCCGTTTCTGTCAGACTTCCATACGATGAAAGGGGTGTAGCCTTTTTTTGTCTTCATGACCGGATGACCCAACTTTTGTCTTCACATTTGCTCTCAGGCCTGTCTTCACTTGGCATATTCCAGTAGCCTGCCACTGTAGTTGTTTAAACATGATTCTTCCAAGTGGAGTTCAGAATCGTGCCGCTTGAATAGTGTAAAGCCACCAGAAAACAACCAGTCATACCTGCTGCATGATCAGGCTTCATCCGTTGGCTATTATAGTGTAAGTTAGAAACAAATGTTTAGTGAATTTGAATACCTTGTAGCCATGATATTTGCATCATGGATATTTCCCAAAAAAAAAAATTTTTTTTTTTTTTTTTTACACTTGGTGTTATTTGGGAAAACTTAATCATCTGATGTAATGCTATGTATAGTAGTACTATGACTTACTGTTGTTAAATGTTCAGGAGCCTACTGCACTTGCAAGTTTGTTTGGTGTCTCCTCTAGAGCCACAGGTTTCACCACGCGATCTGATATTGGTCCTGCTCGAGATGCGAATGATCCCGTGGATGACCGGCATGCACCTCCAGGGAAGAGGACAGTGGGTGATCAAATGAAGAAGAACAGCCAGGACGATGATGATGAGGACCTGAACGACACCAACTATGATGAGGTAACTAGCTACTTCTACCTATTTCTGCAAATAAACTAACAGCACATCGACTGATTAAACCTATTTCATTAAGGCCACTTTCACTGACCAGAATCAGTCGTAAGTTAATTAGATGTAAATCAAAAACCACATTCCAAAGGTGTTCTATTGGATTCAGATCTGGTGACTGGGAAGGCCACTGAAGAGCATTGATCTACTTGTCATGTTAATGAAACCAGTTCAAGACAACTTTTGCTTTGTGACATGGTGCATTATAATGCTAGATGTATCCAGTGGAAGATGGGTAAATTGTGGCCGTGAAGGGCTGCATATGGTCAGCAATAATACTCCAATAGCCTGTGGCATTAAAGTGATAATTAATTGGTATTAGACCCAGAGTTTGCCAAGAATACATTCCCATGCAGATCGGGTCCATGGATTCATGCAATTGGTGCCACATTTTGACTCTAGCATCAGTGTGTCTCAGCAGAAATCGAGATTTATCAGACCAGGCTACATTTTTCTAGTCTTCAACTGTCCAGCTTTGATAAACCTATGCCCAGTGTATGCCCAGCTTTTTGTTCTTGGCTGACAGAAGTGCAACCTAACGTGGTCTTCTGCTATTGTAGCCCATCTGTCTCAAGGTTCGGCATGTTGTGCATTCTGAGATGCTTTTCTGCACAACACAATTGTACAGAGTGGATATCTGAGTTACTCTAGCCTTTCTGTCAGCTTGAACCAGTCTGGCCATTCTCTGTTGACCTCTCTCAACAAGGCATTGGTTCACTGGTTGTCCTTCTTTGGACTACTTTTGGTAGGTGCTAACCACTGCATACTGCATACAACCCACAAGGCCGACAGTTATGGAGATGCTCTGACCCAGTCGTCTAGCTGCAGGATTGGGACAAACTGAAGTCCCAGAGATATTCTGGTAACAATTACCAAGCTCCCAGTAAAACTACTATATCCATATTGCAGATCCATATGTTAGCAGACCCATGGTATCAGTAATAGTAACTGCCTGTAGATCCTCTTGTGTCCTTGGACTTGTTCAGGATAAAAACTTGAGCCGCTTTTTATATTATTTTATGTGTTGTAGTTTAATGGGTATGCTGGTAGCCTGTTCTCGAGTGGACCTTATGAGAAGGATGATGAAGAAGCAGATGCTATTTATGCAGCGCTGGACAAGCGGATGGATGAGAGACGGAAGGAAAGAAGGTCAGAGCTTCCTCTTTTTAAAGTAGACTAGAGTTAGACAGACTTGCAATACTGTATGCCAAGTGTATCGTAGTTAGCATTGGTCTCTTATGAAGTAAGGTGCATGATGGTATTTCACTATAACTGTTTAGTATGATTTTTTTTTTATATAGTTACATGGATTGGTTTGCTTTTTTTTCATTTAAACATTTTGCATATATATATATATATTTTTTTTTTAACATTGTTGTTACTATGTATGCACTTGCATAGGGAGTTGAGAGAAAAAGAGGAGATAGAGAAGTATCGTATGGAGCGGCCCAAGATCCAACAGCAGTTCTCAGATCTGAAGGTACATTTTTTTCTTTTTCCTCTGTACTTTCTTGTGGGCAGTGAACGTGCTTTATTAATTGTCATTCAGATACTGTATATTGTGGGTGATAAAGCAACATGTGCATGAAGACAATTAAATCTTATAGATTTCCCATTCTTGGTTTGTGTAGAGGAAACTAGCTGAGGTGACAGAAGAAGAGTGGTTGAGTATTCCAGATGTGGGTGATGCCAGAAACAAGAGACAAAGAAACCCACGTTATGAGAAACTCACGCCAGTGCCAGACAGCTTCTTTGCTAAACATCTACAGACTGGAGATAACCACACCACTGTTGACCCTCGACAAGGGGTAACATTGAGTTATTTGTTTGTTTATTTAATACACAAAGCCACATTATTAAAATATAGTTGGTAGTAATGCATAGGTAAGTTTAGGTTTATTGATTTGTAACTGATTGGTAATCTGTACTATTTATAATTGATCATTTAATATTCTTTTTTTTTTTTTTTTTTTTTTTTTTTTTTTTTTTTTTTTTTTTTTTTTTTTTTTTTTTTTTTTTTTTTTTTTTTTTTTTTTTTTTTTTTTTTTTTAATAAGTTGTCAGCTGATCTCTACTAACTATTTAGCTGACTAGATGGTTAACTATCTAAATATATTTGGACAGTTATCTCAATACAAACATCCCAGAAGTGGTGTTATCAATCATTTAGAGACTTAATTGGATCCAATGTAGTTTTATAATAAAAAGACAAGGCTTTATTTACATATTCTCCCCAATCTGTGATTACCAGTAAGATCTTATCTCACTTATGGGTGATTCCATGTCAAATCAACCAAGGGGTGGAACCATACCTTCATAGAAGTGACAACAAAAAAACATAAAATAAAATTACATTTTTGAGTAAACTCTTGCTTGTTTCAAAATGGAAGCCATTTTAATATTTGACCCAGACACACTTAGTGATGTGCCACACCCCTTTTTTTGAAACACAAACACAAAGTATACATGCTCTGAAGATGAAACTTGGCATATTGTATATATGATGGTATATATGATGTAATCTTTGATGTAGAATCAGAATGTGGAATCAATACTGGTATATCTGTAATGATTTCAGTGATAAATGGCAAAAAACACATTTTGGGGTACCCACGTTTAACTCACTTCTTTCAAACTGTCAAGCCACAAATTCTGAGACATTTAGCCTCAGTTCATTGTACAAATAAGAGAAAGTTGGTGTGCGCCCTATTACAGAAAAGTAGCAAAAGCTCAACTATCTATATTTTTTGCAAATTTTGCTAAAATATGTGCAAGAATGTACATGGAAATGCAGATAGTAAGTTGGAGTGGGAGTAGTCATTTCACACTTGATAAACCATATCTAGCTAAAAAAAAAAAGTATATTTTAAGGACAAAAAAATATAACTGTCCTTTCAAATTGAGCACAGCTTAATGAAAGTCACCCATAAGGCAGGAACAATATTCATTTAGAAACAATGTTACATGGATGTTGGTAAACAAAATCTAATTTATCTGACCAGAATGTAACATACATAAAGTTTGTTCAGTTCCATGTGCTTTTTACTGCCATGATACTGAATGACGCCTAGAAATCTTCCTTCCTCTCTGGCCGGAACAAATTGTGGCCTAGTTTACAGCGTACATAAATTTGGCGTAAATGTCGTGATTTTCAATGCATTTTCTCTCAATACATGCAATATACTACTCCATATCATAGACTACAGTGGCATTCTGTCCACGTTTGAGATCAGAATCACTGCCTGCAGTAGCAGTTTTCTGCTATGGCATGATTGTGAATGTTGCATCAGCCAATAGACTGAACATTTTCAAACCATCTGGAGTAGGTACTGATCTGTGTGATGTGTAAACCAGGCCACAATTTGTTCTGGTCAGAAAGGAAGGAAGAATCCTGGGTGACATTCATTCAAGTAACTTTTTAGGTTTGTTAGGTTTGGCCCTCACAGGTATTTGGGTAGTTATTAATGTTGTGATTTTTATAGCTTAGAATTTGCTACTGGAACAGTGTTTTGTGCATACATATTCTCACAGAGCACTTTTTTAGGAACACTATGCAAATACTGGGTAGGGCTTCCCTTTGCTCTCAAAACACCCTCACTTTCACCCTCCCTTTGTGGCATGGATTCCACAAGATGTTGGAAACATTCCTTTGAGATTCTGGTCCATGTTGACATGATGATTGCATCATGCAATTCCTGCAGATTTTTCAGGTGCACATTCATGCTGCTAATCTCCCATTCGCCACATCCCAAAAGTGTTCTGTTGGATTCAGATCCGGTGACTGGGAAGGCCACTGAAGATCACTGAACTCATTGTCATGTTAAGGAAACCAGTTTGAAAAACTTTGGCTTTGTGACATGGTGCATTATCATGGAATTAGCCATTAGAAGATGGATAAATTGTGGCCATGAAGGGATGCACATTGTCAGCAGCAATACTCAAATAGGCTGTGGCATTCAAGCGATGATTGGTATTGACGGGCCCAAAGTCTGTCAAGAAAACATGACTCACACCAATACACCACCTCCACCAGTCTGAACCGTTGACACAAGGCTTTCATGATATGGATTCATGCTATTGGTGCCAAATTCTGACCCTACCATCCGTGTGCCTCAGCAGAAATCACGATTCATCAGACCAGACTACGTTTTCCAGTCTTTTGTTCTCCAGTTTTGGTGAGCCTGTGCCCACTGCAACCTCAGCTTTCTATTCATGGCTGACAGAAGTGTACCCCAATGTGGTCTCCTGCTGTTGCAGCCCATCTGCCACAAGGTTCGACGTGTTGTGCATTCTGAGGTGCTTTTCTGCACAACACAATTGTACAGAGTGGTTATCTGAGTTACTGTGGCCTTTCTGTCAGCTTGAACCACTTTCTCCATTGACCTACCCCATCAACAAGGCACTCATATCTGCAGAACTGCGCTCAGAAGTGCTCAGTGATTCTGGTCAGCTAAACTAGATTTTTGGTAGAATTTTGAGGTTGTTCACTCACAGTGAGTCCCTAACAGTTCTGAATACACTCACCAAGCATTTTATTAGGAACTCCTGTACACCTACTCATTCATGCGGTTCTCTAATCAGCAAGTCGTGTGGCAGTAGTGCAATGCATAACCATGCCGATATAGGCCAGCAACTTCGGGTAATGTTCATATCAATCGTCAGAATGGAGATAATGTATTTGTGTTGTATTCAGACTTGTATTTGCATTAGTTTTTGAGAGATAGAGGCTTTAAAAGGGGAACATGGCCCTAATTTTACTGTAAAAATGACTGCTACAGAAAAAATTACAATGTTCCTTAAGGCATTACTTTTGAACTATTCATGCTAGATGCATGAAATTCTCAAGGATTATTATCTTGTATAAAATGTATTCAAGTTCTAAAATAGAAGATCGGCAGTTGAATATTTGCCAGTTTATTACCTGCTGAAAATAACAACATATAAATTCTTTTGTGCTTTGGAGTAAATTTGGCCCTCTCTATCTCCACACTAAAGCACATTAGCTCTTTCAAATTTTCATATGTATTACTCATGTTCAGTTTCAATTTATTTATATAGTGCTTTTAACAGTGGGCGTTGTCACAAAGGAGAAATCTGGATGCAAATTTTAAATTTATAAATTTATCCCTGATGAGCAAGCCAGAGGCGACGATGGCAAGGAAAAACTCCCTGCGATGATATGAGAGACATCTTGAGAGGAACCAGACTCAAAAGGGAACCCATCCTCATCTGGGTGTCACTGGACAGTGCAATTATAAATAATTTCTCTTCTATTATTGTATACTACAACAGACATAACTCTACACACCCCTGTTAAAATGGCAGGTTTTTGTAATGTAAAAAAAAAAAAGAAAGCAAGATGAATAATGCAGGAATATCTGACAAGTACTCATTACTTTTTACGTGACAACAATACCTCATAGTCTTCACATGTCTGGGCTATGGGGAAGGGTGGCTAGACAGACCCCTTTCTCACAAAAAACATCCAAGCTGATCTATCACCCTAAACCATGTGGCAAAATGTGTTATGGTCTGGTGAGACCAATTCCAAAGGGTATAATAATTCCATAATTCCGAAAGGTATGTTTGGTGCAAAAAAAAAAAAGCACATCACCAAAAGAAAACCATACCCACAGTGCAGCATGGTGGTGGCAGCATCAAAATGTTTGTGATTGTTTTTCCACTACTTGTGTTAACAGGAACTTGAGTATGAGCATCAGTAACTTAAAGTCTATTATATAAAACTGAAGTTATTAACAGCTCAGTGATGGAGACTGGAGTGCAAACTGTTCTTAGAAATTGCAGTCCAAACTTTTTGTCTCTTACCCAATCAGATAAGCATGTGATAAAATTTAAAGGTGCTTCAACTAAGTATTAGTTTAGGGGTGTGCACAGTTATGCAACCAGGTTATTGTACATTTTTTATTGTTCTTTTTTTTCTAAAATTATTCCTAGTGTTTTTTACTTTAATTTATAACATGCAATTTCACAGTAAAGGTAGAAAAAGTTCTGACATGATTTATCTTGGTTTCATTTTTTCTTTTTTTTTCTTTTTTAAAAACATCACAAAAACCAGCCATTTTAACAGGGGTGTGTAGACTAAAAATAAACTTTGCTTTTGCTAATTAATACATGCTCTTTCAAGTGGTATAGTTCTTTTAATGGTAGACCTTTTCATATATGGGCAATATGCATTTGAAATTTAGGCGCAAAATGATCTTTTCATTTTAACATCTCATAAATCAAAGTTTGATTTCTTTCAGACATACACCTAGTTGCTAAAAAGAACTGTAACATGAGTAATAGATATGAAAATTCAAAAGTTCTGGTGTGCTTTAGTATGGAGAGATATAGAGGGCCAAAGAACCAAGAAACCGAGAAAGAATTTTTAATTTTTTTTTTTATTTTATGCATCTAACATGAATAGTTCAAAAGTAATGACATGTAACTTTGTTACGTTTATTTGTTTTACTGTAAAATTAGGGCCATGTCGCCTTTTTGAAGCCTCTATATGTACTAATGCAGATAAAAGCCTGAAATTTTGCACTATTTATTGGGAATAGTGACATTATTTTCAGAAGGTATGAAGCAAATCTGAGATGGTCAGTTGGGAGGCCTCTAGTGATCATCATTTTTGTGCTCCCCTTGTTTGATGGACATGGACACTTTGACATGTTCTCTTCTACAGCAGCCCCATATACACTGTATCCCAGAGGAGCATATAACAGACAGTTTTTGAGGACCTTCTTTATCCTACAGTGCTCCTACAGTGCTAAGTTCACCTATGGTTCACATTCACCTTCATATTTTTTTTTTCCCCTGCACTAATTAAATAGTGCCTTACTCTGCTACTCCGGCCACAAAACCGCCCTGAGTCTGTGTACAGCAAAACCGTTGAATGAACTGAGCAATTCACATCAGCTAACAGTATGTGGCATCCCGTTTGCAGGCTGCAGACTGAGGAAACAATTTAATTGCTCTCAAAATGCTGTAATTACATAGCTCAGTAAACACCTCAAATATGGCACCTTAATGGCTTCTATTTGAAATTTTTATTGAATTTTAAAAACCTCTTGATCAAATCATAATGTAGCGCTCTATCATTTTATGTCCTTCATTTCTTTATTTATATCTTTATTTGTGAGATCAATAGAAATCAATAAAAATTCTGCAATTGCTATACATTTAACATGTTTTGCATTTCTATTTGTATTATGTCCTGTTTTACACAGCAATTTGGTGGTTTGAACACACCTTTCCCTGGGGGATTAAACACACCATATCCAGGGGGCATGACGCCAGGGGCTGGAGAGCTGGACATGAGAAAGATTGGCCAGGCCAGAAACACTCTGATGGACATGAGGCTCAGTCAGGTATGCTGGGAGCTAGGGCTAACAAAATGTGGTAAAATCATGGTAATAGATCTGAAGATGGATTAAGCCACCGGACTCCAATGTCCAACTTGATCAGGGGCACCCCTGGCCCTACCTCATTAAAATGTTTCAGTATGTTGGCGTAAACAACAACTAATATAAAATAAGATGTCTCATTTGCCTTTCTAGATGGCATGAGAAAACATGTTGAGGTGAGTTTTGCTAATTTGCTAACAATAACTGGCTTTAGTAGGGGGTGTAAACCTTTTCTTCCATGCTATAAGATTTCAGTTCTTACGGCAACGATTTGATATTTGACAATACCACTGGATTTGCCATGATACAATACAATTTTGGTTCATAAGGCAATGATTCAATTTGTGACGATACCACTGAATCAACTATGATATAATACGATTTAATGGCCTCAGATCAGGCAAATCACTTTGATAGCCTATTTACACTGTTTAAAATATGATTTTTACACACCAGTTGTCTATCCTTTTTTGATGTATGACCAATTATAATTTATAATAATCCGTTTCAGGTTGTTGCCTTGATTCATTTCCATCGTTGACTTATAAATTGATGCATCGTTCAAAATCGTCCAATTGTTACATGCCTAATATTTAACTAAGTTGGCCTGTTTTGCCAGTGCCAGGTTACACTATCATTGATTGCAGTAGATAACATAAATTGGCTAGGCAGCAATTCAAATTGTAGCTAATGGTAAATATTGGTCATTCAGGTGTTATTTTACATGATTTTTTACTTTTAGTTTATATTTTACTATTGGTTATTTGCACGATTTTACTTGATAAAAATATGTGGCGTTATTCATACATATGACCAGCAAACTTACAGGGATTAAATGATGTTTTCAGGCAAAATGATATAGTCGCTTTAAAACAAAAAATCATCTTTCAACAGATTTAGATAAGTAGTAAAAGTTACTTTTCACATGAAAACATGACATTAATTTAATCCATTGAGTTCAATTTAAAACATTAAAACATTTTCTTTCACTTTTTTGGCTGGATACTTCCACTGTTAATCAAGTACATGTTTACATACACCTAAGATAAAGATATTCAGTCTCACTTTTACACAATTCCACGTTACACATTTCATATTACCATATTTCTTTTGGTAAGTCGATTAGGGCCTCTGCTTTGTTCACATTAGAGGTCATTTTAAAACTGTCAATTAGAGAGACATTTATTTCACCTGTAATGAGCTATATCAGAGTACAAGTGGGTCAAAAGTTTACTTACACCAAGTTAACTGTCTTTTTAAATAGTCAGGAAGATTTCAGAAATTAATGTAATGATTTTTAGAAGCTGCTTGTTGTCATAATTAGGAGTTAATGGGAGCATACCTGTAGCTGAAAATGGACTTAGAGTCAGGACTGTAAATATTTGGACATTGGCAGAGTTGTTATTTTAGCTGTCTACCACAGTATATTGGAGTTGAATTTAATGTGTATAAGCTCAAATCGCCAAATTAACTGTTTGTTACATTTTTAAAAAAGAAAGGGCAAAAAGCCATATGAGTAGAGGTGCAGCTAACAGTTATTCTGATAATTGATTTAATCTATCAATTATTTAATCGGGTTATTTAAAATATATTACAAAAATATTAAACAAAAAAAACTTTCAATCAATTGATATTACTAAAGAACTCTTAACTAGGTATAATTAGATAACAGGTCACAGACTGAAATACAACTTGACTGACATTTATTAGGTAATCTGTCACAGCATGAGAACATTATCACGTGCGTATATTGACCAAATGAGACACTGAAACTAAAGGTTCCAAACAGTTGTTCTAAACTAAGTGGTTCTAAACACTTTTTTGCGACTGTATTCAGTGGATCTTGTTGGATTGTGAAGTAATTTTCTGATCTTGTTAAGGTTGGAGTTGGTCCAAAACTTGGAGAAGAGGAATAGTTTTATTGATGCTTCAAGTACATACACAGGTGTTGTGTCTCCAAAGTTCAGTCCTCAACTCTCTCCCTACATACAAAAGCCCTTTCTTAAAACATCTTACCCAGGCTGCTCACACAATGTCAGCACACAGATAAAAATGTCTCCTAGGCCCTTAAACACATTCCTGTTCACAATATATGCTCTGTGAGGAGATTTTCATTAACACATGAATCTTGAAGTAATTAACATGCTCCAGTAAGTGTGAAAATTACATACCATACCTCGCTGTAAATATCAACAGTAAGAAGAGCTATAATGAAAAACCATAACTATTCTTCAGATCTAACTAAGAACATTAGTGAGGTCAGGCAGTGGTGTCGAGCACAGAACCCTGTGGTATAGTCGGCATTCCAGGATTCAGATCTGGGCTCTGACTGGGACATCTAACAGATGTTTATGCCACGATAAATGTTAAACATATTGTGGAAATCAAATGGTTAAAATTCTAATTACGTCTGTTTTAATTCCAGGCTGCAACACTACAAAGTGTTAAAGTTCATGGGGTGAAAACTTATGCAAGGCACTCTACATCAATTGATGATAGGATATAAATTATATTGTCTTAACTGTAATGTTCAGTCTCATTACTGACACAGCATTTCTGAAGCATGTATTAATATGGTGATATTAACAGGGTGATGTATGTAGAGAGGTGAAGCACAATGTTCAGGAGTCTGACAGCTTGGGGGTAGAAGCTGCAGAGCCTTCTGCTAGAAGGGCAAATACTGTCATGGTAAAAAGAAAGTACACCCTCCTTCAATTCTATGGTTTTATTTATCAGGGCCTAAATAACAATTGTGTGGTCCTCACCAATTTTTATAAACAAACAAAGGAGACAACAGCAACAGATTTCTATATGTAGATTCAATATTTATTTTTTTCCAAAAAGTAAACCAACATTCAGAAACCAGCTGGGAAAAAATAAGTACACCCTTCCTACTTCCACAGTCATTAAGAGCGTAATAAGTAGCTGGGTGTTATGCATGAAATGCACAAGATTAGTTAATCATCAAGAGGTGTGACTATAAAAGCAGAACTTTTTGAATTTTGGTGTTTTGGAGCACTCGATGTATGTCTACATCATGGCAAGAAGAAAAGACATCAGCTATGACCTCAGAGAAGCAATTGTTGCTGTTGATCAATCTGGGAAGTGTTATAAGGCCATCTAAAAACAATTTGGAATTCATCATTCTACAATGAGAAGGATTGTTTACAAATGGAGAGCCTTCGAGACAGTTGCCAAGCTTTGCTAGAGTGGGTGAACTCAGTCCAAGGTCAGACCATTTAATGCTCAGAGATGTAAAGAAAAACCCAAGAGCTACATCATGTGACCTACAGGCCTCTGTAAGCGTGTTAAGTGTTTATGTTCATGACAGTACAATCAGAAAAAGACTGAACAAGTATGGCTTTCATGGAAGGGTGGCTAGGAAACAGCCCCTTTTCTCCAAAAAGAATATGGCAGCATGACTTAGGTTTGCAAAATTGCATCTGAACAAACCACAAATGTTCTGGAGCAATAGCCTTTGAACTGATGAGACCAAGGTGCAGATGTTTGGTCATCACGTGCAGTGCCGTGTTTGGTTTTCACCAAACACCTCATACCAACTGTTAAGCATGGTGGTGGAGGGATGATGATTTGGGCTTGTTTTGCAGCCACAGGACCTGGGAAACTTGCAGTCATTGAGGCCATCTGTCCAGCAGCTTAAGCTGAGCTGAAAATGGGTCATGCAACAGGACAGTGATCCCAAGCACACCAGCAAATCAAAATCTGAATGGCTAAAGAAGAAAAAATCAAGGTGTTGAAATGGCCAAGTCAAAGTTCTGACCTCAACCCCATTGAGATGCTGTGGTGGGATCTTAAGAGAGCTGTGTATAAACAAATGACCAAACATCAGTCAACTGAAGCGATGTTGCAAAGAAGAGTGGGCCAAAATTTCTCCAGTGTGAGAGACTGATAAACTCCTACAGAAAACGTTTCCTTCAAGTTATTGTTGCTAAAGGTGATTCTACATGTTACTGAATTATAGGGTGTACTTATTTTTTCCAAACACTTTGAAACGCTTGGTTTCTGAATGTTGGTTTACTTACTGTAAAAAATTACTACATATTGAAATCTGTTGTGCTTTTTATTATTTATTTATTTATTTATTTTTGCACCTGAGGTTGGTTGGTTGTTTATAGAAGTTGGTGAGGACCACACAATTGTTATTTAGGCTCTGATAAATAAATGACTGTATATAATTACATTACGTTAGCTACCGCTATTTCATCTGTTTTCATCTGAGCCAGTTGTTTGAATTCATCACTTTACTGTATCGTACCTAATTAACATGTAGTTGAGAAATGTGTTAAGTGCAATATATTAGCTGCTTTACTATCTTAACTGAACAGATCTGATAATTTATGTTAATATTTATATCCTTTTATATTTATTTATGTTATCCCTTACTCCTTGTATTGTATTCTTCTGCACCATTGGGGGGGACACTCAATTTCGTTGTACCCTGTGCAATGACAATAAAGAACCTATCTATCTGAAATCTCAATTCAGAGGTCACAAAAGGCCTTTCACGGGAGTGTGTGTAGCTGGCTAATCTTATTTAATTTATTTTATTTTCTTAAGTACTTTAGTCAAACTTCATTTTACTTTTTACGTCTATCATTTGTTTTGAAATCTGTTTTATTTCTTCATTGTTTTTATAAAATGCTAAACGAGGAGGACTGGAAGATGGATATGCTCAGTTAATAACTGGAATCATTGGCTGCTGAATTCAAGGTACTGCTTGAACTAACTCAACTCAATGCCCAGAAAACTTGCCTGGAAATGGCCCACGAGACCTGCCGTGTACCTGGAGTGGCCATTTTACCCCGACCTAGGGAGGATCACTGGAAACGCAACGCGCTAGACAACAGGGAAACCGGTTCTTGCACAACTTCCACACCAAACCAAACCAAACCAAAACCAGTGCTGGTTGTACAGTCTCACAGCAGCAGGGAGGAAGGACCTGCAATACCGCTCCTTCACACACTTGGGGTGGAGCAGCCTGTCACTAAAGGAGCTGCCCAGTGCCACCAGAGTCTCATGCATGGGATGGGAGTCGTTCTCCCGCATACTTGATAGCTTGGCCATCATCCTCCTTTCTCCCACCACCTGCACTGGGTCAAGAGTGCATCCCACGACAGAGCTGGCCCTCTTTATGATTTTATCCAGTTTCTCCCTGTCTGCAGCAGAGATGCCACTGCCCCAACAGACAACCCCATAAAAGATAGCAGATGCCACCACAGAATCAAAAAAAAGTCTTGAGAAGTGCTCCCTGCGCTAGAAAAAAACCTAAGTCTCCTCAGCAGGTACAATCTGCTCTGTCTTTTGTTGTAGAGTGCAGTGGAGTTGTCCGTCTGTGAATGATAGTGAATCTGAACTCTTTTAATGGCAAGTTATGGTTTACGGTAAGCAGTAAACCGCTAGCTAAATTTTTCCCACTTGGCTGGCTAGCTAGTTTGTTTAAGTCACAGTTTCTTGTGAACACGAGTAGCTATGTTAGCTAGCAGTGTAGCAACATTAGCTAGCTTTGGCAACAATCAGGACATGTAAAGGGCGCAATAAAAATGGTCAATTCATAGTATTTTTTTAAATGTATATACAGTACTCTCCGAAATTATTGGAAAGGCAATTCTTTTTTGTTATACACTAAAGACATTTGGTTGAATGAAACAATAGATAAGAATTCAGCTTTAATTTCCTGATATTTACATCTAGATGTGTTAAACAACTTGTTTAGATGTCTTAGTACCTTTTGTCTGAACCCACCCATTTTTCAAGTGATCAAAAATATTGGAACATCTGACTGACAGGTGTTTCTTGTGGCCCAGGTGTGCCCTCTTAGATTGATTATTTAAACACTTAATAGCCCTGGGTTTCACTTGTGAAGACTGCATTTGTTGTTAAAAAAGGAAGAATCAACATGAACAGAAAGCTGTCTATGGGAGAAAAGCAAGCCATTTTGAAGCTGAGAATAGAGGGAAAATCAATCAGAGCCTTTGCACGAGCACTGGGCATAGCCAATACAACAATTTGGGATGTCCTGAAAAAGAAAGAAACCACTGGTGTACGAACAGCCAGACATGGAACAGGCTGGCCAAGGAAAGCAACAGCAGTTGAGGACAGATTCATTGTCAGAGCTGTGAAGGAAAAGCAAACATCACCATCAACCTCCTCAGGGCAGGGATGAAGGAATCACAGTCCACTGTTTGAAGAATACTTTGAGAGCAGAAATATACAGTACTGTGCAAAAGTTTTAGGCACCCTATTTTTTTTAGTATAAACTTTGTTATAAATTTTTATTTTATGACTTCTACATTATTGATTCAGTACAAAAATGTTTTAGATTTCCAAACATTAGTTTTGCAGCACAAAATTAAATGTTATAGAAAAATGTTTGTATGTCAGTAAAGAAAGCAGCATATTACATAAGAGACCACTTTTCAGACAAAAAAACATAATGAAGGCTGCTGGGTTTTGCTGCAAAAATAAGAAGCAAGTGTGACAAAGTCTCCAGAAGAACTGTGGCTGGTTCTGCAAGATGCTCAATAAAATTTGCAGATAATTTCCTTATAAAACTGCACAAATTGTACCTGAGACTACTATTTTTTTTTTTAAAGCGAAGGATCATCACACCAAATATTGACATTGTTTCATTTATTACTGTTTACTGCTCTTTATAGTATTTTTTTAATGTAGAAACATTTAATTTCATTATTTTTGAAGGCATCTTTGCTCTACAGCATTTCGTTGCATGTGCCTAAGACTTTTGCACAGTACTGTAGATGCAAACTATTCATCAGCAGGAAGAATCAGAAGGCCAGTTTGGAATTTGCAAAGAAATACAGCACTGAGCCACAAAAGTTCTGCAACCAAGATTAACCTCTACCAAAGTGATGGAAAGTCCAAAGTGTGGAGAAACAATCTGCTCATGATCCAAAACCTGCAAGCTCCTTAGTCAAGTACGGAGGAGGTACAGTCGTGGCTTGGGCTTGCATGGCTGCTTCTAGAACGGGCTCAGTAATCTTTATTGATGATTTAACTCATGATGGTAGCAGCAGAATGAATTCAGAAGTCTCCAGAAGCATTGTCTGCCAGTTTACAGAGAAGTTCATCCAGTCTAATTAGGAGGAACTTCATGCAGCAAGACAATGACCCAAAACACACTGCCAACACAACAAAGGACTTTCTCAGGGGGAAAAATGTGGAAGTTCTTAGACTGGCCAAGTCAATCGCCAGTCCTTAACCCGGTTAAGCATGCATTTCACCTCTTGGGAAGGAGGCTGAAGAGGGAAACCCCCAAAACAAATGAAAGAAGCTGCAATTCAAGCCTGGAAAAGCATCACAAAAAAGAATCCAACAGTTTGGTGATGTCAGTGGGTGGCCAACTTGATGCAGTTATTGCAAGCAAAGGATATGCACCCAAATAAGTTTTATTTACTTTAATTTACTGTAAGACTATCTGTTCCAATACCTTTACTCACTGAAAGATTGGGTGGTCTGGCACTAAAGATGCCATGTTCTAATATGTTTAACACATTTAGATGTATATTGCAGGAAACGAAAGCTGAAATTATTTACTTTAATTTACTGTAAGACTATCTGTTCCAATACCTTTACTCACTGAAAGATTGGGTGGTCTGGCACTAAAGATGCCATGTTCTAATATGTTTAACACATTTAGATGTAAATTGCAGGAAACGAAAGCTGAAATTCTGATCTATCGTCTTGTATTCATCTTTTGATCTCAAATACAAATGTCTTCCGTGTATAGCAAAAACAAAGAATTAGCCAGTACTTTCAGAGGGGACTGTATATGTTGACTCACTTATTTGGAGAATAGGTCATCTGGAGGATAGACGTATCCAGCCTGTTTGCAGGAGCAGGTCCCACACACACTGCTAATGTTCTGACTTTGCCTCATGTACACTGCTGTTTTCTCTGACAGTTTTGCCAGATGACAAATGATAGTGACATGATTGTTGGTATGAGTATTTCTCTAACTGCTGATCATCTGGGATTTTCACGCACCACAGCATTTACTCAGAATGGTGCAATAAAGAAAGAACATCTGGTTCTACTTCTGTCAGCCTAGAACAGAAAGCTGAGGCTGCAGTGGGCACAGGCTCACCAAATCTGGACAGTTGAAGACTGGAAAAATGTAGCCTGGTCTGATGAATACCAATAAATCATTGCTTGTATGCTACTGCCTGTTTGAGTAGTGTTGTTGGCCATGTGCAACCCTTCATGGCCACAATTTACCAATCTTCAAATGGCTATTTCCAGCATGATAATGCACCATGTCACGTGGCAAAAGTCATCTCAAACTGGTTTCATGAACATGACAATGAGTTCGCTGTTCTTCAGTGGCCTTCCCAGTCACTGGATCTAAATCCAATAGAACACCTTTGGGATGTGGTAGAGTGGGAGATTCGCAGCATGAAAGGGCACCTGAAAAATCTGCACGAATTGTATGATGCAATCATGTCAACATGGACCAGAATCTCAAAGGAATGTTTCCAACACCTTGATTGTGCTGAACTTGAACTTTGCTCCAGCTAGTGGTAAAGCATCTGGTTTTATGCTTCCCAGGAGCTCAAGTCTTGGATATTGTGAAAAAACTTGCAACTGTTTTTAATAAACATAAAGACATAGTGCATACAAGAGTAGAGTATGTACGTGATCATAAGCATGAAATTTAAAGAGGTCAATTTACCACACTACTAGCCAGTAAAAAGAAGCCAACGCCAACTAAAGTCATAATCTCTCGCCCTCTGCCCACATTTAGGAGAGCATATGAAACCTTTGTTTTGAGACCAAATTTTATCGGTGAACTGTGAGAAGAGAATCAGCCAAATGTGACCTGCAAATAGAGAGGTAAATGAAAAACATAGCAACATGATGTAAACTGTTACTCTGTTCAAAAGCCCATGACATACCACAAGAAACAAAAGAAGTAAATGGTTAAAGTTGTTAACCCCAATAAAGCAAAATAAAATCCTTTAGATGGCCCTACTAAATGTAAGAGCACTAAATAACAAAATGAGCATTTTTAATGATCTTATTTGTAAACAGAGCTACATTTTATGATACTGACTAAAACCTGGCTTAGTTCAGATGGAGCAGTGTCTTACTGTGTGTGAGGGTAAGAAGGAGGTGGTTCCCTCCCTCCTTCATGGAAAATACCAGTCTGGCTTCAGATCAAATCACGGCACTGAAACAGCATTAGTTAAAGTAGTAAATGATCCAAGATTGAATGCTGATGCAGCGGATGTTTCAATACTTGTACTTTTGAATTTATCTGCTGGTTTTGACACTACAGATAGTAGAATGCTTCTTAAATGGTATATTATTATACTAATGGGCTTTTAGAAAGTACACGGCAGATCTTTTTTTTTAAAAACAATGCACAAATAGTTGGTCTTATTTTTAAAAATGCACAGATAACAGCAAAGTCTTTAATACTATAGTTGCAAAAAACAAACAAACTGTATTTTCACAGTATGTAAAGGCAGAAAAGTTTTGGCTATTGCTTGCTTTTGTAAATCATACCAGTTGTATTTGTAACTTGCTTATTCACAGCCATTGGGTTTTAAAAGGTCACCAGTGATTTGAAAGTGTGCTTGAGTATATTGAATATGTTAAGCCTGGATGGTCTTAGTCTAACTCTGGCATGTCTGACAGCTTAATAGAAGTTTTAATTACTTATATTCAAGCCCATTCCTTCTCATTTACTTAAGCAGAATAGGTAGAATGCTTTCATTAAGCATTGACTAAGCTGAAGCTATCCTATATCATAAGGGACTAGAACAAAATTTAGCATTTATACTAAATGTTATACTATATGTTTATACAGGTTTCTGATTCTGTGAGTGGGCAGACTGTAGTGGACCCTAAAGGCTATCTGACAGACCTCAACTCCATGATCCCAACACATGGAGGTGACATCAGGTAATTTACTTGTGCTGTCTTTTATACAGATTATCTTTCGAATAGCACTGATTTTTAATTTCAACCATCAGTTAAATACATCTGATTAGGTTAGTAAATTAGTAAGTTTTTTGTGAAAGATTTGTACAAGTATTAGTTTTGAGTGTGTTAATTGTACTCTTGAACATATTCCCACCCATAAATGATTCTCTGATCTTTCATGGCTTATCTGTGTGTGTGGTTTTTGTGCAGCGACATTAAGAAGGCACGTCTGTTGTTGAAGTCGGTGAGGGAGACAAACCCACACCACCCTCCTGCCTGGATTGCCTCGGCACGTTTGGAGGAGGTTACCGGCAAATTGCAGGTGGCCAGAAACCTCATCATGAAAGGAACTGAGATGTGTCCTAAGGTCAGCTGAACTGTTGTTTCATATGCAGACACGTACACACATTTCATGTGTGTTCACATAATGCTGTACAACAGTTAAAAATAAATATATCCACCCCCTGTCCCCCCATTTTTAGACATTAGATCAAACCCAAGGTAAATAATAGACTCATTGTCAGTAATACATCAATAAATCACATTAACCATTGCTTTAGTAACTGTCCTGGGTTCTGTAATCAATAACTAAAAATTTCATTATGGTACAAAAAGGTCCATGGGCTCCTATATGTCTTTTATTTATTATACACCTAAGGGGGCTGCCCTTTCAAAGGTAGCCTATAAATGAACAGGAGCTGAAGTACTAGCTGAGAGAGAAAAGTCAGCTTGCTTTGCTATAGGAAATGTAATTATTTTACTCAGTAGTGTCAGGTGTAGTTTATCCTCCTGAACCAAAACATCTGTATGATGTCCATAATATGGTTATGTATAAGGGGAAAAAAAAGGACTGCTGCTGTTTGTGTCAATGGTGTTCAGTTGGATAGCTTACTGAAGTGCCATTCACTTGAATCTTGAACTAGCCAAGATGTTGCACATGTAGCTAATTTTACAGTCATTGTATGCATGGCAAGGTGTTTTTTTTTTTTTTTGAATCTGTATAACTGCTTGCACACTGCACATCACATATTTCTGACTTTCTTATTTCTGACTTTCTTTTTTATTAATACCATTAATAAGTGCAGCTGCAACTTTTAATGATAAGACTGTCAGGTACTTGTGTTAAAGTCAAAAATCTGTTGTGTCTAAAGGGAGTGGGCAAAATAGATTAGATACTGGATTTGTCTTTTTGAGGCAAATTTATTAAATATAGCAAACAAAGTTTGCTCCTGGGGAAATAGGAACAGACGGGTTCACTAAAATAATAAACATAGCAGTATCTCGCAAAACAAGAGGAAAAATGACACGATCCCTAAAAGAAAATGTGCGTCAGAGTAGTTTTGCAACTGAGAGAATTGAAATGGAAAAATTCTCCACCATAATCACCATTGTTTTATAATAATAATGAGCTGGGAGAGCAAACAGTCAACAAGACTGACATAATTTATTCTTACAAAGTAATTCATGTCAGTTTTTAACTTAAAAAAATTTTGGGGTGTAATTGCTTTTTACAGTCTTCAGTATCTGGTGTGGGAACTTTGTCTGCGATATATTCGCTAATCTACTAAGAAGGCTGGACACGGGGTCATCAAGACCCTGGTATTCTGTTGCATTCGACTAGGTCATAACTCGTACCAGCCTGTGATGAGGAAAAAAAAAAGAAAAGAAAATGCCCCCCAACTCAGATATCCTACTCAGGAACTCGGAATGGTCTCTTCAACTCCGAGTTCAGCAAGTAAGCAAAGTACCCTGTCTTACTTTTAAATGAATTATAATACAGTGGTGCTTGAAAGTTTGTGAACCCTTTAGAATTTCCTATATATCTGCATAAATGACCTAAAACATCATCAGAGTTTCACGCTAGTCCTAAAAGTAGACCGAGACCCCAATTAAAAAATGAGACAAAAATATTATACTTGGTCAATTATTTATTGAGGAAAATGTGAGTGACAAGTATGTGAACCTCTAGGATTAGCAGTTAATTTGAAGGTGAAATTAGAGTCAGGTGTTTTCAATCAATGGAATGGCAATCAGGTGTGAGTGAGTGCCCTGTTTTAATTAAAGAACAGGGATCTATCAGAGTCTGAGCTTGACAACACACGTTTGTGGAAGTGTATTATGGCACAAGCAAAGGAGATTTCTGAAGACCTCAGAAAAAGAATTGTTGATGCTTATCAGGCTGGAAAAGGTTACAAACCATCTCATTAGAGATGCTTTTTCATCATCTTTATAATGAAAATTTTATTATAAAGAAAACATTAAACTGAGTATTAGTTATTACAAAGGATGTTATTCACAGATTAACAGGAATGTTGAGCTATGTCTAAACATAGCCTGGTTAAAAACCCATAAGGATAGTATTTACAAGTGTGTATTTTTGATGTGCAGAGTGAGGATGTGTGGCTGGAGGCTGCACGTCTGCAGCCGGGAGACACTGCAAAGGCAGTAGTTGCTCAGGCGGTACGTCACCTCCCTCAGTCTGTGCGCATCTACATTCGAGCAGCTGAGCTTGAGACAGACATCAGGGCCAAGAAACGAGTCCTGCGCAAAGGTCAGTAATTGAGTGACTCTCATTTAAGGAAAATTCCACTACTTATTACAATTTTGATATTGTGTTTTTCTTTTTGAGTTAATACTAAAACTACCTCCTGCTTTCCATTCATTTCTTATGTCTTCCTCTCTTCATTCCTTTTACTTTCTTTTATCTTGCTTTTTCATATGTGAGACTCCTCTTCCCAGCAGCAATGTGACAGTTGTTTTGTTTCCCTTTTCCTAATTACTCACTCAATTTCAGCTTGATGGAGCTAATGTCTTTGAAAGGGCAACACTACAAAGTTCTGCTTTATGGATTCATTTAATGTCTCAGTAAAGACATTAACAAACCTTGATTCACAAATATATTGTGTGATTGACAAATTTTTTCTCAAAGTTTTTTTTGTTGGTTTGTCTTTTGTAAATTGTTGCATATTGATAAACCTTAGTACTTTTGAGATAGTCCTACCATGTCCCTGATACTTTTCCTGGTACTTAACTATGGGATTTGTGTAGCATCTTCATTTGTTGCAGTGTTTTGCAGCAGAAGTGTATTAATGTATATGACACCTTATCTAATCTCTGTTCATAAGCTTGGAAAAAAAAAATTTGATCTCAATAACACGATACATTAATTTTTTAAGATTCAATTTAATTTAAAGCTGTGATACTGCATGCTACTAAATATACTACTAGGCTATGTCAAAAAAAACCATTGCATCTCGATAAGTGCATGCTATTTAGCAAATCCTGTTAGATAGCTGCAGGCATAATTTAAAGTATTTGATTACTATGGAGAAAAACACATTTGTGAGCTGGAGCCTGACAGGACTTTTTCAAAAATCCACGAAAGCAATAAGGTTCACAAATTTGCAGCAACTTTCAAATGAGGTTTCAACAATCTGAAAATTAAATTAACAACATTCACAAAAGTTTAATTTAAATATGTGTGATTTGCTTTACATTTATTTGAAATAAATAACATTGTGCATTGGAAATATATTTGAACACATTTGTTTAAGTAAATCACAGAATACACATGTTCTGATTCTATACTACTTAGGCAAATGAATGAATTTAAATAATGTTCATATTCGTAGAGCTGTGCTGAATTAATAAGTTGAGTAATTTTCTATAACAGCACGTCTTTGACAGTAGTGCCAGTTGCAGGTTTAATGTTTTATTTTAAAGTTTATTACAGGGCAAATTACAGGTTTATTTTAATGTGCTTGTTCCACTACATTATTGCTTATATAGTAAAAAAAAAAAAAAAATTTTTCTCTTATTAACTTCGAGATGGGTAAAAAGAAAGGCTGGTGAAGGAACAATTGTTTAGGTATTTTTACATTTGCCAACTGATCCTATTAGGCTTATGTCCATTTCAGTATGGTACTTGACCAACAACTTGATTAAAGCATAACATTCATCTGCCTGGCCCCTGGTCTCTGCAGGCAGAAAGCATAATTAGATAGTAAAAAGAAAGTGATTTACTACATTGTTTTGGTGACATACTTTGTGTTTTCTTAAAGTATTGCAGTATGTTATAGGCAGAAAACCTCAATTTCAAAACCTGAATCTTCCTCATTTTTGGCCAGAATTCAACCACAGCAACCTACAGTAGATGCCTGTCAAGTGCATTCCACCAGATAGTAGGACCAGTTACAGGGCAATTCTCAGCAAGGTCTAATCAGTGAATTGTTTTCCTTTTTTTTCCTTTTTATTCATGAATAATATAGAGCTACCACTCACTCTTGGTACGATACAAACATTGTAATATTACACTGTATTCCTGGGACCATTGTTCTTTAAATACATAATATTAAACACGTAGCTCATCTGGAATCTCATCTGGCTTTTATGCCAGTTATCAGGTTTTACAATAGATTAATGCATTGGTTGCATGCTTTTTTTTTTTTTTAAATAAATAAATAAATAAATGGAGAAGTTTTTGTTTTCTTTTTGTGTGTAATGAGTTCAATGTGTGTGTAAATCTACAACTGCAGCTCTGGAGAATGTATCTAAATCAGTGCGCCTGTGGAAGACAGCTGTTGAATTGGAGGAGCCCGAGGATGCCAGAATTATGCTGAGCCGAGCTGTGGAGTGTTGCCCAACTAGTGTAGAGGTACGCCCATACTCTCAAACTGCTGTTCAGCCAGTAATGTGTTTAGTATCCCTCTAACGTGTCACCTCACTGTGCTATTAGCTCTGGCTTGCCTTGGCCCGGTTAGAGACTTATGAGAATGCAAGGCGTGTTCTGAACAAGGCCCGTGAGAATATTCCAACTGATCGGCACATCTGGATCACAGCCGCCAAGTTGGAGGAGGCCAATGGCAACACGCAGATGGTGGAGAAGATCATTGACAGAGCAATCACCTCATTGAGGGCCAATGGGGTAGAGATCAACCGTGAGCAGTGGATTCAGGTCAGCCACAAATGCTTACGAATAGTTATTTCTAAGCTAATGTGATTTGCTTTGTAGCTGCAGCCTTAAAATAAATCATTCCAGTGATGCATGACCAGCATAAAGCATGTTTATTTGCATCAGTTGTCTCTCATTGGAAAAAGATTTTTGAAGTTTTTAGTGTCAGGTTTCCAAGATTGCAATTTCAAAACTTGAAGTCAATACTTCAATGAATTTTTGGTGAATTAAACCAGAAAACCAAGCATTTTTTGCTGCATGTCATGTGTCCGAGCTAAAACACTAGGTGGTGGAGCCATTATGTTTTCAGTTTGTCCGTCTGTCCAGCCAAGATTCTAGCACAATATCTCATGAACAAGTTGTTGAATGTTTGTAGGATTTATATAGAATTACAACATTAATTGTAACAAACAGATGAACTGATTAGTTCATTGTCTGGTTCCTCTCAAGGTTTCTTCCTCATTGTCTCAGGAATTTTTCCTTGCCACCATTGCCTCTGGCTTGCTCATTAGGGATAAATTCACATATTTACAATATATTTTTTGAATCCATTTATTTCTGTAAGGCTGCTTTGTGACTATGTCCATTGTTAAAAAGCACTATACAAATAAAATTGAATTGAATTAAATTAGATTTTGGAATTGTTCCAAACAGGGTCACAGCAAGGTCAAATGTCTGAAAAACAGCTTCCATCAAGTTTGAAGTATGTTTTAAGGGTATTTTTGTATATATTTGTACATACAAAGTAGTAACAAGAAGGAGCAGACTTGGTGGCAGAGGCATCAAGTTCGACTCGTTTAGAAGGCCTGCCAGGAAGGTAAGGTTTTTTACAGTTTACAGGAAATTATAATCGTGGAGTACAAATATAGTCACTCAAATCTCTCATTTCCAGTCCATTATTTGAAATTGGATAAAGGTTAACAGGTGGCAAGGTGTTCTTTTCATCAAATGCTGCTTCTTTTTTTTTTTTTTTTTTTTTTTTTTTTTTTTTTTTTTTTTTTTTTTTTTTTTTTTTTTTTTTTTTTTTTTTTAACGTACATTTGGTGACTGTGTCCAAAGAGTTCCATTTTTACTTTCAGTCCACAGCATTTGTTTCCAAAATGTCTCTGCTTTACCTAGATATTGTCTTGCATATGTCAGACATTGACTTTCATGATGAGGTTGCAGGTAAGGTTTCCTTCTGATGACTCTTTCAAGCAGATCATGTTTGTGCAAGCAACACTGTAAAATACAAGAGTGCACCACCACTCCTGTGTCAGCTAAACTGTATTGCAGCTTCTTGCTGTCATTTGGGAATTTTGCTTTGCATTTCTGGCCAGTATATGTGCAGTTCTGTCTGAATGTTCTTGATATTCCACATCTTGCCTTGACTTCCACAGTTCCCCTTAGCAGCCATTTCTTAACATTTCTGATAGTGGAAATTGGATATCTTTTATTCCCTTGCTTTGTAGGCAGGGCTTGACAATTAAGCATTGTCATGTGGTTGTCCTTCAAACAAGTACATTTTTTTCAGTTGTGGTGTAAATATAATTATTTAGAAGCAATATATTCTCCTCAGTGTTCTATCAGCTCATAACACCTTACCTGAGTCATTCAACTTTAAACATCACCACACCAAACAGTGATGTGGTAGCTGGCAACAGCACTGTTGCGGTCATGGAAAGAAGAAAACGCATAAACTTAATTTTTCAAATCAAATCCCTTTATTGTAGTTAAAGAAAAAAAGTGCAGTGAATAACAATAGTGTTTATGTACAAATGTGTGTTTGTACATGAAGTGTATTTGTGGCCAAAACATTGCCACATAGTGTGCGTGTTTGTGTGTATGCCACGTTCAGTCCAGCACTTCTGTATCAATATACACGTCTTGACTCCCAGGGGTTAAACCCTGGTCGATGTTGCCTTTGGCTGCTGGTCCACCACCTCTCCACTACCAGTCTGGCATCAAAGTGCTCAAGAGCTGGGCCCTCCACTGATGAAAACAACAATCGCTGCAACTTGACTGGGCTCAGGCTGGTCCTCCAATCAGACTTGACTGATTTTACGACAGCTGAATAGTACATATGCAATAAACTTGATTCTCTGCGTCAGAAAAATAAACTTATACTGGGTAGCAATGTAGCTAGCTACAGAGTTTACGGTAACATTATAGCAAGTGTATGGAGCTGTGAACATGACCTCAGAATGTGGCAAAGTATGTGAAGGTGGTGTAAGAAAAGCATTAAGATTACTGTACAGAAAGATGGTTTGACCTAGTGAAAATAGGCCCATGTAAGAACTGTAGCTAGCTAACTGCCACAGTTTCAATATTAATGATGTTAGCTACAGTGAATGTCATGTCTTATTCATATTTCAGTCATAGATTATTTTCAGCAGAAGAATGTGAACTTGGTTATAACTGACTATATCACAAAGGCTATATCACAAATAAAGCCAGTTATTATTATTTGGTTATTGACATTTTCAGGCTACTTGTCTGGTCAGGCAAGTAAAATTCTTTCACTTGCCCCTCCAAAAAATTCACTTGTCCTGGACAAACGGTAATGTCAGGCCCTCGTAGGAATCAGTTACATTTATTTTAAGATCCTTAGTCAGTTGCTTAGAGAGGAGTTCATGTTTGAGTGTTGGCACACAGTTTGAAGCGTCAGAGAATGCATTATGCTCTAGAATTGTTATACTAATGGCAATTCTTGACCTGCCTAATGAGTCCTAATAAGTCGGATAAGGCCTAATGAGTTAATTAAGGTCTGAGAATACAGTTGGGAGGGTGTTCAAACATTTGCACTGACCTCAATTTCTATTTTAATTTTTTTCTTCTATTTTTAAAGTTATATTAAGTAACTGTGCGTATTTAACTGTGCAGAGTTTGTTATTCTTTTTTTTTTTTGTTTGCTGTGGCAGTTGCGTTTACTTCTTTTCACTTCAATCAATAAAATATGTAATCTGGCCAAGGGTGCCCAACCTTTTGCATACAACTGTATCTAGTGTTGATTATAGGCTCTACTGTTCTTAAACAGATGAACTTCATTGAAGACTAATGTTGTGCAGACAGTGTTAGATGTTATGTCTCTCTTTTCCTTACAGGATGCTGAGGAGTGCGATAAAGCTGGTAGTGTGGCCACTTGTCAGGCTGTGATCAGAGCTGTCATTGGCATCGGCATTGAGGAGGAAGACTGCAAACACACATGGATGGAGGATGCAGAGAGTGTGAGCAACTTCCTTATTAGAATTTTTTTTTTTTCTTTAAAAGAAGTTTCCCTGCCCCTATGTCTTGCAATGGTGGAGACTTGGCTGAGGTTGATGTGTGATCAACCGTAATTAAGTCAAAGACATGACTCTGAAGTTGATGATCATAGATCCAGTTAGAAGAAAATCTAATGCCCAACTCTGTTCTGGATTTTATACTGTGATAAGGCGGGTCAAATTTCCTGCTTCTTCTCATTTTGTGGTGCTGATTGGTGGTTGTTCAAAGGGAAGTCCTGGGGTGGAATTCCACTTCACACACCCTTAAGGACTGCATTTTGGGGACACCTTTTTGCATTTTTGGAAAATGCATAGATCATGGGCCTGTTTTGTTTCGCATTCATGGGACTTACTTCAAAGTTCCAAGCATGATATTACAATGCATGTGACACCAAATATCACCTAGTTGTTGAGTTCAGTGTGCCTTTGAGAAAAAGAGAGGGATTCCACATTCATGGATCATGCAATTTTCACACCACAACACAGTACATGAAGGTGCAGGGTGGCCAGGAGTCTTTGGTGTTGGGGCCATCCTGGTTTTTGGTGTTACAGATAACCTAAAGTGAGCAGAAAAAACAAAGTTGAATTTATGTAAGCAAACAGTGTCCTCCTTAACCATATGTCGAGCTTTCTTGGTGTGGTTTATGGGTTTTACAGGAAAGGTCGTACTTTAGGGGTTATATCGCTGGCAAAGTTTCCACAACTGCACACTTAAATCAAAGGATATAAAATGTTATTGGTTTTAATTGTTTGTGTTCTTACGTTACATTTAAACAAGATCTAACTTGGACCTTGCTGTTTGCGTCTGTGTGTGTGTTTTGTGTGCATTCTAGTGTGTGGCTCATGGTGCATTGGAATGTGCTCGTGCCATCTATGCCCACGCATTGCAGGTCTTCCCCAGCAAAAAGAGTGTATGGCTGCGAGCAGCTTACTTTGAGAAGAGTCATGGCACACGGTAAGACAGCAGCTCTAATGTAGATAAATTATTAGTAACTATTTTTCCTTCTTGTCATTTATCTTGAATCAGTTAGGCTATAATTGCAGTTCACAGTTCCACTCAGGTGGACCATTTGAGGAACTAAATGTGATGAATCATGTAAGTGTGAACCCCTCTGTGAATAGTTGCAAATACAGCACTGAGTAACGGACAGTGAGAGCCTGAAGAAGAAATCAAATTCATCTGCTCTCATTGGCCACAGATGAAACTGAACCCAGTTTATCATTTATCTATTTGTGTGGAAGGGCATGGACAAAATCTAACTGTTGCATCTATAAGAACATATTTGGCATGTCATATCTAAATAGCTGTAAGGAACAGCAAAAATAAACACGATATGATTTCCCTTCCTATGTCTTTTCCTATGCCCAAATGTTTTGGGATAGTTTCATATCTTTTTGTGCAGTTTTTGAGTTGTAGCTGGGGTGGGAATTCTGCTGAAACCTGGCAACCCTCCCCATGCGCAGAGGTCAGCATTAACGTGCATTTTTAAACTGACCAGGGAGATAGATATGAAGTTTGTGGGATAAAAGAGAGAATTCATTTCCAATAATGTTTAGTATATCTTTAAAAGTCTAGAACCTTTTATTTTTTAAAGTTTTCTTAGAACTGCTGCTATAATCATAAAGGAACAAAGAAATCCCAGGACATCTTTTCCCAATATGCTTATACTGAACATCCTTTCAACACTTGGTACTGTTTGACGTTCCTCTCTTACAACTGTTCAGTTCAATTAAATTTTATTTATGTAGCCCTTTTAACAATGGACATTGGCACAAAGCAGGTGACTGTGGCAAGGAAAAATTCCTGATGATCTGAAGAAACCTTGAGAGGAACCAGACTCAACAGGGAACCCATCCTCATCTGGATAAATACCAGATAGTGCCATTATAAATAATTTCTCTTCTATAACTGTATACTATATAGTACTATATAGTCAGACACTGCAATTGTGTAAACAGGAACTTTATGAGCATCAGAGTTTCTGAGTTCATTACAGTTTTAACATAAAGTCTATTTATTGAACTGAAGTTATTAACTGTTCAGTGAACTGTTCAAACTTGAGTGCAAATTGTTAGCAATTGCAGTCCTAAGCCTATCCAAGGAAGAATATGTCAGGATCACTGGTATCTCAGGAGTAGCACGTATTAGCTCGAGAGAGAGAGAAAGAAAGAAAGGAGGTGGGGAGAGAGCACAGATTTTTAGTTATGCTCTTGTCATTTAATGGTTAAAGAAAAAGTACATTGTGCACAGAGTGCAAGCAGGGACTCTGGCAAGACTAGCTATGACAGCGTAACTAAAAGGGAGGGCCAGAAGGTAACAAGGACATGAGGGCACCCTGAGACATAATGCAGCCAGCCACTCCTTATCCAAACATCCCAGTTTACCAAAACGCACTATGCCCATGAGCCCTCCAGATCGGTACCTTTACTTAAGAAAAAAACTATTAACAAAGGGCTTGACTGAACAAATATGTTTTCAGCCTAGACTTAAATACCGAGACTGTGTCTGTGTTTCGAACCCTAATTGGAAGGCTGTTCTATAACTGTGGGGCTATGCAGGAGAAAGATCTGCCCCTTGCTGTAGCCTTCATTATTCGAGGTACCAACAAAGAGCTTGCACCTTTTGAATGAAATAGGTGTGTTGGATCAAAAAAGACCAGAGGTCTGCTCAGGTACTGCACCATGAGACCATTCAGTGCTTTATAGGTTAATATTAGTATCTTATAATTAAGGTGAAATTTTGCTGGGAGCCAATGCAGTGTGGATAGGATGGGGTGATGTCATATCTTCTGGTTCTAGTAAGTACTCTGGCTGCTGCATTCTTGACTAACTGGAGCTTGTTTATGCACCTACTGGAACATCCAGACAGCAAGGCATTACATTAATCCAACCTAGAGGTAACAAAATCATGAACTGTTTTTTCTGCAACATATAGTGGTATATTTACGGTATGTCACTACACTACATTAAACTATGTACATTAAAGTATACAATATCACTATCCAGTGTCAACCAGAGGTGGATGGGTTCCCTTTCGAGTCTGATTCCTCTCAAGTTTTTATTCCTCGTGTCATTTCCGGGAGTTTTACCTTCCAACTGTGACCTGTAAAGCTGCTGTGTGATAATGTCTACGGTTAAAAGTAGACATAAAATTGAATAAAATTTTAAAATGCTTGAATTGAATTATGAAATTGTGTGAGGCATTTTTTGCCACCTTGACAGATTTTTACTGTTTGCTATTGGAGTGACTAATTGATGTGTCTCTCTCTATCGCTCTCTTAGAGAGTCTCTGGAGGCTCTCCTGCAGAGGGCAGTCGCTCACTGTCCTAAGGCAGAGGTGTTGTGGCTGATGGGGGCCAAGTCCAAGTGGCTGGCTGGAGATGTCCCTGCAGCCAGAAGCATTCTTGCACTGGCCTTCCAGGTGAAATCCAACTCTGCATCATTTTCACACTCAGACAGTATAAACTACATCATACATCAGTCTTAAATGTCTAAAGTCATTTAGCTTTACTGTAACTTCTATGACCTATTTCTGAATAAGATTGCAAAACATTATGACTTTAGGGCATTATGACCATACTCTGGCACCACATCACAATATTAGACAAGAATGAAATATATATTGTCAGGTTTAGACACTTGCTATTCATTCATTGTGTTAATTTTTGACAATTGCATTGGATATAAAAAGTCTACACACCTCTGTTAAAATGGCAGGTTTTTGTGATGGAAAAAATGAAACCAAGATAAATCTTAAAAAAAAAAAAAAGGATAAATAGATGAGATAAATATCAGAACCTTTTCTATCTTTATTGTGAAATTTCAAACTATAAATTAAAGTGAAAAGCAATAAGAATCATTTTAGGGAAACAAATGAAAAATAAAAAATGTACAATAATCAAAAGTGTGTACACCCCTAAACTAATAATTAGTTGAACCACCTTTAGATTTTATCATGGCATTCAGTGTTTTTGAATGAGTCAGTTTGGCACATCTTGACTTAGCAATATTTTGCCATCTTTGCTTGCAGCAGCATTCTGTTTGTGACACAAGCTCTGTGTTGGGATGCGAATGAGGACACAGGAGGCAGGCTTAGAACAACTCAAAACACAGGCTCTTTTATTGGCTGCTCAGACTTCACTCGCTTTTCAGCGTTTTTATTTTAAATGAAACACACGCAGCTCAGTGCAGCGCAGGTCTCGGTCAGCTCTCTCGAGAGGTGCTTGTCTCTCTCCTTTTTATCCTCTCCTCTGCTCACTTCAACACAGAACATTCATTAGTAGAATTCCCCACAGGCGTGCGTTCCTTACCACTCACCACCTCTGGCTCCGTCCACCATTCACAAACTGGCGCTCAAGCATACCCCCACTTCCAGAGAATACAGGGTCGGGGAACTGTTTTCGTGGTACAGGGACGGCGGGGAGGGCGGGGAGTGAGAGAGGGAGGGGCCCACCTGCCCCCGGATGTGCCACCAAGTGGTCCATTTTCCGCATGTTGATTTGGCACAGGTTTTACGCTGGATGTCCTATCTGGTGCAACCTTCCCCATTTATCCGGGCTTGGGCCTGGCACTGAGAGTGCATTAACCCCTGCACCCCCAGTGGCTGGGGTTAGCACCCAGCATGAGGCTCAAACCCACGATCCTGGGAACAAGAGTCCTGCTGGGCCATTCCAAAACCTTGATCTTGTTTCGGTGAAGCCATTCCTTTGTTGATTTGGAGGTGTGCTTCGGGCCATTGTCATGCTCAAAGGTGAAATTCCTTTTGGTGAAATTCAAGTGTTTTAGCAGAAGCCTTAAGGTTTTGCACCACAATTAACTGGTTTGGCACACATCATCTTCAGAGTAAGCCTCAGAAAAGTTATCAAAAGAATTTTGATTACTCTGAAAAGTTTCATAATGGTCCAACGAATCTGACGGTGACGCTGCCAAACAGGAAGTGAGGCTGTATCTCGGCAACGACTTTGCGCACTGACACAAATCTTGGTAGGCATCTTCAGGACCGTGCCCTAAGGCTATACAACAAATTTTGTGATGGCACCACTTATTGGTCAAAAGTTACAATAACATGCTGGAAATGCTTTCATCTAACTGCCCTTTTTGTTACTCCTCCTCCAAATTTTGTCCAATCTTCACCAAATTTGGCTCACATCATATTGAGACCTGTCTAAACTTGCACTTGAACCACTCGTGTCAATGAAATTGTTCATTAAATATTTGAGATTATTTATAAAAAAAAAAAAAGCTTTTGTGGACTTCTCGTAGGTTTTTTACTCGATCAAAACAAAACCAGTGTAGTACAATTCTCTGGACTCTCTAGGTCAATAGTTAATAAAAAAAATATGTTGAACTTTATTTAGATAGTGATAACAAGGTTATTTTTTTAACAAATGAGTGTGGCTTAGTGTACCCAGAAATCAGTAACTCCTAAAGGAAAACCCACCACTGTAAGGACATGCAACATATGATTCTTAAGAAGCATGCAAAATTTAATGGAGATTGGACAGTACATCTACTGTCCAATCTCCATTAAATTTTGCATGCTACAACAGTTTAAATGTTTAAAACTGCTATTTCTTTATGGTAAATTACCATATTTCTTAATTATCTTGCTTTTTCTCTGATTTAGGTGCTTATCATATCTGCTTATATCTTTTTATGCATTTCCCTAAAGGCCCTACAGTGCCTGAACCCTGATAATTGCTGCTTGCAGTTATATTTATATGTTGCAATTTCACAATAAAAGTGAAAAAGGTTCTGACATGGTTTAACTTGGTTTCATTTTTTTACATCACAAAAATCTGCCATTTTAACAGGGGCTTGTAGACTTTTTATATTCACTCTAAATATGTCCACTCTGATGTGCACTTGCACAAAACTACCTGTAAAATGTTTTCATTAGTCTAAAAATACTTGCATCCTAAATTGTATGTTTTGCACAAATTTTGTGTTTTGTGCCTAAGCCTTGTCCTGGTGATCTACCTCCCTGGATTGTTTAGTTCCAACCCTAATTTTAAACACCTTATCCTTATGATAAACTGTGTGTGTGTGTGCATGATGCCCTGTGATGTACTAGCATAATTTGAATAAGCTATGTTAAGCAATGCCTCAGAGGAGGGCCTGAATGTTAGAGCCAGGTGTGTTGGAAGTAATCTCTGCAAGGAAGTGAATCACCAGGACCAGACCCTAGAACAATTGTTAATCCCAGCATTTCTGGAAACCTTCAGGTAAAAAGGCAATATTTATCATTATACATTTTTGCCCTTTTCTAACTACTGTGATGTGGCATAATAACATCCATATGCTAATAGTTTCTATTGAAACAGACACTACTGTGCCCTTGGTTCTTGGGCCTGTTAATCACTGCTTGCAGCTATATTTTTATTTGGAATTTGTTGATATGCGCTTATGATTGCTTGCCAGTCATGTTACCTTTATGCAAATAACAGGAGGACATTTATGGTTAAAACTAGAAACCTTCCTCCAAGAATTCCATAATTCTTGCGTCCATTTACTTGATCCCTGAAGAGCTCTAATAGACCAAACATAGGCAAAGTGTTTATGTATTCACTTTTCTACACAAAAAGTTATATCATAAATGTAATAAGTTTTAATCATATGTAAAGAGTGTAATTGGTGTATGTTTGTCTTCGGGAAATGTCTATTGATGATGACCCAAATTGCTCTCCAGGGAGGCAACTTGTTTACTATTAATATAGTATTGCAATTTAAAGAGTTTGATTTCAGCTTTTGAAACTTAATGTAATTTCATAGTTTTGTGATGGGTTTTCCTTTGTTTGTAATTTTCTTATATCTGGAAACTGGTTCATACAATGAAAATGAAGATCTTATATGAACCCATCAAAAACATTTCTTGATGTGTAGTTTTATGTTACCACATAGAAAGTATGCTTCATTTTCCCTTATGTAAACTTATTTATACACTATAAAGAGGCTTTATAGCCACAGTCTATCATCTTATCAGATAAAATCCCAATCCTAAAGCATTGAAGAAAATTTGTGGCCCTGCCTTATTATTATTATATATTTTTAATTATTATTTAATCTTCGGGCAGAGCACCACAGAAAGATCCATGTTTTAATGCAGCAATAATATTGGAGACTGATGTCAGCTGTCAAACATGATGTAATTTAGTACTGTTTTATGATAAGTTTCCCTTTTTGTTTTTAATTTTCTTTCGATGAGCTTTTCTCTATTCCCTTATGCCTACTTTTGTCCTAGTTATGAGAGTAAACCCATGTTGTTCCAGGCCAACCCCAACAGTGAAGAGATTTGGCTGGCTGCTGTGAAGCTGGAGTCAGAGAATAATGAGTATGAGAGAGCCCGCCGACTGCTTGCAAAAGCCCGTAGCAGTGCTCCCACTGCCAGGGTGAGTGACCAAGAACAAATTTCAATTTTAGCCAGGTCCAGAAAGGTTATGATTTGAGAAGCTGTGGTGAAGGCTTCCTCCTCAGGATATTCACCCATACTTTAGTTTTTCCCCTCACTTTTCATCACAAGCATAATTCCAAGAGGTTAATAGCTGTGCTTTGGTGATTAGTCAAACTGTGACAAACCTCTATTAATAAAGCACCAATTCTTAACACGCAGTGATAGGATTCAACATTGTCAAGTCTCAGTGAGAATGATTAACTCAAGTATTTGAGTAGCTAGTCCTTGTTCTCTTTATTAAAAGTGGTGGTTGGTGTTTTTATTTTATGTCTGCCCATTTTTAAATAAACCATCAACTTGGATCTTTTAATAATTGTTCTCTTGCTCATGGAGTTAGTTAATGTTTTACTGCTCAGGTGTTTTAGACCTGATTGCTTGTAGAAGATTAAGGTTTTTCTCATTTCTAGGGCCAAGGTAAAGAGCATTAGTTCCCTGTCTCTCCTAATGATGTGGTGGGTGGCATAAAGTGCTAGAAAAGGTCCTTGCTCCAGGTAATGGTTTCAGCATAAAGGCAGTTTTCACCCCATCAAAATGTAACTTGGATGCTTGGCAGCAGTATGAAAAAAATTATATTTTCAAAGCTGTTGCTACATTTATTTTTTTTCCTTTGTATCTATGGAAACTGGTTCATACAAAGAACTAAAATTTTGTGTGAAGTGCAGCAGGTAGCGTTGCCCCTCAGAGCTCCAGGGCCCCTAGTTCAGTCCTGAGCTCAGGTTACTGTCTATGCAGAGGTTCTGTGCATATTCTCCATGTGTTCACATGGGTTGCTTCCAGGTTCTCCCAAAAACATGACAACAGGTGGATTGGTTTAAGATAATCATTCATGCAAAGGGGCAATTTATCTGAATGTGTGTATTGTGCTCTGCGGGTGTTTTTGGGATAGGCTAAAGGGCTGTCAGGCAAGATATATGGCAGGATAAAGCAGTTACTGAAAGTGAGTGAGAATGTTTGTAGCCATTTTGTGTGCATAGCATTTAGATACAGACAAGCCCACAATCTTTATACACAGTTATGCACAAAGTTTACGCGCTGTAGATAAATGAGGGCCCAGGTGTGTTATACGCAGAGCTGCTTTACCTCTTTGTGCAGGTCTTCATGAAGTCTGTGAAGTTGGAGTGGGTACTGGGAAACATTGTTGTAGCCCAAGAACTCTGCTCTGAGGCCTTGAGGCACTATGAGGATTTCCCCAAGCTCTGGATGATGAAAGGCCAGATTGAGGAGCAGTCTGAGAACATGGACAAAGCCCGAGACGCCTACAACCAGGGGGTAAATATTGGAATGAGGGAGCATAGACAATCTTAGCAATATTAGGCAATAATTTTATATAGTGTTTCAAGTTGTGATCGATCAACATTTCAGTTACCAATAACATAAATGTATCATGCAAAGTTGGTTAAACAATGCTCAAGCTTTCACGTACCAATAAGTGAAGTTATTCAATCCAATCCAATTGTTATACAATCTATACAGGAAAAATGGGAAAAATAAAAAACTTACAATAACCTAGTTGCCTAAGTGTGCACACCCCTAAAGTAATACTTTGTTGAAGCACCTTTTCATTTTGTTACACCACTCAGTCTTTTTGGGTAAGAGTCTGTCAGCATGCTACATCTTGACCCGGCAATATTTTCCCACTCTTTCTTGCAAAAACATTCTAGATCTGTTAGATTCAGGTCTGGGCTCTGGCTAGGCCATTCAAAAACTTTGATCTTTTGGTTAAGCCATTACATTGTTGATTTGGATGTATGGTTTGGGTCACTGGCATGCTGAAAAGTGACATTCCTTTTCTACTTCAGCTTGCTAGCAGACACCTGAATGTTTTGTACTAAAATCAACTGGTATTTGTAGCTATTCATGATTCCCTTCCACCTTGATAAAAGCCCCAGTTCTTGCTGAAGAAAAGCAGCCCTAAAGCATGATGCTGCCACCACCATGCTGCACCGTGGGTATATTGTTCTTTTGGTGATGTGATGTGAAGAATAGAAAGAAAGAGAATAGAATAGACAGCGATTGCTGTCACATGCAGAAAGTAATCATTTCTTGTCAGTTATTTCTACACCTCCTTTAATATTGCTGTAGGTCTCTTGGCAGCTTCCCTGGTAAGTTTTTGTCTTGCCCTTTTGTAAATTTTGGAGGGGCATTCTGTTCTTGCTAACGTTACTGTGGTGCCACATTTTGTCTACTTGTTGATGGCCTTCATGGTGTTCCAGGGTACATCTAATGTTTTGGAAATTCTTCTATACCCCTCTCCTGATCTATACCTTTCAACAAGTGAGATACTGTACCTTTATTTGGGGTTAATCAGAATAATTTCATTGATAACAGCTGTATGATAATTACTTTTGAACATGAGATTGAATGCGATTGGTTCATTCTGAACACAGCCACATCCCCAATTATAAAAGGGTGTGCACACTTATGCAACCAGGTTAACCTAATTTTTATATGTTGTAATTTCACATTGAGGGTGGAAAAAGTTCTGACATGATTTATCTTGGGGTGTTTTTTTTTTTTTTTTTTTTTTTTTAAAAACATCATCACGAGAACCTGCCACTTTAACAGGGGTGTGTAGACTTTTTATATCCACTGTAATTGCTTTAAACTCCACGGACACAAGATGGATGCATTGTGTGTCCTCTGGTTGTATGGAGTGTTACTTGTCCACAGAAAGTGATGTGACGTATCTGTATGGTGCAGTATCAACTGTGTCCACAACTGAATAAACAAACTAACATTGTGTCTCTCTTCGCACACTAATGTTCTATTCTAGGCTATTATTGAGTAAGTGTTTGAATTTTTAAAACCGCTCATGTAACCTTTAAATCTACCAAAAGGTCTGTTTTGAGTATCGGCCTTCTGGTACTTATGACGACAATCACACTGATGGCAGAAAGTTTCAACCTTGCAGTTTGACCTTGTGATTTCTCGTTGATGGGACAAATGCCTTTATGTTGCACCACTCAGGAAATTTAGTCCTTTTTTAAACCATATGTATCCATTATGGCCAGGGACAGATGTTGCATCAGGGTAACGTGTTTTCAATAAATTACTTCACTTTAAAGTGAAGCTTCAGCAGTGTCGGGTTTTTTTTTTTTGGCAAATGTTTGCCTTCTGTCACTCCTGTCTTTGTTTTTTTTTTTTTTTTTTTCGCATCCTGTATTCACATTTTAAGGAGAGGCGAAGAGACAAAAAGAACAACAGGGACAAGGGAGGGCAATTAACAATGTTGTAAATCAGGCAACTATTCCTGTTAGGGATACACGATTCAGGAAAAAAATTAATTGCGTTTTTTTTGGCAGCATTGCAATTTCGATTTAACGTGTTGTGTTTTTTTGTTCTATTTTTGCTTTTTATGCTAAGAAAATAAAAAAACTGCATACAGACAAATAATTTTATAAGCAATGCGTGTCAGGTTTTGAAAGCCAGTCTTGGACATGGTGTAAATTGGCATGAGATCTTATGCTATGAACTTTGTGATGGCACTCATTATTTCTTTGTGTCGGCATAAGTTCCTCTCATGTGGTGTGATGCTTTCAAACGCGTGAGTGATTATGGGCTCCTTAACAGCTTGAGGCGGTGCTCTGGAAAACATTCATCATGCTGCGATTTGTGGTCCCGACTGAGATGCTGGTATGAGTTTGTGGTGTTACGTTTTGCAAATCACCTTCTTTTGAAGGGTGTCTGTCTTCTGAAGCCAAAATATTTCCAGACATTTGATGTGCAGTTTCGTTTGTCTGTAAGGTCGGCTTCACTTGATTCGTTAGACTTGCATTCACTTCTAGGACCAGGCTCACTACTGCTAGCCTCCTTTGCTGCTAACTAGCGCTTGCTTCTTTCACGTGATGGCAGCAACTTGTCCTCTCGTAGGTCAGCTAGGCTACGTATCACATTTGTGGACTCAAGCTAGACCTTACGTTCCCAGTCTACTTTCATGTTTTGTTATTTAAGGGGTTGCGCACACATCGGGTTAAATGGCACCTAATGCTGTGTTTGTTTCAGTTCAAAATCGATTAATTGTTGCGCCTTACTTCCTGTGTATTTGTTGGTCAGCTGAAGAAGTGTCCCCACTCTATGCCTCTGTGGTTACTGCTGTCACGTCTGGAGGAGAGAGCGGGCCAGCTCACACGTGCTCGTGCTATCTTGGAGAAATCGCGTCTCAAGAACCCACAGACCCCAGAGCTATGGTAAGATATTTCTTTTATTCTTGGGTCTACACTTCTCACAAAATTTGCTTAAAACTTGGGAGATATTTAGATGGGAGCACATCTAGCACTGTGTAACTGTCAATCTCCTTTCCCATCTCCTAGGTTAGAATCAGTTCGGCTGGAGTACAGAGCAGGCCTAAAGAACATTGCCAACACACTCATGGCTAAAGCCTTACAGGAGTGTCCCAACTCAGGTTGGCTGGGACCATTTTTTCCCATCTATTGCTGGAACCACTTCTCACATTCTGCAGCTGATATTACATTCTCTAATGATGCTTTCACACCTATTAGTCCATTTGCCGAGTCAGAGCACATTTCATACTTTTGGTTTCCTTTAGAGTATGGATACAGTACAGTGGACTTTTTTGACTCACTACAAGTGAAAAATAACATGAGTGTTACAGTATAAGTACAGCAACGAAATCTTATATTAAACAGTTAAAATTAGATATCTAGTAGGATACATGTCTGTTTCAGTTGATCGGACATGATTTTGAAAGGCACACACTTGTGTATGTATAAAGTCCCACAATTCACAGTGCATGTTTGACCAAAAACCAAGCCATGGATTCCAAGGCACTCACCATAGACTTGAGATCAAATTGTGTCAAGACAATGGCAGTGTTTCAAGATATGGACAAGGGTATAAAACCATTTCTAATGCTTTGAATGTTCCCAGGAGCACAGTGGGCTCCATTGTAAAATTGAAGTTTGGAACCACCAGGATTCTTCCTAGAGCTGGCTTTCTGGCCAAACTGAATAACTGGGTTAGAAGGGCCTTGGTCAGGGAGGTGACAAAGAACCCATAGGCCACTCTTAACAGATCTTCAGAAGTCCTCGTCAGAGATGAGAGAACCTGCTAACCTGCTGGAAGGACAGCCATCTCAGAAATACTCCATCGATCAGGCCTTTATGGTAGAGTGGCTAGACAGAAGCTACTCTAGGCATATGGCAGGCTCTTAAAGGACTGAGGGCATGAGGAAAAACATTCTCTGGTCTGATGAGAAAAAATTTGAACTTTTTAGGTTGTACTCTTGGCGCAATGTCTCCAAGCACTACTGGCTAATACCATCCCTATGGATCTCCTATGGAATGGAAGAGTCAGGCTATGGGGGTGCATCTCAGCAGCAGGGATGGGGAAACTGATCAGAAGTGAGGGATGGATGAATGCAGCCAAATACAGCGAGGTCCTTGAACACCTGCTCTGAAGTGTGCACAACCTCAGACTGGGGTGAAGGTTCACCTTTGAGCACAGCAGCTACCAGAAGCATACAGCCAAGACAAAGCTGCAGTGGCCAAGTTGCTAAATGCCCTTTAGTGGTCCAGCGAAAGCACAGACTTGAACCCCATGGACCATAGAATGTCTGTGGAGCTTGAGAGGATCTGCCAGGAAGAATTGGAGAAATTGCCCAAATCAAGGTATACAAAGCTTGTAGAGACTCCCAAAGACGACTCAAAGCTGTAACTGTTGCTTCTACAAAGTACTGAATAACGGGTCAGAATAACTAACTAAATGAGAGCTTCAGTTTTTGATTTGTTTAATTTGCAAAAAAAAAATTGTGTACACATTAAAATCTACGATACAACATAATGTGCAAAAACTATCGATTAGTGCTACTTTCTGAATGCACTTTATGTATTTTACAGTAGAAGTACAGTAAATTTTATATTTTTTTAAATCACTAAAAATCCGCAAATGAAAATGGTAACATCTAAGGTTGTAGTTACCCAGTGGGATGCATGTCTTTGTACAGTTTGAATATCAGCTATATACACCAATCAGCCATAACATTTAAACCACTGACCGGTGAAGTGAATAACATAAACATGTTACAATAGCATCTGTCAAGAGGTAGGATATATTAGGCAATAATAATAATAATAATATATATTATTATATAAGTGAACAGTCAGTTCTCGAAGTTGATGTGTTGGAAGCAGGAAAAATGAGCAAGCAGAAGGATCTGAGCCACTTTGACAAGGGCCAAATTGTGATGGCTAGACGACTGGGTCAAAGAATCTCGAAAACAGTAGGTCTTGTGGGTTGTTCCCAGTATGCAGTGGTTAGTACCTACCAAAAGTGGTCCAAGGAAGGACAACCAGTGAACCGGCAACAGGGTCATGTGCGCCCAAGGCTCATTGATGCACGTTGGGAGTGAAGGATAGCCTATCTGGTCCGATTCCACAGAAGAGCTACTGTAGCACAAATTGCTGCAAAATTTAATGCTGGCTATCATAGAAGGGTGTCAGAAAACATGGTGTATCGCAGTTTGCTGTGTAGACTAAGACCTGTCAGTGTGCCCATGTTGACCCCTGTCCACTGCTGAAAACGCCTACAATGGGCACGCGAGCATCAGAACTGGACCAGAAATGGAAGCAGTTAGCCTGATCTGATGAATAACGTTTTCTTTTACATCATGTGGATGACTGGGTGTGCGCGCGTCATTTACCTGGGGAAGAGATGGCACCAGGAGGCACTATGGGAAGAAGGCAAGCCGGCGGAGGCCAGGTGATGTGCAGTGCCTGTTTTTCACCAGACATAGTGCTTGCTGTTCTGCCCAAAGTGTTCAATTTTCATCTCATCAGACTAGAGAATCTTTTCCCCATCTTACCAGAGTCCTTTACATGCTGTTTAGCAAACTCTTTTACTCAACAGTGGCTTCTGTCTTACCACTCTGCAATGAAGCCTGATTTATGGGGTGCTGCAGAGATGGTTGTCTGTTCAACAGGTTCTCCCATCTCTGCACAGGACTTTTGGAGCTCTTTTAGAGTGACTGTTATGTTCTTACCTCCCTGACCAAGACCCTTTTTTCCTGGATTCCCAATTTGGCTAGACAGCCAGCTCTAGGAAGGTTCAAGGTGCCAAGCTTCTACCATTTCAAAATTATTGAGGCCACTGTGGTCCTGGGAACACTCAGAGTTAGAAATTGTTTATCCTTGCCCTTATCTACTTATTTTAGCCTTGCCACAATTTGATCAGAGGTCCACAGACAGTTCCTTGGCCTTCATGGCTTGGTTTTTGTCCTGACAATGCAGTGTAAATTGTGGGTGGTTATAGACCCTAGTGTGTGCCTTTCCAATCTATGCCCAATCAATTTAAATTGCAACAGGTGTACTCCAATTGAGTTCTAGACCTATCTCAGGGATAATTAAAGCAAACAGGATGTACCTGACCACAATTTGGAGTGCCACAGCAAAGGGTCTGAATACTTTTATGAATAAGAGATTTGTGTTTTTGATTTTTAATTAATTTTCAAAAGTCTCAAAAAACATTTTCACGTCATCATTATGGGCAGTTAAGTGTAGATTAAGTGATGGGTAAAAATGCCAATTATATCGATTCAAATCCATAATGTGTCTGGATACTTTCTGAATCCACTGTATAACTTTGAAAATTCACAAAAAATCCAGAAATGGTTTTTATTTGTTTACTTATTTATTTATACATTTCGAAGGTTGTAGTAGTTACACAGTCAGATATAAGACTTACTACAAGTCGATAAGTACAAGTAATTATATATTTAAAAAAAAAAAATCCGGAAAGATTTTAACATTTATGATGTTTATGTAATATATTTGTAGTAATGATTGTAGGATGCTCATTCCACTATGTAACTATCTCCATTTCTGGTTTTAATTTGACTGCAGTATACACCGATCAGCCATAACATTATGACCACTGACAGGTGAAGTGAATAATAATGACTCTCGTTACAATAGCACCTGTCAAGGGTTGAGATATATTAGGCAGCAAGTGACCAGTCGGTTCTCGAAGTTGATGTGTTGGAAACAGGAAAAATGGGCAAGCGTAAGGATTAGAGAGACTGTGACAAGGGCCAAATTGTGACAGCTAGATGACTGGGTCAGAGCATCTTTAAAACGGCAGGCCTTGTGTGGTGTTCCCGGTATGCAGTGGTTAGTACTTACCAAAAGTGGTTCAAGGAAGGACAACAGGTGAACTAGCGACAGGGTCATGGGCGCCCAAGGCTCACTGATGCGCATGGGAATGAAGGCTAGTTCGTCTAGTCTGATCCCACAGAAGAGCTATTGTAGCACAAATTGCTGAAAAGTTAAAGCTGGCTATGATAGAAAGGTGTCAGAACACAGTGCATCGCAGCTTGCTGCGTATGGGGCTGTGTAGCCACAGACCTGTCAGAGTGCCCATGCTGACCTCTGTCCACTGCCAAAAGTGCCTACAATGGACAGGTGAGCATCAGAACTGGACCACGGAGCAATGGAAGAAGGTGGCCTGGTCCGATAAATCACATTTTCTTTTACATCATGTCCAAGGCCGGGTGCGTGTGCATCGTTTACCTGGGGAAGAGATGGCACTAGCATGCACTATGGGAAGAACGCAAGCTGGCGGAGTCAGTGTGATGCTCTGGGCAAATGTTCTGCTGAGAAACTTTGGGTACTGGCATTCATGTGGATGCTATTTTGACACATACCACCTACCTAAACATTGTTGCAGACCAGGTACACCCCTTCATGGCAACGGTATTCCCTAATGGAAGTGACCTCTTTCGGCAGGATAACGCGCCCTGCCGCACTGTAAAAATTGTTCGGGAATGGTTCGAGGAACATGACGAAGAGTTCAAGATGTTGACTTGGCCTCCAAATTCCCCAGATCTCAATCCAATCGAACATCTGTGGGGTGTGCTGGCCTGGACCTACACAGTATTAGGCAGGTGGTCTTAATGTTATGGCTGATCGGTGTATTGTGCTTTTACTGTAAGACTTTTATGTAATATTGCATTTATAGCAAGTCCTACATCCCACTAGGTAACTAGTACAATCTTCAAAATTTTAAAAATTGTATTCGTGTTTTTTTTTTTTTTTTTTTAATTTATTTAATGATTTATTCCTGTTCTTGAATTTACTACAAGCACAAACGTTAGTTTCTGGAGTTTCACTATGATTTTATTTCTGTACTTGTACTGTTATATTTTTTTAATATTTCTTTGTTGCGAGTCATAATTCCCACTGTATTGCACCCATACACTAATACTACAATATGTCGCACATCCTGCATAGTCTAGGCAAAACCTTACATAGTTGTCTATGCACTTTTCAGACGGTCCCTTAATGGACCCTTACTGAAAGATTATCTTCAGTGAGATTTAACAGGATAACATTTTAAAATATATTAGTTTAGTTGGTTCTCTGACCAATCCAGAGTGAGAATCTTTTGAATCTTTAATCTTTTTTTTTCTTTTATTTCTTGAGACATAGAAAAGAGTATCTCAAATATGCAGCAAATGTCCAATATAAAGCAAATTTTACAGCACTAGTAAACAAACCTTTGCCAAGTGCACATTAGAAATAACAAAAATCACCTGGGCACAGAGAACATCGAGCTAGCACTCGATATATATAAATAACAAGTTACATTTCATGTCTACAGCCACCATTTTTTTTTCTTTTTGTTCATCTGTCCAAATATCCAAGACACCTCAAAAGTCACTGCAGCTCTGTTTAACAGCTTACATCTATAGAAAAATGCTGGCTGCTAAAATACACAGTATGTTTGGTTGACGTCCCGTAGTTGGGTCTTTCCTCAATTTAATTGAACCATGCTAGAAGTCAGTTGGAACTACACTGAGAGAACCTCACTAGATGGTCTCTCACTATTTGTTTTGGTTTGTACCTTAGTGCAAGTCCTGTGTTCTCACCAAAGGGGAAAACACACCAGGGTTTGATTCAAACTGACTAAATGCTGCATAACTGAAAGTACCCAAAGATGCCCTTTGCCTACTCTAACAGGAATCCTTTGGGCCGAAGCTGTGTTCTTGGAGGCTAGACCACAGAGAAAGACCAAGAGTGTTGATGCGCTGAAGAAATGCGAGCATGATCCCCATGTTTTACTGGCTGTTGCAAAGTAAGACTCCATATATCATACCTGCCTGACTCCCAAAAAAACCCTGAAACTGCAGTGTAATCATTGCACTGAAAAGAGACACTTGCATGATGAGTTTAGCAGATGATGCTGATACTCTTTCAGATCGTAACAGATTTTGGCCATGCTTCATGCTATGCCTAATTTTAAAGAGGCTCCCATGGTTTGTGATCCATAGGTTATTCTGGAGTGAGAGAAAGATAACCAAAGCAAGAGAATGGTTCCTGCGCACAGTGAAGATTGAGCCAGACCTGGGTGATGCCTGGGCGTTTTTCTACAAATTTGAGCTACAACATGGTACAGAGGTAAATCTATGTAGATTTCAGTCCATGTCTGTTATGCACCTGATTAGAAGATTTGCAGTATTGGTGTGGCTAAAACAAATGCACCTAGGCCAATGAAACCACAAGCTATTTTTGGAGAGAGAGAATATTCGAAATGGAATGCCCACAATACTGATTGTTTACTGATTGAAATATATCCATTGATTCATATGTTTTTTTTATTAAGAAATGAAATGGGTTTAGAGGTTTTACTATATAATGTCTTCAGTTTTTTTCCTACAAGTGTCATTAGTACACCATCTGAGATCCTGCTGTTATTCAGCGGTTATTCTGTGAGAGGGTTGTAGAATAGCAGCATATTATTAATAATGTACAGATGCATTCAAATATTTTGTATGCTTGACAATGTTTAGATATGTTCTTCGGTAGTGCCTTACACCACTGATCCACAAAGGTCAGTACCACCAGCTTTGAAAGCTTTGACAGGATCCGCTCCTGTTCTGATAACTTGCTTGTTACCTGATTGATCTAGCAGTAGTAAAACAGAGTAAAAAAAACCAGTTCCAAACAGCCCACACAGACAAGTGGAGATGAAGTAATGCATTTCTACCACCACATAAACTCCCACTTGCTACCACCCACAATGGAAAGAATTTGTGCAAAACTGATTTACACACATTTTATTTAAACCCCCCATTGTTTTGCATCTCTAACTTCTATTTATTCAACATGTGCTCACATATTTGTGGAATTTAATGTATTTGAACTTTTGCCAATATCTAGCGTAACACTTACATTATGGCTAGGATGAGACTAGAAGATCAAAACTTCATTCAGATTTCCTGAACTATCCTCAAATTTCTCTACTCATGATCTGGCCATGCCAGCAAACATGTAGTTAGGTGATCGAGTCCTCACTAATACAGGCATCTTGAAATCTCTGCTGTCTCGTCACCTCCTACAGGAGCAGCAGGAGGAGGTGAAGAAACGCTGTGAGAACTCCGAACCCCGGCATGGAGAGTTGTGGTGTACTGAATCCAAACACATTCTCAACTGGCAGAAAAAGATTGGAGAGATCCTGGTTCTTGTGGCTGCCAAGATCAAGAACACCTTCTGAAGTCTCTTAAATTGTACTTGTGCATCTTTTGCAATTATTATTTTAATGAACAACCTAGAGCTTTCAGGTTTTTTTTTTTTTTTTTTTTAAATGTGAGCGTAGTGTGTTTATATATATATATATATATAAATTTTTTTTGGTGTTTTCTAGGCAGGTCCAGGTGTAGTGTTTCTATGCAAGTACTAAAAGACGCTTAAGAAATAACTGTAAAATAAGACTGGTATTTAGATATGGGAGTATTCACTCCCATCTATTGGCATTTGGCAAGTTCAGTCAATCCTGCTTTTATCATCTGAGCATTTCCAGCAAGTTGCCCAATAAATGATCCGAGGCAGGTGAAGTGCAGCCCTGAAGTCACTATTTGTCAGCCTACCACATTTTACAGTATTAAGTAATTGAGCGAATTTGCAATGTGCAAACTGTCCGTTAAATTGCTGATATGTTAACTACAATAAATGTGAGTAAAATAAAGGTGAACAGCTTCATATATGTTTGCTGAATAGTAGTATGTTGAACGTTTGGGTAAAACTACGTGGACGACTGTACACGGCTGTTTTTTTGGTTGGTTTTTTTTTTTTCCTTCCAATGGCCATCGTCTGCACAGCAACTAGTCCTTAAATGTCACCATTGAAACTGAAAGAAAAAGGAAGTGATTGATCGTGGAAGTTTACTCTGCTTGATCAGTCTGGCATCCTGGTGTAACCCTAAGCACGCTGCCACTAATCCATGACGACTGGGGAAACCTGAGTCGCGCTGGGGAATTTGGCAATGTAAAGAAGAAAATTTAAGACACATGAAGATAGTGCTTGCCAAAATGCCTACACTTTATGGACAGTGCCTTATTCATTCATTCACTTTTCTGCGTCAGACCTTTGAAGCACAAGATTCATCCGCAAAGCCAGTAAATGCGTTTACCGAGCACGTCAGTATGGTGAAGCCAAAGGCACCTGTCGTTCACTAGATCAAAGACGGCATCTTCCTGCCGAGTGTTTAGAGGCCTGTTTTCTGGCTCACTGTCATGATTCTCCTCAGAGTTGTTTACGCCAAACACAGGTGCAGCTACTCCGTGATTCTCTCCAACTACAGGACCCTGACCTTTGTTTAGCTCAAAAGTCTGGTACATGTTTGAGTTTGCATAGCTCGCCCATTTTGAAATTATAGCTACATAATTGCCATTAGACAGTGTAACATTCTTTTTTCTTAAATATGCTTGTGCATGATCGATTGCTGCCATCTGCTGGAATACTCTACACAATTTTAGTTATGGTAAAGAATGTGCAAGGGCATGATTTAAAAAAAAATAAAAAATTTCTAAAAGGAAAGAATCGCCCTTCCAAGAAGGTAAGCTCATCTGACACATCGCAAGCCCTGCATAGCCTATATCTTATTTCTCTGAGATACTAAACCTATTTAGTGTCTTGTATCTTGGAGTTTTCATGTAGTTTCTTTGTTTTGCCCATGTAGCTGCCATTATTTGATAAGGGTAATTACAAGGTATGTGTATACTCTCATTGTAGTTCCTGGTGCCTCACATTCGGCGCTCCATCTACAGCCTGACGCAGATGTTTGCATGCCTCAGTGAGGGCCAGCAAAAAAGATGGTGTGTCTGAAATTGTGGTCAGATTTGACCTGTTCATCAGACAGACTCTGGCAAGGAATTAATTTTAATCTTCTGTCTTCTTGTGGAATTGCAAGTTGGAATTTATCATTCTGTGATACAAAATCTAAGCTGCAGTTAAATTACCTTTAAATGGTTAAAAGGCCATTCTGAAGCATTTGTTTGATATGAGGGGATGTTGTATTTCCTGCAGGTAACTGGACAAAATGAGTCATTCTGTAAGACAAAAACAGAGACAGCAGTGCATGAAAATAGTCAAAATGCTTGTACATTGTTGGCAGACGTTACAAAGTGTATACTTAGTGTGCAATCCAAGCATGAATTGTGGAAAAAAAAAAACAAATCCTTAATGCCAGTAGGGGGTATTTGTGTCATTGTAGGTGTTTGAAGAAACAGGTGCTTTGATGGATGTTTTACAGTCTGAGGAAACAAGAGCATCAGTCTGGGGAATCCTTAAAGTTTCAATGTAGAATTTTTCAACATATGGTTTCTTTTCAGAAAAGGTTCTAAGTACAGAGATGGAAGTGTTTACAAACTATTGACATTCCAAAGATCCCTATACACCTGTTCACGTTACCAGATGACATTATGGTACATTGTTATGCAACATTTTTGTGCCCTTTCATTTTCAGTGGAGAGTCATGGGATTGCCTAATTGTGAGCAGTGAAAAGGTTGAGCTGATTTTAGCTTTATGCAAATTACAAGTAGCAGCCACGTGTTATCAACCAATTATGACTCAGTAACAGCAAAGTACTCAGTGTTATTAGTTCTGGCTGTAATAGCTAGTAAATGGAATGCCAACTGGGTCACATTTTGCCACTATACAAGTGCTTTTTACATCATTCTGACTGTAAGCTGGAAATTACCCCACATCACAGAAAATGCAGCAAAAGTTATTAAGTTATTAAAAAATGCAGTTAAGTGTGCTGTTTTGGCTTTCTGTAATGTGGTGGTTTTAATGGCTCTTTTGTGCTGTTGGTGGTGTAAAAGAGTTGTTGTCTAAAATAAGGAGCACTCCCTGCTGGTTTTGAGAGCAAGTGATTTTCACTGTTGCATATCCAATCATGGATGAACTAGGGTAGGTTATACATCTGGGTGAGCATAAGTGTTACCTCTTTGGATAACATATTTTGTATACTTCAAAATCACTTACTTTACTCTTCTGTAGCATAGAGGTTTGCCATTGCCATTTTTATTATAATAATAATAATATTATTATTAAGTGATTAAGATTCTTAAGATACTAATGGATAGTGTAAAAACCTAGTAGATATTACCCACTGATGATTAAGTTGTGTTGATTATATAGCTATTTAATAATGAAATTTAAATTCCACCCAAACATTCTTGCTTTAAATGTTTGTCATTTTAATAATGATGATGGGTGGTTTTTTTGTTTGTTTTTCATATTTCCTGCAAAAAGATGGCTTGGTCATATTAATTGTTACATTATTACTATTTAGTAAAATATAATAATACACTAGATGACAGTGACACTTTTTTCATATTCTCCACTCTGAAAATTGTGGTAGCAGTGCTGAAATGCCTGATGCACTTTGAAGAGTGTCACACATACTACCTCAGTCTGCTGTGTTGAGAATGAACCACCACCTAGTTAATATCTACTCAGCAGTGCTTCTTTCCAATGCTAATCATAATATTGCCGTAATTAGAATGAAAGGGGGGGGTTATTTATTTATTTTTTTAATTATTATTATTACCGATGAAGGAATGAAACTGGACATAGAATTAACAGTGTTCCTCCTGGAGAGGTCTGTAAAAACAGTCTTGATAAAGCTTTGAACTGTTTCAGTAGCTTTCTTTACGTAATGAATCCAGTAGATGAGGTTTTATCATTTAGAGAATTGGGAAAGGAAATGCTGTGGATTAACTACAGTGAAATGCATGTAATGTTAGATGACTATGTAGCTATGCCAACATTACTAATAGTAATAGTTGTAGCTGAAAATCGCTGAGAACTTAATAAATAAATGACAGGGTAGCAGAGGTACACTTGACCATCCTAATAAATCAGTACGAGTCAAATTTCGCTGATTTCTAGTGCTGTAACTTCTATGGTTCTATGGCCGAGTGGGTAAAAAGCTAGTTGCTAAAATGGAAACATCTTCAATGGCACACTGGAGACACGGAGCTCCGATTCTAGCTGCTGTAACAGAGTACCTGTGTAACATGGTAAGTTACTCAGGATATGGAAATTTAATCGTCATTAATCATAATGAGCCGTATTTCGTGTGTTTTAGTGCTAGCACTGGAGTTTAATGCGCTTGAGTGACCAAGTGGTTAAAAGCTAAATGCTACGCAGCCCCGCACGTGAAATGTGGGTAAAAAACAAAATACCGTGGCCACGAATTAAGAATTCGTTCCCACAACTAATTAATACGTGAGCATACTTTAATAACTCGTTCCCTCGTTTTAGGTAAATCATGGCCATGTTTTTCCCAATTCTTGCCTGCAATTTTATAAAGCCATCGTTCTTTAACTGTGTAGTGATGGCCCATAGCTGCTGTTATGGACAGAGACAATTTGAGTTTTATTTTGAGTTGGGAATGAGTTATAGAGACATTCTCAAAAGCCTTGCATTGTATGAAATATTTTTAAATGAGAGGCACCTAAAAAAAAAAAAAATCCAAGCTCACTAAATCACCCCAAACCATGTGGCAAAATGTGTTATGAGACCAATTCCAAATGGTATAATAATTCCATAATTCCAAAAGATAAATTTGGTGCAATTTTCAACAATTGAGATACTGTACATGGTTTGTAAGATCTTTGTGGACCATGGCTTCAGCAGTCACAGAAAACCAAGATGATGTCAAGAAAATCCTACAGAAACAACTGATCTTTTTTGGGGGTTAATCAGAATAATTTCATTGATGACAGCTATATGATAATTACTGTTGAACATGAGATTGAATGCGATTGCTTCATTCTGTACACAGCCACATGGCCAGTTATAAAAGGGAGTGCACACTTATGCAACCAGGTTATTGTAACTTTTTCCTATTCTTCCCTAAAATGTTTCTGCTTGTTTTTCACTTAATTTTATATGTTGTAATTTCACATTGAGGGTGGAAATGTCCTGACATGATTTATCTTGGTTTCTTTTTTTTTTTTTACATCACAAAAACCTGCCATTTTAACAGGGGTGTGTAGACTTTTTATATCCATCGTACATCGCATATTGAGAGCCAGGGGGCTTTACCGGCGACAATGTGGTGACTTGGGTATTGACTTCATTCTTGATCAGCTGCAAGGCCCTGGAAAAGATCATGGATATCGGTGGATGTATACAAAGTGTTTGCAACATGGTATTCATTTCAGAAAAGAAGTAAGGAGCATTCTCTCTGTGCTTGACCCCGTTAACTCCCAGGCACGCCAGAGCCGACACTTGAGACGGAGGCAGTATTTTGCACAAGGACCTAACTTTATAGACTCATACAACAAACTGAAGCCCTATGGAATATGCATAAATGGCTGCACCGACGGATTTTCTCATAAAATTATTTGACTAAGGGCCGCTTTCACCAACAGTGACCCACGAGTTACTGGGGCTACTTTGTTGAAACTGTTGAGCGCTTTGAAGGGTGCCCCAGGCTTGTGCAAACTGACATGGGCACAGAGAATGTGATGGTGAGAGATATTCGGCAGTATTTGAGGAGAAACGGCAAGGACAAGAGAGCAGCAGAACACAGTTACATTACATTACAGTTACATTCACCAGAGATTTTTTTGGACAAAGCTCTATCGCAGTTCTCATTCATGTCATTCATCCAGGTAATACTATTTGTATTATTAGTCTTTGTAAACAAAAAAAAACTTGAAGGATTGCTTGGTCAAACCAATATGCGCCAATAAGGTTGAGTACTTGCTATTCCTATTAATAGCCATGCGAAATAATGACTATACCTATTCTTATAACGCAGCTAGCAAATTTCACTGGACAGAGATCGGGTCCCTGGGTCCCTACTTTGATATTATCAGTGAATGAGATTTGTACACTATTCAAACAATTTCTGTGTTAATTGTTCATGTTTCTTTAATAGGAGAAGTTAAATGCCTTACAGGGTGTTTGGAACGCTCACTGCATAAGTGGGTGTGGGGTTTGGAGGACAATATTGTTCCACTGACTGAAGATTTAACTACGTGTTAATTTTTAGGCCAATTATACAGTCTTGTACATGTAATATGAATTTATATTTGTATATTTCATGTCTGTAATCCTACATATATTCTTGTTTATTTGATAATCTGAAATTACACAGCATACATTTTTGTAATGTCAATGAATGTGTTCACCGTTTTGTGTGTAGGGTCATATTTAGAATCAGGGCAGGATGCTTGGCAAGTATTTACATTTTGTTATTCACTTTAAATTAAGTTATATTTCTTATTTGTTTGTCATGGACAGTGTTTCTTAATCCAAGATAAAATTTATAAGAAAAGGACTGACAAGGAGTGGAAAAAGTTAAATGCCAGCTCAGTGCTTTTATTTGCTTACAGTAAGTTGTAATAAATTTTACTTAAACAATTTTCCCCCTTTGGTTTAAATTGGTGTATCAAATGTCAAGGACCACGCATGGTGGGTGAGACTGAATTTACTGTACAGGCTATGCAGACTTTATTTTGATTTAAGTCAAGATCAGATGTCTTTATATTAATGCTAAAATTAGAGTAAATAAAATCAACTTTATTCTTACAATCAAGAACTTTTTCAGGGTGTTAATTATTTGCTCACTTCACATTTTATTAGCAAACTCCAAAAAATCCATTTGCTCAAAAACTCCAAAATAAAAATGTACATTTGCTATAATTTTGAAGTTCATGAACCTTAACAATATACACAAAAGTGTAATTTCCTATATGATCAACTTTAAGCAAATCAAGCAGAAACAAAATACTATATTATTTGGTAAAGACGGGGAAACAAATCAGTGCATTACTTCACTAACAAGGAGAATGAATATTTAGTTGTGGAGGACACTGTAATACATTCAGTTCTACCTCAAGTGCCCCTGAACTTTAACAATCAATTTCTATGTGGTGTCATAAAAACTCTTCAAAACTGAAAAATTGAAAACAACTGTTGAATAACTTACACTGTAAAACAGCAGCAACCTTGGTCATAGTGCTATTATGACAGTTTCATCAATCTAAAAAATTAGTTACAAAACAAAATTAACCTTTAACCCTCGATCACTATAAAATCAAATTTGACTGGAAACACCAGTTTTGTTTTTTTTTTGTTTTTTAAAAGAAATGTAATGTCACTGTATTCAAGCAGTCACAATAATGAATGAAAAATATTTTTCTTTTGGGATTTTATGTTTTATGTTAGTTATGTTATACATTTTTAATTATATGTTTAGACATTATCCAACATTACCAACTTGTTAAAGGTTAGCAGAAAAATTTGTCTTACAAGTGTTTACATAACAAGATTCAACATTTTGTAGCTACAACATATATATATATATATATATATATATATATGTAATAGAAAAATAAATGCCTTACATTTTCATCTTAAAGCTTCTGAATCACTTCATCAATGTTGCACTTCATTAAGAAATCTCTGAGCATCAATGTTGATGTTAAGTGACTCATAAAACACGGGAAAATTAACTCAATCAAGATCCAAGTACAATTAAACAAATACATTCTGGAGCTTTTGGTGCAGAGTTGGCACGTCAAGATTTAGTGGTAGTATGGAGAAGAAACTTGATTTGAAATTGAGTTGTACAGGAAGCAATTTATGATTACAAATTACAAACCCTTGTAGCACGAATACACTACATCAGTTGCTGTATTCATTCACTTCTACTGAATAGTGTACTACACAAAGGTGTTTTAATTTATGTTAAAGTTATTCATTCTCAAAATTCTGTTTAGCAAACTGATAATGAGGTTTATTAACATACCAATCACAAGCATAAAACAAGGCTTCAAGGGGGAGTGGCCTGTAACAAGGAAGTAGCCTGTTTCACAAGGAGGGAGCAAGAGTACAAATTAAAGAAAGAACGCATTTACCTAAAACAAGGGAACGAATTGGTACAACATGGCCACGATTTACCTATAATGAGGGAACAAATTAGTAAAACGTGGCCACGATTTACCTAAAACGAGGGAACGTTTTAGGAAAGCGTGGGAACGAATTAATAAAACTTGTTCACATATTAATAAGTCATGGGAATTAATTATTAATTTGTGGCCACGATATATTGTTGTTGTTTTTTTTAAACCTGCATGTCATGTGCAAGGGTCCGTAAAACGCTAACATTAGTCAGCCTTCATTCAAATATTGACCTCACCCACTTAACCATCAGAGATTTAATTTGGGAGGGGAAAAAGACCAATCTTACCTAATGGACCGTTAATATGGAATATTATATCCAATGTCGTATTTTCAATTGTTTTCTTATGTAATTACAACATACAGTCACAACTACTGATTAAGCTATCCAATTTCCATAAACAAATGCCTTTATCCATGATCAGTACACATAATTTTAGTTGGAATAACCAAGATAATCAATATAAAAATTCCAAAATTGGCTTAAATACAATATTGTATTAGTTGCTCAGCTGTTTAATACAAAAGGCCAAATATGTTTTCGTTCAGGTTTTAAATCAATAAAAAGTTCCAGTTACTAAAACAGAGTTTGCTGTTTTAATTGATCTATTCCTAATAGAGTTACAATATTTTTTGAAGGGTTCAGACACTTACTTCAGATAAGTCATCTCTGTTCCGTGTAGCTTCTACCACATAAATATCTTGTAAGAAATAGTTAAAGAGATATCCTAAGTTAATTCATTGGTTTTACCCAGTCTGTTTATTACCAAATGTCACAAAATGTGCTGTAATGTCATAAAATGATGTTAAATGCATGGTATAGCTGAAGTAGTGTTGTGAAGCATAATAAAATGTGTGCATGCTCAAAAATGGCATGCATATGCATGGCAAATCAGGCAGAGGACACGGACTGGATAGCCACAGTGAATCACTACCCTAGAGTACATAGAGTTCCTGTCTATGTTGCCCCTCAAAAAACCTAATAAATGCAACCAGGGTTAAGGTGTGATTTACACTTCTGTGATGAAGCGCGTCATGTTTGCACGTCTGTGCCATGATATAGAGATGTACCTATGTGCAGTCCTCTGAGAGCCTAACTGCATATCTGTGGTGCTGTGTCAGCTAGCCTTCAGGCAAACACTGAATGGTTGGTGGAGAAGTGTGTTTGCCATGCTTGAAAACCCTGTGACGAGACATTGTGACCCTTCTTCCATGGGTTTTATCAAGGGCTTCAGAGAAATACTGCTCCGAATACATCTCCGTGACAAAAGAATAGAATTTTTAACTGTGAAACTGGACAGGTGTTACTTTTTTTCTTCTAATCTTCAACTGCCCAGTCTTGGTGAGCCTATGCCCATGATAGCCTTAGATTTCTGTTCTTGGCTGACAGGAGGGGAACTTGAACTCATCCACCTCAAGATTCGATGATTTGTGCATGCTGAGATGCTTTTCTGCTCACCAAGATTGCACAAAAATCTAGTAAATTGGTTTACTATAAAAAGGACCAACTATGGCTGACATAGTGCTTTTGCTTGATTTGGCAAACAGAGCTCTGTGCAAAGAACGTATTTTTAGAGATCGTGCAGATTTATTTGCTGAGAATGATGACTGGTTGCTTAGTTGTTTCAGACTACCCAGACCAGTTCTTTTGCATTTATGCAATATACTGACTCAGGGCAATCCTGAGAAAGGAGTCCAGAAGATCCCACAGTATTCCTGTACATATACAGGTGTTGTCCGTGCTCGGCTTTTTGGCAACAGGAACATTCCAGCGGAAGATTGCAGACAGGTCAAGGATATCTCAGCCATCCGTGAGTCACATCATCCCAGGAGTTCTAGATGGCATAATATGCCTAATGTCTAATGCCTATATGAAGTTCCCCTGCAACATGGTTCATCAGCTGGAGGTGAAGCAGAGATTCTTTGCCATTGCAAACCTGCCCAACTTCATCGGCCCAATTGACTGCATACACATTTGCATCAAGGCGCCATTAAATGATGCATCTGCATTCCTGAATAGGAAAAACTATCATTCCATCAATGTGCAATTGATTTGTGACGCCAAATGTGCACTCCTTAATGTAGTGGCTTGCTGGCCAGGTGGAACTCACGATAGTTTCATCCTTTGGAGCAGCTTGGTTGGCTCACGTTTGGACAATGGTGCAGTAAGAGATGGCTGGTTAATTGGTATGTAAACACCACTTTTAAATAAATAACAATATACTCTTGGCCTGTTTGACTCTCACTTTTTTTTCCCCTCACACTTGACAAGTTATCCCCTGATGCCAAGGGTCCCCTGACGCAAAGGCTTATGACCCCACTGAAATCCCCAAAGCCAGCAGGGGCTGGCATACAAGAACGTACAAGAACGTGTAAGAATTCAGTTATTTATTGAACGCACGAAAGTGTCGCTGGCAGGTTTTGGACACATCAGGTGGTACATTATTATACAGACCAGAGAGTGTTTGCAAAATAAAACTGGCCTGCTGTGTCTTACACAACATTGCCATGGAACATGGTCTGCCATACCCAGAGGATCCACTTATACCTGAGTGTGGTATGGCACCTGCAAGGTCGCCAATCCATAACATGGACATACCACTAGCTGCAATAGCGCAGCGACAGGAGCTAATTCAATGTTTCTAAAACAGTATGTAATAAAAACAAGTGCACAAAACATTTGATCTAAACTTTAACCTTTATTTTGTATGTTTAATTGCATCACATATTGCTCTTAGGCTTGCATTTATTTCTTTCAATGTGTCATTTACTGCCAACACAGTTTCACAAATTTCGTCTTGCTTATCCAGTACTGCTTGACTTAAAACGGTCTTCTGATCAGAGCTAGAACTGCGGGATGGTGTGGGCTGAACAGGTCTGGTTGCCACAGGCTGAATGGGTCCGGTTGCCGGTTCAGTGGCCTCATGGGGGATACAGTTGGTGTTTGATTATCTTTAAAAAAAAAAAACAAAAAACAATAAATTCAGCTCAACGTGATTTGACAGAATTTCACTAATCAATGCAGCAAATTAGCTTTTGTGGAAACCTAAAAGATTCTCATATTTTGTTTATGCTGACTGATTAAGTTTTTATACTTTTATACTGATATTAGCATTATTTTGATCAATATAGTGTACTTATATATATACTTATTATTGTGTTTCAGATTAGGATAGAGTGTTCTGTATATTGTTATGGATGCTGTTTTTCTCACTCCCTGAGAACAAGTGTCTGACTGAGAGGCTTAGTTGCTTATCACACTGACCTTGTCCAACCTTCCACTCTGGAAGGAAGAAAGAGGGAGCATTGTGTTAATTTGGGAAAAACAACTATTCTGGGATGATACAAATTGCAGTAAAATGCTGGAGTAAGTTGCTGTATAACAAATCAAAATGTGTTTAGCAGAGCCATCCAATGAAAACCACCATATGCAAATGTGTAAGCATATACACTTTGTATTTTTCTACTCTTAGCTTAAACCATTCTGAGGTAAGTGAGGTTTGAGTCTCTTCTAAGAGTGACTTCCTGGGTGCATGATCAGTTAATCTTAATAAAAAATATTTGCTTGAGCACCTTGAGTCATTGTTATTGAAATATTTTGGTTTTTTAATCAAACCACCACATTTCTTTGGCACCCGATACCTCTGCGCGGGTGACTGATTGGACTCGAATACCAACAACGGGGTGCCCCCAACTAATTGATTAGGAAGGCTAGAAAGGTCAAGAAAACTTGGGGGAAAAAATTATAAAAGATACAAAAGGTTTAAAAAAAAAAAAAAGGAGAGGAAAAAACTGGATATTATTCTAAACAGTTGGATCCAGTCTTGTGTGGTCACCCTCCCTGCATGCATTCTCTCGCTGCCACGGCTGAAGCTGTGCTGGGTTCATCCGATTTAGTTGCTATGCACAAATTACATGTCTATGTACTCCATGATGTACATAAGATCATTACTTCTGTGCACACCATGCATCTCTCTAATGCCAGATTATTGACCTTCCAAAACATCTTGTTCTCACTCCAAAACTTCACAATTCATTGCTGTAACTTGCTGAATCCATCTACTCTTTTTTCCTAGTTTTGAGGATGGCATTTCTCAAGACCGTTTGACTGTTTTGGACGTTTGGACCTGACCTATCTGACCAGCCTAACCTTGAATGCAGATATGGTTTTGTTTGTTGACGGTTCTAGCTGAAGACTTGACAATGATAAACCTTCTACTGCATGTGCTGTGGTCACTGAACATTCTGTGATTGAAGCACACCATCTGCTAACCTCACTTTCTGCATAAGCTGCTGAATTTTTTTGCACTGACAGGGGCTTTATAATTGCCAAACATGTGTCTGCCACTATTTTCACTGATAATAATTATAGGTTCAGAACAACATACGCTGACATTTTATGGAAGCACAGAGGTTTTATGACCTTAAACTCTGATTGAAAATCTTTCAGATGCCATTCAGCTCCCAAAAACCCTGTCTGTGTGTAAGTGTAAGGCACACACACACAAAAGAACAGGATGCAGTGTCGCTGACCAGCACCCTGGCAAATCACACAACCAAAACCACAGCTCTTCCCATTGACTCACATGTATTACAGATGTTGCAAGACACTGATCTCTCTCTTTCAGATAAAAATGATTTTCCTGTTTTACAGCAGTTTGCTACAGAGGCAGAACTCACTGTTTGGTAAGCACACTGCACGTCTGATCCAGACACTGGTACTTGGATTGACAAACAGGGCAGACCTGCTTAAATTGACTTTTCCATCCACTGCTAAACTTACTCATGGTGCAGGTTATGCGTCTAAGGGTGCTATGCTAAATCTAGTTAATAGACACTGGTATGCATCTGGATTTTCAACATTTTCAAAAGATTTTTGTGAAAAATGCACTTGCCTACAAATGAACATTAGAAAAAATCCCAGAGCAGAGTGCTCACCCAGCTCTTGAATAAGTGTTTGAACACCTGATCATAGATTATATTGAATTAACCCCAACACAGGGATACAGTTTTGAGTGTTTTCCCTGTAGGAAACAGGATGCACTGACTGTGGCTAAGAGTTTGTTGCCTAAGGTGATTCCACAGAGGATTTCCTCAGAAAACAGTCACATTCTATAAACAGAATCATAACCCATTTGTCTGAGATACTGAAATTTGAGATGGCTAAAGATTGGCTAAAGTCACCATGGATAGTGGGTTAAATTGGGTTCAGGCTTACCTGTAGTGCTAATGTACATTTGGGTCCATAAGTATTTGTACGGTGACACAATTTTCGTATTTTTGCCTGTGTACACCACCACAATGGATTTTAGATGAAGCAATCAAGATGTGATTGAAGTGTACACCTTCAGCTTTAATTCAAGGGGTTTAACTAAAAATATTGCATAAACCATTTAGGAATGACAGACATTTTTTTACATAATCCCTTCATTTTCACAGGCTCTAAAGTAATTGGACAAACTGTCATAATTATAAATATAAGGATTATTTTTAATACTTAGATGCAAATTCTTTGCAGTCAATAACTGCCTTAAGTCTGGAACCCACTGACCTCACCAAATGCTCAGTTTCCTCCCTTCAGATGCTTTACCAGGCCTTTACTGCAGCCGCCTTCGGTTATGAGTCTTTGCTGCTTTGTTTGTGGGTTGCTCCCACTGCAGAAAGGTACAGAAACTGCAACTCACATCAGGCAAGCCTCTAACTCAGGAAGAGGCAGAAGACAACGAAGGTCTGGAAAAGTAAGACAAGCTCTAATGGGAGGGGGCAGAAGACATAAGTAAGACACACCACAATTCCTTTGTGGGCAAGAAAACTGTTTTGTAAATTGTTTGAGGCATTTTGTACACAGCACCGGACAAGATTACCCTGTTCCATGAACAGAGTATATCTGGAGGGTCAAGGAGCTTCAACCTCTAGCAACAAAGAAGGCTGCCTTAAGTTAGCTCAAGTTGATGAAGGGCATTACACTGATGAAGACAACCCTGATTTATTTCCCTACTCCAGGGATTACAATCCCCTGGAGGATCATGATTATGATTTTGCCTTCTAGCGAGGTTTTCATAATCATTGTGCAGAGAGCTAAGACCTAAAAAACTTTCATATTTTGTTTATGCTGACTGATAGTTTTTGTATTTTTTGTATATTAGCATTATTATGATCAGTGAAGTGTGTTTATATATTTTTATTACTGTATTTCAGATTGGGATAGAGTGTTCTGTATTTTGTAATGGGTGCTGGTTTTTTTTTCACTCCCTCAACAGGTGTCTGACTGGGAGGCTTAGTTGCTTACCACACTGACCTTGTCCAACATTCCATTCTGTAAGGAAGAGAAAGGGGGCATTGTGTTAAACAATTTGAAAAACAACTATTAAAGGATGATATAAAATGCAGAAATAAAATGCTGGAGCAAATTGAAATGTACACCAGTTGGAATATACTGGGGAAAACACTTTCCAGTGTAATGCCGCCACCACCATGTTCTTATTATAAAAGCATGTGGCTAAGGTAAAAAAGAAAAAAAAGAGATTACCATCATTGTTATATTTCAAAGCCATTTCAGTTGTGCTATATCTAAACAATATCACACTCACAGTCATGCTGTTGTACTAAATATTAGCACGACTGTGATTTGGCCGTAGGCATGAGGCTACAGGCTGAGTAATGGATATAAATACCTATATGCTGAATTAGTTTGGCTGGGCTATGTTTAGCAAGTTGGCATTGGTGCCAGATTGGGCCATACATTTACTTTAGTAATTTACACTGATCACGATTGTCAGTGATCAACAAGGATGGATTACCAAAAGGGCTTAGTGGGCACAGGCCCAAGGAGTCAGGGGGCCCCAAAGTCAGAGCCACCATGTAAAGTTGCTCTTAGTAACCACCCAGACTCAAAGGGCTTCCCTGAAAAACTGAAGAAATAGCCTACACAATAACTTTGAAGTTGTAATGATGGTTTCTTTCTTGTGACATATTCAAAGTGAGTGTTTATCGCTTTAGTTTTCTGTAGGACCTTGGGAACTGAATCCTCCATAACTGATGCCATTCAGTATGGACCCTGCAATTATGTGAGGAGAAATCCAAAAAACATAGAAAACAGCAGCTTCTTTAGAACCTCTAAGGGGTGCCTCAGAGGTGCCCAGAGAGAAATACACAAGCCCCCCCACCAATATATACATTCATGGGAAAAAGAAAGTACACCCTCCTTCAGTTCTATGTTTTATTTATCAGGGCCTAAACAACAATTGTGTGGTCCTCATGAACTGCTATAAACAAACAAATATCCTCAGATGACAACTGAAAAAAACACAACAGATTTTAATATGCAGTCATTTCTTTCCCCAAAAAAGTAAACTAACATTCATAAACCAGGTGGGAAAAAATAAGTACACCCTTCTCTTATCTGTCTGTGATTCTGTGTAAACTCTGGAGACTGTTGTGTGTGTGTGAAAATTCCAGGAGATCAGCAGTTTCTGAAATACTCAAGCTAGTCCATCTGGTACCAATGTCCATACCATGGTTAAAGTTACAGAGATCACACTTTTTTCCCATTCTGACGTTTGATGTGAACATTAACTAAAGCTCCTAACTTGTACCTGCATGATTTTATGCATTGTGCTGCAGCCACATGGTTGGCTAATTGATAACGTCATAAATTAAGTGTACAGGTGTTCCTATTAAAGTGGATGGTGGGTGTGTATGTACATTATACATATATATATATATATATATATATATATATATATATATATATATATATATATATATACACACACACATAAAATCAGTCATAACATTAAAACCACTGACAGGTCAAATGAACAACATTATCTTGTTACAGTGGCACCTTTCAAGAGGTGGGATATATTAGGCAGCAAGTGAACAGTCGGTTCTTGAAGTTGAATTTAAAAGAAGAGAATGGGAGATCAGTTAATATATAGAGACACAGTACTAGGTTAAATGTATAACACTGACCATACTAATTGTTGTTTTGGGGACATAATCAACATTACAGTTATCACTAACGTTAGCTGGCTAGCTTGTTGGTAACGCTACTTGCTACTTGCTATTGTTGCTGTACTGCAATTTCAATCCAAAAAGTTGCATGACATTTTTGAAGTTCACAGGTCCAGCAGCCACTTAGGCTTCTAACTTTAAAAGTGTGGTTAAAGTAGCTTTTTATTAGCTTTACGTGCTCTGACTGAGCAAGCAAAAGACACGCTTTTGAGAACGCGTCCATGTTTTTTTTTTGTTTTTTTTCACTTAGCATATCAAACAAGCCGCGGTGGTAAATGGCATTAAATGCAAATTACCACTTACAAGGCACCACGAATGCAGCATAAGAACTTATATCTATGGGCCATGTGCGTCCACTATTGTACTTTTTACATACATTAATTACATGCTTTATGGTTTCCTTCTCTCTGCATTCTTCACAATTGCCAGTGTTGTGCTTTTTTTAAAATAAACAAAGTTTTGTTTAAGACTGTGTGATCCAGCTTCATTCTAGTCAATGCTGCTGCTTATTATCTTTTTCCTCCTCCATGGTTCACACTCCCCATTACTGGGTTTATGCATAGTTGCGCCCTCTGGGTTCCCCACTCCATTCCTCATGCTATTTCCTTTTCATGAAATTTTTAATGATTCCCTTTGCCTTTCAATTGCTCAATCCCACATTGACATTATTAGCATTTTGCGCTTCCATTGCATATTTATCTGCAAGTTTGATACTCACCATGCCAGCATGACTTGGGTATACTGGTAAAGTTTGTGTGGATTCCATCTGTTTAATCCTATATAAACTCATTAATGCTTCAAATAAAAGATCTTGTCTGCTTTGTGATCTGATTGTAGACTCATCAGCGCTAAGCAGGAATCTGTAATCAGGAATCCACTTTTTCCTCCACCCATTCCAGGGCCATAATTATTGCTACCAGTTCAGCTGAAAATACTGACAGATCATCTCTTATCATCTCTCATGTCTTACCTGTTTTATTCCTATGTCTGGAACCACAGATGCAGAGATGCAGCAGGCACTTTTCCTGTAGTTGGGTCTTTAGAGCCGTCTGTATAAATTTCTGACAATAGCCTTATATATACATTTCTGGCTGTGGGAATAGCTGGTAAAGCTATGGTCACTCAGTATTTTCCCCATTAACCTGGAGTCCTTCCACCCAGAACTGATGCATGACTTTTTCTCATGTTTCCAGCATGGATCTCTTATTGGATGTTTTTTTTCTATGACCTTGTAACCCAGCCCAATAGGTAGTCTCTAACTGCTGTTTTCTGAGTGTTATAGGCATTTCACTCATTTCCACTTGTAATACTGGAATTGGTATAGTTCTAAAAGCCCCACAACAAACTCTAAGTCCCCACATGCTTGGGTGACATCCAGCTTTTTCATCAGTGTTTTGGCAGGTGAGCCATATACTATGCAACCATAGTCTAATACTGATATAGTTAGTCCACTGTATATTGCTTTTAATGCAAATCTATATACACCCCATTCTTTTCACCAATGCACTTCAGGATGTTTAAAACCCTCTTGCATTTAGTCGTAGCTTTTTAATATGTGTTCCCCAGGTGAGTTTATTATCTAAATACATACCCAGAAATTTGAAGACTTTCACCTTTTCAAAATTACTTCCATATAACTTAATAACTGGTCCTCTCCTATTCTCTTCCTTGAAAAAAAACAGCACTTTTTTTTCCCCACAGAAATCTTTCTGTCCAGTTTCTGTGAGTCTGTGAGCCCATTATAGCTTCAGATTTCTGTTCTGACAGGAATGGAACCCAATGTGGTCTTCTGCAGTTGTAGCCCATCCACCTCAAAGTTTGATGTGTTGTGCATTCTGAGATGCTTTTCTGCTCACTACAGTTGTAAAGAGTGTTTATTTTAGTTACTATATCTTTCCTGGCAGCTTGAACCAATCTGGCCATTTTCCTCTGACCTCTCTTATCAACAAATACAGAACTGTCGCTCACTCAGTGTATTTTGTTTTTCCGCACCATCCTGTGTAAACTCTAGAGACTGTTGTGTGTGAAAATCCCAGGAGATTAGCAGTTTCCCTAAATACTGAAACCAGCCCGTTTGGTATCAGTATCCACGTCACGATCAAACAGAGTTCACACTTTTTCTTCATTCTGATGTTTGATTGCACATTACCTGAAGCTCGTGATCTGTATCTGTATGATTTTTTCATTGCCCTGATGCCACATGATTGGCTGATTAGACAACTGCATGAATGTGCAGGTGTTCCTAAAACAGTGGACGGTGAATGTGTGTGCATGTATGTATGTAATATATATATATATATATATATATATATATATATATATATATATATATATATATATATATATATATATATGTATGTATGTATACTGGGCACTTTGTATGTATGTAATATATATTTTACTGGGCACTTTATTAGGAACACTACAGTAACACTGGGTAGGGCCTCCCTTTGCTCTCAAAACAGCCTCAATTCTTTGTGGCATGGATTCTACAAGATGTTGGAAAAATTCCTTTGAGATTCTGGTCCATCTTGACATGATTGCATCATGTAATTCCTGCAGATTTTCACAGGTGCACTTTCATGCTGCGATTCTCTTGTTCTACCATATCCCAAAGGTGTTCTATTGGATTCAAATCTAGTGACTGGGAAGGCCACTGAAGAACATTGAACTCATCGTCATGTTCATGAAAACAGTTTAAGACGACTTTTGCTTTGAGTTTCTGTCCTACCTTCCTATTTGCCTGTTTGCTCCTCTAGACTCATTTTACATTAATGTGTGTTGCGAATCCCGATGGGAAATTCCACGTGACCTGCACATGGGATTAATTCCCAAATGGGATTTTCTGATTCTCTGGACCAAGCCGAACACTTGTCTGTATCACTAGTCACGTTTACATGGACACTTTTTGTTTCAATCGGAATGAAATCAATCAGATTGATTAATCCGATCGCAGTGTTTACAAGAACGCTGAATAAAGTAATATAAAATAAAATAAAGTGATCTTCTGACATACGCACAGTGCACGAATACACGTTTCCCACCGTTCCAACATGCAGATACTAGCAGCCACTCTCTTGCCATTGCTTCTTTTTTTTTTGTTTTAAAAAGCAGACTTAACATTTGCCTATTTCATCTGCTAATTAGAAGACGACGAGCGCGTGATGTTTTGTGTGGTACTGCGTGTATTTATCAAGCAATTAAAATGCCCCTTTCCGAACCCAGAACAAGGCGTCTGTGGATGAGGGTCCAAAGCAAGGACTGGTGGGACAACGTCGTCTTGCACCACTTCACAGACGAGGAGTGGAAGGAGAATTTTAGGATGACAGTCATTTATGACACTATGCTCAATGGTGGAGGGGTACATAGCACCTGGTGAGGCTACGGTCAGAGCCCCAATACCGCTGACAGCCGTGCGTCATACGTCATTACGTGATTTGTACGTCATTGCACATGCGCAGAACTATCTGGTTTCATTTTCAATCCGATGAAGTGTTTACATGTCCTCTCCATCGGATTAGAA
>CM040469.1:16235089-16260570 GCA_022758105.1 Pangasianodon gigas
TGAGGGTCATCTGGATTATCAAAATGAATATTAAAGTATCCAACAATTAATGTTTTGTCTAAGGAAACAACCAGGTTAGAGATGAAATCCACAAATTCACATAGGAATTCCGAATATGACCCTGAGGGTCTGTAAATAATAATTAGTGTACCTGGGTAGACTTATTTTTAGTGGCTACATATGTTATGTTAGTATAAAGAACTTCAAACGCGTTGAATTTATGACTAGGTTTTTGTGTGACGCCTAGATTATCATTATAAACGACTGCGACGCCTCCTCCTCTGCCAGTTTGATGGGGCTGATGTATGTAACTGTACCCGGGAGGACTAGCTTCATTTAATGCTACAAACTTGTTTGGTTTAATCCACGTTTCTGTTAAACACAGTACATCAAACTCCTGAACAGTAATGGTTTCATTAACAATAAGCGCTTTAGACGTAAGAGATCTAATATTCAACAGTCCTAGCTTCAGATCATCGGTGCTGGCTACGCATTCGGTTTGATTTAATTTTATATTAATTAGGTTACTAAAACAAACTGTCTGAGTATGTCTATATTTTTGTTTAGCTCGAGGAACAGACACAGTCTCAATACGGTGGAACCTAAGTGACGACTCAGTGCAGCTAGCAGCCGGTCGGTTTAACCTGCTTGTCTGCTCCCTGGCCTTGGCCCTGGATTGTCACCGATTAACTAGGCCTGTTCTGAGACTATGTGCTATGCTGCAAGAAATGAGAGCAGCACCTTCCCGAGTGGGATGGACACCGTCCCGCCCTAAAACGCCAGCCTTGCCCTCAAAAATAGTCCAATTGTCTATAAAGCCCACATTGTTTTCGGAGCACCACCTGGACATCCAGCAGTTCAGCGACCATAACCTGCTGTAAGCTACATCGCCATATGATAAATGTGTAGGGGTTTTTTTTTTGCATATGCAATGTTTTTAAAGAAATTAAAGCGTCCATTCTTATTGTGTTGTATGAGTTTCTTTTTCATTGAGATGTGTGAATGTCATGGAATGGAGGCTGAAGCAGATACAAATTATGGTTTTATTTAAAGAACTGGAGAATAACAACACACAAAAACAGCTTGGTAAGGTCAGGTAACGGCACACTGAGTATTATTTCACATCGAGTGAACGTTTGCGTGTCTTTTATATAGTGTGTAGTGGTGGTTGTGTTCAGGTGTGTGAGATTAGTAATCAGGTGACAGTGAGCTTGACAAAGTCCATGGTTGTTGGGGAGTGTAGTCCTGGGCGGCCATGTTTATAGGCCGTGGTGTGTTCTGGGAAACGGAGTTTGTTGATGATTCCAGAGTTGACCTGACATAGCCCCGCCCAAAGGGCTCACTCCAGGAGCTCTGTTCTTTCTAGGCTTCCCTCTAGGATGAGGATCTGGATGTTCTGGGTGTCTGGTATGAAATTCTTGGCAGATGCTGGGGTTGGGGATGTCATGGACCGGGATCCAGCACTGCTTTTCTGGTCTGTAACCTTCCCATTCGATGAGGTACTCAAGTTTTCAATTCCTGCGACGTGAGTCGAGTATGGATTTGACAAGGTACACTCGTTGTCCTTCGATGTCAAGCGGTGCTGGTGGTGTGATAGGGGGAATGTCAGTGAGTCGGCGGGGTTGGCGTTCCAGGGGATCAGATGGGGCTGATAACTGAGCACACATTGGAAAGGGTTAACTGTGTTGCTGAGTGTATTAGGGAATTCTGGGCATATCCAGCCCTGGCAGAAACTGAGCCCAATCCTTCTGGTTCTTAGCACAGAAGGTTCTGAGGAAACGGCCATCTCCTGGTTGGCTCTCTCCACCTGTCCGTTAGTCTGCAGGCGGTACCCCAAGTTTAGGCTCACCGTCACACACAGTTTTCCATGAAGCTAGACCAGACTCCTGATGTGAACATTGTGCCTCTGTCACTAATGTCTTCCAGGATTCCAAAGTATCGTAACACATGATTGAACAGCAGTTCTGCTGTGGCGAAGGCTGTGGGTAAACTACGCAGGGGAATGAGGTGCAGTGATTTTGAGAATCAGTCTGTGATCGCAGCATGATGGTGGTGTTGTGTGAGTCGGGGAGATCTGTGATGAAATCCACTGCCAGGTGAGACCAGGGCTGCTGTTGTGTGGGTAGGGGCATTAAGTTTCCCTGCTGGCAATGCTTGAGGGACCTTGGCTTGTGCAAAAGCGGTGAATAATGAGACAAACCGGTGCATGTCTGCCAAAATGTTGGGCCACCAGAATTTGGCCCGCAACAGACGGACGATACATTCTGTGTGTACCTGGGTGACCAGTGGCTAGGGTGGTGTGGACAAGAACGAGGAATATCTCCTGGTCTGTGTCCCAAGTGACAGCACCCATGAAGCAGGAATGGGGTAGGGTGTGCTCCTCACTCCCCACTCTTGGGCCAGCCATGTGCACACAGGACAGACAGTCTGCTTTGGTGTTCTTGGAGTGGGTTGTAGGAGAGAGTGGAGTTAAATCTGGATTGAAGAACAGGGCCCAGAGGGCTTGGCGTGGGTTGAGACATTTGGCTGTCTTGAGATACTCAAGGTTCTTATGTTCACTGAATATGGTGAATGGATGGGTGGCTCCCTCCAGCCAGTGATGCCATTCTTCCAGTGCCAGTTTCACTGCCAGCAGTTCTCTGTTCCTGATGTTGTAGTTTCACTCAGCTGGTGTTAACTTGTTTGAGTAGAAGGCAATGGGGTGCAGTTTATGCTTGTCCCCAAACCACTGTGAAAAGACAGCTCCCACCTCCATGGTGAACGCACCAGACCTGCTACAGGTAATGGACCACCTGGTCGTCTGTTTTTTCCAGGTCCTCCAGTGGGGTCACTCTTCCCGAATAACCTGCCACCCGGGGTCCAGCCATATACTGGAACTTCTGAGGTGACACTTCTGGTGGCCGACCATGGACGCTGACACCTGCTCGGAATGCGCTAGAGGTAAAGCCTCACACTGCCCACCTGCCGGCTTATTGTGCCCACTGCCTGTCCCTAGCTGCCCCTGATCACACATCACTCTGGACTTTGTCACCAGCCTGCCTCCCTCTCAAGGTAACACCACCATACTCACGAATCAGGATTTGGAAGCAGCACTGTGGTGTGTCGCAGCTAACAACCCCTTTACCTGGAGTTCCCAATGGATAGAATGGATAGAATACATCCACAACTCCCTGACCAGCACTGCCACCGGTAGGTCCCCCTTTGAGTGCTCCTTGGGTTACCAACCTCCCTTGTTCCCCATACAGGAAGAAAACATCGCTGTTACATCCATGCAGGCCCACATTTGTTGATGCCGCATAATATGGAGAGAGACTCGTGCCGCCCTCCTCCTCTCCACTGTCTGCAACTGGTGCCTGGCTGACTGGCCAGCTCCCAACTACCAGCCAGGGCAAAAGGTATGGCTCTCCTCCAAAGACATTCCCCTCAAAACAGAATCCAAGAAACTCTCCCCCCGATTCCTAGGCATATTCACCATCGAGAGCATCGTCAAGTAGTCAAGCTCAGTAGTCAAGCTTAAGCTCCCCAGGTCCATGTGCGTCCATCTGTCCTTCCATGTCTCCCAGCGGAAGCCTGTCCAAGTCAAGTCAGTGTATATAAACCCCGGTTCTCCAGCCACACATCGCCAGATCGTTCCAGCTTCCAGTGCGGTAACACTTCAGGCCTTCTCGTGTTTGCTTTCCATGTTTTGATATCCAGTGTTTTGTTATTCACTTAGTCTGTCATTTCACTGTGTGTATTCCAGGATCACGTCTTCCCAAGTCTGTTTGCCTGCTCACTTCCTGCTACTTCCAGCCCCACCTTGCCTTCCCTGTGGCTCACCAATTCAGCACTCGACTCTCATGCCGACTTTCACCCTCCACGCTGCTGACCCTAGTTTGAATCCCGGCCTCGACCACGCTCCCTTCCCACACACTCCTACCTACCCTAACATTCAATAAAACCTATTTAACTTTCAATCCTAGTGTCTGTGTTCTTCTTCTCAGTCCCTCTTGTTCCTGTGATTATAACAAGGGAATAAAGCAGCTGATTACAGGAAGAAAATCTTGGGCCAAATCCAAATTTGTCCAATACCACAAGTAAGTAATTCCATGCAATTCTATCAAACGCTTTCTTGGCATCTAGAGAAATAATCACCTCAGGACTATTCTCAGATAAGGGAGAATCACAACATTTTTTTAATATTAATAACGGAATGTTGTCCCTTAACAAAGCCTGTCTGGTCCCGTGAAATGATATCTGGTATTATATTTTCTATTCTGGAGGCCAATAATTTAGATAATATCATGACATCCACATTCAATAAAGAGAGAGGCCTATATGAACTACAATCTAGGGCGTCTTTACCTGGCTTCAGGAGAGCTGTGATATGAGCCTGTGTGAGGCTTGGTGATAGTTTTGACTGTTCAAGGGAATGATTGAAGCAGCAGAGCCAATTTTGAGGAAAACTTTTTATAAAACTCGAGGGGAAAACCATCCAGCCCTGGGGCTTTACCATGGCCTTAACTGAATCCTCTATTTCCTGAAGTTGTATTGGTTGGTCCAGATTCATCTTTTGGTCTTGTTTCTCCATGTTCGTAGAACATAGCACTGGCATGTACCAGGTCATGCTCAGTTTTTTTCTGTTGATAATAAATCATGTGTTTTTTAAGGCTCAATGTTTTTATGTATAACTCTAGTACTGGAGCCATAGCATCCCGATGGTCAATTTTCTGTATAGAGTCAATAGGTTTTTCCTACATTTGGTTCTTTATTTGTTACATAAGGCAGAGTATGAATTTCTGCCCTTATTACAGCCTTAAATATCTCCCACAGTAGTGATGGTGATACAGAATCTGGTTTATTTGTTAGAAGAAAGTTGTCTGTTGCTCTAGATATGAATTGGCAAAAGGCTGAATCTGAAAGTAAAGTTGTGTTTACCCTCCAAACAGGCCACACTGGATAGTTATATGAAAAACGAACATCAAGAATTAAGGGGGCATTGTCTAATTCAACAATAGCTGAATATTCTACATTTTTAATTGAGGGAATAAGCTTTTTATCAATAAAGAAATATTTTAACCTTGAATAAGTCTGGGGAACATGTGAAAAGCAAGAGAATTCTTTGTTGTCAGGAAATAAAAATCTCCATGTATCCACACAGCCAATTTGAGTCATAGGGCCTGCAAGAGTTTGAGACATTTTCAAGAGGGGTACAGTTTTGGGGTTTGAAGGATCCATAGTTGTATCCATCACACAGTTCAGATCTCCACCAAATATATGGTGATAAAATGGTGTTTAAATCTGGTAACAAGGAGAATATCTTTTCATCACCTGATACAATAACTTTAACTGTCACTAATTAAAATAGGTGATGAAAAATATATTTAACCATAAATACCTATTACTAGAGCACCAAATAACAATGTCTAACAGTTTTTTTCATAACTTGACACTTTTTTTTTTAGAAATTATAGACCTCTACCGTACAGTTGAGATGTCAGTTTATGGTAAAAGATGCTATTCACAAATTGCTATATTTCTTAACAGTTTTCGTGAAACACAATCATTTTAATCTCTCTTTAAAACCTTAAAACAGTTTATTGCTTTTTTACACTTCATCAACATGTTTTTGGCCTGTAAATGTCCCATCAGTTACAATGGCTAGGTACACATATCTGTATATATTGACATATACGTTGTCATATGGCATTTCTGCTTTAAAATCAGGCATTGTTTGTCATTTTATAAGTTTAAACTATTTTGATTCTATGAACAAAACTGTAAAAAAACATTAATTCCAGGTATCACTGAGTTCATTTTGATTACATATTTCATATGGACCATATCAATAACTGCGATTTGGAACAAACATCTGTATACATGTATAGATACTCCATTGTATGGCATTTCTGCTTGATAATCAGGCACCGTTTGGTACATCGCCATTTTATTTTAAGCATATGCTGATATATAATGTAATAGGATAATATTGTGTTTTAGTAATATAATCTAATTTCATTGTATTTGTTTGCTTTTTCCACTCAAACATCTTCCTACCATACTAACTACTATGCTAACATCTGCCCTGCCTCATGGTCATTTCTACCCTTTACTGACATATCAACCGCACGGTTGAGCATGTTTTTGTAAAATTCTGGCACAATGGATTTAAAACATTTTTTATATTTAATATCATATTCCTATTCTTTAAGGTCTCTTCTATCTGAAATACATCATGGTTTATCCCTTACCTACCAAATTCCTGCTTTATGCCCTAATCTTTGGGGAGTGATTTGTGGTGCTGCCCCTGTCGTCAGAGTGGGGAAAGTGCGGGAACTGCCGCTCCACACATTTGTGTTGAAATAAGATACTCTTTATGTGGATTGATTAAGGGGGGTTGGAGCCCCACATCAATCAGGATGCTGGGCAGATTTTTTTTCTTCTCATAAGTTTTTTCACTGTCAAAGTCAGCTCTACTGCATGGTTGAGAAGTCAGTTAAAGGGATAACGTACCACCCTTGGGGATCTGAAATTGTTCCATTTAAACCTCTGACGTTTCAACTAACAAATTGTACTGCTGACCCTCCTGTACCTGTCATTTTATTACCAGTACCTTCTATTATTTGTTATTGTTTATTATTTGTTAATAATTGTCAATAATGCGTTTCTAAAGAAGTCTATGTGCTAGCATGCTGTGTCCATATAAAGATGTATCCTATAAAGTCCCATAAATAGACACATGGAAGGGGGGGGAGAGAAGAAAAAAAGAACAACCTTGGCAGATGGTAAAATCCTACAACAGATAGAAACTATAATACATTATAAGACACTAGATTTGTCCATTGAACAAAGACAAACCGCAGCTCCCAACTATCACTCGACTCCCAATGGTCCAAGTCCATGTCCTTATGTTCCTTTTCCACAGGGCTCCCGACATAGTTAAACAAGTAAAACAAGGCATAAAATATAAAATATAAAATCTGGTATATAAATATGTAAAGGTATATAAGTGGACCCCTAGCATTGTTAACAGACTCAGTACCGCATTAATAAATATAATAATTATGAAGAGCATCATTTATAGGTTATTCAAGTATCTTATGAGGTTTCTCCTCATCAGTAATACTGAATGGACTGTCAACTAGCACAGTCACTAAAACAAAGTGCATTAGATAATATAGTAAGCCTACCACTTAACAGAGCATTTTAATCTTACACCTGACGCCTGACTTCTTTTGAATATTTATCTTTTAATCAGTCTCTAGAGTTTACACAGAATGCTGTGGAAAAAAAAAAAAAACATCTTGTGTGCAGAATGTCTGCTGGGTGAAACACCTTGTTGACAAAAGAGATCAGAGGAGAATGACAAGACTGGTCTGAGCTGAGTCCTGGGACTGGCACAAACTCTCCGAAACTGGACAGTTGAAGACAGGAAAAAGACCAGGTGACTTTTTTTTTATCTTCAGGTGTCCAGTTTGGGTGAGCCTGGGCCCATAATAATCTCAGATTCCTGTTCTTGGCTGACAAGAGTGGAACCCAATGCTCACTCAATGTTTTTTGTTTTTCGCTCCATTCTGTGTAAACTCTAGAGACTGTTGTGTGTGAAATTCCCAGGAGATCAGCTTTTTCTAAAATACTGAAACCAGCCCTTCTGGTACCAACATCCATGCCACGATCAAAGTCAAAGAGATCACACTTTTTCTTCATTCTAGTGTTTGATGTGAACATTAAGTGGAGCTCTAGACCTGTATCTGCATGATTTTTTGCATTATGCTGCTGTACCACTTGATTGGCTGATATGATAATGAATGTGCAGGTGTACAGGTGTTCCTTTTAAAGTGGACAGTGAGTGTACATAGGACATAGGCTCATACAACTTTCTGTGACCAAATATTACATGTGCTATTACCTGAACTTGTGCTATATTATTTTGAACATAAGAAGATGAAGTAATTTGAAACAAAGTCACTTGTAATTTACAGGCACTATATAACTCCACATGCAGAGATAGACATTTACATTTTGTACTGTAATGGGAACATTACAATGGGAGCAAGTACTTGGCTTAAAATATTTCGAGTCTTCGTAGGCTGAGACAAAGATCAAGACAGAGTAAAATTTCACCCAAGTTTATTACAAGGCCATTAATGTATGGTCTTAAGAATGGTCTCAAAACCAAGACCAGTCTTGAGTACCACAACACTAGTTATAGGTCTCTAATCATCAAGAAATGCCTTGACCTTTCCTGGTTTGGGAATTAAAGTAATTAAATTTAGTTTCACAGAGTCTGTTAGTTCACATTTTTCAGTACATTCATGTAGAGCCTTAAATAAAAGATCCCTTATTTCATCCCAAAATATTTTATAAAAATTTGCTGACAGGTGTTTTGCCAGATAAGATTCCTGATTAGCGTCCGCTGCCCAATTTGCACCACGCATACGCGGCACAAATCGGGTAGAAGACGCGGATAGAGTAACCACAATTGCCACTTCCTTGGTAAGTCGAATGCGTCATCATCATTGTGCTTGAACCATTTGCCGGCTTTTGCTGTGAGCATGCGCATAAGTGTACTTCCTGTATCAACTGAGCCATAAAGCTATCTGAAGTGTCTTGTAATAAATGTACCTTGGAATTATTATAGTGCTTAATTTTTCTAACATATCACAGCTTCATGCTTACTTTCCTGCTTAACGCCATTTTCTGCGCAACATACCTGTTTCCGATCAACAGCCATGCCTTTACTAAGCGGGAAATGTCTCATTATAGGTAAGGTCAAACGCTATCTATCTAGGCAAAATACACTGGCTAAGGTTCGCTAACTTGGTATTGTTATAACTAGCAAGCTGATAAATACAGTAATTTATTCACAACGAAGCAAATTACACCTTTGGTTGTTTGCTCGTTTTCACTATTGTTAACTTTTTCAGGGGAACGTAGATAACACATGCTCAAAAAGTCGCTTGAAGTCACCAAATAGACAGATTTTTCGCATTGAACTGCCATATTCATTTGTATACTAAAATGTGTTTCATGAAGAAGGAAGATTGTCTGAAGACAGAGTATAAAAGAAAATAATGGAATAGATTTTTATCTGAATAGAAAATAATATATAACTTTTTTCTTACAGAAAGAAGAAGTATTTTGTTATCACAGACTATTCACATATTTACAAAACACTATCATTTCTATAAAGAATGCAGACAAAAAGAAGCAGTGGTAGGAAGTAGTCAGGAAATAGACACAAAGGAATGAATTATGGGTGGTATTATTAGCTTTTTATTACTTATAAATATAGCCAAGAGGAGTGTTTAAAACAAAGAAGAAAGCAGGTGGAATAAACAGTGGTGATTGGGAACAAATGGTGCATTTGACAGTAGGTCATAACTTGTACACTTGTGCTCTTTTTATTTATGCTGCATTTGATTAAAAGTTGTAACTTGTATTTCCAGCCCTTCAACCAGGAAAAATCAAAGAAAATACCCCCTAAACTCAGAATTCCTACTGGGGAACTCTGGTCTCCTCAAACGTGAGCTCACCAAGTGATGTCAAATCAACATGGCTGCTCACAACATGAACAGTAAAACAAAGTAGCTCCTCTTACCTTTTAGTGGGTTACACTGTATATACAAGTATTTGCTTTAGCTCAATCAACAAGCAGACACATTATCATCTATAACATTAATCATACAGTTCTTAGTTTTGAGGAGGTAAATATACATCAGTCATCAGAGTTAGCTGGCAAACTTGTTGCTAACAAAAGATGAGCACAGAGGCGTTCATAATACATAAATGAAGATGAAAGCCAAAATATTAAATGCCATGGATGAATATTTACTGAGTAATCCACTATTTTGTAGAGGGGGTCAAAATGGCAATTTTCATTTCATTTCAATTTTGGAGCAAAACCACAGATAATAAAAAATAACCTTAGAAAAGTGGCAGCATCATTATTTTATTTTTACACAGATATAGGTAGGTCTGTTACTAAAATCTTTTGACTTTAGCAATCCTTGTTGCATTATATGCCAAAGATGTGAGTCCAAAAATTGTGGTTTTTTCCCCCAAAGTTGGCATGCATGTAACTCAAGAAGTATAAAAGATATCTTAAGATATCTTTTGGTATCTTTTTATTTATAAGGCCATATATGGTTCAATCCCAGAGATATGGGGATCTCAACGTGGCTCCATGTGCAAATTGTTGAATTTTACCCATTTTCAATGGTCAAAAACCAAATGTGGGTCACTTTTATAAAGCTGATATTTATTGTATTTAAAGAGGAATATCTGAAGAACAAATAATGCTGAAACTATAAATGTACCTTTATTTATTCACATAAAAACAATAATGTCAATATCTTGATTTGTGAGAGTCCAAAAATGCACTGCTATTAAGAATGAAAACATGGCTATTTAGCTGATGCAATACATTTATTCCACTTTTGGATTTCAGAAATGAACATCTACAAAGCTCTGGAAGGCATAATTTATCCTTTGAATGTCTTCTTCCTCAAAGTGATACTGTCTACCAGGTACATAGCACTCATCAGCATGTCCTGGCCACTTGAATGATATGGAAGTACCCACCTGGGTCATGAAGGACACAAGAACATCCTGCCTCTTCATCATCACACTCCACAATGCTGCCAATATACCACTTCTGATTGTACACTGCAGCAATGTATTGTCCAGGCATATACTGCTTCATGTTGGGCAGATCTTCAGGAACCTGGACTAAAGTGCCAGTGGTGTCAGCAGAAATTTGAAGTATGGGACGTTGACCTTTTGCATCTGGTGTAAAACAGTGGTGGCTTCTTATCCCTGGAATCTTCTTCGCTATGGCAAAACGAAGTTCTTGAGCCTCTATCCTTTCCTCTACTTGCACCTTGGGAACACAGAAACATGTGACCCCTTTAATATTATTTTCAGCCCACTGGAACAATTGGTGGGAGTTGAGGATTTGGTCTGTGATGCTACCCTGCAGACCGGCCCTTGCAGCCAAGCATTTCACAGTGCCTTCTATACCATCGCAGGGTGATTTGCTATGACTTGTGGCAAAGAAATGCCATTCTGAAGTTGAAGTCTGATTTGTGGTGCACAAGGTTCTCAATATTTTTGAAATTCTTATACTGGCTTGCTGCTTAATCACTGAAGTACTTCACCCTTGTGATGCCTGATAAATCCTTCTTGAGATTGCTGAAAACAAAGAAATATATATTTATTTCTGAAAAGAATCAACATATAGCACATTTAATAAATTATGTACATATATGTTTGCAGGGCCTGAAACAAACTTTTTGCCACACCTGCCAATGGCCGGTGACGTGAGAAAATTTACCAGCCAAAAAATTTTTTTACCGGCCATGAAACTCTTTTTGCGAAAACAGGCAGTTATTGCTACTACAATGACTAAACATATTTAAAATGTTTTTAATTTGTCCTTGCTTTACTTTCAGGAAAAAAACAACAACAAACTGATTTATTGATTTATTAACTTTTTATTTTTTCAGTTTCTTTGAATAATTAATTAATTTATTTCACTGACTGAAAGCCAGACAATCAAATCAGCCTACTCTCTTTTTCACACACATTCCCATTACCCCTCATCCTCAGATGTGTCTGTGTTTGATCTGTTGCTACTGCACTGCTCTGTGTTGTCCAGAAAATTTGGCCTTCGACTTCTGATGCAGTCAGTATGCCATAGCTCAACAGCAGGACTGGGATCGTACTCAGAAATGCTTGGAGACGAAAGATGCACAATTAGAAGGTCAGATAGTGTCTCTGGTTTTAGGCTAGACCGCCAGTCTGATTTTACCTGTTTCATTACATTAAATCCCCTCTCACACTCAGCAGTTGGTGCAGGGATAGTCAGGATTAGATCCATAAGCTCGAGAATGTCAGGGCAGGTTGTTCCGTGAAGTCGATTTATGTTCACCCAAGTCATGGTTTTCGGTTGCTGGGGCTCAAGATACAGCTTTGCTTTCAGCATGGTCCACTGGTCTGGAATAACTTCAGGGGATGAAAGGACTGGGGAAAAGTGGTCAACCAAACACTCAATTTCTGCATCTCCAAAATCTGAGATAAATAATAGGGTCATGCATCAGAGCTATGAATACACACAGTAAATGTGTAAAGACCTATCTAGTCCTAATTCTGTCCTGTGCCCTGAGCCTGATCTGAGAACAAACCTGCTACATCCTCTCTTGACTCTGGCCAGTTATTGAAGTTGGTCAGTTTTGTAGCCATCAGAACACCTGTGCTTACATCCCTGAACCTGTCTCCAGTACTCTCAAGAAGCCTGTCAATCACCATCTCACAAGACGAGATAAGAAGCCTGTTTTCACCTTCACCCTCAATCAAGGATATGCCTTTGAACATGCTGGAGCTTGTGGCCTTCATCATTGATCCTTCTCTAAATAATAATGCAAAACTTTACTTGCTTATTTGATGTGTTATCTGTATATGTTATCTTTTAACATATAAACATACTGTATTAGATAGATTACAGGGCATACCTGGTTTTATACTTAAGCAACACTGCTTGTGTGGAGCACAGACAGCTGTAGGCCTCTGCAATGGTAATAGTGGACCTCTGCAAAGACTCAGACAAGCTACGGAGATGGGTCATGGTGTCAAACAGAAATCCACAAAATCTAAGCACCGCAGCATCTTCGGCAGTGTTGCTTAATTTCTTGGCTTTGCTTTTCTGCACCTCACAGACTCCTTGGCCACCAGGGGATGTCATCTAAAATTGCACAAAAACATACATAGGTTAATCATAGTACAGTAAGTCAGTCTGGCTAAGCAAATTATGAGTTGCAGTTACAGCATTTCATTAATTATTCAACCATAAAATGTTTCAGTGTGTAGCTTAACTTAACAAAATCAGCATTTTATTTGAGGGGCCCACCTGCTGTAGGTGTTGGATTATAGCAGGGTATCCTCTAAAAAAGTGGTCTAAGGCACGTAGGAGGTGGACCAACCATCTTGTGCCACCTATTCTGGTGGGTATGAGGGGAGTCAGTGCCAACTCGTTGAAGCTGTTGATGAGTTTTGCATGGTTTTGGGGACTGACATTATAAAAAGTGTATAGAAGTTCCTCAGCTCTCTGGAAAAGACTGACGCCTTTTATTGCATCTTTGAAACTGAGCTCTAGTCGATGTGCCATACAGTGGACTCCCACAATGTATGTTTTCTCTTTTTTTAGACGACAGACAACACAGTTTTTTGATCCAGTCATTACAGCGGCACCATCTGTGGTTATCACCACCAGTTTCTTCTCCCAGTCTTCACTAAGTGTCCCCATGATCTCCTTGACAGCATCGGTAATGTTTTCTGCATCTGCCTTCTCCACCGCCTTTATTCCTATAAACTTCGACTCCACACTGCCTGCCACACAGGTTCTAACATAGACCATCTTTTCCTCACTTACAGAGCTGTCTGTTGAACCATCAGTCGTAGTGTTCAACCTCTCTTTTATTTTTCTTCTCTCAGTCTCAGAGATGTAATGAAGGAACACTTTAGCTTCTGTTGCATTTCTGTACGTATTCCCCACAGCAATGCCTTTTTGTTCATCCAATCTGGAATAAAGAAAAAAAATCTCTTAAAAAAACAAAAAACAACTTACAATAAGGTCTCTTTTGTTAACATTGATTATGCATTAGCTGACATGAACTGGCAACAAACATATTTTTACATTTACTAATCTTTATTAATGTTAGTTAATAAACATACAATTGGGATTGGGAACCGCTGACATAGATGATTTATAAATGCTGTATAAGTAGTACTGTCCATTGTTAGTTCATGTTAACTAGTCTAGTTAACTAATGTTAACAAACCTTGTAAAGTTCTCAATTTAACATTTCAGTCAAGTAATTTTATCTAAAGGCTTATGCATAAGTGCTTTAAATTAATTTAAAGACAAATACAACTGTGCCTGCAGCCAGCATATTAATTACTATCATTCTAAAACGTGAAAGGAAAAAATAAAGAATGAATATATGAGCATATATTGTGTACATTGATTAAACTAAGTAGATAGATCTATTTAATAAATAATACTCACTCGCATATCCAGACAAAGTCGGATAGAGGTCTCCCCTTCTTCGCAAGGGCATGCACTGTACGGGACATATTCTTGGTGGCTGTCTGCTCCTGAAGTGTGGTCAGAGCCTTGACTGTTGGAGTTGACAAGGCAGGTAAAGACGTGGCCTGTGCAACGCAGTGTTTGTGGCACCAGGACTTTTCGTGTTCTTTAACGTTTTCGAGTTTCACGTTTTCGAGCAGGCCATCGTGTTAGTCGCGGTATCAAATACAAGCCAGTCTCTCTTGGATCCATCGTCAGTGGAACGTCATCTCTCGCTAAAACGCCGAGAACCGTCATGACTTTCTGATGTTTGCTCTTCATGTTTCCGTTTTGGCGGTGTAACCCCAGGTATGTGTCGCCACATTCTCGGTTTACGTTGAATAAAGAAAGGAAAAGTTAAATAAAGCAGCAATATTTTCTGAGGTAAAAGTTATTAGAACCGTGCCTACAATCAAGCTAGCCAATCACTGCTCTGACCTTATCAGCCCGTTTGTATTCTATTATTTGATTCGCTCTTGACGCGTATGACAGGACAGGTAACCAATCACTGCTCTGACCTTATCAGTCCGTTTGTATTCTATTATTTGATTCGCTCTTGACGCGTATGACAGGACAGCTAACCAATCACAATGATCTCGTCTTCGGAAAAGATTAATTTATTCGCTTACATCAGAAACAGCGAATCTCTTTAAAAACTGGCTGTTGTTCTCACTACATTGCATTGTTATAATTTGTAAAAGTTTTATCCGCCAACTGGCGACTGACACTGTTACATATACTCGCCAACGCCGATTTTTACTCACATTTGGCGCTTGGCGAGTGTTAATTTTAGGCCCTGTATGTTTGTATTTAACAAATAGGTGTATTAATGCAAACATTTCAAAAAGTAATCATTGGAACAGCAGATATGTTAACTACAGAAACTAAAATTACCTGATAATCACTGAGAGGAATGAGTGTACTGCAATTGTATCATGTTTCATGTAGTCACTGATAATGCAGAAACTCTGACACACCATCGCATCATCCTTCAAATGGTACACTGCAAAGGGATGTATTGTTGCTTGGGTGTTTTCCAGTGATGTCCATGGACTGCATCCTGAACAATGAATGAATAAATTTCAGTGAATTCCAAGAGTTCCAGTGCTGTGTCTGTTGTTAGAGATGCCTTACATCATGAGAGGAACACCGCTTGTGACTTGGCTATGAAGTGGTGTGTTGTCAGGATGTCCATTTGCCTTGTGAGCTCCTCTACAAAGCCTGTCATGCTCTCCATCTGTGTTATTAGTGTGCAGCCTCACTCCAAGTGGGTCCACTGCTATAAGCTGACTACATCCTCATCAGACATGTCCACTTGCTTGAACTTGGTCATCACATAATCAGTGAAAGGAGTACTGCCTGGACATTCACTACATCTGTTTATCATGCACTCCCTGCTTTTGATGTCACATACCATAGCTGTCATGAGTTCCCCATAGCCCTTAACACGAGGGGTGAAGGCTATCAGGAGCTTGAGTTTTTGATGAATCTCACACACACATACTGTATGTGTTCCTCTTGCTCCAACAGTTATACACCATGGAGGACTCATGGCTCACAAATCTTGGAAAAAACAACTTTGCAGCCTGCCTCTTTCTCCTTGAACTCAGTATGTAGTTCTCTTAAATTCACAAGCAGAAGTCTTTTCTGTTTTTGGGTCTTTTGCCACTCTCATCCTTCATAGACTTAAACTCCTTTTGCCAGGGTACATCCTTGAATACTCATCACTATCATAAAAGGCAATGACCTTGTTCACAGTTTCCTGACCCAGCTTCTTGCCCTTTTTTATGTTAACCTCAGCCAACACCCCTGCACTCTTTTGGCAAGATCTTGCCTTCTTCAGTAGATAAGTTGAAACAGTGAATTCTGTTGCCATTCTCTCGATAATCCAACTGGGTGGGGCTAATGTCAAAATCTGAAGTTTCCTCTGCATGAGGTCTGTATGCATCACCTTATCTTTCAAGGCAGTAATCATCCCTTCAAAATTTGTACAGTTTTCACACAGTTGTTTCTTTCCCCTCTAGGAGAGCTGGAGAAATGTGTAAGCTTGTGGCCACCTGGGAACAGACTGCACTGTTAGACTCTACAGCCTTTCTTTTTCCATAGCCTACTATATCTCTCCTTCTTATTTTTTTTTTTTAACTAAAATCCTGCATTAGTGAGGCTAATATTGACGGCCTCTGCAGAGTGTTCTCTGAGACTAGAGGGTGCAGAGATGTCTGCAAGATGCAGCCATTGCAGCAACATCCATGTCTGATTCTTCCCCTGTGGAGGGTTGTCGGTCCTGAGTGCTGTGTGTTAGATGTGACACAAAACTTCTTCCTTGGATGGATCGTTTTCCCTGTGATGATGCTGATATTGTCAGCTGTTTGTATGTCAATGGTTCGTAGGAATTTTCTTCTGGAGCTCTCTGGATGGAGACTGAAAGGGTCACAACAGACCTTCTGTAGAAAGGAGTACTTGCCAAGAAATACCTGATGCAAACACAGTGTTGTGGAGTCAGGTTCCCTGAACAAAGTCTTCGAAGCAGCTCATGATTGGTCAGCTCATTTGTCCATGGTGAGGTGTTGAAAATATATGTTTCAAAGTTTAAGGTGATTTAATTAAATATACCCCTTAGCGTTAGATACTACTTGATCTAGCATGTCTGACTATGCTTCACATTTTACAACAAGAGGAAATTCTAATAATTATACAATCCAGATGAGGCAAATCATGGTTTATTGAATACACGTGTGGGGAGAGCTACCACCCTGCCCTAAGAAGCATGCAGTTGTTTCAAACATGTAGCTATGATACAGCATATTTTAACTCTTGGTAAATCCAGAAGCAGTTAAAATGAACAAAATCCCTTCTTACAAATTTCCTTGAAACTGATTCAAATATATAATCTTATGAACACTCTGTTGAGAGCAAGTTAATGTGCCTCAACTTCACAATTTCAGTGTATTTTTGGCACTTAGATATTGTTAAAAATTGGTATGTTCTATGCAATTGTTTTGATAAAGGGAAACAAGATACAGTTCTAGTTTCAACATTATTTGTTCTTCAGACATTCCTCTTTAAAAGACAGAAAGAGTATCAGCTGTGTGCGAAGTGACCCACATTGTTTTTTTGACCACTGAAGATGTGTACAATTTAACAATTTACTCATGGAGCCATGTTGAGATCCCCATATCTCTGGGATTGAACCATATGGGGCCTTAAAAATGAAGATACCAAAAGAAAAGTTTGTTAAGAACCAAAATCTAAAAGGATATTAAGATATCTTTTTTACTTCTTGATTTTAATACTTCTTGAGCATGCCTATCTATGGTAAAAGAACAAGAAAAGTGCTTTTTCCCATTTTTGAACTGTGATCATTGGCATATAATGCAGCAAGGATTGCTAAAGTCAATAGATTTTACTAATAGACCTACCTACGTCTGTGTTAAAAGTAGATTTATTTCTTGTACTGCTATAACAGCAGCAATCAACAGCTTTTGGATTATCCTGACTATAGAGTTCATATAATTATGACTAAATAAGCTCAAGCAATTATAAGAACATCACCATTTCAAACAGCAATAAGTATATTGTATTATCTGAAAGCTCATTTTCCAAACACCCAATACAATTCTACTCAAAAGAGGGAGTAGAGAGAAAAAGAAAAAAACCTATCCTGTAGATTATTTTAATGTTACAGTAAAAGCACTCTGTATGGAAGTATTTTCCAGACAAATTTCAAAAGCAATTGCAAATTGCATTTGCAATTGTTTCCTATTTTTGCAAATACAATGCAATGCAATACCGATTTGACAGGTTTCTGTGCAAGGCATCGGAAATGCAAATGCAAAGAGAATTGCGATTGCATTTGAATTTTGGCAAGCTCCACACGCTATACCGAGGAAGTGAAATAGCAAACGGGGTAATTGCTATTGCTATTTCAATATGACAGGGTCATAACTCGTAAAACATGGGAAATGCAATTGCAAATGGACTTTGTTTTTCCATTTGAAATTTGGCAGACATTGTACATTCTTGTAAACGAAAATGCAAACTGTAATACGTGATTTGCATTTGAATTATGTCACAATTTATGCATCCACAAATAGGAAACGCTATTTTTGAAATTTGTCTGGAGGATACATCCATAACTTCTCTTCAGCATGTGTGTGGTTTGACACTGAACTGATACTTATTTTTGCCTACCTTTTTTAATAACCATTTTGAATACACTACTTTTGTGTTTCGGGTTGCTCTAAATGTACAAAATAGCCTGCTCCTTTCTCTTGGCTTTGAACACGCTTTTACTGTTGTGTAATAGCTGCCCCACTGTTGCCAACTCTTTTCAGAGGAAAGTAGTTAAGCACGCTCAAAAAGTCACTAGAAGTCGCTAGATGATGTAGGCTAATTTGCATATTATACATTATAAAAAGATTTTCACTTAATATAATAAAGTAGAATAGAACAGCATTTTGCCAGAATAGAAAATAATAAATTATCATTTATTTCTTATAGAAAATTGTTCTCTTTGGTCATGACACCGTGTATAAACTAAACTTTTACGCATTTACAAAATACTATAGTTTCCATTAAGAATGCAGAAAAAAGGAGCAGTGACAGAGTAGAAAGATGAGTAGTTATGAAAGAAATGGTTACTAGCTTTTATTACTATCTCCAGTGGTGCCAACTCTCTTCAGAGGAAAGTAGCTAATGCATGTGCAAAAAGTTGCTAGATGATGTCATAGACTAATTTGCATATTAATTTATTGAGGAACAAAGAGCAAGGGTGGACAAACAATGGTGATCAGTGGTGATCAGTGATTGGTCCCAAGTGCAACACAGTCAGATTAGACCACCTGGCATTAATTAACACGTCTTGGGTGATCTGATTCTAAGTGGACAGAGCTAAGTACAGTTTTCGATCACTCAAACCATCTTCAGAGATGGTCTGGGACGCGTACGACCACACATCACATTGCAAACACAAAAGCGTTTTAATGTGTCCCGGACACCAAGAAAGGACAGTCTTATCGACTGCATCATTGCCTAGGATGAAAAATATGTAATCTTTGTGAGACTGTTTGGAAATCCTGCTGAAAGGTAGATTTCACCACTGCTAGGCTCGTGAATAAAGGTGATGCTATAACAGAGACAAAAACAGCTGTCTTTCGTATCTTCTTTCATTATCTCCTGTTCACTTTTAAAGTTTTGTTAGCATGTGATGGAAATGTTTGAAACAGCACGTACAGGTATATGAGATAGGATTCCTGGTACATTTCTTGCTGAAAACAAAGCAGCAGAACATTAACATAATAAATGTGCACAATACCCTTCCTCCATGAGAAATGATTTATGAAGTCTGATCACTGTCCATTTGCGGTCGGATCACTAGAGTTGGATGTTAATACCAGGTATGAACAGGGCCAGTTAACAGCACGGACAAATGGACAAATTAAGGGTCATGTCAAATTAACAACAATCCCATTCAGCAAATTCAGTAATACATGTATGAAGAAAGGGATCTATAACTATATACACTTTTTTAAACATCTGGAGCTTGACAGCAACAGTGTCCATGGGAATGTCTCATCCACCAAGAATTCTAGTCCTTAATGTTACTAATTTGTATGCCTGAAATACCCTTAAAATACACTTCAAACTGGAAGAAAGCTAGTGAAGAAAAACTATTTCAGACATTTTATCTTGCTGTGACCTTGATCCTGTTTGCATCAATTCCAAAATCTAGTCAGTTCATCTGCTGGTTCTGCTGGTTCTTGAGATATCGAGCTAACTGGTATCTCGGATGGGTGGACAGATGGACACATGCACAGACAACCCGAAAACATAATGCCTCCTAAAAAAAAATCTTAGTTACAAAATGTAATTTATTAGTGTAAACTAATGAAAAAAGTAAAATTAAGTTAGGAACACCTGTACACCTGAACATTCATTCAACTATCTAATCAGCCAATCATGTGGCAGCAGCGCAATGCAGCATCATGCAGACACAGGTCAAGAGCTTCAGTTAGTGTTCACATCAACCATCAGAATGAAGAAAAAGTGTGATCTCTGACTTTGATTGTGGCATGGATGTTGGTACAAGAAGGGCTGGTTTGAGTTTTTCATAAACTGGGAATTTGACACAGAACAGTCTCTAGAGTTTACGCAGAATGGTGCGAAAAACAAAAAACATTGAGTGAGTGACAGAAGACCACATTGGGTTCCACTCCTGTAAGCCAAGAACAGGAGCAAAACGTGCGAATACACAGTTTATACATAAACCTATGCGTACGCACAGTTGGTAAATATGACCGCTGGTCTGGTTTGTTCTTTGTTATTGGAGTGTGTGGTATCATCATGTCCGGATCAAAAGAGCTCTCAGAGGCCTTCAGAAAGAAGATTGTAGATGCCTATAAGTCTGGGAAGGGATATAATAAGATTTCCAAATTATTGGAAATCAATCATTACACTATGCGGAAGAACATCTGCAAGTGGAGAAGATTTAAAACCACTGCCAACTTCTCCAGCCCAGGCTGCCCCAGCAAATTTAACCCCAGAGCAGACCATAAAGAACTTCACAAGAAGTCACTAAGAACCCGAAAATTTCATCGCAGGATCTGCAGGTAGTTCTTGCCACTGTTAATGTCAGAGTTAATGCCTCTACCATTAGAGAGAGACTGCATAAATTGACCAACATGGGAGGTGCGCCAGTAGGGAGCCTTTGCTGTCTAAAAGCAAACTAAAGCAAATTAAAGTGAACGGAATCATGTGAGACAGTTCTGGGAGGTAATTACTTAAAATAGTCCACGATTTCTCGTATCCTTTAAGGATCATCTCCACTGGCACTTCTTGAAAAAATCTGTGCGTTTCTTTGATGTTTTCAGTACCTCTCGCTCTCGCCCATTTTTATTTTTCTGAGCCAATTATCCAATCACATGATTTGCTGAGGCAAAGTCACATGACTTTTTTTTTTTTTTTTGAAATGCATTGAGGACTTTATTTGGTAAATGTGTTTCCATCGTAGTTTATGTGCATGTCTTCTTATCGAATAAAAAAAATTATCCCCCTCGATTGAGCACATTTTTTGTGTGCATTTTGGAGATTTTTATCGCATCTGGTGTTTCCATCCAGCGTTTTTTTTTTTTTTTTTATGCAGTATCCCAAAATTTGCATAAAAATACATGGATGGAACCATAGCTAGTGTTTGTCTTGCAGGCAAATTTTTCATTGGAGACATTTTTCAGTCATTTTCAACCCATTGGGTTCCCATACAAAATACCTTACTTTTACTTTTGCCTTACCTCATAGTTGATGTCCCTAACTCGCTGTGTGACCTCAAAGGGCCCTTGCCATTCGGCAAGTAAGTTAGAGTTTGATGTGGATAGTAAAATGAGCACTTGATCTTCTGGTGCAAACTCCCATAGCCAATTACCTCTGTTAGAAGGTCCCTCCTCCCAATTTTCCCTAATGACCTCTACGATGCCACGAGGCTTGAGCCTGAACAACAATTCGAATGGGAAAACCCCATGGAGGCTTGCGGGACCTCTCGTACTGCAAATAACAGGGACTTGAGAAACTTATCCCGATTCCACACATCATCGTGAGTGAACTTATGAATCATGTTCTTCAGCGTTTGATTAAACCGTTCAACCAGCCCATCCGTCTGTAGATGGTAAACGCTGGTGCAAATCGATTTAATCCCCAATAATTTGTAAAGTTAGCGTAGTGTCTGTGACACAAACTTGGTGCCTTGGTCAGTCAGAATCTCTTTTGGGATCCCAACTCAGGAGATGACACGGAAGAGTGCCTCTGCATCATTACATGCTGGGAGGCACTGCTTCCGGATACCGCGTTGTGTAGACCACTAGAACTAACACAAAGCAATGCCCTCATGCAGTCCAATCTAATGACCCGCCGAGGTCCATGCCAATTCTTTTGAAGGGGACCTCGATTAATGGAAGGGGGCGCAATGGTGGTTTTGGGGTGGCTGGTGGATTCACCAGCTGACATTCGTGCACACCACCGGTGAACATTGCCACAAATGCCCGTCCATTAGAAATGGGCCATTAGTTGGTGTAGTGTTTTATCTTGTCCTAAGTGAGCCACCATTGGATTATGGTGAGCTCCTGGAGTAACATTTCCCGATGGCTCTTTGGGACCAAAAATTTAGTTATTTCTTCCTGTGTTTGAGTGTCCTGCGTCACTCTGTATATCTTTAATAATCGCAAAATAAGGGTGGTATAGTGTAACATTGGGTGGATTCTCTGACCATCGATTACTCTCAATTGGTCGATGACATGCTTTAGGGACCCGTTGTGCGACTGCTCCAAGGAGAAATCCCAGAGGGGAATCCCTGCCAAGCAGGGAGGGCCGGGGCCCTCCCCACTCTCCATGTCCCCCTAACATGGGCAGATGTTGACGGCCCTGACACCACCTCCTCAGCCTCTCTCACTACTGAGAGGTAGTCTTTCACTACTGCAGGACCCATCCACAAACATTTCTTTCTCTAATGTTCGAAACCCAGGCCAGGCCTGTGCAGTCATTAGCAAAATTTCCCGCAGGTGTGCAATCCTTACCACTCATCTTCTCTGGCTCTGCCCTCCATTCACAAACCGGCGCTCAACCGCGCCTCCACTTCCACAACTATATATGACCATGAATGTACAATACGCCTAGAAAACAAAATAAGGGAGTGCAACTCAAATGACAACACAGCGATTAATAATCATGATTCAATCAGGTATATCATGACAGCATTGGCTGTTATAACATGAAATATGTTGCGAGCTATGTTTATTATTGATTTTTTATCAATTTTGTCAATTGATTGTTGCAGCCTTACATATGTTTGTTTTCCAAAAGTCATGTTGGAGACTCATGTGGAAAAACATGTGGAAAAAGGTTTTCTGGCCTGATGAGACCAAAATTTAACTTTTTTGTCCTGGCGCAAAGTTCAAGGTTTGGTAGAAACCCAACTGCTCATCTCCCTGAGGACACCATCTCCAAAGTGAAGCATAGTGGTGGTGGTAGCACCATTATGTTGTGGGGATGCTTTTCAATAGCATGGACTGGGGAACTGGCCAGGGTTATGGGCAAGATGGATGGTGCCAAATATAGCCTCTACAAAATGCAAGGGGTGGTACTTACCTAGTTACCTAGTTATCGCCCACTTACCTAGTTACCGCCCACTTACCTAGTGTGTCTAGTTGGAGAAATTCCTACATGAAGGTTATGTGTGCAGGGCTTGAGAGGGGAAAAAAGGACATTTTTTCAATTCTGGTGTAAATATAATTATTTAGAAGCAGTACACTCTTATCAGTGTTCTATCAGCTCATAAAACCTTACTTGAGTCATTCAACTTTAAACAGCACCACACCAAACAGTGATGTGGTAGCTGGCAACAGCACTGTTGCGGTTATGGAAAGAAGCATAAACTTAAGTTTTCAAATAAAATACCTTTATTGTAGTTAAAGAAAAAAGGTGCAGTAAATAACAGTTGTATTTATGTACAAATGCGTATACATATATTGTGACACTGTGAGACCCTGAAAGTGAGGGAAGTGAGGTGAAGGTGAGGGAGCGTGGGTCTGGTGAAGCTCTGTGTGGGTAGTGTTGTCTCCGGGGTTGGCGCTGCGAGCCGGTGGCAGCAGCACGGTGGCGAGACGGGGGCGGCGCTGTGGACGCTCTCAGACGGCGTGGAGGTCGGTGTGCAGAGGCAGAGGCTCTTCCTCTCCGCTTATGTTGGCTTCTGGCAAAGACACAGAAACACACATTAAGTAAGGTCGTTAATCTCACCTACCTTGCTGAGAGAGTGGCCACTGGCTCCTTTTATAGCTTCCTGTCTTCTCCCAGAGGGTGAATTGGAGTCGCGACACTCATTGGCTGCCAGCCGTTCGGCATTTCAGCACTGCGCTGTCAGTCGTGCGAGGAGCGTTGAATGTTTTCTGTGCGTGGGCTGTCGGCCTGCCGTCACTCTCTCTCTCTCTCTCTTTATACATATATATATATATATATATATATATATATATATATACACACACACACGTACAGTTAGGTCCGGAAGTATTTGGACAATGACAGAGTTTTTGTGATTTTGCCTTTATACACCATCACAATGGATTTGAAATAAAACAATCAAGATGTGATCGAAGTGTAGACTTTCAGCTTCATTTTAAGAGGTTCCACAAAAATATGGCATTTACCATTTAGGAATTACAGCCATTTTTAGCAAAGTACTTCCATTTTCAGGGGCTCAAAGGTATTTGGACAATTGACTGACAAGAAGTTAATTGATCAGTTGTGGTCCATTCCCTCGTTACTTGAAGACAATGAAGCAGATAAAAGGTCTGGAGTTGATATCAGGTATTGAGTTGGCATTTGGCAGCAGTTCGAATGGAGCTACCAATATGAAGTCCAAGGAGATCTCAATGCAAGTGAAGGAGGCCATCATTAGGCTGAAAAACAACATAAATCTATAAGAGAGATAGCAAAAACCTTAGGTGTGGCCAAATCAACAGTTGGGTACATTCTTAAAAAGAAAGAAAGCACTGGTGAGCTCATCAACATCGAAAGGCCTGGAAGACCACGGAAGACAACTAAAGTGAATGATCGCAGAATCCTTTCCTTGGTGAAGAAAAACCCCTTCACAACATCAACAGAAGTCAAGAATACTCTGTAGAAGGTAGGCGTATCATTGTCAAAATCTACAATCAAGAGACGCCTTCATGAATGTAAATACAGAGGGTTTACAACAAGGTGCAAACCACTGGTAACATTCAAGAACAGGAAAGCCAGATTAGACTTTGCCAGAAAACATCTAAAAAAAGCCTAAAATGTTCTGGAGTAAGATTCTTTGGACTGATGAAACCAAGATTAACTTGTACCAGAATGATGGGAAGAGAAAAGTATGGTGAAAGAAAGGAGCAGCTCATGATCCAAAGTATACCACATCATGTGTCAAACATGGTGGAGGGAGTGTTATGGCAAATGGTAAATGCCATATTTTTGTCGAACCTCTTAAAATAAAGCTGAAAGTCTACACTTTCGATCACATCTTGATTGTTTTATTTCAAATCCATTGTGGTGGTAAAGGCAAAATCACAAAAACTCTGTCATTGTCCAAATACTTCCGGACCTAACTGTGTGTGTGTATATATATATATATATATACACACACACACACACACACACATATATACATACAGTCAGGTCCATAAATATTGGGACAGTGACACAGTTTTGGTAATTTTGCCTCTGTACACCACCACAGTGGATTTGAAATGAAGCAGTCAAGATGTGACTGAAGCATAGACTTTCAGCTTTAATTCAAGGGGTTTAACAAAAATATTGCATTAACCGTTTAGGAATTACAGCCATTTTTTACAGAGTTCCT
>CM040469.1:16262806-16297023 GCA_022758105.1 Pangasianodon gigas
TTTAGTGATAGTTGTTCAAGAGTCCCTTGTTTGTCCTGAACAGTTAAACTGCCTGCTGTTCTTCAGAAAAATCCTTCAGGTCCCACAAATTCTTTGGTTTTCCAGCATTTTTTGTGTATTTGAACCCTTTCCAACAATGACTGTATGATTTTGAGATCCATCTTTTCACACTGAGGACAACTGAGGGACTCATATGCAATTATTACAGAAGGTTCAAACGCTCACTGATGCTCCAGAAGGAAAAAACATGCATTAAGAGCCGGGGGGTGAAAACTTTTTGAATTTGAAGATCAGAGTAAATTTAACTTATTTTGTCTTCTGGGAAACATGTAACTATCTTCTGTAGCCTCTGAAGGGCAGTACTAAAAGATAAAATACGATATTTAGGCAAAATAAGAAAAATGTACACATCTCCATTCTGTTCAAAAGTTTTCACCCCCCGGCTCTTAATGCATGTTTTTTCCTTCTGGAGCATCAGTGTGCACACCCGGAGCAGTGGGCAGCCTTTTTTGCTTTTTTTTGGAGCAGTTGGGGATTCGGTGCCTTGCTCAAGGTTCTCACCTCAGTTGTGGTATTGAGGGTAGAAGAGAGCGCTGGTCATTCACTCCCCCCACCTACAATCCCTGCCTTCAGGTTCACCTTCAGGTTGCAAGTCTGACACTCTATCCATTAGGCCACGATTGCCCCCAGTACTTTCATACTTTCTGCAGTATGGAAGCAATGGACACTGCGCCATCCCATAAGGCAACAGGACTGGCGTGGAAGAGCTGTCAATCAAAAATGGTAGAAGGCAGCACGTTGGCTCTTTTTAAGTGTAATTGCTATAGGTATTAAACGTTGTTCTTTGTTCCTTGTCGTTAAACCATACTTGTTTAACAACACGTGAGTAAATTATTATCAATGGCCGAGCAGTAGGTACTGAATCGAATGCAGCATTTACTGTCACAGCATGCGTTTTCAGACACCGCCCTGGTTTCCGCCTTATGCGGCAGCCTACATGTTCTAGATTATTTTCAGCAGCAAAAGAATGTGAACTTGGCTATAACTGACTATATTACAAAGGCTATATCACAAATAAAGCCAGTTATAATTATTATTATTATTAGGGGGCCAAGCACCGAACATTCTGACCAAAGTTGGTCCATGTGTTGCCAATGCTCTAGCTCCACCATCGGATCAAACTTGGGCCTAATGTGGAAGTACATTTACGGTCATAACTTTTGAACCATATGTCAAAAATTTAAAAGGTGTCCCTGGATTCCCTGGGTCGAGACGAGTTCAATGCGCCCTATGACGTCAATTTCTGCCTGATTAGATTTTCCGCCATCTTGGATTTTGTCAAAAACAAAAACAAATTTTGTCCAATCATCACCAAATTTGGCACACATCATCTTCAGAGTAAGCCTCACAAACGTTATCAAAAGAATTTTGAATAGTCCAAAGGGTTTGCCCATAATGGGCCAACAAATCTGATAGCGAAGCCGCCAAACAGGATGTAAGGCTGTATCTCAGCAACGTCTTTGCGCACTGATACAAAACTTGGTAGGCATCTTCAGGACCATGACTTGAGGCTATGCAACAAATTTCGTGATAGCACCACCTACTGGTCAAAAGTTAACTGCCATCATCTAACTGCCATTTTTGCTACTCCTCCTCCAAATTTTGTCCAATCTTCACCACATTTGGCTCACACTATCTTGAGACCTCTCTGAAGAAAAGTTATAGTTGATATTCAAACCCGTTCTCCTGTAACACTCTAGCAAATGCAAAAAACAGGATGTGAGGATGGATCTCAGCAATGCGTCAATGTATCATCACAAAAATTGGTAAGTATCTTTAGGACCATACCCTGAATGTACCCAAGAAGTTTTATGACTGCACCACCTTGTGGTCAAGAACTGTAACAGCTTTCATTTTTTTCTTCATATCATTTGAAGAGTTTGTGATGAATTCACAGTTCATTTTTCCTATAATTCCCTGGAGTATGCAGAAGTGAACGCACACCAACATCTGAAATTCAAGTGTACTTCCTGTCGACCATTTGGATTTTGTTAAAAAATGTTTTTATGCTACTTCTCAAACAAATTTTCTCCAATCACCACCAAATTTGGCACACGTCATCTTCAGACTAAGCCTCACAAAAGTTATCAAAAGAATTTTGAATATTTCAAATGGTTTGTCTGTAATGGGCCAACGAATCTGACGGCAAAGCCGCCAAATAGGAATTGAGGCTGTATCTCAGCAGCGACTTTGCACACTGACACGAAACTTGGTAGGCATCTTCAGGACTATGACCTAAGGCTATGCAACAAATTTCATGCCAGAGCCACCTACTGATCAAAAGTAACAACAACATGCTAAAAAAACTTACAACTAACTGCAATTTTTGCTACTCCTCCTCCAAATATTGTCCAATCTTCACCAAATTTGGCTCAGATCATTTTGACACCTGTCTAAACAACGAACATTTGTTCATCTAGACATTTCCTCCTACAGTCAGAGAATTCCACCACTGTCCATGGTCAAAACGTACACATCATGAGTGAAACAACAAATCACTCTTGAATCCCTTTGCCTAAAGTTATGGCTCTGCTTTCATGTGATTGCTTAGGCAACAATTGTAGCATGTCTGTGAATGTGTGGCTCACTGAGTCTGGGTGCTTGGCCCCTGAAAATGCTGCTTGCAGCTTTTACTATTTTATTTTTGTTATTGACATTTTCAGGCTACTTGTCTGGTCAGGCAAATAAAATTCTCTTTCACTTGCCCGTCCAAAAAAATTAAGTTGTCCTGGACAAGTGTTACTGTTGAGCCCTGGTATGTGCACGTACCTGCTGACTTGTTTGTCCTCCCTAGGGTTGCACCATGTGATGTGGCAGCAATTTGTAGCAGTGAAACAAAGAATATAACACTAACATAGCAAATATTAATACGACTTGGGCAAACGGAAAAAATAGCAGAAACAATTGGTGCACAGCAAGGCACAGAAGAGTAGCAAAGCACACAAATGCTTGCCGCCATGCTAGCTTTAAAGATAGTACTCCTCCCATTTCAGGTGCATTCCCACAATCGATTGGTCCAAGGATAATTACGATTGACACTCGATCCACCAATCGGGCAGAGAGCTGCAAAGAATGAGAGTGGGGTAGAGAGAAAGAGAGCAAGGAAGCAAAACAAGGCAGCAAGCAGACAAACAGACGCCTGCATGCTAACGCATGTAACAGTCTGTTTTAGTTCCAGGTTGAAACACTACAAAATGTAAAAAAAAAGTTCACAAGGGTGACTACCTACGCAAGGCACTTTATTCTGATGAACTGTATAGGATATATGTAAATAAAATTCTTATTAATACAATATTCAGCCTCAATACCGACTCAATACGAAACATATATCAATACTTTACTTATTTAGGCATTCAGGATACATTAATGAGTTTTTAAATGTTTATTCCAAATATTGTTATTAAAGTTTTTTTATACAATATTATAAAACATTAAAAAATGTAAAATTCTAGCTTAGTCTGATAAATACCAAAAAAAGTAATTTGCTTTGAAATAAACTATTATATTTAAGTGGTGAATATTTACCAAAATTAATCCGAGCATTTTTAGAGCATTCTTAAAGTTTTTAGAACACTCTTAAAAGAGTATTTAGTGAAAATACAGTCAGGTCCATAAATATATGGACTTTGACAAATTTATTGTAATTTTAGCCATCTACCATAGTCAAAAATCCAGCAAAGTCTTCACCAGAGTAAATACAGAGGGTTTACCACAAGATGTAAACCATTGGTAAGCATCAAAAAAAGAAAGACCAGATTAGTTTGCCTAAAACATCTAAAAAAAATGCCCATACAGTTCTGGATCAATATCATATGGACAGATGAGACAAATATCAACTTGTAACAGAATGATAGGAAGAGAAGAATGTGGAGAAACGAAGGACCTGTTCATGATCCTAAGCATTCCACCTCATTTTATGGCATGGACCTGTATGGCTGCCAGTTGAATTGGTGCCTTTGTATTTACTGATGATGTGACTGCTGACAAAAGCAGCAGGATGAATTCTGAAGTCTGTCAGGCTGCATTATTGACTCAGATTCAGCTAAATGCTTAAAAAATCATTGGATAGTGCTTTAAACTGCAGATGGACAGTGAATGGAAGCATACTTCTAAAGCACCCGGACATTTTTTAAGGCAGAATGGAATGTTCTGGAATGACCAAGTCATTCATCTGATCTGAATTCAATTGCATTCAATTGCAACATGCATTTCATTAAACTCCCCAAGAACAAACAGAAATTTAAGACAGCTGCAGTAAAAACCCAGTATACATTGACTGCAAAGGATTTGCAACCAAGTATTAAAATGTCAATTTAATTTATGATTGTTAGTTTGTCTAATTACTTTTGGTCCCTTAAAAAGTAGGGGACTACATACAAAATTCCTACAGTGTTCACCTGATTTGGATGTGGTCTGCATTTTGACCTCTAATATAACTCTTTATGGACCTGACTGTACATATATGAAATAAAATACATATGTGGGGAGGAAAAAGTTAAAATCCGTTAAATCCTGTGTGCAAATCAGGGTCTATAAAGTCATGATTTGCCAAAGTTGGTGTGCAAGAAATTAAGGGACCTTCACGAACAGGTCAGCCAAGGAAAACAGCAGCTGTTGATGACAATAACAATGTGAGAACTGTGAAGAAAAACCCCAAAACAAAAGTCTGTGACATCACCAACAACAGGGATGAAGGTATAACAATCCATCATTTGAAGAAGACTTTGAGAGCAAAAATATATAGGCCATACCACACTCTGCAAAGCACTCATCAGTAGAAAGAATCAGAAGGCCAGATTGGAATTCACAAAGAAATACAGAGATGAGCCACTAAAGTTCTGGCACCAAGATTAACCTCTACCAAAGTGATGGAAAGGCCAAAGTGTGGAGAAAGAAAGGATCTGCTCATGGTCAAAAACATATGAGCAAACTGGTCAAGCACCGTGAAGGTGGTTTCATGGCTTGGGCTTGCATGGCTGCTTCTGGAACATGTTCACTAATCTTTATGGATGATGTACCTCATGATGGTTGCAGCAGAATGAATTCAGAAGTCTACAGAAACATTCTGTTTTCCAATTTACAGAGAAATGCCTCCAATCTAACAGGGAGGAACTTCATCATGCAGCAAGACAATGACCTAAAACACAATGCCAACACAACAAAGGACTTCATCAGGGAAAAAAGTGTAAGGTTTTAGTCTGGCCAAGTCCTTAATCCAATTGAGCATGCATTTCACATCCTGAAGAAGAGACTGAAGGGAGAAACCCCCCAAAACAAGCAACAACTGACAGAAGCAGTGGCACAAGCCTGGAGAAGCATCACAAAAGAAGAATGCAACAGTTTGGTGCTGTCAGTGGGTTGCAAGCTTAATGCAGCTATTGCAAGCAAGGGATATGCAACCAAATATTAAGTGTTATTTGCTTTAATTTACTTTAAGAGTATCTGTTCCTATACTTTTGCTCACCTAAAAATGGGTGGTGTGCCACCAAAGGTGCCAAAAAGTTCCAAAAGTCATTATTTCAGAACTGTTCATGCTAAAGGGGATTGTTGTCTAGTATAGGATGTCTAACTTTCTTTTTGAAAATAGAAGATCTATAGTTGTATATTTGCCAATTTATGGCCTGCTGAAAATTGTTTCAAAAAATTATTCTTTTGTGCTTTGGAGCAACTTTGGCCCTCTATATCTCCACAATAAAGCACATTAAATTTTTCAAATTGTTATGTCTATTACTCATGTTATAGTTTCTTTTTTAGCAGCTAGGTGTATGCCTGAAAAAACAAGCTTACTTTTTGAGATTTTTTACATAATCCTATTTATACATGTCCACTGTCTCTCACATTCATTTCTGCGATTAGCCTCAAACTGTGGTAAAGGCTATAACGTTGTTCTGCTCTTCCCTCGCATTTGTACTGGTCTTCAGTTATGTTGTTGTTGAGAGGTTAGTGCATCTGCAATTAATTCTCAGACTTGCAAGTGATTATCTCTGACTATTTCTCTCATCAGAGACAGAATAAAGTCCATGTTTTACCATGCCTACAACAACTACTTGGAGAATGCATATCCATATGATGAGCTCCGGCCATTGACATGTGATGGACAGGATACATGGGGCAGGTATAAACACCCAACATTGTGTTTTCACAGGTTTGCTTGTTGCCAAGATGCCTTGGTCCAAGTTGCCTGACGTACTTTCATAATCATGACATAAATCTAATACATTTTCTCTTTCAATACAACAGTTTTTCACTTACTCTTATTGATGCCCTGGATACCTTGCTGGTATGAATTTGTCTACAAATTTGTTCATGTATCTATATATGTATTCATGTATGTATTTTGTTTGTTTGTTGAAGCTTTTGAGTCTTTTCTCTCCTTATTATCTCAGATACTGGGGAACCACACAGAGTTTCAACGGGTGGCCACTCTTCTTCAGGACAATGTGAATTTTGACATTGATGTAAATGCCTCAGTGTTTGAGACAAACATACGAGGTGAGCATCCAACACAACTCTCAGCCTGGACTTTTTTTTAGATCCATTCATGTTTACTGCTCACCTCAGTTGGATAACTTACATGCAACATTTGATAATTGATTTAGGCCTAGGTGTTTTGGGAACTGCAAAAGAACAAGATGTCTAGGGATCCAAAATTCCATGCAAAAACCAAAAGCTTATGCTGATGGATCATTATGTTTCTTGCATGTGTCAAAGGACATACACTATATGGCCAAAAGTAAGTGGACACCTGACTATCATACTCATATGCAGGCCTTCCCCAAACTATTGCCACAACGTTGAACACACAATTGTCTAGAATGTCTTTGTATGCTGTAGCTAAAGATTTCATTTAACTGGAATTAAGGGGCCTACCCCAAGCCTTTTCCAGCATGACAGTGCCGCTGTGCACAAAACGCGCTTCATAAAGACAGAGTTGCAAAGGTTGGTATGGAATAACACAAGTGGACTGCACAGACACCTGACCACAACCCCATTGTACACCTTTGGGATGAACTGGAATGGCGACTGGACTCCATGCCTTCTCGCCCAATGTCAGTGATCGACCTCACTAATGCTCTTGTGGCTGAATGGGCAGAAATGCCCACAGCCGTTTTTCAAAAGCTAGTGGAAAGCCTTCCCCAAAGAGTGGAGCCTGTTTTAGCAGCAAAGGAGGGGCCAACTTTGGAATGCAGACCTACCAACATTTATGCATTTTGCATAGGAGCTCTGCATTTTGATATCAGAGTATGGTGGAACAAGTTATCATTCAAAAATATACCAAAAGAGAAGGCTTCTTTTTTCTCTAATAAAATGGTAAATAAGCCAGTTGAGACATGAATCTGAAACAATTGACAATTGAGTAGAAGTTTTGAACTCTCCAATGTGATCCGACAATCACTGAATACCCCTCCCCTCTTGGTTTGGTAGTCTTGCTGGTGCACTTGAGTTTCCCACTTAAATCAAGCCCTGGTGCTCTTGCTATTCTGTCAAGGTAAATGCGCAGACATGTTGTTCATTACTTAAATAAATAAAATCTAGCAATGTGTGTTCCATTTAGCTAACAACAGACAAGTATGTTATTAACATTGATTACTATATTGATTCTTGTCTTAATGATAGAATGGCTAACTGGGGCCATGTTAGTGTGGCTAAACAATTTTATACCACAGTGTGGCTGAATTGTCGAATTTAGTTAATATTAATGTGCTGGTTTTAATACATTATTGTTTAATAACTGCTACAGTAACAGCTCATAAACAGGGACTTGTGCAGCAGATTCTCCACAAATGATATTTGGCCCAATTTTGCTGTCACAGGCAAAATCGCCCATTGTAACGGACAATTTTTTGTTGTGAGTTGAGATTGGTGGTTTTGACATCAAAGTTCTGGCAGTGTTAGAAAAGTTCGATTAAAATTTCAGAGTGTGACTGCTGCTACGTCACTTGTCTGAAATGCATCAATAGGAGGACAGCATAGGATTGCAAAAAATGGGACAGCTACAAATACAGAAGTATATGGGATTTAAAAGAAGAGAGAATTGTGGCAGCAGAGGGAATGTCTCTTTAATGTCTCATCACAGTTATATCACGACAGGACTAAAGCGGACATGACATGGAAAGAAATAGAGGACGAAGTACAGCTAATTAGCATGCAAGCACTCTGTTTATTTACTATTAGGACAACATGAAACTTTTTATTCTTCTAGTTGAAGAGCTACAAACCTGTGTTTGCTGTGTTGCTGTGAGCCCAGTATGGCAGAACGTAGTAACTATCTTCATGGTATACTCTGACATGAAGCATATGTTATCACACAGTCTTCACCGAATTCTCGTTATTGTGGAATAAGCAGAATAACAGATTCCATGACACGAGGCAAAATATAATCCCACAGCCTGTTGTGTCTTATTCCTTACATGATGAAGTTGTATATGTTAACTTGGCACATAATTTCTGTAATTACTGTTTAAAATACACGGTTATAAAATCACAAACATTCCAGCCATTCAAACCAAAAGGTCAAATGCAACTGAAGACTATGCCCATGTATGATTGAAGGACTGAAAGTCAATTATTAAGGACTCATAATTGACATATGTTGAGATTAGCTGTTAAATAAGAATTATAACATGATTTGATAAATAAATAAATATAAATGTATAAATAAGTATAAATAAGTATGTATGAGTGAACAATCATGCAATCATACAATCTGTCCTTCGTGCAATAATTCAGACACTTGAATTTATGTTAATGCTAAAACTTCTGGTTATACTGATTTCTTAATTTCTTAAAACTTTGGTCAGACTAATTTCATAAATTGTCAATAAAGTGCTGTACTTGCTCATGTTAATTTGAATCTGTGTTTGGGCTTCTGCAGTGGTCGGTGGTCTCCTCTCAGCTCACCTGTTGTCCAAACAGGCTGGGATCACTGTAGAGGAGGGCTGGCCATGCTCTGGTCCTCTGCTCCGCTTGGCTGAGGATGCAGCACGCAAACTTCTCCCAGGTGAGAAAACTACTTGGAGCACAAACATATATGACATAATAAAAATGCTGCATTATTTGTTTTTAAATGTTTAATATAATACTAATATTTAGTATTGTACAGTATATATTTACAGTCTTATGCAAAGGTGTGGACACCCCTATCACATTACATATTTTGTTGATTTTCTGAATGAAAAACGTTGACGCAACCTATACAGGGACCAGACTTAAATGTGACATATTTCTGCTAATTTTAATACATAATTACTTTTTTTTTTGTTGAATTTAACAAATTCCTGTTACTAGTACTGTAAATATAGTACTAGTAATGATGAATAAACTTGCCAATCACAGTTTATTGTCAAAAAATGAAAAGAAAGAAATTTCTAAGTTTTACTGAGATATGGCCTCAGTTTCTGATTGGCAACTTCTCTACCAAATTTCTTCATACATTACAGACGGACCATCTGAATTTGGAAAAAACTTCTTAGAGTCCACTGTGTGTGAATAAAATTAACAGCATGGTATCTGTTGAACGTGAGCAAAAGAAGCAGAAGAAAGCAGAATTTCTATGACGTTGCAGTGCAGAGTTACTGTTGCAAACATATGTGCAGATTTGTCCTGTTGGTGCTGCTACAGTGCTTGAGGAGCATACATCAAACTTGCTGAATAGGTAGCTGAGATTGTCCTCTATCTCTGTAAACAATTTCATTAAAAGCATATGAGGCATTCTGTGCACTACCATAGACTCCCATGTGGTAATAACAATAATAAATATAGCTTACAAGTACAATAATAATAATAATAACAACAACAATAATAATAAATATAGCTGCAATCAGCGATGACGGGCCCAAGCACTATGCTGCCATTCCCATTGTATGAAAACAATGCATAGTGAAGCTAGTGTTGTGGAGTAACTTGTTTTGCGATGATCTGTTAGGTTAAGCCCAGGTGTAAGGCTTTATAACATACATACAAACATACAGCTCATATTTGGTGATATAATGCATGAAGAAGATAAGATATATATGTTGTTATCCTTATTAGCCATTAATTAATTGTAGTGAAGTAATGTGTAGTGGGCACATGCATTTAAGGGGGTGCAACATAGTGTCATAATCAAACATAAACACCAACTTGATCTAAATCAGACAATACACTTAGAAGATATGAGACTCTTCCTGTTTCCCTTTTTTGTCATTAATTTAATCCCTCACCATGGCCACACCATTCGAGATATCAAAAATCTGTTAGCAATTTAGCATCTTCAGTCTCTTGGCATAATGTTGACCACATTTGGTGAGAATCGCATGAATCTCTAATGTGTGTGCCGACTTTCATGAGATTTTAAGCATGCTAAGAGCCTCAAAAATACCCGAAAAGAGTATTGAAGTTTGATGCGTTACCACGGCAACACTGTTTAAGATATCAAGAATCCTTTCGCATTTTTACATCAGCCGTGTCTCGACATTACTCTGACCAAGTTTGAAGTGATTTGGATAAATATAAGAAGACTATTTAGAAGCCTGTTTTAAGTGACAGGCTTCCTGCTGCCAGGTGGTGGAGCTATGACCGTGACTCACAATAGTCACATCCATGTGCTCAGCCCCCAGTACAAAACGTACAGCTCAAGTTTGATCTAGATCACGCAATGTGTGCAGAAGATATGAGGTGCTTCCTGTTTCCCTTTTTTTTGCCATAAATTTATTGACTCGCCATGGCAAAATTGTTCAAGATATCAAAAATCCCTTTGAAATTTAGCATCTTTAATGTCTTGTCATAATGTTGACCAAGTTTGGTGACAATCACTTGAATCCCTTAGGAGGAGTATTTAAAAGTTCACCGCATGTACTTTTCACAAAATCCAAAATGGCTGACTTTCTGTTGGGCGGAGCTAATCACTGTCAGTGTGAAAGTTGTTCAGGGCGATGAGAACAATGTGTCTACTGAGTTTCATACATATACGTACAAGTTTATGTACCGTGTAAAAGGGGGCGCTGCAGAGCTGCCCCCACCCATATGCTATCCTTTGCCTGGGCCTAATGGCTGACAACTCTGACGTGCAAAATTTCATGAGTTTTTGAGCATGTTAAGGGCCCCAAAAGCCCCTGAAACCTTGAAAAAAAAATAATTTAAAAAAATTTAAAAGAATCATCTTTAGGATAAAAGATTATTCGCACTTTCAGTGCTTGGGATCTAATGAATATAGCTGTAGCAGCAATTAAGGGGGCCAAGCATGTTTTGGACTCATCTCTTAGCAATGGAGGAATACCATCAACATTTGCTCCTAATGAGGTACTGTAAAATTGGGAAAACATCAAGCCATTGCTAAGATATTGCCTCACTTCATGTTTTCACAAGCCCTCCCAGGTTGCAAATGTATTCATTGCTGTTTGTTTGTTAACATTAGGTCATGTTGCTAAACATATGTGAAAACGTGAAAAGTACTTAAAAGCACTGCTGATATATGCCCTCATGTCCTGTGTGGCAACTTAGCTGTCAAATTAATTTGCACATTATGGAAAAAACATCCCACATATAAAAAAATCTGAGAAACAATTTTTGTTTGAGCTGGTTTCCTGATGTTGTCTGAATAAACTGTGTTAGGAAAGAGCAAAAAAATCCCCAGTTTTTGTTAAAATTTAAAATGGTTGACTTCCTGTTTGACAGTACCCAATTTTGTTACATCAAGAACACTCAACACCTTCCAGGGAATCAAGAGAAATAAGAATCTTGATTTGACATTGAGCGGTTTAAAAGTTCTGAGTAGTTATATGAATTTGTGAATTGTCACACCTCCTGTGGTGAATTTAGGCTAAACTTCTTGCAGCCTCTTAGGTTGAGGTGCTTCAGTTATCTACAGCGTTTGGTCCAAATACATCACACCATTGCTCAGATATGCCCTCACTTCATTTTTGGCGAAGATGTGGGAGTGAGTGCTACCCCTCCACCGAGTTTCATTTCTCTATGACTTGTGGTTTGGACTGCAGAATTTGTTTTAGGGCAGAAAAAATAAGAGGAAGAAGAAAGAAAAATCCTACCAATTACAGTAGAGTTCCAGCACTGTGTGCCTGGACCCCTAATAATAGTAATAATAAGAAAATCTGAACAAAAAAATAAGGTTTCAGCATTTCATGCTCAGCCACCTAATATTAATAAGAAAACACACAATAACAATAGGATGCCAATGCACCTTTGGTGCTTTGCTCCCTCAAAGCCAAGCACTTTCTGGCCCCACCACTTATAGATAGGGAAGACCAGAGAGCATTGGGACAAAGAGCACTTGTTCCTAAGAGGAAATTTATTAAATTTGAAGTGAAAACATCAAGCCATTGCTGAGAAATATGTAGCATATTTCTAAATAGCAATGGCTTGATGGCCAAGCAATAGGCTCACTTCCTGTTTTCAGTAGCTCTCCCAAGTTGCAGATGAAGTCAAATATTGTAACTTTAGGTCATGTTGTTAAATGTTTAATATCAATATGTAAAAAATGTGGCTGAGAGGGGTAGTGGTGACTTAGCTGGTGAAGAAGCTGTCAAATTTGTTTGGAGTTTTTGGTCTAAATTTCACACGTATCAAAAATCTGAGAAACTTTTTTTTTTTTCAGACTGGTCTCACAATGCTGTGATCCAAATTTTATGGTTATTGGGCAAAATTTGAAGCCAAAAAAAACATTTTTTATTAAAATTCAAAATGGTTGACTTCCTGTTTTACAAATCACAAATTTATGTCACGAGCACTTGGCACAATCAAGTGAATCAAGAGCACAAAATATGTAATGTTGAGTGGTTCAAAAGTGATTTTTAAAAAAAATAATAATAATGGCAGAAAATCCAATATGGCGGAAATTAACATCATGGTATCTGTTGAACTTTGCATGACCCAAAGAGTCTATCAAAAGTGGAAGAGCTTTTCTACAACATTCCATTGAGGAGATATTACCTTGAACGTTTGTCCACCTATTGATGGTAGGGCGTCGGCAATATTGCAAAATTTTTTTCAACTTTATGAATGATTCTTGATTATGATTTAATTTTTTTTGTTCTTATATAATGCAATTATAAATGAATTGTGTAATTTTTCAAAGTTTTTTATTTATTAGAATGGACTTTGGAAAATGTACAGTGCCTTGCAAAAGTATTCATACCCACTGAACTTTTCCACATTTTGTCACATTACAACCACAAACAAAAATGTATTTTATTGGGATTTTATGTTATAGACCAACACAAAGTGGCACATAATTGTGAAGTGGAAGGAAAATGATAAATGGTATCCAAAATTTTTTACAAATAAATATCTGAAAAGTGTGGCGTGCATTTGTATTCAGCCCCCCTGAGTCAATACTTTGTAGAACCACCTTTCGCTGCAATTACAGCTGCAAGTCTTTTGGGGTATGTCTCTACCAGCTTTGCCCATCTAGAGAGTGAAATTTTTGCCCATTCTTCTTTGCAAAATAGCTCAAGCTCAGTCAGATTGGATGGAGAGCGTCTGTAAACAGCAATTTTCAAGTCTCGCCACAGATTCTCAATTGGATTTAGGTCTGGACTTTGACTGGGCCATTCTAACACATGAATATGTCTAAACCATTCCATTGTAGCTCTGGCTGTATGTTTAGGGTCGTTGTCCTGCTGGAAGGTGAACCTCCGCCCCAGTCTCAAGTCTTTTGCAGACTCTAACAGGTTTTCATCTAAGATTGCCCTGTATTTGGCTCCATCCATCTTCCCATCAACTCTGACCAGCTTCCCTGTCCCAAAGAAAAGCATCCCCACAGCATGATGCTGCCACCACGTTTCACGGTGGGGATGGTGTGTTCAGGGTGATGTGCAGTGTTAGGTTTCTGCCACACATAGCGTTTTGCATTTAGGCCAAAAAGTTCAATTTTGGTCTCAGCTGACCAGAGCACCTTCTTCCACATGTTTGCTGTGTCCCCTACATGGCTTGTCGCAAACTGCAAACGGGACTTCTTATGGCTTTCTTTCAACAATGGCTTTCTTCTTGCCACTCTTCTATAAAGGCCAGATTTGTGGAGTGCACGACTAATAGTTGTCCTGTGGACAGATTCTCCCACCTGAGCTGCGGATTTCTGCAGCTCCTCCAGAGTTACCATGGGCCTCTTGGCTGCTTCTCTGATTAATGCTCTCCTTGCCCGGCCTGTCAGTTTAGGTGGACGGCCATGTCTTGGTAGGTTTGCAGTTGTCCCATACTCTTTCCATTTTCGGATGATGGATTGTACAGTGCTCCGTGAGACGTTCAAGGCTTGGGATATTGTTTTATAACCTAACCCTGCTTTAAACTTCTCCACAACTTTATCCATGACCTGTCTGGTGTGTTCCTTGGTCTTCATGATACTGTTTGTTCACTAATGTTCTCTAACAAACCTCTGAGGGCTTCACAGAACAGCTGTATTTATACTGAGATTAAATTACACACAGGTGGACTCTATTTACTAATTAGGTGACTTCTGAAGGCAATTGGTTCCACTGGATTTTAGTTAGGGGTATCAGAGTAAAGGGGGCTGAATACAAATGCATGCCACACTTTTCAGATATTTATTTGTAAAAAATTTTGGACACCATTTATCATTTTCCTTCCACTTCACAATTATGTGCCACTTTGTGTTGGTCTATCACTTAAAATCCCAATAAAATACATTTTTGTTTGTGGTTGTAACGTGACAAAATGTGGAAAAGTTCAGTGGGTATGAATACTTTTGCAAGGCACTGTAGATGTGCAAAAATAGTAACAGCACCATCTATAGCAAATAGTGCAAATAATGGTTCTTTTAAATAAAGAATATTTAAATAAAGGATATTAAAAAACATTGTTTGCACTATTTGCTATAGATGGCACTGTTACTATTTTTGCACAACTTAGTGAACCCTTCTTTCTCAACAGAGAAAAATGGGGACCATGTCTTTCGTGACATGAAGTGCCACCGCAACTGAGAAGTCAATTTGGGGTATTCTTCTCAAATCAGAGTTTATTCCCCATTTACAGAGTGATGTCAAATCAACATGGCTGTGAACAGCATCAGAAATAAACAGAGCAAAAAATTCTTACCTTTAAATGAGTTATTCTGTATATACAAGTATTAGCTTTAGATTAATCAACATACAGACATATTTGTTTGTTAAGTCTAAAGCAGTGACTATAGAGTTCACTGTTTGAGAAAGAAAATATACATCACTCATCCGAGTTAGCTCCCTACCTTGTTGCTAACAAAATACGAACATGGGGGCATTAATTTTCCCACTTTGTGTGTCGAACGTGCCGGGGTCGAAAATGACATAATTCCGACTGACGAATTACCGCTTAGGCTCTAGTGCAGCATTATATTCTACATACACTTGTTCATCTGACTTTTCAAACCTGTACCAATTCCATATCTCGGAAATGATATTTGAACCTTTTGCATCGAGCTCAGTCCTCGGCGAAGTGCTTTTTTAAAAACTCTGAGCATGCAGTCTCTGAAGGTAGCGCAGGCTGTAGGTTATCAAGTTAAGAAGGCTATGTTTTTCCTTCATATTGGTTTACACTTTTTAATAGCATTTATGGATCTTTTAATTAAAACATTTAACTATGCATATAGATAAACATGTACAATCTCAATTAGAGCATATATGTACACACACACATACATATATATACACACACATACAGCATCGGCCATAACATTAAAACCACTGGTATGCAGTGGTTAGTATCTAAGAAAAGCGGTCCAAGGAAGTACAACCGGTGAACCAGCGACAGGGTCATGGGCGCCCAGGGCTCATTGAGGCGTATGGGGAGTGAAGGGTAGGCCGTCTGGTCCAATCTCACAGAAGAGCTACTGTAGCACAAAATGCTGAAAAAGTTAATGCTGGCTATGATAGAAAGGTGTCAGAACATACAATGCATTGCAGCTTGCTGCATATGGGGCTGCGTAGCCACAGACCGGTCAGAGTGCCCATACTGACCCCTGTCCACCTCCGAAAGTGTCTACAATGGGCACGTGAGCATCAGAACTGGACCATGGGGCAATGGAAGAAGGTGGGCTGGTCTGAAGAGTCTGATGAGTGTGATACTCTGGGCAATGTTCTGCTGGGAAACCTTGGGTCCTGGCATTCATGTGGATGTTAATTTGGCACGTACCACCTACCTAAACATGTACACCCCTTCATGACAAAGGTGTTCCCTAATGGCAGTGGCCTCTTTCAGCAGGATAATGCGCCCTGCCACACTGCAAAAATTGTTTAGAAATGGTTTGAGGTACATGACAAAGAGTTCAAAGTGTTGATATGGCCTCCAAATTCCCCAGATCCCTGTCCAATCAAGCATCTGTGGGATGTGCTGGACAAACAAGTCCAGTCCATGGAGGCCCCACCTCGCAGCTCACAGGACTTAAAGGATTTCCTGCTAACATCTTGGTGCAAAATACCACAGCATACCTTCAGAGGCCTTGTTGTGTCCATGCCTCGACAGGTCAGCACTGTTTTGGTGGCACATGTGGGACCCACACAATATTAGGCAGGTGGTTTTAATGTTATGGCTGATCAGTGTATAACCATTAAGTGAAAAACAATCAGAAACATTTTAGGGAAAAATAGGAAAAATAAAAGTTACAATAACCTGGTTGCATAAGTGTGCAAACCGTTTTATAACTAGGGATGTGGCTGTGTTCAGAATGAACCAATCACATTCAATCCCATGTTCAAAAGTAATTGTCATACACTTGTCATCAATGAAATTATTCTGATTAACCCCAAATAAAGACCAGCTGTTTCTGTAGGATCTTCTTGACATCATCTTGGTTTCATCTGACTGCTGAAGCCATTGTCCGCAAAGAGCTTACAAAGTATATACGGTATCTCACTTGTCGAAAGATGTCAATCAGGAGAGGGGTATAAAAGAATTTCCAAAACATTAGATGTCCCATGGAACACTGTGAAGGCCATCATTAACAAGTGGAGAAAATGGGGCACCACAGTGACATTAGCAAGAACAGGATGTCCCTCCAAAATTTACAAAAGGACAAGACAAAACTTACCAGGGAGGCTGCCAAGAGACCTACAGCAACATTAAAAGAGCTGCAGGAATATCTGTCAAGTACTGATTACTCTCTGGATTTGACAACAAGCTCTTGTATTCTTCACTTGTCTGGGCTATGGGGTAGAGTGGCTAGACGGTAGCCCTTTCTCACAAAAAACATTGAAGCCCAACTAAATCACCTCAAACTATGAGACCAATTCCAAAAGTTATAATAATTCCATAATTCCAAAAGGTATGTTGGGTGCAAAAAAAAAAAAAAGCACATCTCCAAAAGAATATCGTACACACAGTGAAGCATGATGGTGGCAGCATCATGCTTTAGGGCCGCTTTTCTTCGGCCAGAACTAGGGTTTTTATCAAGGTGGAAGGAATCATGAATAGCTACAAATACCAGTCAATTTCAGGTCAAAACATTCAGGTGTCTGCTAGTAAGCTGAAGATGAAAAGGACTTTCACCTGTGACCCAAAGCATACATCCTGATCAACAAAAGAATGGCTTAACCAAAACAAGATTAATGTTGGAGAATGGCTTAGCCAGAACCCAGACCTGAATCCAACTAAAAATCTGTGGGCTGACCTGAAGCGGGCTGTGCACAGGAGATGCCCTCACAATTTGATGGATCTAGAAAGAGTGGGAAAATATTGCCAAGTCAAAATGTGCCAGACTGATTGACTCTTATCCAAAAACAGTGAATGCCATGAAAAAAATAAAAAATTAAAGGTGCTTCAACTATTAGTTTAGGGGTGTGCACACTTATGTAACCAGATTATTACATTTTTCCCCCCCTAAAATGATTCTTATTGTTTTTCGCTTTAATTTACAGGTTGGAGTTTCACAATAAAGGTAGAAAAGTTTCTGACATGATTTATCTTGGTTTCATTTTTACATCACAAAAAAGCCTGCCATTTTAACAGTGGTGTGTAGACTTTTTATATCCATTGTGTGTTTGGATGGAGGCATATATACATATATAGACCTCCGTCTATACGGCTTATCGTATGTAGGGTCGCGGGGGAGCCTGGAGCCTATCCCAGGGACCTGGTGTCCCCCACTGAAGGTGGAGGACACCCTGGATGGGTTGTGGATATAGGATGTTGGAATTGAAACTAAATAATCAATACGAGTTCAAAGGTCAGATTTTCTGCTTTAATTTAAGGGTATTTACATCCAAATCGGGTGAACGGTGTATGAATTGGTGTAGAAAAAAACCCAAACTAACAGAAATGCAGCCCAAAAGTACATAGTACACAGTTATAGAAGGGATCTATTTATAATTGCACTATCCGTTGTCACCCAGATGAGGATGGGTTCCATTTTGAGTCTGGTTCCTCTCAAGGTTTCTTCCGCATATCGTCTTAGGGAGTTTTTCTTTGCCACCGTTGCCTCTGGCTTGCTCATTAGGGATAAAGTCATACATTTAAAATTTATATCCTGCATGAATTTATTTCTATAAAGCTGCTTTGTGACACTGTCTGTTGGTAAAAGCGCTGTACAAATAAAATTGAATTGAATTGAAAAGGGTCTGACACACAATCAAGGTTAAGATCACGCTCGGTGGGTGGGTGGGTGTGCGTGTTGCAATCTCTGCCAGCCATGCCACTCTTTCTCTCTGGTTCATGGCAGTCCCTGAAAGCACAAAGAAACACACATAAGTAGGCTGGCGGTAATAAGACACAGGTGAAAATCATGTATCAAATGTATGCATCAAATACACTGCGTTGACTTTTCTAATGTCCTGGGTTCTAACTGGACCGACCTGTCAGCCTTGGGCACCAAAACCACAGGGCTGCTCCAATCACTGTGGGACTCCTCGATTACTCTTATGTTGAGCATATCCTTTTCCTGTTCCTCCCAAACTATATTTTTCTTGTCTTTGGGTAAACAATGAGGGCAGCTGGAGAAGTCTCCAATGTGGAGCTCTATGAGGTTTGTGCGACCAGGGAGAGGTGAAAACACATCGGAAAATTCCCTTGCTGCACAGCAACCTGTGCTTTCTGGGACGGTGAGAGATGGTGTCCCTTGTGGAGACCACCATCAGCAGAGCCACAGGAACCACCTCTCTCCATGGTTTACGGAGATTGTGCTGGTATATTTTTAGTGCATTCCCTTTATCTGTATGCCTGACTTCATAGTCAACTCACTTTGCAAAGGAATTTAGAGCTCAACATGGGAAGTAAATATGAGCACTTTATCTCCTGGTGCAAATTCCTGTAGCTGAGCTCCTGTGTCATACAGTCGGGGCTGCTGTTTATGGCCTGACACAAATTCTCCTGTGTTAGGTGAGTCCAGGTGTGGAGTTTTGCTCTCAGCTCCAGAAAATACAAAAACAAACAATTTTGTTTTTGCTTTTAGAAGGTCCCTCCTCCCAATTTTCCCTAATAGCATCTAAGATGCTGCGGGGCTTGCACCCATGCAATAATTCAAAAGGGGAGAATCCTGTGGGGGCTTGCGGAACCTCTCATACTGCAAATTATGGGTTCATGTCACTTATCCCAATTTAGAGCATCATCTTGAAAGAACTTGGGATATTTTTAAAAGGAATTTAGAGCTCAACATGGGAAGTAAATATGAGCACTTTATCTCCTGGTGCAAATTCCTGTAGCTGAGCTCCTGTGTCATACAGTCGGGGCTGCTGTTTATGGCCTGACACAAATTCTCCTGTGTTAGGTGAGTCCAGGTGTGGAGTTTTGCTCTCAGCTCCAGAACATACAAAAACAAACAATTTTGTTTTTGCTTTTAGAAGGTCCCTCCTCCCAATTTTCCCTAATAGCGTCTAAGATGCTGCGGGGCTTGCACCCTTGCAATAATTCAAAAAGGGAGAATCCTGTGGGGGCTTGCGGAACCTCTCATACTGCAAATTATGGGTTCATGTCACTTATCCCAATTTAGAGCATCATCTTGAAAGAACTTGGGATATTTTTAAGCATTTGATTAAAACATTTGACCAGCCAATCCATTTACAGATGATGAACACTGGTGAGACTTGATTTAATGCCTAATTATTCATACAGTTTGCTAAGCGTGCATGACATAAAAGACGTGCCATGGTCAATCAGGATCTCTTTTGGGATCCCAACTCAGGAGATAAATCGGAAAAGTGCCTCCACAAAACTGCATCCTGAGAGCCACTGCTTCTGGGTATCATGTTGCATAGTCCACTAAAACTAACACAAAGTGATGCCCTCATGCACTCTATTTAAATGGCCTGAAGAGGTCCATGCCAATTCTGTCAAAGGGGCCCTTGATCAGTGGAGGAGGGCGTAACCAGTAGGGGTGGCCAGTGGATTCACCAGCTGACATTTGCTACACGCCACACATCTCCTGCAAACTTCGCCGTGAATGCCCGGCTGATAGAAACGGGCCACAAGATGGTTTAGTGTCTTATCCTGGCCCAAATGCCCAGCCAAGGGATTACAGTCAGGACCAACAATTTGGGACCAACAATTGGGATGTCTCTTCCTTTGTCTAAGTGTCCTGTGTCACTCGATATAACCTATCCTTGATAACTGAAATATGCGAGTGGGTCAGCTGAATTTGCTGACCATTGATTACTCTCACTTGGGTGTCGTCACACAACTGCTCCAAGGGGAAATACCAGAGAGGAATCCCTGCGAAGGGTGGAAGGGCAGAGCCCTCCGTGTCTCCCTGACGCGGAGCTGACGTCAACGGCCCCACCACTGCCTCCCCAGCCAACGCTGCTCAAATTCCACACTGTGCCTCACTACTGCAGAATCCATCCACAACATTTCTTGTACTAATGCTTGGATCCCTGTCCAATTCCCAAGAATTAGTGGATGGGTGAGGCGAGGACTAACCACCGCCTCTATGCTTTTGCCCTTGGAATTTAATAGTGACTGGCATCAGTGGATACTCATGAACATCCCTGTGCACATACCTCACTCACTTTCACCAGTCATGCATTTCCCAATGCACTGCATTGAATCAGGCTTTGATGGACAGTGGTCTGGTTACACCCTGAGTCCACCAAGGCCTGATATATACTCTCTTGTATACTCACTGACATGCAGTATGTACCTGCTTGAACGGGGGAGGCCTTGCGGTGCGTCAGGGATTTGGATCATTGTTCCTGCTTCCATGACAAGTGCCAACAAACCTGCCCAGGCTTTGCTCCAGTTCTGGTGGGCAGGGAATGTTCCCCCTGTGGAGTGAGATGGAGCATGGGTAGATGTTTGAGAGGCAGGAGAGGGAGGAACAGTGGGGTGAACACCACGTCCGAGGTGTTGGTTCCACGACCCTAGCACCTCGGTTTCAGGGGAGCTGGAACCCTGGGGAGGAGAAGGGAGAGGAGAGAGACCGAGAAAAAAGAGAGACACCTGGACCAGGGACCACTGCCAGGTGATCCGCCGCCAACTGAAAGGCTTCATCTAGGGACGTGGGCCGGTGGCACTGAACTCACTCCACTGTTCATGTCAGGAGTCAAGCAATGAACTGCTCCAGTACCACCAGCTTGATGATCTGTTCCACCTCCTGCTCCTCCACCAGAACCACCGATGACAGGAGTCCTTTAGCTGCTGCGTAGGCCAAGGGGCGGCCGACCTCGGTGAGCTGCAGTAACCGGGAATGTCAGCGGTGCTCCTTTGGTGCCAAAGCGCTAAAGGACCATCCTCTTGATGCTTGGATACTTCAGCTGGGTCCTTGGCGGCAGCTGCTGGTAGGCAAACTGGGCTTCCCCCGATAGCAAAGGGAGGAGTCAGAGTTACGAGTCTTTGACTCATCTGTTCATAAGATATTGTTACAGAACTGTACAACCTTTTTTTTTTTTTTAAGATGTTTTTGGCAAACTCCAATCTAGTCTTCTTGGTTTTGAGGCTTACCAGTGGTTTACAGCTTGTGGTAAACCCTCTGTATTTACTCTGGTGAATCCTTATCTTGATTGCTGACTTTGCCACAGATACGTGTACTTTCTTGAGGGTGTTCTGATCTGGCCAACTGTAGTGTAGTGAAGGGGTTTTCTATACCAGGAAAAGAATTCTTTCATTCGCCAAAGTTGTTTTCCATGGTCTTCTGGGCCTTCTGGTGTTACTGAGCTCACTAGTGCATTCTTTCTTTTTAAGACTGTTCCATAGTTGATTTGGCCACACCCAATATTTTTATTTTTTGCTATTTCTCTGATGGGGTTGTACTGATTTTTTATAACACACACTTGGCCATAGAACAGCTGAGCAGGCAATTGTCCAGTTATTTTTGGTTCCTTTTTGGTCTGCACTTTGAATTATTCTCTACTTGGCTGCTAACCCAATAACTGCTATGTCCATATATGGTATAAGCTTATCTGCTGAATACTATGTCATAGTATGTTATGATTACAATCACAGCATTTTTGTTATATTGTTATTCTTTTTCACTACCTGTTATATCTGACACTTTCACATTAGAACTGTGTACTGGTCGGCGTTGCACTGTCTCTTACTGTGCCTGTTGTCCTGTTTTAGTAGTTATTGTACTGTCTTGTGCTGTTTGCACATATCTGCACGTGCACTTTATGTAGTAATGTGTAGTCCCATGTAGTTGTGTGCTGTTTTATGTAGCACCATGGTCCTGGAGGACAGTTGTTTCTTTTCGTTCAATGAGCAATGGTACTGCTCTTTTTGTCAGTATTTTCCAACCCTCAGTGGTTTTGGTGCAGCTAGCTAATCTAGTGTGAAATGTCTGCTGCAGACCTTTGTATGGAGAGAAATGATGAAATGGTCAATTTTGAAATGGTCAATTTTATTTATATAGCGCTTTTAACAATGGATAGTTACAAAACAGCTTTACAGAAATGGATTTAGATTTTGATCCCTAACGAGCAAGCCAGTGACAACAGTAGCAAGAAAAACCTCCCTGAGGTGACATGAAGAAGAAAGTTAAAGATAAACCAGACTCAAAAGGGAACCCATCCTCTCTGAAAACTTGAGAACCACACAATTTCAAAACAGAAATATGCCATAGTCCTGAGTGCAAGTAGCCCATTTTGCCTCTTTCTAGAAATAAATGATTGGTGTGGGCCAAGAGCATGTACAATCCTATTCACTGGGGGTTGGGAAATACTTTTTTCCCCCAGTTCCTCTTTGAAAGGTGTCTATAGTTGAAAGCATTTCGGTTTGCACAGGTATTGCAATTGTGTGCCTCGATTCTCTCTCCAACTTGGCTCACATAACTGATAGCAGAAATTTCTGGGCTCTAAAACATACTCTCCATGAATGGAACAAAATGTCATCCAAAGATGAGAGAAATGTTGTATTCTTTAACATGCCAACTCTGTTTGCTCTGTTCTGTTATGGGATTTAAGCTAAAAAAAAATAAATAAATAAAAATTTGTTGTTTAAAAAAAATGTATTTATTAATAGTAATTCAATTTAATGGAAAATCAGTTATTGCTTCACTAGACAATTCATATTATTAGCAGTCCAGATTCACGATTAAGCCAACACATGGCATTTGTGGCTTTATTTTTGACCTGGGTGATTGTGTATGGTGAAAGCTACAGTATGTGCAAATATATATACGCACTAAGCAAGCATATCTGTGCATCATTAATACAGGGTGTCCCAAAAGTCTCCATACGTAAGGGACTATGTATGCCAGGACCATGTCGGTTGTGCCTTTGTCAGTGGATGTTTGTGGACGTCCACTTCTCAGTTGGTCCCCAACACTTCTAATCTTTTTAAATTTGTTAATAATCTTGGCAACAGTGTCGTGTGTGATGTGCTTGCCATGTTGCCATGACAACCTTGCGACAGCTTCCCGATCCAGCCATGAGAATGATTTGAATATATTCTTCTTTTGTTGAATGAATTCTTAAAGGCTATCTGAAAAAAAAATATAAACTAAGTATGAAAAATTTTGGAAGACATTTTGCTAAAAAGTGTTAATTTCCCCATGTATGGAGACTTTTGGGACACCCTGTAAATAACGGCCCAGGTTTTCTGCCCAAGATCACGTTGCTCAATTTTAAGGCTCAACAATTAATTGATTTTGAATCGAAATAGCAATTTCTAAAAGTGTGGTTCATACACTGCTTTAGGTGCGATTCATCTGATAAGTGTGTAACCCCTTAAATAACAAATACACAAAAGTAGACTGGCAATGTAAATCTAGCTTGTGATACGTAGCCTAGCTGACCTATAACAGGAGGAGTTGCTGCCATCATGTGAAGGAAGCAAGCACTAGTTAGCAGCAAAGATGGCGTTGGCTAGCAGTAGTGAGCCTGGTCCAACAAACGAATGCGAATCTAAGGAAACAAGTGAAGCTGACCTTACAGACAAATGAAATTGCACATCAGACGTCTGGAAATATTTTGGCTTCAGGAAGACAGACACCCTTCAACAGCGGATGATTTGCAAAACATGCCGAAAAATTGGGTACCACCATTCTTATGATCAAACAAATTGGTGGTAGCATCATGTTTTAGGGTTGCTTTTCAGCAGGAGGAAATGGAAAGCTTGTTTCCATCACAAGCAACATGGATGGAGCCAAATATATGCAAATCATTTATAATCGTTTATATAAGCAAATATAAGCAAAGGAGAACATGTTCCAGTCAGCCACACATCTGCATTTAGGGCAAAATTATACAGTCAGGTACATGCATATTTGGACACTGACAAAGTTATTGGTATTTTAGCTGTCTACCACAGTATGTTGGAGCTGAAAATAAATCATGAATATGTGCTCTAAGTTTCAGCACAAAGTTTCTCTTTAATTTGATTGAAATAAGTATGGGTATTTACATCCAAATTGGGTGAACAGTGCAGGAATTACAGCACTTTTTCATGTGGTCCGTATAAGACTATTTTAAAGGACCAACAGTAATTGGACAATTGGATGCTCAGCTATTCCATAGCCAGGTGTGTTATTCCTTCTTTATTTACACTTACAAGTAAGCAAAAGGTCAAGAGTTTATTTCAAGTGTGTGTTTTCCATTGCAATCTATTGTTTGCATCAGAGAGATAAAAAAAAAAAAAATGTGTAGTGTAGTGTGATCACTACAGGTTCTTCTGAGGTCAACAATCATCTCTTTTGTTTTACTGACATTGAGAGATAGACTGGTGTCTTTGCACCAGTCTGTGAGCTGCTCAATCTTCTCCATGTACAGGTGAGGCCAAAAGTTTACATATGCCTAGGCTGGAGACATTCAAACCCAATTTTTCAACTCCACACATTTCTTGTTACCATACATTTACTGGTTTAAGTCAATTAGGGTATCTACTTTATTTATCTAAGAGGTCATTTAAAAAGAACAGATAAGGGACAGATTTATTTACTATACCAGATTTTCAGTGGGTCAAAATTTACATACACATGAATCAAATGCTTGGCCCATTCCTTCTCACAGAACTAGTGTAACTTGGTCAGGTTTGTGGGCCTCGTCACTCAGACAGGCTTTTTAAGTTCAGTCCACAAATTTTCTGTGGGATTCAGGTCAGAGCTTTGTGATGGCCACTCCAATACCACTTCCAAGACCCAGTTGTGAACCAAGTTTTAACTTTATGGTGGATGTATTGACGTGTTGCTTCAGTATTTCTAGATGGTACTCTTTCCTCATGGTGCCAATTATTTTATGAAGTGCACCAGGCCCCTCTCCAGTAAAACACCCCCACAACATGATGCTACCAAATCCATTCTTCACAGTTGGGATGGTGTTCTCCAAATTAAAGCCTCCCCCTTTTTCCTCCATACATTGCACTGATCATTATGGCCAAACAGTTCAATTTTTGTCCTCCAAATGGCTACATCTTTGTCCTGGTGATCACCTGCACCTGGGAGATCAAATGCTGTGTATGTAACTAATTCTATGAACCCCATATAACCGTCACAGTTTCTTGTCATTTGGAACCTTTGCCAGTTTAGGAAGGTGTTTTTTTGGAAATGGTTGCTGGTATTTATGGTGAATACTGTTTCAAACATTAATACATGACCTAGCTGGCATGTGTGTATGCAAACAAGGGGATATTCAGGTTTTAAACACTGATGGTTACATGGAGTGTATACAACCACAGTTACATACATGACTAAAATTTTGTTTACAAAAGTAGATGCTTTATTGACTTTTTCAATTCTGACTTTTTCAATTCTTCCATCAGTGTTTTCATAAGGAAAACGTTAGCATCAGCTACCTGTATTTACACATAATTAGCATTTTGTTTACAAAGGTAGATGCTTTTTTTGACTGTTTTTGACAATTCTGAGAAAAGCAAAAAGTAGCTTGTTTTTCTTTTATTGTTTTCATAAGAAAAGAGTTTGCATCAGCTACCTGTGTTTAACAACACATACAATTATCACTTAAGCTGTAACCAATTGCTAAGCTCATAGTAAGTATGTCCTCTCTAGCATTCCACACACCCACTGGTATGCCCTATGGCACAGTGAACCTGCTGAGGGGTGTCAGCCCCACTGAGACTCCCATTACCTGCACAGCTGGCGTGGGCACATTCATCCTGGAGTTTTCCACCCTGAGCCATCTCACTGGAGATCCTGTGTTTGAAGACGTGGCCCGAAAGGCTCTCATTGCCCTGTGGAAAACCCGGTCGGATATTGGCCTGGTAAGAACCACTCCCTTAGAGCAATGTTTAGCAATATTTGGGTGTCATGCACTGCTTTAATGATCATCCTCTTATTACATCAAATTTCATGCATTTCTAGTACTTCAAAGAATATCTAAGAAAGTTTTCTAATATGTATTTTTAAATGAAACCCCCAATTAGATTAATCTAATTGAGGAAGATATTTGACATCAAGGTATGTGTTCAGAAATGTGAACTGTGGCTGGAGAGTCAAATTCAGTGTTCTCACTCAGAGTGGTTTTAAACTGAGGTGCTACTTATCCCAGAGGCTGAGGTTATATGGTAAGCCTTCATTATCTTCATTATACTCTCTATGCTGCCTGGACATGGGCATGAGTAGTTAACTAGTTGTAGCCATTTAATTGATTTGTGTAATATTGCTTGAAATTTGCCTTTGGCTTAACCCACAAAAAAACATATGGCTCTTTTTCTGTTACAGTGTGTTTCTATGAGGTTGCGCTGTCACCTGTATACATTCTCCTATTCTGTAAGAGTAACAGCAAAAGCTTGTTGGCCTGCAAGCACATAGTAACATGTATGTAACTGTGATTCTTCGACTAAGGGGAGGATCGCTAGGTTTCCTTCAGAACTATTGGAGTTCTGCTGAGTACTAATAGCAAAGTTGTTATCTCTTGATTGTGAACTTGACCTCACATGTGCAGCCTATAGAAGATCCCAGCTACGTCACACTACGTCTTCTGGTCATTCTCATCATCGTCTCAATTAACCCAGGGCACATTGAATGTAACAAAAAAGTGAAAGCAAAGCAGAAGCTCCTCTGCACACTCGTTTCACTACTCCAAGCTTGTAAATAGCTTTATGTGCAGTAAATACAATGTACCTTGCGCTCTTCGTTAATAAGCACGCTCGCTAATACTGTTCTGAACGATTTGGTTGGCTGCCCTCACACTCTGTAGTAAAGATACCATAATGCCATAATTATTTCTTATCAAACATTATACATGTGAAAAGAAATGAAAAAGTGAACATTATTTTATAAAGTCTAAGTCAAGACCAAGACCATATTTAGCAAGATATTACCAGGATTACCAGTGTCCAGGACCAAGACAAGTCAAGTACAAACAATTTGTACTTACAAATTGTTTCTAAAAATAGACAGCTCTCTTTCCAGTAGCAACTGCACTGCAGTCTCAGGAAAATCTTGACGGCTTGTTTTAAAGGCTTTATCACGCCCTGTTTCTCATCCCACTTAGCTCCTTCCAGCCATTGGTGCATTCTTTGAAGTCTGTGAGTACCGACACAGACAAGGATCTTAGACAAGTCTATTGTCACTTGTTTTGCTTTTGCCTTAGACAGAAGGAGGGCCTGTGTACCAAAGACCTTTCCAATTAGCAAGACAACTGGCAGAGCATGTTTTACCAGGCTCTGACAATGACATTTGAGCCACCCAAACTTGGAGCAAATAGGTCTACTCTTTTATCAAGCTGCATGATTCAAGGCACTCTTATTAATGAAATTGGTACAATGTGGAATTCCCAGGGACTCGCATAAAATGAATTAGGCACTTACCAGGCCATTTTAGATGGACTCTTCAACTTTTTGCCAAGGCAACATTAAAACCTGCCTGTAGGACATTCCGTGTCTGTGCTTGTGCAAGTGCTTTCAACTCAGACCTTCCCTGGGGCCCTGATAGTCTCGGCACAAGCCAGGGGAAAAAGGAGTTTTGTTTCTAGCCCTTACGGTTCAAAAGTTATTAGCATAAATATGAGTGCAAATTTGCACTGTTGGTAGCGCTAGAGGGTTTGAGTTAGCAATATCCAAATTTGCTATGGTCACATTTCAGACTGTCCCTGTCTGTGTGCCAGTTTCATAGCTTTCCTATGTATGGTTCTATGGGCTGGCATAGACTCGAGCGGACGAAGAAGCAGAATATGATAAGAACACTAATGATTACAATAGGTGCCTACGCACCTGCGGTGTTGGCCCCTAATAATAATAATAGTAAAATTGGAGAACAATTAGTTTCAACACAGTAAATAACTAGAAAGTGAAACTGAGAATAAACTTCATGTTGGCCTGTTAAAAAGCCAGTTAAAAGGCAAAAAAGTAAAAAAAAAACCAACAAAAAAAATAGGTTAAAAGGCCAAAAGTTAAAATAGTTTGTTTTTGTTAAAGAAAGGGTTAATTTAACTAGAAAAGTGCCATGTTTTTAAGCAACCTTTTTTTTTTGACAGTCCACATACCAATTAGGAAAAAGATGCAGAATATCATCTGTTTCAGCTCGATCTGAGTTTCAGCTCAGTCGAACTTATAGTTTCTGAGAAACAGTTTTCTGAACCTAGCCCCGCCCCTATCGATGACCACGCCCCTATTGATGACCACACCCAAAACTCTGCGGACCTTCTCAGGACTTTGTCCTGAATGCAGAGGGATTGTGCAGCCAACCCAACTCCCTGGTGTCACTAAGGGGTTAACAGGGCATTGTCAGGGTTTGCCTGTGCCATTTTAGGTGGTTCCTAGCTTTTCTTAGATGGTTATGAGGTTATTTCAGCTCGTATTGCTAATTATTAAGCCTATCAAACATCTGCTGAAAGATGATTGCCCGACAGCGGCAATATTTTTTTAAGGGATGAGGTTGTCATTAAGAATGCACCTACAAATTAGAATAACAATGCAGAATACCAAGATTCAGCTCAATTGGACTTACGGTTTCTGAGAAACAGTTTTCTGAACTTGGCTCCTTCCCCTGTTGATGACCATGCCCAAAACACTATGGACCTTCTAAGGACTTTGTCTTGAAGGGGCCTTTCAAGTTTTGTTCAAGTGCATACAAAGAATCATATGGTACAGCTGTTTGAGTTAATTAGACTCCACCCCATTAGAATTGATTGACAGGTGGTGGCCATATTGTTGGCCTTTCCCAACCAATAATAATAATAATAATAATAATAATAATAATAATAATAATAAAAGCTGGAAGCAGCATTTTCGGGGGCCAAGCACCCAGACTCGGTGAGCCACACATCCACAGACATGCTACAGTTATTGCCTAAGCAATCACAAGAAAGCAGAGCCATAACTTTAGGCACAGGGATTCAATAGTTTGTGTATTGAATGTGTATGTTTTGACCATGGACAGTGGTGGAATTCTCTGACTGTAGGAGGAAAGGTCTAGATGAACAAATGGGCAGCAGGATGCCATTCCTGCAGCATTGTTTAGACAGGTGTCAGGATGATGTGAGCCAAATTTGGTGAAGATTGGACAAAATTTGGAGGAGGAGTAGCAAAAATGCCAAATCTGGTGACGATTGGAGAAAATTTGTAGGAGGAGTAGCAAAAAAACAGTTTATAACAAAATCCAAGATTCGACAGGAAGTACACTTGAATTTCAGATGTTGGTGTGCGTTCACTTCTGCATACTCCAGGGAATTATAGGAAAAATAAACTGTGAATTTATGACAAACTCTTCAAATGATACAAGGAAAAAATGAAAGTTGTTACAGTTCTTGACCACAAGGTGGTGCAGTCACAAAATTTCTTGGGTACATTCAGGGCATGGTCCTGAGGATACTTAGATGCATTGCTGAGATCCATCCTCACATCCTGTTTTTTGCATTTGTCAGCGCATTACAGGAGAACAGGTTTGAATATCAAAATTCCTTTGTAACTTTTGTTCAGAGAGGTCTCAAGATGATGTGAGCCAAATTTGGAGAAGATTGGACAAAATTTGGAGGAGGAGTAGCAAAAATGGCAGATAGATGTAAGCATTTTTGCCATGTTAAGTGTAACTTTTGACCAGTGGGTGGCGCTATCACAAAATTTGTTGCATAGCTTCAGGTCATGGTTTTGAAGATGCCTACCAAGTTTTGTGTCAGTGCGCAAAGTCATTGCTGAGATACAGCCTCAATTCCTGTTTGGCAGCTTCACCATCAGATTCGTTGGCCCATTATGGGCAAACCCTTTGGACTATTCAAAATTCTTTTGATAACATTTGTGAGGCTTACTCTGAAGATGATGTGTGCCAAATTTAGTGATGATTGGACAAAATTTGTAGGAGGAATAGCGAAAAAAGTGTTTTGACAAAATCCAAGATGGCAGAAAATCTAATTAGGTGGAAATTGACGTCGTAGGGTGCATTGAACTCATCTCGACCCAGGGAATCCAGGGATGCCTGGCTTTGGACACATGGTTCAAAAGTTATGACCATAAATGTACTTCCAAATTAGGCCCAAATTTGACCGGATGGTGGCGCTAGAGCATTGGCAACACTTGGCCCAAATTTGGTCAGAATGTTCCTTAGACCCTCCCCAATCAGTGTGCCAAATTTCACAACTTTTTACCAGACGGCTCTATGGGCTCCCATAGACACCCTAGCCAGAAGAAGAAGAAGAAGAAAACATAGAATAACAATGGGGTACCTATGCACCTTCGGTGCTTGGCCCCCTAATAAAATGTAAATGAATAACAATAGTATAATTGTAATTGGATAACAATAGTATTGCACATTGCTTTGCAATCCTAACTAGAAAAGTGCATTTCCTGATGAAAATGTAGAGGGTTTGGGCAGCCAACGCAACTCCCTGATGTTGCTAAGGGGCTGATAGGGCATTGTCAGGTGGTGCATATGGTATCGCAGGTGGTTCCTACCTTGTTCTTAGGTGGTTGTGATAGGATTTCATTTCGATCAGACATATGTGAGAAAAATGCACTTGAACTTAACCATGCCCCCTGAGGGGGACTACACTCCAACTTTAGCACACAGCCTCAGAATCTAGCATTGAATATGCTTTTCAAGTTTTGTGCATATCCATGTAACATATTATGTGTTACAGCTGTTTGAGTAAATTAAGCCCCACATTTAAATGATTGATTGGTAGGCGGTGGCCACATTCTTCACAAATGTCCACAGATTTTTATTATTGATGGATAGACTTTGATTGGGCGGGTCTGAATGTTCCAAAAAAAACAAGTTTTGTTGCATAAGCGACTAAATCAGGACTAAAAAGAATATTTCCTCTCCACCTTATTTTACATGAGATTTACTTGTTTATGGAAAAGTGAATGCTTGTTTATGGAGAAGAAAATGAAAAGTGGCCAATTTGAGTGAGAATAGAGCATTTTTTTAATGACGAAGTTTCATGGCGATTGCTAACCCTATCAAGTGCCTGCTGAAAGCTGATTAGCCCACAGCGGCCATGTGTTTTTAAGCAACCAGGTCATTAACAGGACACTTAAGGACAATTCGGATAAAGATACATAAGTTTCGGCTCAGTTGGACTTACTTTTCCTGAGAAACAGTTTTCTGAACATAGCTCCGCTCCGAGTATCCTCAAGACATTGTCCTGAAGGGGCTTATCAAGTTTCATTCAAGTGCATACAATTAGACTCTGCCCTATTAGAATTGATTGACAGGTAGCAGCCATATTGTTCAAATATCTCAAGATATTTTGACAATTATTGAGGGAGAAACTCTCCTGAGCCGTTTGACAGCAACTTTCAAAAATTTTAGGACTAGGTCCCAAAAGTAGGTTTTGTATATTATGCAAATTAGCAAAAAATCTGAGTGGAGCTGGGTGGTCCAAATTGTAAATTGGTTCAGAATTAGCCAAGGAATCATAAGAAAAAAGAATTTGTCTCTAGGCCTCACAAACGTAAAACGTTGTGCAATGCTGCCCTATAGCGACACCATTAGGCCGATTGGGCTCATCTCTCTTGCCTGAGTAGAGGGAATGAATACTACTTAATGGCCAAGTTTAATGTCTGTAGCAGGTACCCTTTGGTCTGCATTTCCTTCCAAATATTATCTCGAAAACTGCGGGACTAGATAGTGGACAAATTTTGGCAGAAAAATAACAATAATAATACAATAGTATTGCACATTTCCTGAAGAAAATACAGAGGGATTGCGCAGCTAGCGCACCTCCCTGGTGTTGCTAAGGGGTTGATAGGGCATTAACAGGTTGCGCCTATGGTGTCGCATGTGCTTCCTTGCTTGTTCTTAGGTGGTTTCTAAGAGCATTTCAGCTCAATCAGACATATGCTATGTGAGAAAACTTAACACGTTAACCCCCAAAATAAAATAAATCTCTAAAACTACCGCAAAATAGAAATGTGACATATCAAAACACTTGGCTAACTGAGGAGAATTGTGTTATGGGTATTTTAGTGACGTGACATGTACATCATGTGCACGTTGACCGCCAAAATAAGTAGATTCACAAAACTACAGCAACACAGACATGTGACATATCAAAACGCTTGGCTAACTGAGGAGAATAGCGTTATTGATATGTTAGTGACATCACGTGCACTGCTCCATTCTGACGTCGTCTTCTGATATTTCGTACAATTGCATTTATTTGTGCAGTTAAAATGAAAGGAAGCTGGTCAGTTTCATTAAGCTGCTGGACAGATGGCCTCACATTTCTCTGAAGAATATTCTGGTATAAAGTTCATCGATGTCTCAATGACTACAAGTTTCTCAGGTCCTGTGGCTGCAAAACAAGCCCAAATCATCACCCCTCCACTACCATGCTTGACAGTTGGTATGAAGTGTTTGTGGTGATACGCCGTGTTTGGTTTTCGCCAAACATGTTGCTGTGCATGATGACCAAACATCTCCATCTTGGTCTCATCAGTCCAAAGGATATTATTCCAGAACTTTTGTAGTGTGTTTACATGCAATTTTGCAAACCTAAGTCATGCTGCCATATTTTTTGGAGAGAAGGGGCTTTTTCCTAGCCACCCTTCCATGAAAGCCATACATGTTCAGTCTTTTTCTGATTGTGCTGTCATGAATATAAAAATTTAATGTGCTTACAGTGGCCTGTAGTTCACATGATGTAGCTCTGAGGTTTTTATTTATATCTCTGAGAATTAAATGGTCTGATCTTGGACTGAATTTGCTGGGATGACAACTCCTGGGAAGACTGGCAACTGTCTTGAAGGATTTCCATTTGTAAACAGTCAATTCAAATTGTTTGGAGATGGCTTTATAACCCTTCCCAGATGAGCAGCAGCAATTGCATCTCTGAAGTCATGGCTGATGTCCTTTCTTCTTGGCATGATGTAGACATATTAGACATACACCTGAGTGGTTAAGAATACCAAACTGCCAAAAATTCTGCTTTTATAGAGGTAGTCACATTTCTTGATGACTAATTGATTAATCCTGTCAATTTCATTCGTAACTCCTGGCTGTTAATCACTCTCTTAATGATTGTAGAAGTAGAAAGAGTTTACTTATTTTTTTATATTTTAAAAATCACCTGGTCTTTGTCCAGTCTTCAGCTGTCCGGTTTAGACGAGTCTGTGCCCATGATAGCCTCAGATTCTTGTTCTTGGCTGATAGGAGTGGAACCTGATGTGGTCTTCTGCTGTTCTAGCACATATACATACATACATATATATATATATATATATATATATATATATATATATATATATATATATATATATATATATATATATATATATATATATATATATATATATATATATATATACAGTGAGGTCAATAAGTATTTGATCACCCTGTGATTTTGCAAGTTCTCTTACTTAGAAATCATGGAGGGGTCTACAATTTTCAGCATAGGTGCATTTCCACTGTGAGA
>CM040469.1:16316843-16342135 GCA_022758105.1 Pangasianodon gigas
TTGGTGTTGCTGAGCTCGCCAGTGCATTCCTTCTTTTTAAGAATGTACCAAATTGTTGATTTGGCCCTCCTAAAGTTTCTGCTATCTCTCTGATAGGTCTGTTTTGGTTTTTCAGCCTAATGATGGCCTCCTTCACTTGCATCAACACCTCTTTGGACGGCATATTGAGAGTTCCCATGAACAGCTACCAAATGCAAAATCAAAACACTTGGAATCAGCTCCAGACCTTTTATCTCCTTAATTTATCATGATATAAGGAGGAAACAGGCCACAGCTGGCCATGAAACTGCTTATCAGTCAATTGTCCCATTACTTTTGAGCCTGTGAAAATGGAGGAACTCTGTATTTACATTTATAAAGGCGTATTTTGATTGTAGACTTTGACAATGATACGCCTACCTCCTCCAGAGTGTTCTCCTCCTCCAGAGATGTTGTGAAGGGGTCTTTCTTCACCAAGGAAAGAATTCTGCATTCATCCACTTTAGTTGTCTTCCGTGGTCTTCCAGGCCTTTTGATGTTGCTAGGCTCACCAGTGCATTCCTTCTTTTTAAGAATGTACCAAATTGTTGATTTGACCAGTCCTAAAGTTTCTGCTATCTCTCTGCCAGCCCTGTTTTTTTTTTCCAGCCTAACGATGGCCTCCTTCCCTTGCATCGACACTGCTTTGGACCACATATTGAGTTTCCATGAACAGCTACCAAATACAAAATCAACACTTGCAATCAACTCCAGACCTTTTATCTCCTTAATTTGTCATAAAATAAGGAGGAAACAGGCCACACCTGGACATTAAACTGCTTATCAGTCGATTGTCCAAGTATTTCTGAGCCTGTGAAAATGGACATACTGTGTAAAAAATGGCTGTAATTCCTAAACAGTTAAGGCAATATTTTTGTTAAACCCCTTGAATTAAACTGAAAGTCTACACTTCAATCACATCTTGATTGCTCCATTGTGGTGGTGTACAGAGGCAAAATTATGAAAATTGTGTCACTGTCCAAATACATAGGTGTATAATTTAGGTGTATACTGGGAGCCAGGGCACCGGACATAGCAAGTAATCTTAGGGTCTTAGGCAAGCATAGGTTTTCAAAGGTAGTTTGGAAAACTCAAGAAGGTGCTGCTCTCATTTCTTGCAGCATAGCACATAGTCTCAGAACAGGCCGAGTTAATTGTTCTATGATGTTCTATTTTAGGCCCATTGCTTTTTTTCTTTATATATGCTACCTCTGGGTAAAATTTGTAAACATGGTATTACCTTCCACTGTTATGCCTATGACACAGAGCTGTATGTTTCAGTAAAGCCAGATGAGAGACACCAGCTTAATAATGTTGAGGAATGTGCAGAGGACATTGGACACTGGATGCTTATTAACTTCCCTTTACTAAATTCTGACAAGACAGAAGTACTTGTACTAGAAGTAAGCTTTCTGATTACACAGTATCTCTGGATGGCCTTTCTGTTTTGTCATTTGCAGCAGTAAAAGACCTTGGTGTGATTATTGACTCCAGTCTTTCCTTTGAAGCTCATGTAGATAATATTACTAGGATAGCTTTCTTTCATCTCAGAAATATTGCTAAGATAAGAAATATAACATCACTACACGATGCAGATTTTTGTTCATGCTTTTGTTACCTCTAGTTTGGATTATTGTATTGCCTTACTGTCTGGATGTTCCAGTGCATAAACAAGCTCCAGGTGGTCCTGAATGCAGCAGCAAGAGTCCTTACTAGAACCATTGATTATAAAATACTACTATTGACGTATAAATCACTGAATGGTCTCGTGCCACAGTTCCTGAGAGAACTTTGGTCTTTTATGATCTGCCACACCTACTTTGATTGAAAAGTGCAGGCTATTTGTCAGGCTACCTTGAATAGTGAAGGCTACAGCAGGGGGCAGAGCTTTCTCTTACAAAGCCCCACAGTTATGGAACAGCCTTCCAATTAGTGTTCAGGACTCAGACACAGTCTCAGTGTTTAAATCTAGGTTGAAAACATATTTGTGAATAGTTTTTTTCTTAGGTAAAGGAGCAGATCTAGAGGGTTCATGGGCAGAGAGTGTTGTGGTGAACTGGGATGTTTGGATGGTGTCGCTCTCCCACTCTCACGCAGTCATTCAGGTTCGTTGATGGTGGAGTGGCTGGCCGCTTTATGTTCCAGGGTGCCCTCATATCTGTTATTTTCTGGCTCTTCCTGTTAGTTATGCTGTCATAGCTAGTATTGCCCGAATCTCTCTCTCTCTCTCTCTCTCTCTCTGTGTGCGCATGTGCGGAGTGAGTGGGAGGAGCGCTGAGCGCAGAGTGTTTGAGCGGTGGTGCAAGGTGCAAGTGTTTATTTTTTTATTTTTTTCTTTCTTTTTCTTTCTATTTTCTTCTCTTTTTAAGTGCTTTAAGTGGTTTCTTTAATTAGTAGTGAAGTGGGTAAATCGCTGGGCTCTCTGCTCCCAGTGTTTAGACTGGGAGCATGGCGTCTCCAGGTATGGAGAACTTTAGCCTCTTAACAAGATGGCATGCGGTCAAAATTGTTTCAATTTTTGGAGTTGAAGAATGTAGTTTGGCTGTAGGCACTTTAACTGGTTATGAGAACGTTTTGTCAGCCTCAAGGATGAATAGCGCTGTTGTTATTTTTGTTAAGACGGTTGAATTGGCAAATCAACTGGTGGAGACAGGTGTAGAAATCAATGGCATTTTCACTCAGGTGCTTCCCCTTTCTGCCCCGTCAAAACGGGTAACGCTATCAAATGTGCCTCCCTTTATAAAAAACGAGGTTTTAGGAGAAATGCTATCTCGATATGGTAAATTGGTCTCAACGATGAAGATGATTCCAATTGGGAGCAAGTCTTCCCTGCTGAAACATGTGGTGTCCTTTCGACGTTATGTCTATATGATTTTAAAAGACAACACTGGAGATTTGGACTTGACTTTAAACTTGGATCACGAAAGCTTTAATTATGCGATTTATGTCACGACGAATTCAATGAAGTGTTTCGGGTGTGGAGAAAACGGACATCTTGTACGTGATTGTCCTAGGAAAACTGATAAAACTGATAAAAGGGTCGAGGCAGATGCCGCTAATACAAGTGTTAGAGTATTGCGGAATGAAACTACTGTTGATGCGGTGGTACCGGGGCCAAGCGCAGCTCGCGCTACAGCTTGAGACGCGGAGCAAAATAATGAGAAGACACCAACAAAACTAGCTGAAAGTGTGAAAGAAGTATTGGTTGATGGTAAAGAAAGTAAAAACCCCACAGGGGGTGACCCGACAATAGACCCTATGGTTGAATTAGAAGATGACAGCAGTGTGCTGGAACCTGGAGAACAGATGTTGATAGACCCGAATTTGGGTGGATCTGGATTCGAACTGGATGATTACTCTTTTAAAGCGCAAGGAAGTTAACGAAACGACACGCTAGTAAGCCGGTTAAAAAAGCTGATGTTAGGGAAGTGAACCAGACTGATACGGACAGTGATGGTGAGGTGTCAGAATGCAGTCTCACTGGTAGTTGTCCTCAGAGTGGGTTTTCTAGTCAAGTATGTAATGTAGATGATTTCAAGCATAATCTAAAAGTGACAAAAAATGTGAGAAGAGTTAGAATTGAAGATTTTTTTTCCAGACATCCCACAATTTATTGAGAAGGCTAAATTGTTTAAAAGTGAGAATCACTTTACTGACCAGGAAGGTTACCGTTTAAAAAAAAAATCCTTACCAAGTTAAATGCTCAGTCAGAACAAAGTGAAAGCAGTCAGAATGGATAAAGGCCATTGTTTTGTTCTGGGTTTGCCCTCTTTGCTATTTTGGGGGGTATCTCTTTTCCTACTTATGGGAGTAGTTAATTTTGCCTCATTAAATATTAATGGTGCAAGAGAAAGTAGGAAAAGAGCACAGATGTTTGAAATAATGACACAGAAAAGGATTGATGTTTTATTTTTGCAAGAGACTCATAGTGACTCAGTAAATGCTGTGGATTGGGCAATGGGTTTTGACGGGTTATCGGTTCTGAGTCATTCTACTTCAGTTAGTGGTGGTGTTGCCATTTTGTTTTCAAAGTGTTTCATACCTATACATTATAAAGTTGAGGAAATAATTAAAGGTAGGCTGTTAAAAGTCAAAGCTTCTTATGAGAACAGTTTTTCTTTTGTATTGATTTGTGTTTATGTTCCAAACACTGCAGTTGACAGAATGTTATTTTTAAACACTCTGGGCAAAGTGTTAAGTGAGTGTGATCCAGAAGATTTTTTACTGTTGGGTGGGGATTTTAATTGTACTGAACATGTGTTAGATAGGAATCATATAGAGCCACATATGCAATCACGTAAGAGGTTAGTTCAGTTAATGAAATCCCATTATATTATTGACATTTGGAGAAACTTTCATTACCCACAAAGACAGTATACTTGGGTACATGTATATGATAATCAGTTATCTTTGGCAAGGTTAGACAGATTTTATGGATTCAAGCACCAATTGAATTTTTTTAAAGATTGTTCAATTATTCCAGTTGGATTTTCAGATCACAGTTTGGTAAAATGTGAGTTGTTTGTTAACTGAGAGTTAACACCAAAGACTGAGTATAGAGGGGGAACAGAAGAGGACCAAGTACTGAGCCTTGTGGGACACTAGTGGAAAGTCTGTGTGGAGCAGCTGTGGATCCCCTCCACGTCACCTGATATGACTGAATTTCCAGGTAGGAAGCAAACCATTGCCATGCTGTGCCACGAATTCCAAGACTCAGGAGGATGGACAAGAGAGTCTTGTGGTTTACTGTGTCAAACGCTGCTGAAAGGTTGAGGAGGGTGAGGACTGATGATTGGCTGATCTAGCAGCATCTTGGAGGTTGTTCTGTGAGAGATAGAGAGACAGTTGATTGTAGACAGTGCGTTCAAGGATTTTAAAAAGAAAAGAGAGAAGTGATACCAGTCAGTAGTTGCTGATGTCTGAGGGATCAGAAGTGCATTGCTTCAAAATGGGAATAACCCTTGCTTTTGGCCTTGAATGCATTTGGTACATAACCATATGTTATGGAGCCATTGATGATAGTAGTGATGATGGGGAGAAGGTCTTGTGAGATGGTATGGACCTTTGTGGATGGGATTCGATCCAATGGGCAGGTGGTAGGATTGCAGGACAAGATGACTTGCAGGATCTCTTCTGTTGCTAGATTAGGAAAATATGCCAGTGAAAGAGAAGGGGAATCCTGAGTGTGTTGGGGTAGAAGTGAACATGTGTAAGATTTTTCAGTCTTCTCGTCTCAAAATGGTGGCAAATTCTTCAGCAGTCAGGGACGATGGAGGAAAGATGTTGTGGAGCTTGCGAGGATCTTGTGCAGAAGTTTCCAGCTTTTCCTTGTAGAAGGCAGTCTTAGCAGAAGTCACTTCAGATGAGAATTTGGACAGGAGAGCGTGATTTTCACTTGCCTACTGGCAGATGAGATAGTCACAGACCGATGAGCTAGTTATCCACAGATGAGGTATTATCCACAGATGAGGTAGTTACAGTTGCTGTATTGTGTCCAGTGCAGATAATGCATAGCTGTACAATGATGCATGGATAAAGATCACCAAGCTCTCAGCTGGCCTCTACTGGAGATTTTGCCAAAGGTGTCCTTTTTGCCTCAGTGACTCCTCAATAATTTGTAATTGTAATTTTAATTCGCCTGTAATTCTCAGGGCGGTCATCAAACTGTAAATGGCAATTTTAAGTTTACGTTTAACATTAAATCATGAACCTTACAAAGTCAAGCATTTCTTTGGTTATGTCCTTGTTGTTCCTGTTGGAAGTCTGTTGTAAATGCATGCCTGAGGTTGGGGCAGGAGGGTAATTATAATCATCAAATGCTCCTCTTTGCCTCCAGGAACTAGGAACTTTGCAGCTCTTCCTTTACAACAGAGTATTTTCTGTCAAGAGGGGGGGAATACTGACTGACATGCATTCTGTCATCCAGTTGAAGCAGTGTGTCTTGGAGTGATTTCTGTATAAGGAAGCTCTTTATTAGTGGTGCTGTGCTGCTGAGTATGTTGAAAGGGTATTCTGTCTGTTTCCCTTTGGGAAATAGGAATTTTGAAGGTCATCTGTGGAAGAAACCTCTGGATCTGGCTCCATCTTAAAGTCGATATGTGGGTGAGCATGCTCTTGTATGTATTCTCTAGTGTGTTTCATGGGACTATGAGGCTATAACTGTACTTGGCGGACACATATTTGACTGAGCTTAACATCGCTCCCTAGAACCAATTCTAGAGCTACAGCTGTTGCTATTGCTGCTGCAGCAGTTTTCTTTAGATTCAGAGCATCTAGTGACGCTTCCATGCATGCTTTCTCTTTCTTCCATGCATGCTTTCATCTCTATATCCTTTTCAGAAAATATGACTAGCACTTCAGTTTCAGCTTCAGCACAGGCTATTGCAGCAGCTTTGTAGCTGAGTGTGCGCTTTGACGACCAGGAGACATGGGATTTGGACTTCAGTGAATAATTAGATGCTTGTAACAATAACAGCCGACTCTACTCAGGAACTCAACAGACTTGGTGAGATTACATGTGAGCTTTTATTGTCAGCTTGTCCCTTTGCACGTTAATTAAAAGGAAGTCAAAAAACAAAGGAAAAATAGCTCTTTGCTTTCAAATTTGGGTGCTCCGGACAGGTAAATGGCAGAAACGGTGCTGGCCCTGACAGTATCTCCAGCTGCATACTGATATCCTGTGCTGATCAGTTAGCCGCTGTGTTTACCTCAATCTTTAACACATCTCTATCTCAGTCTGTGGTTCCCACATGCTTCAAAAGGTCCACCATTGCAGCAGTGCCCAAGAGCAACACATTGACATGCCTGAACGACTACCATTTTGTAGCCCTGACGTTCATGGTGCTGAAGTGCTTTGAATTGTTAATGAAGGACTACATATGCTCCTCCCTTCCCAGCTCATTCAACCCACTCCAGTTTGCCTACAGGCCCACAGAGGTACAGACAATGCCATCCCCTGCCTGCTGCACTCCACCTTATCTCACTCTGACAAGGGGAGGGGAAACTATGTGAGACTGCTGATCATTGACTACAGTTTGCCTTGGAATATCATTGTCCCCCCCATCCTGGTTACAAAGATGAGATCCCTTGGGCTGAACAACTTGCTCTGCAAATGGGTTCTCAACTTTTGCACCAGCCTACCACAGGTGGTTAAGGTGGGTGGCTATACATCCAGTGCACTCACCCTGAACATCAGGGCCCCCCAGGTCTATGTCCTGAGCCCCCTCCTGTTCTCCATCTACACCCATGACTGTGTGGCCACCAAGAGTTCCAGCTCCACCATCAAATTTGCTGATGACAGTGGTAATTGGTCTGATCACGAACAGTGACGAGCAGGCCTATCTGAAGCAGGTAGACAACCTATCTGAATGGTGCCTGGCTAATAACCTTGAACTGAACGTCAGGAGATGGTGGTGGTTTTCAGGAAGCAGTGAACAGGAAACTACTCACCACTAATCATTGATGAGACTCTAGTGAAAAGAGTGACCAGCTTCAAATACCTCGGTGTGCACATCACTGAAGATCTCTCCTGGACACTCGATACCCACAACACCATAAAGAAGGCAAGGCAATGGATTTACCATCTCTGACAACTCCGGAAGTTCAAGGTATCCTCACACATTTTAAAGATATTTTATACCTGCACAGTGGAGAGTATCCTGACAGGTAACATCTTTATCTGGTATGGCAACTGCTCCATTCATGACCGCCACACCCTGCAGAGTGTAGTACGTTCAGCAGAACGTATGACCAGAACTACACTTCCCTCCCTGCAAGATACCTACATCAGGCAGTTCAAGCTGCAAGCCCTGAAAATCATCAAGCACACTTCTCACCCCAGGCACAGACTGGACTGCTGATGCCTCTGCAGTCACACGACCCAAACTGAAAGGCTCAGGAGGAACTTTTATCCATTGTCCATATTATATTTTATCCTTTTATCCATTAACTTTTTATCCAGGCCATTAGGCTGCTGAACTCCCACTAAACAGACTCCTATTTCTTTGCACATGCCACTTTAGTGCACCTGCACTAGTGCACACTGTCTGCCCACCACCTATACATATATTTCCTCTATTATGCACTAGGCTCATTGCACACCACTTCACCACTATTATTTGCATATGGCAAGGTACTGCCATATGTAAATAATAGTGGTGAGCTCCCCTGAGTTTGTTATGAAATGTGAATGTAAATTAAATGCTGCCCATGTTATAAACCCCTGGGAGACCACAGACGGTTGTCATATGATTCGCATTCGCTGTATTGCATTATATAAATTCAGTTAATCTAAAGATTTTTAGTAATTTTTCCTAAATTATATTTAAATAGTATTACAAAAAATATGGCATTACTGTTATGGCTTCAGTTCTGGAAAAATAAAGAACATAAAGACGTTGTAGTTCTACTGGTGAAATTGAAAATAAAGTGACACAAGTGCAGCCTCCTGGTAGCTTCCTCCATTTCTACAAAGTAGAGGATCAGCACAGGTACGACATATGTCGTCTTCAATAGCGTTTGTTCTCTTTTCAAAGTTTTCACGCCATGACCGCGGGGGCAGAAATCTTCATAATGTTGCCATGGCGTAGCCATGCGGAATTACTAAGGCATCTCATTCTAGCGTTCAATGCTGAGGAGGAGTCTACTCTAGAAGCCTCAAAGGGACTGTTCTAGGAAGGACGCAGCCTCACTAGGACGCAGACTTCCGTTTGAAAAACACCCATTGTTTCTTTAAACAGGTTACTATTGATGACTATTGATGATCATTGTTGATGAACATCAACAAAAGACAGGCAAGGAAACCTTCTTGCAATACCAAGAAGTCCAGCTGGGGGGAGTGTGGTTAGCTGATCTGCGTTAGCTGCCCTATTTGCGCCATAGGGATCTGCGTCCCTTTGCCGGATCCGCAACACGCATGTGCGGTATAAATTAGGCAGCGGACACGGGCTAGGTAGCGATAATGCTGCATCATCTTTACCACACAATATATTTTTTTTAATATATTTAATATACTTTTAAATGGTTCTTTAATTGTGACAATACAAGTCACAATTTCCCTCCTTGCTGTTCCTCATTCATAAAAATAATATTTGGATGAATTTCTTTCTGTTTCTCATCCTAACCCTGTGCTAGATGACGATTAGTATATTAATATATTAGTATATTAATATATTAATGTATTAATGAAGGCCACAAAACGAAGGCTGCCTTCCAAGGATCCTTCAAATTGAGACGGCCTTCGATGCGTTTGATGACGTGGCAGCCAAGATATGCAGCCTTACTAGGACACAGCCTTCAGTTTGAGAAACACAAGAGAGCACACAAATAATTAGACTGGCGGTAACAAGACACAGGTGAGACTCATCACGTGTAACCTGCCGGTTCCACTTGCCTCCTCTCCGTCCTCAGCTGACGCTCGACTACGTCCCTGCTGCCACAGTAGGTAAACACACAAACATGTACTGATTAAAACACAATCATTCAAACTCCTTTCATTCAAACTCGAGTGCAAAAGATAAGGTCATCATTTAAAACAGAACACACTGGTTCCCTGTGGTACCAAGTTAACTTGAATCTTTAAAGGTCCTTCATGCATTTAGAAATGTTGATTTTAACACTTCAACAATGGTTTCACTAGTCTCCGAAAGGTCCTTGTTAAATCATGTTGTGCATTTTGTGTCACTTTGTTTATTCTGCTGATAGGTATGGCCATTTTTGCCTGTCTCAGGATAAAATTGATCAGCCGACAGGCCAGGTTGTGCCATAGCGCTGATGCTGCTAGATTTTTTTATGACCTAAGTTCTTCCTCTATACCACATTTTTGGAATGAGCCATTTCCATTGATTTCAATGTCCTTTTATTTTCTCAACTGTGCCTTCCCATTTCTTTTTCACACGGTTACTGTCCCCCAGGTACACTCCAAGATATTTAAAATCTCCAGTTTTCCGTGAAAGGTTGTTTGGAAGACTTGGTTCCCCACCTGTCCAATCCCTGACTAAAGTGGCTTCAATTTTGTTGCTTGAGCAGTTGATAAAATGTTAAAATCATTTATAATATCGGTTAAAACTTCAATGTCTCTGTCTGTTCACCACGACCAGAGAGATGCTGACACACAGTATGGGGTATTACAGTTAATTTGTATAGTAAAGGTTCTATAGCTAGGGCGTATAGCATGCCAGACAGAGAGCAGCCCTGCCTAATACCCCTATCCACTTTAAATAGTTCACAGAAAATACTGTTAACTTTCAGTACACTGTCAGTGTCACTGTACAAAGCCTTGAATATGGCTATGAAATTCTCTAATGCCCTCCACAAGTATTCATGTTCAACCTGGTCAAAAGCCTTTTCCTTGTCCATAAATATAAGACCAGTCTTCAGGCCCAATAGCCAAAATATCACGAATAAAGTATGTATTTTCGAAGATTGACCTGCCAGGCACACAGTACATCTGGTCAAAGTGAATGACCTTCCCTAGTCTTGTTGCTAATGCTTTTGAGAGCATCTTACAGTCTTACTGTGCATAGTAATTATACCAGGCGATAGTTCTTCAGGTCGGTAGGGTGGCAGCTTACCTTTTTTCAGACTGTCCTGTAGTACATCTAGCATGTCCTGCCCTAATACCGACCAGAAAACCTTGTAGAACTCCACTGAGCACCCATCAATGCCAGGTGACCACCCATTCTCCATGCCACTAGTGCAGCCCCTAGCTCATCGGGGGTCAGCACCTTATCGTGCTTGTTTGCTGACTCTTGGTTAGTTTGGGTAGCTCTTGGGGAAAGCTTTCCAACGACCTCTTGCACAGCTGTGAACTTACTCTTATACAGCTCAAGACCAAAGAACAACTTGGAATGAGCATCCATCTCTGTTACGCTTTTAAATCACAAGCGGACCAGCGCCCCCATGCTGTTGTAACCAGCAGCTCAGCCAATGCAGTTATTTTCTTTTTGAGAGCCTCAATGTGGCCTCGATTTCCTGTGGACTCCACTAACTCCTGGAGAACCACTACTTCAGTTTCAGAGCTTTAAGAGATCTGGTAATGTCCTTGGTCACATTGAGTTTACTGTTGACAGGATAATTTAATTTGCACTTTTGCCACATCCCACAACTGCTGCAAAGAGGTGAAAGATGGCTTTTGCATTTTAAGAGTGTCCCAGAAAAACATAAAACACTCTCTAAAATTTACATTGTCTAAAAGCATTGAGTTAAAATACCATGTACACACTGCATGGTTTTACACTGCTTTTCTTTAAAATACACTGAACCATGCAATGATGTTAAAACCCCACAGGATGGATAAAACAGGATCTTATAACATTCAGCTGATGTTTAAAACCATAAAAACAATAAAGTTTTGCTGGTTGCATTTACAGTGAGTCCATGTGTACTGCCTTTGGTTTTTTTGGAAATTTCTCCAGATATCACACACTTCATGTTTCTCTATTAGCTCACACAAACGCTTTTGGGAAGCACCATGAGGTTCTACATGATTCCTGTCCAAGCTGGCAGTAGTGCAGATAATATTCCACCCACAGTTAAAACTTAATTATCATTACAGGAACCAATCACAGTGCTCAAGGTGTTTAAAAACATCATCATCTCTATACCTAGAGTAGGAGCATACACACATATAAAAACAAAAATCTCATTCTTAAAAGACGCTGTCACTTTTAAAAGTCTTTTGCTTAAAACCTCTTCAAAGCCTGAGAAAACAAAAGAGCAACCCCACTGCTAAGAGAAGTATTGTGACTTAAAAACACAAGCCCTTTCTACTCACTAGCCCAGTCTGTGGAGTTCCCTGTGTTGCTGTGCGTTTCTTGTAGGAAACTGACATGAAATTGCTTCACTCATTGCTAGGTAATAGATAAGGGACAAATTAATGCAGTTAACAAACATTCTTTTAAAGCAGGGCTAAGCAATTTTTGCCTTCATAACCATGTATTTTTTTAAGTTTGGTCACCATTGTTTTTAAGCAGTAAATATCAACATCTACAAAGGCTCCATTTTGCATTAGCTTTTTGACATCGTGTATGAATTGTATAGGGTCTAGAAAAACTCTTCAGGCTTTACACCCATTTTCCTTTAGTGTCTATTAAAAACTGACTGATCCCTTTGGCTGTGTAAAGCATATTCGTCTCATTGGACTGTGAACACTGTGACCAGCTTGAATCAGTGGAATAACCATCACTCTCTTTTTCTACATCAGTGTAGTATTTTTGCCTGCTTGTTGCCCTTGCTCTGAGACTTTTTCTTTCTTTTAATGGGAACTTTAAAAACTGGTTCTGCTTCCATCTGTGTCTGTATCTCTGTTTTCTCTAATATCAGCTGCACAGCTGTTCTGTGCTTCCTTTGTTTTTCTGGACATGAACGGACTAAATGTAGGGATGGGTAAATGAAACTTTCTGAAGCAATGAAGCTTTTAAGCCAGTTATATCAAAAAAGAGTTCATTGCTCGAAGCTTTGATTAATGCTATTGGCCCTTGCTGTTCAAATATATAGCAGCCTAAATTGTATCTCAAAGAATACGATTTGATAACTTACTGATATATTAGCATTTTTATTCTACAATGAAATAAATATACTGTTTGTATGACTTAATAAAAGTTCTTGTCACATGTTAAAAAAAACTTATGAAAAATTGAGATAACAAAAACACAAAGATTTTTAATTGGGTAACAATATTTGTTCAACTGTTGTAGGGCTAAGATGATTCCTTCTTTCATTCACAATTTCTCTTGCCTTTGAAAAAACATGTTCACAAGGCACAGAGGAGGCTGTAGTAAACAGAATTGGAGAGTGCCAGTTGATAAAGATGTGGATACAGAAATGCAAAGGAATATTTATAGTAAAATAAATAAATTATACATATAATATATATAAAAATGTGGTCCAAGGAAGGAGAATTGGCATCAGGGTCATGGGCACCCAAGGCTCATTGATGTGTGTGGGGAGCGAAGGCTAGCCTGTCTGGTCTGATCCCATAGAGGAGCTACCTTAGCACAAATTGCTGAAAAAGTTAATGCTGGCTATGATAGAAAGGTGTCATAGCCTCACACCGGTCAGAGTGCCCATGCTGACCCCTGCCCAATGCCAAAAGCACCAACAGTGGGCATGTGAGCATCAGAACTGGACCATGAAGCAATGGTAGAAGGTGGCCTGGTCTGATCAACACGTTTTTTTTTACATCATGTGGATGGCCAGGTGTGTGCACGTTGCTTACCTGGGGAAGAGGTGGCACCAGGATGCACTATGGGAAGAAGGCAGGCCGGTGGAGGCAGTGTGATGCTCTGGGAAATGTTTTGCTGGGAAAGAGTTCAAGGTGTTGACTTGGCCTCCAAATTCCCCAGATCTCAATCCAATACAGCATCTGTGGGATGTGCTGGACAAACAAGTCCAATTCATGGAGGCCCCACCTTGCAACTTATAGGACTTAAAGGATCTGCTGCTAATGTCTTGGTGCCAGATAACACAGCATAACCTTCAAAGGTCTTGTGGAGTCCATGCCTTGACGGGTCAGAGCTGTTTTGGTGGCACAAGGGTTACCTACACAATATTAGGCAGATTGTTTTAATGTTATGACTGATATATGTATCTCCAAATATAGAAATATTTGGATCACTAAGTTGAATTTTTACCATTGAACTTCCACCTAAATAGGTTAACAGTGAGTTGGCTGTTAATAAATATACATATGTATAAATAGTTTTTTTTATCTGATGACAAATAACATCTATAATAAGCAAAATAAACAAAGAAAAAGCCCCAGATCCTCCCATGACTGCAGCACATTCTGCTGTATATCTTTTTACAACTGTCTGTGCTAGGGTGCACGATTTACGAAAAAAATCTAATTGCGATTTTTTTTTTTGCCAGCATTGCGATTTCGATTTTAACGTGATTTTTTTTTTCTTTTTTTGCATTTTACACTAATTGTACTTCAAAATAAAAACTGCATTTGTGATGACACCCGTTATTTCTTTGTGTCAGTGTGAGCTACTTTCAATTGGTGCGACACTTTCAAAAGCCTGAGTGATTATGGACTGCTTAACAGCTTCTGGCTGTGCTCCGGAATTCCGATTAACTAAACTTTCATCATATTGTGATTTGTGGTACCGTCTGAGATGCTGGTATAAGTTTGTGGTGTTACCACGAGAGGTTTGTACTGCTTTTCGGCATGTTTTGCTGTTGAAAGGTGTCTGTCTTCCTGAAGCCAAAATACTTCCAGAAGTTTCATGTGCAATTTCATTTGTCTGTAAGTTCGGCTTCACTTGTTGGACCAGGCTCACTACTGCTAGCCTCCTCCATTTTTGCTGATAATTAGCACTTGCTTCCTTCACATGGTGGCAGCAACTCGTCCTCTCATGGGTCAGCTAGGGTATGTATCACGTTTGTGGAGTCAAGCTAGACTTTACATTGCCAGTCTACTTTCGCGTTTTGTTATTTAAGGGTTTGCACAGTTATCGGGTGAATCGCACCTAATGTGTATGAACTGCACTTTAGAAATTGTGATTTCGATTCAAAATCAATTAATCGTTCACCCTTAGTCTGTGCATTTGCCTGGCTGCAGAAACCAATAAAATTGTTTTATACCTTGGGTCCAGCAGGGTTGACATGGTCATAGTACTCATTGTCTCATAAACAGATAATCTCTCTGACAGAAGTTTAATAAGAGTGCTAGCAAGTTGTACAGCCTTGTCATTTGTCAGTTTTGCCAGCTTAACATTAATAGAATGTTTTAGCATTTAGTGGTATGACTTTTGATCCAGACACCCTTTTCTCTTTAGAAAGTTCTTCTGTTGCTTGATGGAAAGAAGACTAAACTCCTAGACACTCACTGATAGTGTGGTATTTTTCTGCGCTCAGTGGGGTGTGTCCTCAGTTCTCAGAGTGGCCAGGGCTGCCCCCACTGGCTCCCCCAAATGCTGTACGAGATAGCAAAAAGATGTTGATTCAATGTATATTTTTAGTAGTATAGGTCAGTATCAGTCATCGATTAATGTTGAATCAACATTCACTATTTGGACAATTCATCAGAGTGTTATCAGGTCAAAAATAAAACATCTATTCAATGTCAAGACAAGGTTGACTCTACAACACATACCGCTGACCTATTTGGTCGAAATCATAACGTTTGTTCTATGTTGTTCTATGTTGAAATCGGAGTTAGTGGTTTCCATGGGTAATGTTAAAAATCATTTTAGAGTTGTAATGTGTTATATTTTGAAGCTTTTTTACTGGCTTCATTGAATCCTCATTCAACTATCCAGCAAGTTAAATACCTTCACACAATGACTCCTGGAACCACAAGGTGATGTTGAGAGTATAACTTTATCGTAGCAATGGTGTGAAACTGAAAATACAAATACATACACTGATATTAGTTATATGCACGTATGCTATAGCTGTTTACCATGTTATACGTGAGCATAACAAAATGCTTTAGATGAGTTAAATTACTGTATCCAACTGCAGTTTAGGAACTACACTACCAAAGATGTGAAACTACTTCTATAAAATAGCATCCCATATTAAACAATGAGAAAATATGCATTGGATGGACAATTAGAAGCACACTTTTCTAAGTAACATCAAACATCGATTTCTATTGCACAAAATGCACTTAACACAATCATGACCAATGACTAAACTAGATAACTTACAGGGAATGCCTTATCAATAACTTTAAACAGATGATGTCCTTGGATTAAAGAAAGCTCTTAGCGCGAGCAGCCTCATGCAGCTTCCGATTAACTTGCTGGGTCATTGGCTATGTTTACGTGCACATCAATATTCCAATATTATTCAGAATTTGGCAATATTCTAATTAGTATTGAGTCATGTAAACAGAGCAATCCGATTGCCTGATTCAGATTAAGACAATATTCTGATTCTCCAAATTCCGATTCCCACCCGTGGAATATGCCTATTTTAATTGGAAATTTGCTGCATGTAAACACCTTATTCAGAAAATTCACTGAAAGGGGATATATGCGCATGCTCAGTCCACAAGGAATTGTGGGTGCTAACAGATGCTTAGCTGTAGGCTAGGTATTTAAGAATGGCAACGCAGGCATACTTACAACAACCATGAATACAGGAATATTCTGATGCCTGTACGCATATAAACATGTATGATAATATAATGAAAATAACTGGCAGCGCCAAGACACTTTTATAATGTTCCTTCATAATTAGTGGTTCTTGCTATGCAATGAAACCATTACTATTATAATTGTTCATACTCATTATTATTATTATTATCATCATTATTATTATTATTTTATTCTTCCAGACACTATTCAGTGCTTAACTAGTCCTGCAACGTTTGCGTCACCATCATAAAACATATTGATCCCACGTGTACGTTGCGTGGAATTTCCCATCGGGATCTGCAATACACACTAATGTAAATGAGTCATAGCTATATCACATAGATATGTGATATGTCAAAATGCTCAGGTCAATGAGGAGAACTGCATTATCGGTATTCTAGTGAAGTCTCGTGAATGTCATGTGACGTCAGGTGCACGTTAACCCCCAATATAAGTGGAATCACAAAACTACCGCAACATAGACATGTGATAGATTAAAACACTCAGCTCAATGAGTATAACTGCATTATGGGTATTATGGGATAAGAGTGAGAGAGACAAGCGCTTCGGGAGAGAGAGCCCGATTCAGCACAGAGCCGTGTGCGTGCGAGTGTATATGTGTGTGGAACTTAAATAGACCGCTGAAAGCGGAAGAGAAACTGAGAATAAAACGCCCCTGAGTTGTTCTAAACCTACCTCCTGCTTCCTCATTTTCGCCTGAACCCGGGAGATTGTTACAGTCACATTTGCTATGCTTCAACAAATGTGTACACACATGTAGCTCCCCCTCCTGACCAGCATGTGCAGCTGCCTGTTGGTGTTGAATTTTGCACAGGCAAGCACCACTCACATTTTCTTCAGGAAATGTAAATTCTAGTTCTTTTTATTCTTCCAGACACTTTTTCGGTGCATAACTAGTCCCACACCGATTGCGTGACCATCACAAAACCTCAAAATGTGCGGACCCATTGGGACAGGTGTGCTATACTTTTCTCAGCATTCCCACGTGCACTTTTTGCGCACTTGGCAAAAAAACACACATTTTTGGCCTATAGAGAATGAATGAGGAATAAAGCACGGGTGTCACAGCTCGGATGTGGTTCGGCTAACATTCTCATATCACATATCCTCTCGTACGTTAGGGATTAGACCTGGAATATACACATTTCATAATTTTTGCCAGAAATGTCCGTAAAATGGCGTTATTCCAGCCCCATAAACAATAATGGGAAATTTTGGACCCCCCAACTGTCAGTGATACAGACGTGAATGACATGTCCAAGTGTTCGGCTTGGTCCAGAGAATCAGGAAATCCCATTTGGGAATTGATCCCATGTGCACATCGCATGGAATTTCCCATCGGGATTTGCAATACACACTAATGGAAAATGAGTCTATATGAAGCAAACAGGCAAACAGAAACTCTGTTTAGATTTACTATCTCCATAGGAAATCTTCGGCACCTAACTAGTCCTGCCCCATTTGACTCACAGACAAGGATCATATCTCAAATCGCTCGGAATTCTCGGGAGGTGTATGTGCCATTTCCATGTTCCAAGAATATGAAATTCTCAATGAAATTTCCCCCATACACACTCATTGAGAAATCAGTAGCAGGACCCAACAGGCCATAAACTGAGTGTAATCACCAAAGTACAGCAGCCATGTCATACATCAAAATGATCGTCCCAATGAGGAGAATTGCATTAAGGGAGATGATAATACCTTCGAGTCAATGTGCAGAATTGCGTTATGGGTATTATAGTGACCCCCAAAATAAGTGGAATCACAAAACTACAGCAACATAGATATGTGACGTATCAAAAAGCTTGGCTAACTGACGAGAATTGCGTCATTGGTATTTTAGTGACGTCACGTGCACATCACGTGCACTTTAACCCCCAAAATAAGTGGAATCACAAAACTACCGCAACATACACATATGACATATCAAAACTCTTGGCTGACTGTGGAGAATTGCGTTATGGGTATCCTAGTGACGTCACCTGCATGAAAACGGACTGCCATAAAACCTGTTACATTAAAAAGTCAAGTTAAATACAGTAATTACAGCTACCAATAAAGGTAAGATTAGTTATGCTTCAACAAATGCGTACACACATGTAGCTCCCCCTACTGATCGACATGTGCAGCTGCATGTCGGTATCGAATTTTGCGAAGGACCGCTCACATTTTTTTTTTAGAAAATGTAAATCCTAGTTACATTTTAATATGTTTATTTTGATTAATTGCAGTGCAAGGGAAAAAAATGTAGCCATTCGTGTAAAACAAAGGCTTTAAAACTAAGCAGAAGCTTCTGCAAGCTGGATGCTTCGGCAGTGGACGGAACTAATGCTCAAGCGGCATTCCCAATGGCTATAATGCTCATAATCTGTGTTTTGATTTCAACAAATCAGTTTGGGCAAACGCATACAATGTGATTAATATTTATGAGCCAAACAGCCTACCAGGCATTAGCGTGACAGACACTGACCTGATTCATATTAGCACTTCCGGGTGAACGCTGGTGCTATTAGCTGTCGCTGCTCAGGGAGGGAATTTTAACTTTTTAGTACTTCTAAATGTTCATGCACTTATGAATGCATGAATGTATTTATGAACTGTTTTAAACTGTTTTAAAAGAGACACTCTGATTTGTGTATCCGCGCTGATTCGGCGGGTTTGCACGCTGGCTGATCTGCGTGTTAATGTTTTCTGCGGTTGCCGGTTTGCCTGCCGGTTACTGACCTGTTTCTTCGTTGGACCTCTGGCACGGGGATCAGCTATGAAGATCATTGAGCTACTGGTGCGGATGAACTACATCTGGGTCGTCCTTTCTGCTGTATACCATTCTGCGGTATGGATGATGCTCCAGTATTCGGCGGCGGAACTTATTCAGCTCCGCTCGCGTCCTTTTAATCTTCCGTCAGCTCCACATCTTCCCTCAGATATTGTGTACATACCACGTCGGAAATATATACATCGCGGGTCTCGGCGGAGTTATAACATCGAGGGCTCATGTCAAATACGGTTCTTTTGGTCATCTAAACCACGCTCGGCGAGGAAGTTCACACGGACTGTTGATCATGGTGTATTAACCAACTTGGCCAGATCGGTTGGCAACGATTCTGGTAATAACAATTTCTCCTCTGGATTACTTAATATACGATCACTTTCCACTAAAGGACCACTGGTGTATGATCTGCTGTCTGACCGTAAGTTTGACTTTCTCTGTTTAATTGAGACATGGCAGAAAGCAGCTGACTTTTTTCATCTGAACCAGTCTGTTCCCCCAGGATATGGTTACGTTTGTAAATCCCGTGTTACGGGACGGGGAGGGGGGCTAGCAATACTTTATAAAGAGAAATTGAAAGTATCTCAGTTAACTTTGCCTGTATATTCTTCTTTTGAATCAATTGCCTTAAAAATTAATGGGGCGATTCCCACCATCCTCACAACTATTTACCGCCCTCTTAAGAGCAATAATGCCTTTTTAACTGAACTTTGATACTGTCTCACATAAGATACTCCTCGACAGGTTAGCTTCTATTGGGATTACTGGCACTCCTCTGTCTTGGTTTAGGTCGTATCTTTCTGGTCGCACTCAGAGTATTCAATTAAAAAGTTTCAGATCAAGAACATCTACAGTCACCACTGGTGTTCCCCAGGGTTCTGTTTTGGGCCCACTTCTGTTCATTATTTATGTACTCCCTCTTGGTTACATTTTGAGGAAGCATGATATTCATTTTCATTGTTATGCGGATGACACCCAACTTTACCTGTCTGCCAAACCCACTGGTTCTTTTCCTCCACCATCTTTGTCCAGTTGTTTAGCTGAAATTAAAGATCGGCTTTCAGCTAACTTCCTGAAGCTAAATGGCAACAAAACTGAGGCCCTACTTGTTGGCACTAGATCTGTTTTGTCTAAATCTAATTGTTTTTCCTTGTATATTGACAATAATGCAATCTGTCCTTCTTCACAGGTTAAAAGTTTGGGTGTTATCTTGGATAGTACACTATCCTTTGAAACTCAAATTAGTAATATCACGCGGACTGCATACTTCCACCTGCGTAATATTAACCGTCTCCGTTCTTTTCTCTCAATCAATAATACAGCAGTTCTTGTTCATGCACTAGTCATATCACATATAGACTATTGTAATGCCCTTCTCACTGGTGTTCCATCTAAATTGCTATATAAGCTTCAGTTGGTTCAGAATTCTGCAGCTCGTGTTCTTTTCTCTAGAACACCTTCTACTGAGCACATTTCTCCAGTTCTTCAGCAATTGCATTGGCTTCTAGTAAGGTATCGAGTTGAATTCAAGACACTGTTACTTACTTACAAGGCACTTCATAATCTTGCACCCCATTACCTTACTCAACTTCATGTTTACACCCCTCCACGTGCTCTCAGATCCTCATCTTCAATTTCTCTTGTGGTACCTCGGATTCGACTAACTACTATGGGTGCCAGATCTTTTAGCTATGCTGCCCCTCGCCTATGGAACTCCCTTCCCCTTGATATTCGTAACAGCGATTGCCTGCGGACTTTTAAAAAGCGTCTTAAGACATATCTTTTTATTCAGGCTTTTTTATAATATGTTTTATTGAGTCTTTACTGTATTTTATTTGTATATGCTGAGTGTTTGTTGTGTGCTTTTGTCTTGTGTAGTGATTTGTATTTTTATCTTTTATTTTGCCTGCTTGTGAGGTGACCTTGGGTGTTTTGAAAGGTGCCATTAAATAAAATGCATTATTATTATTATTATTATTATTATTATTATTATTAAAAGAATATTAAATATTTAGAAATGCTGAAGTACCTTGCACCTGCATACTCCATTGTGGACATACCATTTTAAGGATTACTCCTGTTTGATGTGTCTACTCTTCACCATGACCCTGACCAGCCTGGATTTCATCTAATGATTTGTAACTTGGATTATACCAACTGACAATATGCAGTTTTGCTGCCTTTCCTTCATTACTTATATCATGGTTTTATTTGGAGTTTACAGTAAGAAGTACCTTGCACACCTGGGCTTCACCATGATAATATACTCTTCCTCTGAACTCTTTTACCATGAACATTGTTTACCTGTGTTTTGAAAAAGCTGCGGTTGCTGCATCTTCTGCTTTGCCCCAAATATTTTCCATTCCGATACCATTGCTATCCTCAAATTTTCATTGCTTTAACTAGTTATTAGAGAGAGATAGAGAGCAGGAAGATAGAAAAGATAGTGTGCTTTTCATTGACAGTAAAAGGTACTTTCATAGGAAAAAATGGAAATTGTTGTTTTTATCCTATTCTTTTTCATATTTGCTTTGTCAATATCTTTGTGGGTTTTTGGTTCTTTTGTTGTCGTAGGCTGTAAGATTCTTTGAAATAATTGAAATAATTGCTATAACAATGCTTTACAGATGTGACAGTTATGGATGCTTCATATCAAATCATATGGATATCAGTGAGAATCACAAAACTCTACCGCTGTTCTTTTACCATGATAATTCAGATAGAGCGCTCTTTATTGCTTTGACCTGTGATGTGTTTCCGGCTTACTGTATTTATACTATATTTATATCATTCACACATGCCTGATCTCTCTCTCTCTCTCTCTCTGTCACACATACCACCCACACTGCCTTGTTATGCCAACAAGTGCTTAAAAGCAGACCAAGCCTCTATTACTAGTTCTAAAGTAATGCTGAATCTATGGTGTAAGAGCATTTTAGGGACAAAATCCTGAAAATGTTTTGATTAAAAAAACAATAAAAAACATCTAGAGATGTGGTAACCATGGTATAAATGGAATAATTGAGTACAGCCCATTGATTTATTGCAAAAATAATGCTTCACATCATGGCTGCAATACCACCTCGTGGTGTGCGTTATTTTTCAAAAATTTAGCAGCCCTGGAGTCAATTAATCCTTACATAATGTTTGACATAAGGTGGCATTAAATAGGATAAACTGTTATATCTGTATAATTCTAGAAGTTACAGTAAGACTTTATTATAAATGACCCACTGTTGAAATACAGTTTCACTGTGTAAATGATGTCTTTTACTTTTAGGGAGGAACTCCTCAACAGAGCCACATCACAGCACATCACTGAATGGCTGTGAAAGGCTTTCTCACGTATAACATTGATTAAAATTTTCCACCTTTGTAAGCAATGCACATGAATTAGCCTAGTGTTGGAAAAAATGTTATGGGCCAAATAATATATTTACTTTTTTTCTTTAAAATACTGCTTTTATTTTACATCATTTATCATTTATGAAAATTACATGTAAATGAAAACGTGACAAGGTCAGTGGACTTCTCACAAAATTCCAATTTAAAGGAATATTTAGAACCTTTTTTGGAGTTTATAGGTATCATAAGAGTTACAGTTATGGGAATACTTCTGTGACAAGATATACTATATGAGATACAGGGATACTTTGTAATGGGTATGAATGGGTATTTTTGAATTGTATTATTTTTATTGCAGGTTTTCTGGGAGCCCCAGTGGAAGACATCAAGAACTTACAGATGTTGGCCATAACCTGTCAGTCTCGAGAGGTGTCTATTCCAGTCCTACCTACACCACACCAGACTTCTCTCTGCCTTGTATGGATGGACGACTACCATGAAGTTCTCTTCAGAATTTGATGTATAGAAACATAACAAAGGGACATAACCAACTGAATATTCCAAGAGCAAAGAACTTTCCTTACTTCAGAAATAAATGTTAATTGCAAAGGAAAACAATTTATCTACTATATTTCTTTATAAATTGCCTACTGTGTGAAGTATAGTTTAAAAAATCTCTGAAAAAGTCTTAACATTCTGCCTTACATCTCGTTTTGTGTCCCACTGAAGATGAAAGTCATACAGGTTTGGAACAAAATAAGAGTGTGTATATTATGACAGTTTATCCCAAAATGAAACTTATCTCTTTTACTTGGTAACTTTGAGACTAGTTATATTAGCCTATAATTTATTTTTATAAATCTATTTGTGAATGCATGAATGCGAAGGCATATTTCTATATTTGGCTATTTAGTCTTAAGATTTATATACTGCAGAAAGTTTATTCTAAAGATGTATTTGTAAATGTATATTTTGTATAAATAAAACAGTGAGTAACTTAATGTGATGCGTGTTTAATAAATTATTACATATATAGGCAGATTTATCTATTTATTTAAATATTTGAGATTTTAAAAACAAATAGAAAATGTGTATTGTGTAATGTCATCTCACCCAACTGAAATCAACAATGTTTCAACATACGGTAAGCAAACCAGTTACATCGCTTTTACGTTTTTGTTTTCAGTGACGTGTATGATGTTGATTCAACATGACTTCGGTGAGCAAAAAGAATGTTGAATCATCATTGTTTTGATGCTGTGAGAGACATCGATTCTATGTTGATTCTATGTCAGTTTGCTATCTGGGGTAACACACTCAGAGGAAATCGCTAACCGCCCCCTTCTGCATACATAAGCCAGCTACTATTTGTATCTTTCATTCTCCCTTCCCCCCCACCAACTTGATATGTATCACATCTGTGTTATGTCTACTGTCGCATCTGTATTACATCTGCTGTCACGTCTACTGTCACGTCTACTGTCATGTCTGTTACGCCCTACACCCACCACTCGCTCAAGGGGGGGTGATGGTGGGCCCAAAATGTTTTCAAAAAAAATTTTCATCTTTCTAACATGTTCTCACAAGCAAAATTATGGTGTTTGTTTCGAAATGCCAAAAGAATGTATACTAATGTCTTAAAATTATATACATGTGCCATACAGATCCGGTAGCATCGTAAAGCATAATGAAATATGCGCGCATTTTCAAAAATGTTGCAGATCGGGCAAGGGACACGGATTGGGGACTCACAATGCCAATGATGCACATGCGCACACATTATTTAATACTTTATGACTCCCCCGATCGGTACAGTGCATGTGAATCATTTCCCAACATAACAGGTCATTTTGTGACATTTCGAAATAACTCATACACCATGTATAAAAGTATATTATCTCTGTTAAGAACAGCATCAATTACCACAGCAAATATCTTATTTACTAAGGAGAATATTTTATTGATTTAAAAATATGAATAAAAAATGTTTATGGAAATTGGTTAGCTTAACTGGTAGTTTTAAGATGTTATAATTACATAATAAAAAGACTTGGAGACCATCCACTTTGAATATAAAATTGCAAATAATTTTCCAGATTAAGTAAGGGCTGTGTTTTATTAACAGATAACAATAACTTTATCAACAGAAAACATTTAACAGCAACATTCATCACTCAATGCCAGGAGTATGGGAGTAGCAGACAATACTTAATAGACTACAATTCAAAAAAAAAAACCTTAGCACAAACATCCCACGTTTTTTGTATTCTAGGGTGGACAATTCTTAAACATATTGTTTTATATCTTTTTCATAATAAGAAAATAAATGGTTTGCATTTGTACATTCAAACTATTGCACTCAAATTTTGTAAAGTTTTTGTACATGCGTGGCAGATGGAATCAAGTCATAAACTGTTAATGCATACATGGTATAGATCAGCCATCATCATCTCTACCTGATCTCTGTACGCTGCCCAGTTTGCACCACGCATGGCGTTGTTACTGGTCATTTGCAGATAGGAATGATGTTTTCGAACTTCAATCTCCTTAAAACAGTGAACTGTACAGTCAATGTTATAGATTTATAAGCAAATGTGTCTGTATGTTGATTTATCTAAAGCAAATACTTGTATATACAGAATAACTCATTTAAAGGTAAGAAGTGCTACTTTGTTTATTTCTGATGCTTTGTGCAGCCATGTTGATTTGAACTCAGTTCATAAATGGGGAAAGAACACTACCCAAAGTTGAGGGGGCATTTTTTCTGGTTGGAGGTTGGGAATTACAAGTTGAGACCATGAGTCGAATGCAGCATAATCACAAACACACTTTCTGTCTTTCCTCCAACTACAACCCCTGGCAAAAATTATGGAATCACCACACTTAGAGGATATTCATCCAGCTTTTTTACTTTAAAGCAAACAAACAAATCACAGATATGACACAAAAAAGGTTTTGTTCAATAGCTTAACATTCTGGCTTTGTGAAACATACATCAAAAAAATTCACTGACATTTTTTTTGTTAATGGCATGTCATTTTCCAAAT
>CM040469.1:16346577-16373073 GCA_022758105.1 Pangasianodon gigas
GGAAAAAGACATGCCATTAATAAAAAAAAAAGTCAGTGAATTTTTTTGATGTATGTTTCACAAAGCCAGAATGTTAAGCTATTGAACAAAACCTTTTTGTGTCATATCTATGATTTATTTGTTTGCTATAAAGTAAAAAAGCTGGGTGAACATCCTCTAAGTGTGGTGATTCCATAATTTTTGCCAGGGGTTGTAGAAGGCGCTCTAATACCTTATTGGTAAGTGAAAACAAAACTGATAATAGCAGGTTTGTGCCTGGTTATCAGTTTGACTAGCTGGACAAAGAGGAACATTATTCATTATCAGTTGTGTGTGTGTTTCTTTTCTATGGATGCAACATTGAACGTTTTTTCCTACTACTAGCCTGAGCAGCAGTACAATAAGACGTCTAAAATAAGTAGTGAGCACATCAGTTACGGATGATTGATATGTGTTACTGTCATCTCCATCTCAGGGAGTTTTTGTTGTCTCAGGGAGATTTTCTTGCCACTGTTGCTTCTGGCTTGCTCATTAGAGATATAAATCTAAATCCATACCTGTCACAGCAGGTATTTCTGTAAAACTGAACTGAAGTGTATTAAGGCTACTGTAAAGCAGTTTTTTGTTATTCTTTAAGTAAACTTTGTAAATTTACTTCAGTTTTGTTGTATAATACCTAAAAATATTCATTACACAATCAACTGTAGACTAGGCTCACAAAACAAAAATCTTTCACTTGGAGAGATAAGATTATTAATAAGTGAGGTGTCCAAAGCACCTCAAACTGCATCTCTCAATTCAGAGGAGCAGTGATTCTACTCCAAGGTTCTACTGGATTGTCAGGCCCCCCATGGAGAATAAGCCCAGCAACTCTGAGAAGACTCAGCAACTCTGAGGAGACTCTCGGCAACCTCGTTTCAACTGCCTGTACTCACGTTTTCAGTCAGTACCCACTTCTCATGACCATAGCTGAGGACAGGGACTTGAGTTATCTTCCACTCCAACCTTGGCACTCCATGTCCTCATGGACGTTGCTTTGTTCACAACGGCATTGTCATGTTAGAACATGTTTGGGCAAGCCCCACAGTTCCAGAGCAGGGAAATTGTAATGCTACAGCATACAAGGCATTCTATACAATTGTGTACTTCCAACTTTGTGGCAGCAGTTTGGGGAAGGCCCATATATGGGTGTGATTATTAGGTGTCCAAAATTTTTTGGCACTATATACTGTAGCTAGCATGCTTGCACCAGTAGACTGGAAGGTTTTTACTTTCATGTGATGCGGGCTCAAGCTTGCTCAAAAGCATGATGCTCAGGGGACAAAGATCATTATTAACATGAATGTCCGGTCCATCTAACCCTGGTCCCTGGTCAGGGTCATGGTGGTTTAATATATATTGTAATGGCAAGGCCAATTCTTTTGTTTTTGCTATACACTGAAGGCAAATGGGACCTATTTCCTGATATTTACATCTAGATGTATTAAACAACTTGATCACCTTTGTGGCAGACCACCCAATTTTCAAGTGATCAAAAATGTATGAACATGTGGCTGACTGGTGTTTCTTGTTGCCCAGGTGTGCCCCTGTTAGGTTGATTGTTTAAACAATTAATAGCTCTTAATGTCTATTCTTTAGGTGTGAGGATGCAATTATCCAATCAGTCAATAAAGTGACAGCAGTGCAATGCATAAAATCATGCAGATACAGGTCAAGAACTTCAGCTAATGTTCACATTAAACATCAGAATGGGGAAAATGTGCTGTCGGTGACTTTGATAGTGGCATGGTTGTTCATGCCAGACAGACTGGTGTGAGTATTTTAGAAACTACTGATCTCCTACGATTTTCACGCACAAGAAACTCTAGAGTCATAATATTATATTTCAAACCACAGTTAAACTAGTTTGAAAAGTCAATTTTTTTTTTTTTTTGCACGTGTTTATACAGTTGCTTGAATTGCTAGGCGCTAAGACCTTGGGCTGTGTGGCTCTCCGTAGTGCGTAACGCGCTAGGCACTTCCTCTTTGGGCTCGAGTTCTCGTCTGTGATCATAGCTGCGTTCAGAAAATAGCAGCCATGTTTGCTAATTTGCAACTTAAAGAAAGCCCGTTTATTATTAACATCACTTGTATCATCTTCTCATAGATTGTAAACCCGGGACCCAAAGGCAGTGTTGCCTATTTAATCGTAGGAATACGAGGTTAGGATTTTTAAAATTATTTATTGAGTAAAAACTTTGGACCGTGTGGGCGATGCTGTCTTAAAATGTTCCCTGCCGTACCTCAGCAAAACAATGTGTGGCACCAACAAAGGGTACACATCTGCAGTTACCAGTATAGCATACGTATAATGTGGAATTTCTCAAAAATTGGTTATACATGAATCTCGAATCATTTGCTAGTCTTTGAATTTTGGTGTACCTTTACCCTAGCTTCTTAGCAATTTATCGATAGATTTAAAGTTCTTTAAGTAAGCCTACAGATGATTTCGCTACCAAACGCATGTTATTCAAGAGGTCTTTTACTGCACGCATTGAGAAGAAAATTCTATGCATATGCAAAAATTTGTTTTTTTGAAAAACTAAATTGCCAGATAGCGATACCGACAATCTGAAACAATGTTACCAGTGTTATACAGGCCCAGTCCGACGGCGTAAAGAAGACATTAATTTGTCGATCTATGACTGAGATCTAGCTTAATTTAACTAAATAAAAGTTGCTGAGAAATATTTTAGGTAACTTGACAGCTAACTGTAGTATAAGTCTGATTGCCAGTTCTAATATAAATTTACTAAATTTATCCGTTTGTTTTCGACGTACGTTTTATTACGTGAGTTACAGATGCAACTCTAAAGCGAACAAGCTCTAAAGTCTTTTTTTTGCTTTCGTTTTATGTGTAAGGTGGTAGCTACACACATTAGTTAAAGTTAACTAAGCAGGGTCTTTTCTTCATTGAATAATCCATTTGGCAGGTTGAAACGAATAGGACTGGTAGATGGAAGACCTAAATCAAATACGTTAGTGCAATTATAATATGCGTTCTCATAGCTATAGCGTCGTTGTGCTATAGTTGTTAGGTTATAATATCCAAACTCTTTAGTTAAAGATCAATTCACATTATTTGTCTTTTAATTCATCCTGCACGTTTGAGATCTGAATTGATTAGATAAATTTAGTCTAAAATGGTTAGATTACAGTTTATGTTTTTTTTTTTTTTGCACAGAACATAAATAACCGTTTACTTTGTCAGCATATTTGTGTGTATCAGCAAGAAAACTCTAGTATCTTGTCTGTTTATCCATGACATTTTAGGCAGAGTTGTGGAATACACTGTTTGTGATGTTGGCCACAGCGACTCAATCATATTCATTTTGATGCCAACACTTTGCATGTAATAACTATCACACTGCACTTTAGAAACAAATTACAAACAAATAAAAGATTGTTGCCATTCATATTACTGAAAACGTTCACTGAGTGAGAAAAATACACAGCCTTGCTAACTTAATGATTTTGGCAACAGTTTTGGTGTGCAGTCAATTAAATTTGAGAGTGGGTAAATTTGAGAGTAAAACACTTGGATTGTAATTTCATGTTTGAAATACAATACCTTCCAAAATTGTTGGAATGGCAAGGCCAATTCTTTTGTTTCTGCTATACACTGAAGACATTTGGGTTTGAGATCAAAAGATGAATTAATAGACGATAGAATCTCAGCTTTTGTTTTCTGATATTTACATCTAGATGTGTTAAACAACTTAGAACATGGCACCTTTTGTTTGAACTCACCCATTTTTCAAGTGATCAGAAGTATTGGAACAAGGGAGCTCTGGAGTGGCACAACTGGCACAAGTGTTCACCCTGTTATCTGGAGATCGCGAGTTTGAATCCGGATAATGCCACACCAATATGTGGCTGGTAGTCCCAGAGAGCAAAACTGGCTGTACTGTCAGGGAGGGAGGGATGGCATACTGTTTGTCCCCATCAATCACAGCAATCATGGGTGCCTGTGAGCTCATGTGTGCGGAAGTAGGCGGATAGTACTTTCTTCTGAGTGTCTTATGCCTCCCCCTGATGTTGCATGAGCAGCAGTTCGAAAAGATGCGGTCGGCTGGCTTCATGTGCCTCCCTGGTTGGTAGTTGTCGGTAGCTGCCTGATGGGTGGGAATTGGCCATGACTAAATTAGGGAGAAAAATCGGGGGGGGGGATTTGAACATGTGACTGACTGGGGTTTTTTGTTGCCCAGGTGTGCTCTGTTAGATTGTTTGATTAAACAACAATTTGTTTGATTAGCTCTGAATGTCTATTCTTGGTTTGAGCCCTGGGTTTCACCTGTGAAGACTGCATTTGTTGTTAAAAATGATAAACCAACGTGAAGACCAGAGACCTGCCTTTGGAAGAAAAGCAAGCCATTCTGAAGCTGAGAAAAGAGAGAAAATTGATCAGAACCATTGCAGAAGCATTGGGCATAGCCAATACAGCAATGTGGAATGTTCTGAAAAAGAAACCAACCACTGGTGTACTAACAGTCAGACATCAGACAGGTCGGCCGTGGAAGACAACAGCAGTTGATGACATTGTCTGACAGTTCCTGTCATCAACTCTTGTGAGAGCTGTGAAGAAAAACCCAAAAACAACAGTTAGTGACATCAACAACAACGTCCACAGGGTGGAAGGGTTTAGACTAGCCATGTCAATCACCAGACCTTAACCCAATTGAGAATGCCTCTCACGTCCTGAGGAGGAGAGTGAAGTGAAGAGAAACCCCCCAAAACAAACAACTGAAAGAAGCTGCAGTACAAGCCTGGAAAAGCATCACAAAAGAAGAATGTAAGAGTTTGGTGATGACTGTGGGTTCTGGCTTGATGCAGTTATTGCAAGCAAGGGATATGCAACCAAATATTAAGTGTTATTTACTTTAAGAATATCTGTTCCAATGCTTTTGCTTACCTAAAATTGGGTGGTCTGCTGCCAAAGGTGCCATGTTTTAAGTTGTTAAACACATCCAGATGTAAATAGCAGAAAAGGAAAGCTGAAATTCAGCTCTATCATCTCATATTCATCTTTTGATCTAGAACCAAATGTCTGCAGTATACAATAAAAAACAAAAGAATTGGTCTTGTCCTTTCAATATTTTGAGGGGACTGTATGTCATATGGGGGCATGCAGGGAATTGAAAAATTGATTTTTGCTCCACTGTTTACTTCAGCTTTTTGTGATATTTATAAACAATCATTTTATTTTTTAAGGTGGAAGTAAGTAACTCTCTTAATTATGGGCCTGGCACTGTAACCACAAACTCATGACTGAAGCATTCCTCAGGGGATTTTCCGTATGCCATGTTGAGAAGTGTACCAAGCATGACAAGTATTTTAGGTTGTAGTCTTATTAGGTAGATGAGTCCTGCTAAACTGATGAGCAAAGAACAAACTGAGCCAAAGGACAGAGCCAGAGCGCTGCAGAAATGTGACATGTTCTGGATATTTGCACAGATTAAAAAAGAAAGTAAATGCTGGATGTCATGCACTAAAATGTGTGCTCTGATTTGGACTTGGCAATAAGACCAAAAGGGGTGAAAACACCCTTAAATATCTCATAAATTTATGCCTTGTTATTTTTGGGGTATGTGAAAGATTTTTTTTCTGACCTATGTACAGATCTGAATGGTGATATGAATGTGAATGGCATCACTACTGCAGATGGGGGCAGTCAGTCTGGCCCCCACCCTCCTCCTTCCTCTTATCCCCATCAACACCATCAGTCCATCATGGAATATGACTACTTGTGGGCCCCAAACCATTACAATCCTGCTGTGAGCTCTGGCTCTGGTTGTGGCACTGCCCATGGAGCAGCCCAAAAACAGCAGCAACCCCCTCATGCCTTTCAGGGACACTACCCAGTCAACAGGACCATGGGGAGTTCTCAGCAACCCCCAGTGACAAGGGAACAGTACTGGGGGCTGGGAAGTCCTGGCCAACAGGAAGGGGGGTCACCTGTGACAATACGATACTCTCATGGCATGTATGGTGTTTACGCAAACCAGATGCACGCTGGCATCTCACCAATGCAGCATCAGTCTCCAACAGTGCTTCATCACCAACAGCACCAGCAGACACATCCTCCACCTCAACATCTGCAGCCACAACAGCAGCATTATGACATGGTGCCAAACGGAGTACCCTGTTATCAATCTCAGCATGCAGTTCTGTCTTCTGAACAATCTGAACCCCTGACTCTACTGATGCCTACTGCACAGATGTTTACCTCCCTACAAGGAAGTTTGCAGCACCATCACATGGGCCATGGCAGTACTGACAGTTCCATGCCAAAGCATGATAATGGTTCACCCCAGAGAAAGCAGAGTCCAGGGAGAGGCACTGTGGCCCATTCCTCTGGGATTCAAGGTGAATATTATTTACAAAGCACAAGCTCCAAAAAAATGTTTGGTATAACGATGAATCTGAAGTTGAATTTTTTTTTTTTCAGTATTGTTCAAAACTGTACAGTATACTATCATACATTAAAAATGACACTAAATGATGCTAACTTATTAGGAGTATAACAATACCCATCATAGTTCAATACAAGGCCCTCCATCTGAATACGTCTGCATATTAAAAAATACATTAAACAGACTGCATAATAAAGTAGGTTATTTGTAATTAATCGTGAATCACGAGACGCTACGGGGGATTAAAAAACATGTTTCTGTTAAGCATGTTGTTTTTCCATGAGCAGGAACTGGAAGATTCTGGTGTTTAGACAGTATTACTAATAGAGTGCAAGGATGGCCAACCTAAGCGAGTGTGGTTGTTACTAGAGGGCGCATGGTAAGCTTGTGCGAAATAAGTTTATCATCTATACACAATATTACATTGCACTGTTATCCATTGACATTTAAGCAGTTTATATTACCAGACCTGCCAACATTACACATTTTGCAATTAAACATTGGAGTATATTAGTGCAAGTTGTCAGTCAAAAATACTCCAAAAGAGCATTTCCTTCTCTCCAGACATATTAATCTTGAATGATTTGCGCAGGTGTTTTGAATTCTCCGATTTTTTACTGACAGCCCCTGGAAAACCCACCCCCTTCCCCCTTCTCCCATGTTCTTGACTTTAGTGGGGAAGCCCTCGCTTTCTGTCAAGAGAAATGGAGATTTTTTTTTCGTTCATTAAATAAAATCTATCAGTGTATGTTCGCCATAGCTAATACTAGACAAGCATATGCTTAACATAAGTTAACCTAAAATGTCACCATCCACCTGAGTTTTTGTGATTCCTTCTGCAGTTCTTTGTGTCACAGCTGGTAAAATTATTACACCCTCCCCTACTCACCTTAAACCTGAAATGGTGGAAATGCTTGTTTTCTTGTCTTTTTTTAGGCTAGCAGTTCTAAATGAGTAAATCTTTTATCATGATATTTTAAAATATAAAAAATTATGAGCAGCAAAAAACCAGTATCTCATAGGCCTAATGCATGGTTTCATGAATCGAATTGCATGCACACACAGCTATTTGCAAATCGAGCATGCAGAGAAGCTTCCGTGTGTGATTGCTGAACACTGAGACATGCGCGCTTCGCGTTATCTCGCTTTCGGGGGCTACACTCTGCTTACAAGTCTAGTTGAATTTTGAGACTTTGAGGACTGGAATAAGATGTGTGTTCCAACTGCTATGATTTTTTGAGTCTCAATGAGTCCATTTTTTCCTGGAAAGACACCTTGATCTCATTCAAAGTAAAATTCCCAAAATGACAGGGAAAAAAGGCATCACAATAAACGTTTTTTATATAATGTTTTATATATATTTTAATATAATGTTAATGTAGCTACAGCTGAACTGAGTACATAACTTATGTACAGTCTACTCCAAAAGTATTGTTTTTGCTATACACTGAAGACATTTGGGTTTGCCAAAATGAATATGAGGCGATAGATCAGAATTTCAGCTTTCATTTCCTGATATTTACATCTGGATTTGTTAAACAACTTAGAACATGGCACCTTTTGTTTGAACACGCCCATTTTTCAAGTGATCAAAAAATATTGGGACATGTGACTGACAGGTTTTTCTTGTTGCCCAGGTGTGCCCTGTTAGATTGATTGTTTAAACAGTTAATAGCTCTGAATGTCCACTTTGAGCCCTGGACTGCACCTGTGATGACTGCATTTGTTGTCAAAAAGGATAGACCAACACGAAAACCAGAGAGCTGTCTATGGGAAAAAGCAAGCTATTTTGAAGCTGAGAAATGAGGGAAAATCGATCAGAGCCATTGCAGAAGCATTGGGCATAGCCAATACAACAATTTTGGAATGTCCTGGAAAAGAAGTGGTTTCTAACACCTAGACCTTGAACAGGCTGGCCAACGAAAACAGCAGCAGTTGATGCCAGAGTGAGAGCTGTGAAGAAAAACCCAAAAAAACAGTCAGTGACATCACCAACAATCTCCAAAGGGCAGGGGTGAAGGTATCATAATTCACCATTTGAAGACTTCGGGAGCAGAAATATAGAGGCCATACCACAAGATGCATACCAGTAGTAAGAATCGGAAAGCCAGATTAGAATTCACAAAGAAATACAGAGATGAGTCACAAAAGTTCTGGAACCAAGATTAACCTCTAGCAAAGTGATGGAAAGCTCAAAGTGTGGAGAAAGAAAGGATCTGCTCATGATCCGAAACATACGAGCTCATCAGTCAAGCACGGTGGAGGTATTGTCATGGCTTGGGTTTGCATGGTTATTTCTGGAACGGTCTCACTAATCTTTATTGATGATGTAACTCATGATGGTAGCAGAAGAATGAATTCAGAAGTCTACAGAAACATTGTCTGCCAATTTTCAGAGAAATGCATCAAATATAATTGGGACAATGACCTAAAACACACTGCCAACACAACAAAGGACTTCATCAGAGTAAAAAGTGCAAGCAACGGATATGCAACCAAATATAATGTGTTATTTACTTTAAGAATATCTCTTAATACTTTTGCTCAACTAAAAATTTGTTGGGCTGCCACCAAAGGTGCCATGTTCTAAGTTGTTGAACACATCTAGATATAAATATCAGGAAATGAAAGCTGAAATTCTGATCTCATATATAAAAGATGAAACTCTTATTCATGTTTTGATCTCAAACTCAAATGTCTTGAGGGTATAGCAGAAACAAAAGAATTGGCCTTGCCGTTCCAATGAATTTGGAAGCACACAATTGTATATTTCTTTGTGTGCTCTAGCATTACAATTTCCCTTCACTGGAAGGGTCCCAAACCTGTTCCAGCATGGAAATACTCCTATACACAAAGTGAGGTCCATGAAGACATGGTTTGCCAAGGTTGGTGTGGAAGAATTCAGGTGCCCTGCACAAAGACCTGACCTCAACCCCAGACCTGCATAAAAGGCCTGCTCGCCTTATATCAGTGCTTGACCTCTCTAATCCTCTTGTGACTGAATGAGCTAATCCCTACAGTCACATTCCAAAATCTAGTGGAAAACCTTCCCGGAAGAGTGGGTGTTATTATAAAAGCAAAGGGGGGACTAAATGTGGAATGGGATGTTCAACAAGAGCATATGAGTGTGATGGTCAGGTGTCCACAGACTTTTGGCCATATAGTATATGTTTTAGTAGATAGCTCACATGAACAATTAAGACCACCATTTTTATTTATATGCCTATATATTAGTCCACTTTTCCAGTGCAAATGTCAGTGAATGTAAATGCACCTGTTAGTAACTCCTCAGCATACACGGTTGACAGAAGAAAGGCAATTAGCCACAGAGATCATGTCAATCCACATATCTTTAAAATATAAATATACTTGAACCTGTAAACACTGTAGTGAGTTTTGGGACATGTGCTAATGGGATTCAAATGTTTGGTGATGGTTTCTAGTTGAAAGTCTTAAATAGTTACATATTTGAACCACTAAACATAATAAACCATTACAAACCGTATCAATAAAATTTTACTGTCCCCCCAAGTGGATTTCCTTTAATGATTCATGTTTCGTGTCCACCCTTCAGGGAATTTTAGCTTGAATGAAATTAGTCTGTTTCCTAAAGAAAGGGAATTTAGTTGAGACCAATTTTAGCAGTGGGAAAATTTGTCCCAATGAATTGCATAATTGCAAGCAATTTATGACACTCTGTGCTGTCTGTTAACTGCCACTCATGGTCAGGTTTGACCATCCTCATGCAGTCTATTAATGATATGCCATAGATACTCCCAAATCTTTAAGGTCTGGTGTAAGTGAACACTTTCCAGGAAATTACAATGCTGACGGTTGTGTACCTAAACATTACAGAACACAAAGCACAAACGCACACACACACACAGGTGAACACACACAGCAAACTCTCTGCTGCATTTAGACAGCCTTTTCTCATTGATTCATTCCAGGCTAAAGAAATTGCTACAGTGATTGGAAAGTTCATATTCAGTACTGGAGAAGGCAGGATTCAAAAACATCTAGGACTACAGAAAGCTCAAATTCAGGCCAAAATTTACATACACCTAGGTTAGGACATTCAAACTCAATTTTTCACAACTAAATTGTGATTACAAAAATACTGTTAAAGCAAAGAGGGTACCTACTTTATTTCCATAATACATAATTTCTAAATAATAACTATGAGACAGTTTATTTCAGCTTTTATTTACGGTATCAGATTTTAAGTGGGTCAAAAGTTTATATACACATTGTTAGTATTTGGGGGTGTTACTTTTTAATTGCTTAAATTAGTAATTAAAATACTTTGCTGGAAATTTTGCCCATTCCTTCTGACAAAACTGGTATAACTCAGTCAGGTTTATGGGCCTCCTTGCTCAGATGCGCTTTTTCAGTTCAGTCCACAAATGGTCAGGGCTTTGTGATGGCCACTCCAGTACCTTCACTTTGTTGTCTTTAAGCCATTTTGCTAGAATTTAGATATGCTGCCCCCTAGAAGTCCCCATTTAATGTTCTGGCTGATGTCTTGAGGTGTTGCTTTATGTCGATTTGTAGATAATTCCTTCTTCATTATGCCGTTTATTTATATGCCGTATATCATACGTAGCACTAATTATTATGGCCAAACAGTTAAATTTTAGTTTTATCTGACTAGAGAACACTCCTCCAAAAGGCTAGGTCTTCATCCTGGTGACTACCTCCAAACATCAGTTCGGCTTTTTTATGCTGGTCTTGGAGTAGGGGCTTCTTCATTGCGTGACAGCCTCTCAGACCATAGCGATGTAGGACTCTCTTAATGATGGATACTTTGGTACCTGATGCCTCCAGCTCCTTCAGCAGTTCCTTTAATGTTGTCTTGGTGTGCATTTGAACCTTTTGGACCAAAGTTAGTTTATCCCTGGGAGTTAATTTGTGCCTCTTTCCTGAACGATGCCGTGTTTATATTTGAATACAATTGTACAGATGCTTGTGATATCTTCAGCTGTTTGGAAATTGATTCTAAGGAGGAACTGGACTTGTGGAGGTCCATAAATTTTTTTGAGACTTTGGCTTAGTTGCTTGGATTTTCCCATGGTATCAAGGGTGTAAAAGGCACCTTAAATACTGCCACAGGTGCTCTCTTGATTTACTCATAATTATGCCAGTTGGCCAATCAGAAGCTTCTAATAGCCATTTAATCAGTTTCTGGAATCTTTCAGACTGTTTAAAGTGTACTTGGTGTATGTAAATTTTTTGACCCACTGGAATTGTGATATAATGAATTAAAGCATAACAAGAGAATTAAAGTGAAATAAATCTGTATCTAATAGATTTTTTTTAAATTACCTCAGATATGAACAAAGTAGATACCCTACTTGACTTGCCAAAAGAAATGTATGGTAACATGAATTGTGTGGAGACATAAAAATACTGAGATTGAATATCTTTAGCTATAAATTATGCAAAGTCTAGCAAACATTCTGTTTGTCAGCAGCTTCCTGTTCTAGTAATTAGTTGCTTCGTCACTTAATTACGGCTTTCATTTTCATTTCATTTTCAACTGTCGCAGAATATGACCTTTAAACATAACAAGGATATTTTTGAGTGCAGAGCAGTGAATCATGTGTGCAGAGAAGCTTTCATGCCTCACTTTCCCTCACCTGAAGTTGTCAGATGGAACACTGAGACTTTAGGAGCATAAGATGTATGCTCCCACTGCTCAGATTGGTCACTGGAAACAGACTTTGATCTCCAGTAAAATTAAAAGTAAATATGTTATGTGGCTAATTCATGTAGAATAACATTATGTAAAGTAAAGAGCACGGATGTGGCACGCAGAAGGGAAGTACACTTGCACGTGGATCCTTCTCTGCGCACTTGATTCACTGCTCCGCGCTCATGAATAGCTTTGTCTGCACTCAACTCACAATACCTTGCTCTCTCTTTTAATGAGCACGTTCACTAACACTGTTTGTTGCTCAGGTCGGCCATCCTTGCAATCTCTATTAATGATCCTGTTTAAACGCCAGAATAGAATGTCTGTATTGTTGGTTAGACATAATGCTCTAGGGTGTGCAGGAGGTTTTTTTTTTTTTTTTTAATCCTGCTCCTGCAATTATTTCTGTTTGCAGCTGTGCACAATCATCACTAATGAATGAAGTATTATATTCACAAAATATTAAAAACCTATTTACTCCCTTTTTTAAAATTTTTTTTAAAATTTATTTTTATTTTTTATAAATAACCACAGTATACTGTGTGGTGTATACTGTCAGGAAATGACACCATGAGAATAACACAATTACTATACTATTACTACTACTATTACTATTACTACTATACTTTACTATACTAACCCAAATGCCTTCTAAAACAAGACCAAATTTACAGCTTATTTTGCTTGTTTAGTACAAGGCTTTTAATAGAGTTTTACTGAGCGCTATTGGAAATGTGCTTGTCTTATTGTCCAGTTAATCTTATATCTGACTGGCACAACTCTATAATGATCTGCAAAGGCATAAAAAAGGATTCAATACTGTTTCAAATTTTTTTTTACTGAGGTAACTCATTACTGATTAATTTATGAAAAATGATTTCCTGTATCTAGTTGGACAAGTGTATTTTATGATTGAAAGTTTTAAAAAATTTCCCAACTGTAATTTTGTACAAGGATCCTTTATCCATATGATGTCCATAGATATGTAGGTACTTACGACTTATTAGTGGTTGCATATTTCTTTAAGTATCAGTCTCATAAAATTACTTGAATATCAATATTCAAGTCTTTAGTTATTAGTAAAATAATTAAAGATAATTAAAATATTATTAATTAATTTTATCAATATCAATTACCATAAATTAACTATTATAACTTAATTCCTATTAATTAGGAATAACAGCAGTAACTTATAAAGTTGTCTGAAGGTTCAGAGTTGCTCAGTAGTAGCTTGGCTTCAGTTTTGATCTGAGAGGTAGCAAACACGTGATCGGTTCAATAAAGTAACATTTCATTTTTGCAAATCAGCAAACACAAGTCATGAGCAATGCATAATAGAAAATGGTAGTGGATGTTTTGAATAAGTGTGTGTGTTTGTGCGTGTGTGTGTATGTGTGTCTGTGTGTGGGGGCTTTTATGGCAGGGGGTCTTAGGTGGAGTCACCTTCCCCCTTCTTCGCATAAGCTACAGGAAGTGGTGGTACCTACTACCTACTGGTGGCTAGTGGCAGATTAAGGCTGGTTTATACTTCGGCTCTGTGTGCATGTCAGGATGTCATGTGCCAGCGCTCGCACAGGGTGAAGTATTTATACTTGGACGTAATGTGAGCATATCCTGTAGGAGGCGCTGCCACATGAACCACACCAGAACTTACTGATTTATATGGTGAAGAAAAGAAAAGGAAACAAAAAATCAATGAGCATTCTGTATTTCACTTGAGGAATACTAAACAGAAGATAACACAGATATAATGTTTTGTAAAGTGGTGGGGAAAAAAGAAATCTCACGTGATTAATTATAAACCAAGTGAATTCTCACTGAAAGCCTTCCTGAAATGTTTTAACTTGTCTAAAGAGCTAAAACCATTATATCTGAAAGTATTGAAATGGCAAGGCTGATTCTTTTTGTTTTTAGAATACATCGAAGACGTTTTGTTTTGAGATCAAAAGATTAATGAGACGATAGATCAGAATTTCACCTATCACAATTCTAGCGTATCTCTGTGTGTCATGTTTATCCATGATTCCCCTCTCTACGATGCATATACTTGTTAACACAGAAGTGTAAATCAGCATGGAGCATACTGAAACACACACCCAATACCCTAACAAATGCCCTCTTCCCCTGGGTCCACCTTGAAAGTATCCCACAGTGAAGGGAAGGGACTGCCAGTGGAATTTGTCATGCTTGAAACCATTGCTCATTGGGCAGCTCCTCCATCAGATCAGTAGGTATAGATGACCAGATCTCAATGACCCAAGAGGTTTGTTTAGAACAAGGGGTTCTACTCTTATCATGCACTGTGTATTATCATACAACATTCATCCAGTTCTAGATCTAAGAGGACCAAGTTACTTCCTGAAGTCCTCCCTTTTTTTCAAACAACACCATTCACCACTGCATCCACAGATGCAAGTTCAAGCTTTACTATGCAAAGCAGATGCCATACATCAACACTGTCCAGAAGCTCTGCCAACTTCTCTGGGCTTGGTCTCAACTGAGATTACACAATATCACAGTGGGAGCGTGTTTTGTGGTCCGACAAGTTAACATTTCAATTTGTTTTTGGACAAAACAGCCATCGTTATTTTTGTGCCAAAGAGGCAAAGGACCATCCAAGCTCTTATCAGCATCAGGTTCATAAGCCAGCATATGTCATGGTATGGGGCTGTGTCAGTGCCTAACTTGCATCTGTAAGGCCTGTAAGGGCACCATTAGTACACATTAGTACAGAAAGATATGTACAAATTTTAGAACATATGCAGCAATCTAGAAGTTGTCTTTTACAGGAACATCCCTGCATTTTCCAGCAGGACAGCACCAAACCACATTCTGCTCGGACTACAAGTGCGTGGCTGCATAAGCAGAGAGCGCAGGTGCTAGATTGGCCTGTCTGCTGTCCAGACCTGTTTCTGATTTAGAATATGTGGTATTATGAAGCAAAAAATACAATACAATGGGTACAATACGGGTACAATTGCGCAGCTGAACACCTGCAAAATGGAGAATGGGGTAAAATTCCACTTACCAAACTTAAATAAATGGGGTCTTCAGTGCCTAAATGCTTAATAATTGTTATAAAAAGATATTGTGATGTTACACTGTGGTAAACGCTTGACTGTCCAACTTTTTTGGGGCGTGTTCCAGTCATCAGATTTGAAATGAGTGTATATTAAAAAAAAACAATTAAATTCACAAGGTAAAACATTATATAATGTGTTGTAATGTTTTCAATATACAGGGTGACCCAAAAGTCTCCATACGTAGGGGAAATTAATACTTTTTAGCAAAATGTCTTCCAAAATTATTCATACTTAATTTATATGTATTTTTTTCAGATAGCCTTTAAGAATGCCTTTGACAAAAGACGAACGTGTTGAAATCATTCTCATGGCTGGATAGGGAAGCTGTCGCAAAAGTGGTGATGGACTTTAAAAGGAAACATGGCAAACACATCACACACAACACTGTTGCCAAATCTATTAACAAATATAAAATGACAAAGTGTTGCGGACAAACCAAGAAGTGGACGTCCAGGAACGTCCACTGACGAAGGCACAACCGAGGTGGTGCAGGCGTACATAGTCCCCTATGTATGGAGACTTTCGGGACCCCCTGTAGTACAGGGTGAATAGAATTTACAACTCACTCCTTTTTGTTTTTATTAGCATTTTCCATACTGTCCCAACTTTTTTGGAATTGGGGTTGTATTTAAACTACACAGCACCTGTTCTTTCATCAAAGCAGTTATCCATCTGTCATGGTGCAGACACGGCATGCCTCCTTGAAGTTGCCCAGTCGGTGACCGAGGTCATCACCATGAACTTAAAAAGGGGAGACACACCCAATCCTGTGACACGCTGTTCCACACAGAATGTTTAATTGTCATGGGCACTAACTAGAGGCATGCTGCTCTAGATCTACTTTGCAGCTTCCTGGGCATCACAGTTTACCTTCTTCAGATTCTACATGCTGAGTGTGGCTGTCAGCTCCAGACACCTTCTCAGTTGGCCATGGGTGAGTCAGTTACTCATGACTGTGTGGCGGAGATGTTAAGGTGTTAAGTCTGGATATAGCTAAGAACTATCTGCAACCCAATTGAAACCCCGTGGGCACCCCCTTGCTGTTCGTAAGGTGACGCCTTGTTTGCCATGAGTTGTGACCTGTGACTGTGGAGAAAGAGGTCCTGGTACTTGAGGAATGTGGTCTACTTGGGCTACCATGAGTCCAACACAGTGCTTTGGCTCCTACTTTATATGGACAGGAAGTTGGAATGGTCTGATCCAATCAAGCAGCTGGTCAAGTAAATGTATTGCCTACTTGATGTAGAGTAATCTAATTATTCAGTGGAACTGCCGTGGATTCAGAGCCAATTTCGCAGAAATGCAGAGCTTAGCTGCTGTTTTTAATCCTTTTGTCTTCAGGAGGCACACCTTGCACCAAATAGCCCCATTGCTCTGAAAATTTTTTGCAATGTTCGGTGCTTGTGTTCCAAACACACAACATCCCTCTGGTGGTACAGCCATCTTAATAAGACATGACATTATCCAAAGCCACACTGCAATAGACACCTACTTAGAAGCAACATCCCCATGTGCCATCCCCATATGTTCTCATGGGTGTTTTTAACAGCCACAGTCCATTATTGGAAAGCAGCCATTACAATGCTAAAGGCAAGACGATAGAGGAATTTATGAGTGAAAATGTCCTGTTTGTTAAATGACTTCTCAAACACTTGTCTGTACCCAGGACATCCATATTCTCTGATTGATTTGACCGTATGCAAACCTGAATTGTTACTTGAATTCTTGTATGGGATGACCTATGCTGAAGTGAGCATTTCCCCTTGATTATGACCTTGGTGGAAGTAGACATTCAACAAAGGGTGCAAAGATGGCAGCTTAAAAAGCCAATTGGTCTTCTTTTCAGACCCTTTGCATTGAAGCAGTTTAGTATAGAGCCTCAATATATTCAGGATCCAATAAAGTGGTTCACTGATATTTTAATATCAGTTGCAGATAAAGTTATACCAAAGATGTCAGTAAAACCAAATTGAAGATATAATCCATGGTTTTGATTAAAATTGTAGAAAGATTATTGAGGCCCATAAAAAGGCAGAAAGACTTCCAACAACAAAGACCCTAACCAAATTTAAAATATGTAGAGCACAGGCTTGCATAATTATTACTTCAACAAACAAAGTTTAATAAAAATATTGGCAGGTTTTATCAAGCCTTACATTAAATACACCAACAAAGTGTTTGGGATATGATGCGTAAGATTAAGATTAAGGGAAGCAAAGCACAAATACAGCATACTAAACAGGACGCTCTGCTTACCAAAAAACGAGAAATAGCAAACAAGCTAGCAGAGACATTTGAAAAGAACTCCTGAACACAAAACTGCCTTCCTGAATACCAAGCAGTATGGGTACAGCAGGAACAGAAAGAACTTGAGTTCTACTCCGATAATACAGAACAATATAATTAGCTCTTTTGAATGGGAGAAGTCTTTCAAGAAGTCCCTTTGGGCCAGAAAAGATTCATTTTTAGTGTATAAAATGAAACACCCTCTCCATAGTGATCTATCTCTTCTTAAAAACTTTAATATAGTTTGGACATCAGGAAACATACCACTCTCCTTGCAAGAAACAGTAATCATACCCATACCTAAACCATTAAAGGACCATAATGGTCCCAACAATTACCACCCCGTAGCTGACTAGTTGTCTTTCTAAAACCGTGGAAAGAATGGTTAATTATTCTATTGTCTGGAAGCTAGAAACTGACAGTCAGATAAGTGAATTTATAATGAGGTCTTATAAGGAGGTATTTGATGAGGTATCGCCAAAAAGAATTTTAGAATTTTTATCCCAAATTAATTTCAAAACACATAGATTTTCTAACTTGCTCAGTATGGAATATTTATGCGTTTAAATCTGTTTTCTATTTAAAAATGTCTATTTAATTATGTTTATTTATTTATTTGTATGTCATTTAGTCATTAGTTTTTTTATTTATTTACTTATTTATTTTTAAATTTATTTATAAATAATATAAATATGATATAATAATGATTCTTGCATGACCTTAACAATTAAACACCTAACCTAACCAACCCAATAGGAACAGTGATGTGGCATGAAGGTTTTTATAACAAATACTATGTCACTGTCACTTCGTGACTTTGAAGGAAGAGCAGACAACTCTTTTATCCAACTTTTATGCTAGAGATAGGCTGAGGGCTATATCAGATTCCTTTAGCTGGCTGTTCCAGCAGTGTGGAGACTAAGGCTACATTAGTAGAAGGTGTGCTAAGTCCGAGCTAACAGGAAACTAGAATGGGTGGATGGTTTGGGCTGCTCACTCACCCATCAAAGGTTATCAAGTCAGCCCCTGTTATGCTTGGATAGCACAGGAAAAAATTTGGATCAGCATTTTATGTGTGTGCAGCATGGTAGCATTGCGGTGTGACAGCTCCCAGGTCCCTGGTTCGATCCTCAGCTTGGGGTACTGTTTGTGGGGAGTTCTCCCTGTGTCCCTTGGGTTTCCTCTGAGTTCTCTGGCTTCCTCCCACCTCCCAAAAACATGCCAGTAGGTGGATAAAGGATAAAGTGGTTACTGAAAATGAAAGAGTAAGTGACATGGTTTAATTGATCCTAGTTGGTCTCTCTCAATATATTAATCATTCTTAGTTGGAAAAAGGGACATCCTTGTCAGGGTGATGACAATTTTCTACTGAGCCACTAGGGTTTAAAGCACAAATGAATTTTTATCCCTCATGTAAACCTTTGTCAGAAAATGTGTAATCTTCAGAAGTTACAGTTGCTAATCACGTTGATGACTTGCATCTAGTAAAGCATTGAGTAGTGAGCATCTGAAAGCAGAGAGAAAGAACTCTCTGCCAGTAAATAGGGGTGGGCGATATGACGATTTTAGATAGTGAGTTCAGCAGGGTTGAATGATCTATTACTTTACATGCGTAAACTCCAGAAGTTCCATATAACCAGGCCCGGATTAACACAATGTGGTGCCCTAGGGACCATACTTGAAGTGCCACCCCTGCTCCCACTTTACATGTTTTTTAAAAAAAAAAAGAAAAAAAAAAGAAAAACTATGGCTATAAATAAAAACCATAGCTTTACATGAACTTATAGCTAAAGTACAGGCTCACCACACATGCTACAGAAAAATTTAAAACCTAACCAAAAAACCTGACACCATAGATATGGTCTCATATAGACATGGGCCTACAAATGCCATTCTAGCCCTCAGGTTGATGCTTCAGTCTGAATGCAACTCTCAATGCAACGTCATGCTAAATATCATTATTTCCTATCATAAATTGCCTATATGACTACATGCAAAACCATTAGAGTACGTCTAAAGAAATCAGTGCACACATACCAAATAAGGCAAGCCCAAGAAAGACTGTTGCAAGCAACCATATCAACAGCCGAATTCAGCACCACAGAGACACAGCAGCGAAAACAAACAGCGAAACATACACAGCAGCAAAACATACACTGACTTTATAAGCATCAATAACTGAGCAACCAGTTAAAAGAGAAAACCGTTCCACAAATATCAAATCGACAACAGCATCACATATTTGCCTAGAAATAATGGTAAATATGCCTTACCTTTAGCAGAACATCATCTTTCTTGACTTTGTGTATGCAAAGTCTTGAATTAAATCCTCAAAGTCCATTCCCTTGACTAGTTTGAATTCAAACTAGCAGGGAGAGTGCAGACAAGCGCTTCTGTCACATGGTAGTCCTGAGTTCATTCTTCCCTCTTTAGAGAAGTATCTCCTGCCCCTGCAGTTGGTAAAGGGCAGGGTTAAGAACAGCCCGAACATACTTGGGAAAGTAGTCTGTAGCCCATTTTTTCACAGAATTTGCAGCATCTCCTCGGGTGAATGTTTTTTTTCTCTTCCCGCACAACATTCTTGAACTGTTCTTGAAAGGTTCATCTCCAAATTCTTTGTCCAGGTCATCTGGATATGTGGAGGAAAGTGCAGCAGTGCATTTACGCACACCATCACAGTCTATATCAGTATCAAACAAAACACCAAATAGTCCATTCAAGTCCATTCAAGTCCCAAGTCAGTGCGTTTAGCAAGACAGGACAGCAACCTGTCAGTAATCACATTGTGTGTTTCCACCTTGAATTGTTGACTCTCATTTAGCATCAGGTCATTCTCCATGGACTCATCTGCAGAGGTTTTTCTTTGTCTCAACTGCTGTGTCTTGTGGTGATAGAAGTGTGTCACACCCTTCACATCCCAAGATGCCTTTTCAAACTGAGAAAATTGATCTCTGAGTGTTGCCACAAACAAATGCAGAGATTCCAGCAGTCGCTGTGCAGTATCTAAGTTTATATCACGCTTTTGCAATGTGTCACTTGTGGCTTTGAGCCTACTCAGCACAGTATCCCATAGATTCATCATTATTGTAGTCTCCAATTGATCAATTTATGACAGAGCACAGAAGCCTCAAGCTTGGCGTCATCCTTCTCCTCCACATCTGTTGCAAACTTTCCCAAGGCCTCTCTTATTGCACTGTACTTTTCTCTCAAAGCTTTGGTGGAGTCAGCTCTACAACTCCATCTAGTATTTGACAGTGGTTTAAGAGTCCTGCTGATGTTCACATTCTTATTGTTAAATATCCGATTCCAATGGTGGGGGGATGCGGCACGAAATGCATACAGTGACTGAAGTTGGTCAGAGAAATTGCTCACATCTTTACAGCTATTGTCAATGCTGTTTACACCAAAAAGATTAAGTGAATGTCCAGCACAGGGCATGTAATGAATCGGGGCTTTGCTTTTTTCAGATGCGCCTGAAAGCCATTCTATTTACCAGCCATGTTACTGGCATTGTCATAACTTTGTCCCCGGCAATTTGACAAGTCGAACTCCAGATCATGAACCATTCTTATTACTCGTTCAACAAGACTTGCTCCCTTGTGGCTGTGAATAGGTGTGAAACCAATGAGTCTCTCCACCACTTTCCCTTCCTTGCTGACAAGTATAAAAACAAATGTCAACTGGTCAAAGTGTGACATATCGGGGGTTGAATCTACGATTACTGAGAAGTTCTTGGCATGCTGTCGGCTACAATCGTTTACTTTCTCACCCATTAAGCAAATGAACTCATCAAACAAGGTAGATGACAGGTATGATGATGTCCCTCGTCCCTTTTGACCATACTTCTCTATGTGTTCTCTTAAAAATGGATCAAACTGCAATACATTCCACTAATCCAAGGTGATTGCCATTACTTGATGAGCTTAACAGTTCATCATCGCCCCTGAATGCTAGGTCTCTCTCACACAAGAATTTGATTACAGCCACAATGCGCCTCAAAACCTCCTTCAAATATTTTACATCCCTCTGCACCCTGAGCAAAGCATCCACTGTGCCCACATTCATTGATTTGCGCAGGTAAAGCCAGCATGCTGTGCCTATGGTTTGCACTCTTCTCATGGTTTGAAACTCTGATCCAAGCAGCAATAGCACGCAGCGGCCACTCCGGATCCAAAATGGTGCTATTTTTGTTCTTAGACCAGCTTTTTTAACGGCACATGGGCTTCGGAGCAACCGGTATTCATGTCTACCATTGCCAGACACTAATAAAGTACAGAAATTGTGCAACAACCAACTTGCATGATCTGCTGGAGAAGCTATGCGATCTTGGCTTGCTGCAGGGACCAGGCCTCCAGCCCTCGGCGTCGCCTGATGTCGGTGGCCAGGGGAGGGGACGTTGTAAGTGGTGTGCGAGGAAGTGGAAGCATGGCAAGGAGGCAGGGGTCCGTGCTAGGCTAAAAACAAACCCTTGCCTGCTGGCTCTCTCGTCCATCCTGCTCTCCATTGTCGGCTCCCTGGCCAATAAATTGGACTACGTCCGACTCCAGCAAATGATGTGGTTTAGACACTGCTGTGTCTTTGTTTTCACGGAGACATGACTCAGAGTTCCGGACTTCCGGACCGCAATTCAGCTAGACGGGCTAGCCTCGTTTTGTGCCGGCAGAGATACAACTCAGTGTGGTAAGGTTCACTGTGGTGGCTTGTGTGTTTACATCAGCACGGAATGGTGCAAGAACTTGGTGCTAGTTTCTAGTTACTGCATTGCTGGTGGATTTTGTGACCGTTAGAGGCAGACCATTTTATTTGCCAGGGGAATTCACCACTGTCCTCATAGTCGGAGTGTACATTCCTCCCAGTGCTAATGCTAAGGAGGTGCTCTGTGAACTGTATGGGGCTATTAGCGAACTGCAGAACGCACACCCTGAAGGACTGTTTATTGTTACGGGAGATTTCAACCATGCAAATCTCAAGTCAGTGCTCCCGACATTCCATCAGCATGTGGACTTTGCAACAAGCTGCACCTGACGGCAACTTCACCAACTTGGAGGAATACACGTCATCAGTGACCAGCTACATCAGCAAATGCATTGATGACGTCACTGTCTCCAATATCATCACCACATGCTCCATCCATGGATGACCGCAGAGATGTGTGCGCTACTGAGGACCCGAGACTCCGCCTTCTGAGCAGGCGACCCTAAGAACAGACCCTAAGAACATGGCGGCCCTAAGAACAGCGAGGGCCAAACTGTCCTGGGCTATCAGAGAGGCAAAGCATGCACACCCACAGAGAATCCACAGCCACTTCAAGTGGAGTAGTGACACACGGCGCATGTGGCAGAGTATCCAGGCCATCACCAACTACAGACAACATCACCTGCGTGTGACAGTGATGCCTCCCTCCCAGATGCCCTGAACAACTTCTACGCTCGGTTTGAGCTGCAGAATGATGTGACGGCGAGGAAGACCACCCCTCCTCCCAATGACCAGGTGCTGTGTCTAACCACGGCTGATGTGAGAAAAACTCTACACAGAGTTAACCCACGGAACGCTGCTGGACCAGACAACATTCCTGGAAGGGTGTCTGTCTTCCTGAAGCCAAAATATTTCAAGATGTTTGATGTGCTATTTTATTTGTCCATGACTGCAGCAACTCGTCCTCTTATAGGTCAGCTAGGCTACGTATCACGTTTGTGGAGTCAAGCTAGACTTTACGTTGCCAATCTACTTGAGCCTTAATATTTAGGTATAACCCTCTAAGTAATAATTCATTAAATAATGATAGCTTAAACAGACTCAGTCAAATGCTGCAAAACTGATAGTACGACGCTTCACAGTACAGATGGATAATGACCCAAAACATAGCACAAAAGCAGCCCAAGAGCTTCTTAAGGCAAAGAAATTAAATGTTATTAAGCATCTGATGACCTTAACCCAGTTGAGCATGCTTTTCACTTACTGAAGATAAAACTATAGACAGAAAGACCCACAAACAAGCAGCAACTGAAAGCAGCTGCAGTAAAGGCCTGGCAAAGCATCTCAAGGGAGGACACTCAGCATTTGGTGATGTCCAAGGGTACCAGATTTCAGACAGTCACTGACTACCGAGGATTTGAATCCAAGTATTAAAAATAATCTTAATATTTGCGATTGGTAGTCTGTCCAAATCTGTTTGAGCCTATAAAAATGGAGGGACTCTGCAAAAAATCGCTGTAATTCCTAAACGGTTAATGCAATATTTTTGTTAAACCCATTGAATTAAAGTCTACACATCAATCACATTTTGACTGCTTAATTTCAAACCCACTGTGGTGGTGTACAGAGGCAAAATTATGTACATTTTGTCACCGTTCAAATACTTATGGACCTGACTGTATGTAGGTTCTGTGAACCTGACTAACTTCCAAGGGGTGCTGTTTTAACACCTGTGTACCTGCTTGCAGACACATGTTGAGACCTTTACTACAAAGTCACATGAGGATCTTTCGACCTTATTAAATGCCATCAATGGCCGTTTGTTCCCTTTGGTTCATAGAACAGAGTGATATACTTATCCTAAAGTTCTGTTTCACCCCTCCTAACTACCAGGGGTGGTTTTAACACCTAAATAACTTATATCCAGTAGGTCACTAAAAATTGACTGACCTTAAGACTAACTGGAAGGGAATTTGGATACGATCACCACAGTCATTCCACTGGTTGGTTGGGTAGTTGAGTCCTCATTTTCCTCTCGCCGAACAGGGTCTCATCAGGGTCACGTACCATTTCTCCTAACACTTTTCCCTTTTTTTTCTTAATAGCCTTAGTTTCCTACTTTGTGCGTATAGCCTCTTGAGTATTAGAAAGGCAGAATGTCCATTGTTAAAAGCGCTATACAAATAACATTTTAATTAAATTGAGTATATAAATGAAATGGTTTATTATTATTTTTATTTATTTATTTATTTATTTAGCCCATTTATAGCCATTGCCCAAATCTTTGCTTAGACAGTCATCATCCCAGATGAATAGCTGATTCTGTGACAAGATTGCCACTGTGCAGCTCAAAAAGAACTGTATGGCCTGTATTGGACACAGTAGAGAATGCTCTGCAGAAAGACTCTTGTAGTGCACTGCAGTTGCCAGGTTTGCAGGTTTAAGTTACATAACTTTAGTAACAAGGTCACCCCAGATCCCATCAGGCAGGGCGAGCTTATTGCTAAGGCATGCAGTACTCCTGGCACTTTGTTAAAGTGTGCATCAGCAAAAATGGCCTGTCTAAAAAGTCCCCTATATGAGTCTGTATGGAGAGGTCTTAAAGGACTCCAACACAAAGGGGTGATCCCACATCTGACTAGGCTTGTGATATTGTATGTGATATGCTATCATCTTATCATGCCCTCAAACTATCACCGACTGAGGATAGTATTGCCGTGGCTTTGAGGGGGGAAACGAAGGGGGCAAGGCCAGAAATACATGACGTGTTTCGTGTACACATTACGTCATTACAGTGGAAAAATCTGTTTTTGAAGGTTGTTATGAGTCTGCTGTAGCTGCAATCGCTAGCATTAGCAATGGTTGGCATTAGGGTTTTTTTGGTGTAATTCCCTATTAGCAAGGTCAGGAATGCTTGCAAAACTAATGTCAGGATTATAAATAAATGTAATGAGTTATTAGCTGTAAATAAGTTCATTATAAAATTTAAATAAAATTGTATAAACTGCACATGCATGTGCTCTATGGTGAACAGGAGCAGAGACACACTACTTATTGAATTCTTGTAATTTGAAGTAGCTCTGATAATCAAGGTTTCATTTTCTTAATTTAAGTCTCTGTTCATGTTTTGCAAGTGAAGACATTCACAGCATTATCTGTTTGGCAGCACGGACAAGGGAAGCTAATTTGTATCAGGGAAAGATGTTTGATTGCTCTGTTTTGAAGTCAGATGGCAGGTTAAAGTCCGTATCGGACTGCAAAATACGTGAAAAGGAAAAATGTGACTATACAACACACTTTACTTTTGTTTATCTTAAAGCCTCAGACACCACATTTTACAACAGATATTTTTTTAAAATTGGCTGACTTGATAGCCATTGCGATAGTTGTAATCTATCAGCAATTCCCAATACTATCATCAATTGTCCCAAGCCCACATCTGATTCTGATGGATTGTGGTGGATGGAGGGTGGTTAGCTCTTTTCACAAATACTGCTTAGAAGCTGCCAGCATACAAGGCCTTCATGCTAGGGTCCTATTGCTACCAAAGTGCTTTCATTTAACCATTGGACTACCCACTGCTTCAAGGGGCCAAACCCGCAGTAGCATTCCCACTGAATCGTGATGAATTTGTGTACTTCAGTGTTATGGATTTTTCATATTCATCATGAGGCTGAGTGCCATAATATGTGTGAGGAAGGTGGACATGTCCCAGATGGCCTGCTCCATAGTGGGGACTCACTGGAACCCATCGTCCATGTATGGCAGTACCCTTATGCTCTGTTCACATGCACCCTCTTCTCTAGAGTGAAGGTGGACAATAAGGTATTGACTTGCAATGCCTATCACTGAAAAGGCAATCCCAAAAGGACCCAGAGCAACGAGGGCACAAAGGGTGCATCGGACAGGCTTATTGGTGTGCTGTAAGTGTACCATTGTCAGCCCCTGTCCTTCATGAATAGCTCTGCGAAACTCTAGTGGTGGGAAAGTCCATTGTAGGTTGACGCATGGTTAAGGAGTCAGATACCTGTCAGGAGTTGAAGAGTGTGATATTTGTCTGTTCAGGGCTTGTAAGGGGACTTGTATGTGAGTGGCTATCTAATGAGGTACACTATATTGCCAAAAGTTTTGGGACATCTGCCTTTACATGCACATGAACTTTAATGACATCCCATTCTTAATCCGTAGGGTTTAATATGGAGTTGGCCCACCCTTTGCAGCTATAACAGCTTCAACTCTTCTGGGAAGGCTTTCCACAAGGTTTAGGAGTGTGTTTATGGGAATTTTTGACCATTCTTCTAGAAGC
>CM040469.1:16381765-16416953 GCA_022758105.1 Pangasianodon gigas
CATGTTGGAACAGGAAGGGGCCATCCCCAAACTGTTCCCACAAAGTTGGGAGCATGAAATTGTCCAAAATGTCTTGGTATGCTGAAGCATTAAGAGTTCCTTTCACTGGAACTAAGGGGCCAAGCCCAACCCCTGAAAAACAACCCCACACCATAATCCCCCCTCCACCAAACTTTACACTTGGCACAATGCAGTCAGGAAAGTACCGTTCTCCTGGCAACCGCCAAACCCAGACTCGTCCATCGGATTGCCAGACAGAGAAGCGTGATTCGTCACTCCAGAGAACACGTCTCCACTGCTCTAGAGTCCAGTGGCGGCGTGCTTTACACCACTGCATCCGACGCTTTGCATTGCACTTGGTCATGTAAGACTTGGATGCAGCTGCTCGGCCATGGAAACCCATTCCATGTTCTCTACGTAGAAGCTCTCTACACACTGTTCTTGAGCTAATCTGAAGGCCACACGAAGTTTGGAGGTCTGTAGCTATTGACTCTGAGGAAAGTTGGCGACTTCTGCGCACTGTGCGCCTCAGCATGCGCTCACCCCGCTCTGTGATTTTTACGTGGCCTACCACTTCGTGGCTGAGTTGATGTTGTTCTCAATTGCTTCCACTTTGTTATAATACCACTAACAGTTGACCGTGGAATATTTAGTAGTGAGGAAATTTCACGAATGGACTTATTGCACAGGTGGCAACCTATCACGGTACCACGCTTGAATTCACTGAGCTCCTGAGAGCGACTCATTCTTTCACAAATGTTTGTAGAAGCAGTCTGCATGCCTAGGTGCTTGATTTTATACACCTGTGGCCATGGAAGTGATTGGAACACCTGAATTCAATGATTTGGAGGGGTGTCCCAAAACTTTTGGCAATATAGTGTACGTTGTGGCACCTTAAGGGTCCATCTGGCCTATCCATTCAGCTGCTCTGACTTTTAATACTGAAGTCCACACTGTTTCTTCCAAGGCTTCTTTGGCTTCAGCCCTGGTATGTAAGATAGCTTTCGCAGGGTTGATTGTATGTGTTCATCAGTGTGAGCTGTGCCAGCCACACCTGGCATTATCCATAAATCAGTTTGGTGGTGATCCATCCTGCATTCTATCCTAGGTGTCTCACTGCTAGGAGTGAGGTTTTAATCAGCGCTGTCACAGTGGGATCAACTGCGGCAAACTGGAACGCTCTTGCTTCTGCTCCCAATGCTCCTGAGCCACTTCTAATGGTAGACCACCCATCTCTTTGGCGGCTGTGACCAGAAAAAAAGAGCCTTCCAAGGTATAGCATTCTCGCTCCCTTGAGATAAGTATTGGGAGGAAGAATCAGCTCATGGCCTTTGCCGGACACTGCTGATGAGCACAAGTTCTAGCATAATAGATTCCAGTTGAGCTACATCTGCTTCTCTGTGATGATCAACGTTGAGGCTCAAACACAAAACTAATGCCCACCCCTGGGTTCCAGAGAGCAACACAAGTGTGAATTCTACATCACTTTCCTTTTGGAGCTGAGCTGGGTCATAGTGGGAATCGTCAATACTGTTATTCATCACTAAGAGCACTGGTCCAAGGACAACCCAACCAGAAATGTAGTGAAAAAGAAAATACAGCATGTTACTTCTTATGATAGCAGAGGCTGTAACATGAACACAAACTGAACTCAGAAAGGACTTAGCAGGAGAATATAAGGAAGAACTCGGCTCCAGTCTTCATCCACTGATAGCCTACTATTTTGTTGTGGGGTCACTATGAGTGACTTAAGCCACTGAACCTGCATGCAACCTGGAAGGTGGCAGCCAGTAAGGCTTTGCTGAGGAGAAGGCTTCACTTAGCTGTAGAGTCCAATGCAAGAGTGGTGAGAACTTGTGAAGAGAACTTTCTTCACTTCATTCTTCCAGGTGAATCTTTCTGAAGCGAGCGACTGGCATGTACTGGGGTTTATGGTGTGAGAGTTGAGGTCACGCTTGCAGACTTCTTTGTAGAGTAACCTGCGTCTGCCTGTTGGCCTCTTGCCTGATGCCAGCTCACCAAAGAAGAGATGGTATACGGCCTTTGATATATGGCCTTTGGTATACAGCCACAGAGCAGGGTGCTCGGTACACATGCAGCGTACACTTGGACTTTGATGTGCTTAGTAAGCTTACTGTTGGCCCAGACTCTCTGTTTGAAAGAACAATTCAGAAATATAGCCACTGGTAGAGAAATACATGCAGTTCACCGGTGAGGGTACCTTTACTGCAATCAAGGACTTCAATGGGAATGCCATCTCTTCTTGGTGCTTTGTAAGAGGCAAGGGCCTCCAGAGGTTTGCTGAATTCTTGTAGAATGGGTTCTGCATTGAGTTTGTCCATTGTGGGAGAGGAATTAATGTCATTCAGAGCTGCATCAGTGATGACAGTTTCTTTGGCAAACAGTTCAGAGTAATATTCTACCCAGTGTTCCAATATGTTTCACCTCTGGATGACTTCACTGGCGCTGTTGTCTGTGTTACACCAGTGGCCTGTTTGAGCTCTTCATCCCTCTGATGGTGCCAGTGTCTGCAGCAATCTGAATCTTGGAGCAGAGGTGGTGTTCCCATTGCTGAGGTCAGTGTCAGGGGAACCAGACAAGGCTCCTTCTAGGGCAAGCACAAACTCCTCCACACTTGCAGGGTGTTTGGGAACAGCATGGCTTTTTGGCAGTAGAACAAACAAGAACAAAATGTGGGATCATGGTTAATTTGACAAAGCAGTCCACACCCTCTGATAGATCCACACTCTCTGCTAGAAAAGTGCTACAGTTGAGGCTAAAATTCCTAAAAGTCTTGCTTTTTTACAACTCCACACATTTCAGCTTTTACTTTGTTCACATCAGAAGTGATTTAAAAAAAGTCAATTAGAGACACATTTATTTTAGCTTTAATTCACTACATCAGATTTCCAGTGGATCAAATGTTTATAACACACCAAGTTGACTCTAAACAGTATGGAAGATTCCAGAAACTGATGTAATGACTTTTAGAAGATTCTGATTGGCAACGTGTCGTAATTAGGAGTTAATTGGCAGTGCACCCGTGGCTGTAAAAGGGCCTACTTTTAGAGACAGTTCCTTTTTGCCTTTGATACCATGGGAAAGTCCAAGAAACAATTTCCTTAGGAACAATTTATGAACAACTTGTATACAAATATAAAAATCTTGGACCCACAAAGACAATGCATCATTCTGGAAAGAGGCACAAATGAGCTCTGAGGGATGAACTTTGGTCTGAAAGGCTCAACTGAACCCCGAGATCACCAACAAAGGAACTGGTGAAGGAGTTGAAGGCATCAGATACCAAAGTATGTATATCTACTATTATGAGAAAGGTTGTTGTGCAAGGAAGAAGCCCCTACTCCAAGACTGGCATAAAAAAGCCAGACTGAAGGTGTTTGCAGGTGATCACCAGCCTTTTGGAGGAGTATACTCTGGTCAGATGAAAAAAAAAAAATTTAACAGTTTGGCCATACTGATGGATACGTATGGAGTGGAGCTGTGAAAAATTGAGTATGAATGCCTGTAGCCTAGGTATATGTAAACCTTTGGCCTTAACTGTATATTATGTATGTTTTATTTAATTCTAGAACTAATTCCACATCTGTTTTAGAGGCCTTACCCTGATCGTTCATTTCGAGTCAAAAAACTTCGTCACAGCTATCTGTGCACTTGAACTTTTATATTCTTTTATGTAGCTTTTGTGGGTGTCACTACATACAAATCAGCTATCCTATGCACTCACTTGGTAATGTAAGTGTGATTGACATTCATCAACAAACACACACAAGTACAAAGGAAATCAAAGAACTTTTGTAAATCCCAATTTGTTTGACTACACTGAGCTAGCATTTCATAAGTATATACTGTATTTAACATCAATTATCTGTATTTATTAGGGATACCACCAAAAAATACAATTTAATCTTTTTAAGTCAGTTTTTTTTCTTTGAGCTGAAAATGGTCTCAACTGCTTTTTGGCCAAAAGAGAAAAATATTTTGACTTAAAAAGATTAAGTAGGCCTACAGCAAAGTGTCAAATCTAACATTTTACAAATAAGGTTAATGGTAATGATGATAATTAGAAAGCGATTAAATAAAATTTTATTCTCTGGCATCGGTCACTGCAGGTGTGTTCAAACACTTTGAGCAGAAGCAGAACAATGTTGGCGGTGTAGACATTAGACAACTGATTTGTAAATGGATTATATCAAAATGTACTTTTTTTTTTTAAAACTTTACTGAGCATTACTGCAGAATCACTTAAAAAAATCCTTCCAAGTTTTTGCGATTGTAGATACCAGCAAACAGTTTCGACTGCACTACTTGAGCATAGACTTTTTGGAATGTCAGTAAATTCAGAAGGCTCTTCCTTGAAAACCAGTGGGTAAAAAACAACTCTTCCCATCCAAAGCTTTGCAAAAAAATTCCATTCTCAGCTAATGCGACTTAAGACCATTCACAGCGAAAAGGAAGACTTCCTGAATGAAGTGAGGAAATGTGATTATTTTTATAATTGGGCATTTCCTAATAAAGTCATAGATCATGTCCTGGCCCTTATTACCATTATTGAGAGTACAAATGCACTGATCGCTACACAATCCACAATTAGGCCAGAGGGGAAAAAAAGAGAATACTTTTGGTGCTTACTTATGATCGCACTAATTAAACAGGGGCTGAAATTATACTGAAAAATTTAAAAATCTTGCTGGATGGTCCCAAGACTGCTTTCACTTTTAAGGACCCTTCACTCATCCCCTACAGAAGAGACAAAAACATCAAATACTTGCTTGTCAGATGCTAATTAAATGAACTATGGCACGTCTGCATGCAACTGTTCAAGATTACAGGCCCTAATAGATGACTTTTTCTCACCTATCACTCGTGCATCACCGTAGTAGTTTTTTGTTGTAATTTCTGCAGGCAGTGTAATCAGCTGTACATTGGAGAAACCAATATTTGCATTGGGAGCAATAAGGTGAGGAAGGATAAAGAAAAAGAAGCTCATCCCCACTCTCTGAACTTTGGAGCCCCATGGAATGACTAATATTTTGACTACATTTATTATATTATGAGCCATTTTAAATATCTACTTATTCCTGTCCTACAAGCTCAGAAGCACTTTGCTTGCACAGCTGATGAAGGAGAGTTGTCCGAAACATCCTGTTTCTCTCATTAGACTGTATGTCTATTAGGAGTGTAACTGAATATGAATACGTTATTCAGACTGAACAGATAATGCGTCCTAAACGCATATGAATACAGATATGAAAAATAGGCAGAGTATTCGCTCTTATAGGTACCATGGATCAACAGATAGGAGCACACCTTTATTAAAGTACTTTTACAGCAACTGGAAGTGCTTACAACGGGTATACGTGACCTCCACAAACCATCAAAAGGACTTTACGAAGCCTTTGTTCAGCTTCTCTGTGTCCAACGGGCAACCGGGAATGACTGTAAAAGAGAGAAGCTCTCTTTCTTAGGCTGATCGACATGCGCAATCTCACTGCAAAGGGGAGGCCTACGTTTCTCTCATCTAAGATTGTAATGAGAGACATTTTCACCTCTCCCAAACCCAGAAAATCAACCAATGCTACCCGGTAGCATCATGCATGGTTTTGGCTTTCTTTTTGCCAGCTTCAGAAACTGGGACCATGCATAGTGGTAGGGTAAACATTGAAAAAAACAAACAGAACACCAACAACAAAAACTTCCAGTACAGACCATGCCCACTTCTGGTTTAAAAACAAATACAAAAACAGATACGAATATTTTGAGCATGACACTGATGCAGATAATGGGCCTCATTTATCAGTCTTTTAGTAAAGTTGTGAGCCAAAAGTTCAGGAAATGCAGATTTTCTTAGTAATTACATGCGTGCGTTTATAATTGGCAATCACCTGAAAATTCCCAGGCGCATGCATTGCACAGCTAATTTGCATTTAGTGACAACCAGAAAACTTGATAAAAGTTAATTTCTTGGAGGCAGAAGTGGAAGTATTTTTGACTCACATCTATGAGAATAAAAAATATTATTGAGCAGTGTCCCAGCACCTGAAAAGGCCAAAATATGGAGAGAAACAAAGAGTCCTCATGATGCTGTCATGGAAAAACCGGATGCTATGCTTAGAGTGGCGGAAGACATTGCATCAGCTCTACTTAGTCCACTATAAGGCCACCACTAGAGCTCACCATCATGGTTGGTCAGCAGCACATCTCTCCAAGTAGCCCCACATCCATCCCCATGGTTTAATTTCTTTTTCTACAGTCCTCCAGGTCTCCTTTGGTCGGCCTCTCTGTCTACAGCCGTCTGGCATTCAGCAGAGGGCAACTCTGGACAGGGATGTGGGTGGCATGGAGAACGTGCCCAATTCACTTCCATTGTTGCGTCTGGATTTCATGGGTGATGGGCCTGGTGCCTGTCCTCCTGTGCAGCTTTTTTTTTGAGATGGTGTTGGGCCAAAAAATGTGTAGGTCTCTCTTGATCCATTGGTTCTGGAAAGATTCCAACTTGTGGCTGATGTTCTTGATCATCTTCTGCACTTTGGTGCTGTACAGGAGAGTGCTGAAGACATTGCTCTTGAACAGCCTTATTTTGACATTGGTGTTGATGCTTGGCCCTGCAAGTGTTTCTAAGTGCTTCAAAAGCTTGACTGGCTTTCAAGATCCACTCCTGGACTACTACTATAGCATCCCCACTCTCAGTCATCTTGGATCCGAGGTAAGAGAAATGACCTACATGCTTTATCTCTTCTCGATCTAGGGTGTTGGCTGCATCTGATCTGTTGTTCATTCTCAGGTGTTTGGTGTTTCTGGTGCTGATCTTGAGGCTGATCTCTCTTTCTGTCATTGTCACGATATTATTCTTTGATTACATGTCCTGGTGTTGATGTGAGTGCAGCATAGCACAGCAATGTTAATAAAGTCAAAGTCCTCCAGGCAGCTGGTGAAGTTACAGCACAAGCCCCGTCCTTCCATGCTGACGGTCGTCTTTATGAATCCATTTCATACTGAGAATGAGAAGAAAGGCGATAAGATACAGCACTGCTTCATGGCAGAGTCGCTTGCAAAGGCCTAGAAAATCTTTGCTTTACAGACGCATGGTGAGATGCTGATGTGCAGTAACTGCGTCCTCACTAGGATCTTCATTTAGGGCTGGAGGAGGAATGCGCTCTGATATTTTTGGTCACTTAACTCTCTGAAACATGGTAGTAACAAGAAATCCAAGCACAGACAAAACTCAGACATGCACAGGAATGGCACACAATCTTTTTGTCGGCCGAGTTAGTGCAAGGCTCTAACATGTTGCACAGAATTAAAAGATGACATGGCAAATGGAACTGACTTATAAGTCAGCTTTCATACTCTTAAAAAAAAAAATCATACTGGTTTCACTGTTGGGCCCTTGAGCAAGGCCCTTAACCCTCTCTGCTCCAGGGGTGCTGTATCATGGCTGATCCTTCACTCTAACACTAAATTCATAACAAGCTGGTATATGTGAAAAAAAAGAATTTTGCACTTTTTAGCCAAAGGTTTTTGGACACCTGACCATCACACCCATATGTGCTTTTTGAACATCCCATTCCAGAATTAGTTCCCCACTTTGCTGTTATAATAACTTCCACTCTTCTGGGAAGGCTTTCCACTAGATTTTAGATTGTGGCTGTGGGGATTTGCCCACTCAGCCACAAGAACATTAGTGAGGTCAGGCACTGATGGCAGGCGAGGAGGACTGGGGTGTAGTCGGCATTCCAGTTCATCCCAAAAGTGTTCAGTGTGGTTGAATTCGGGGCTTTGTGCAGGCCACTTGAGTTCTTCCACTCCAACCTTGGCAAACCTTGCCTTTATTGACCTCGCTTTGTGCACAGAGGGATTGCCATGCTGGAACACGTTTGGGCTAGGCCTCTTAGTTCCAGTGAAGGGAAATTGTAATGCTACATCATACAAAAACATCCTATACAATTGTGTGCTTCCAACTTTGTGGCAATAGTTTGGGGAAGGCCCACATATGGGTGTGATGGTTTTTTGCCATATAGTGTATATTCATATATAGGCTAATTGACTGGACAGTTGAAGATTGGAAAAAGACCAAGCAATGTTTTTCCTATTTTTTCCCTAATCTGCCCATCTTAGGTGAACCTGTGTCTAATGTAGCCTAAGATTCCTGTTCTTGTCTGACAGAAGTGGAAACTGATGTGGTATTAAGCTATTGTAGCCCTTTGGCATCATGGCTCAATGTCTTGTGCTTTCTGAGATGCTTTGTTGCTCACCACGGTAAAGAGTGGTTGTTTGAGTTGCTGTAGCTTGTGTATTTGTTTTCTGTGTGCTTGAACCAATCTGGCCATTCATCTCAGACCTTTCTCATCAACAAGACATTTCCAACCATAGAATGGTTGCTCACTGGATGTTTCTTGTTCCTTTTTTATTTATTTATTTTGTTTGTATGTTTGTTTGTGCACCATTCTGTGTAAACTCTATAGGCTCTGGCACCAACCACATGCCGCAGTCATTGAGATCAGTTCTTTTGTCCCATTCTCATCTGAAGCTCTTAAATCATGGTCAGAGGCCTGGCTGTAATGAAAGCGTTATTTTCTAGGAGGCTTTACCTTTGCCATTTCCCATTATTGTACAGTTATCAAAATTCTAAGACTTATTTAAAGCAAGGAGTAGGGTTAACTTTTGTCAGTGAAATTCCTGTCATGTTCTAGGACAGCTTCATGCCATAATTGAGCAGTTGTGCTGATGTTTTCTGGTTGGTTTCTCTTAATATGTTTGTGTTTAGCCATGTTATCTTGTTGCCCCTGAAAGACAGTACAGATATGTAGCAATGATACCGCTGTAAATCATGGAATTTTATTGATAAATATTGATCCTACTTCTCACTTGTAGTATCTTATGTATAACGTACTTAACTGAAATACCTAATATGTGCTGTTGTTACTTATTCAGTGTTATGCCAGGAATAATGACAGAGAACAGCCATGCCTAGTTAATCAGTGCATGTATGATAGATTTCATTATATTTATATTAATGCTTCCTTTTTGATGTCTGAAGATGCAACATCTCTGAAAGTAAGGAAGCTATCTGATAACTCCTAGGTCTTGTTATGAGCTATAAGTATTTTTGCAGGAGGAATGAAGAAACAAGGAGCCTTCAACGGGTGTTCCTTTACATGGATGATCATGTTGCTTTTAGGATTGCATTGCATTCACTTTTGGATGAAGTCAGCATTAATTCTTAAATAAGAATTTTTTATTTATTTATTTTTTTTTCACTGAAGACGTAACTCAGTGTAAGAGTAATGCAGTGAAGCTTTTGCTTTTCTGTATTTCACTAAGCAAATGCAATATGGTTTGTATTGTATTTCACACAAACAGAATTGCACGTTGAAATGCAGTGCAGCACTGTGGTTTGATTTTAATGGTGCATAAGATTCACCTCTAGTGACACTAGACACACATCTAGTGTTTAATTGTTTTGCTTTTAACCGAAGAGGTACAACGTAAAAGCAATGCAAATAAGGGTTTGCTATTTGGTGTGACAAGTAGTCCCTGTGTCACAAATGAAGAGCAATAACACATGTGTATTGCATTTCATGGTTAGTGTATAGAGCTTTGAAGCTGAGAAAAGTATTTGAATATGAATTTTCTTTATATTTGAGTTATATATGTCACATTAAATTTTTTTTCCTGTGGTGTATTTAAGTAAATTTACATTTTTGCTTGCTAGAGGCAAGATATGCCTTTAAAAACATGTAATTGTAGATTTTATCTGTATGTCTTTGCACACCTGGATTTGGGGATTTTCTGCCATTCTTCTCTGCAGATCCTCTCAAGCTCTGTCAGGTTGGATGGGGACTGCCGGTGGACAGCCATTTTCAGGTTTCTCCAGAGATGTTTGAATGGGTTCAAGTCTGGGCTCTGGCTGGGCCATTCAAAGACATTCACAAACTTGTCCCTAAGCCACTCTTGAGTTGTCTTGGCTGTGTGCTTAGGGTCATTGCCCTGTTGGAAGGTGAACTTTCGGCACAGTTTGAGGTCCTGAGCGCTCTGAAATAGGTTTTCTTAAAGAAGATCTCTGTATTTTGCTGTGTTCATCTTTCCTTCTACCCTGACAAGTACCCTAGTCCCTGCCGCTGAAAAACACCCCCACAGCATGATGCTACCACTATCGTGCTTCACCGTTGGGATGGTATTGCGAAGAGGTCTGATGGTAATGACATGATGCTTGGAATTGAGGCCAAACAGTTCAATCTTTGTTTCATCAGACCAGAGAATTTCTGGGCAGCCAGCTCTAGGAAGAGTAGTGGTTCTTCCAATCTTCTGCCACTGTCCTCTTGGAACCTTCAATGCAGCAGAAATTTTTTGTAGCCTTCCTCAGATCTGTGCCTCATCAAAATCCTGTCACTGAGCTCTGCAGGCAGTTTCTTTGACCTCATGGCTTGATTTTTGCTCTGATACACATTTTCAGCTGTTAGACAGATGACAGGTGTGTGTCTTTCCAGATCATGTCCAGTCAATTGAATTTGCCACAGGTGGACTCCAATCAAAGTGTAGAAACATCTCAAAGATGATCCAGAATGATATGCACCTGAGCTAAATTTCAAGTGTCACGCAAAGGGTCTGAATACTTTTGTCAATGTGATATTTCAGGGTTTTTTTTCTTTTTAACAAATTTGCAAAGTTATCACAAATCTGATTTTGCTTTGTCATTATGGGGTATGGAGTATAGATTGATGTGGAAGAAAAATAACAAAGCATTTTAACATAAGGCTGCAACATAAAATGTGGAAAAAAAATGAAGAGGTCTGAATACTTTCTGAATGCACTGTAAGTGCTTGAACATTGAACATGTCCTCATTTTCTTTCTACATGAGTATGTTTATCAAATTTTCTGTTGTCAGTTGAATTCAGGGCTCAGCTCATTAGCAGTCACACTTAGAGCTCTGGTCAAGTTTAAGACAGTTTCTCACTGAAACTGGATAATTGAAGACTGGAAAAAGACCAGGTGGTTTTTTTTTTCAAGTCTTCAACTGTCCAGTTTGGGTGAGACTGTGTCCATGATGGCCTCAGATTCTTGTTCTTGGCTGAAAGAAGTGAATCCTGATGTGGGATTCTGCTGTTGTACCCCATCCACCGCAAGGTTCGATGTTTTGTGCACGCTGAGATGCTTTTCAGCATAGTCAGCATAGTTGTAAAGAGTGATTGAGTTAATATATATCTTTCCTGGAAGCTCGAAGCAATCTGGCCATTTTCCTCTGACCCCTCGTATCAGCAAGTCTTTTCGACCTACAGAACTGTCACTCACTCAATGCCTTTTGCACCATTGTGTGTAACCTCTATAGACTGTCGTGTGTGAACATCCCAGGAGATTCTGCAGTTTCTGAAATACTCAAACCAGCCTGTCTGGTACCAACAACCATGCCACAGTTAAAGTCACTGAGATCACACTTTTTCACCATTCTGATGTTTGATGTGGACATTAACTGAAGCTCTTGACCTGTAACATACAGCATGGCAGTTCATTGCAGTTTGCTGAAAGAACTATCCTTTCCATCAGTTTAAACAATGAAATAATGAAATGTAGGTCTCCAGTAAAAAAAGAAAATAAAAAGCAAAGTAAAATGTGCATTGAGAACACATCACTGCCTTTCTGTGATTTGTGCAAGCCTTTGGCACTGTCACTACTCAGAGATCATTCACTCCCTCGCACTGATCTGCAAGGAGCTTGATCACAGAGCAGAATAGTCAGCTCATGGTCCACTCTAACTGCAAAGAGCCATTAGCTTTCTTAAAGTACTAAAACGTATTCATGGTGTATTTCACTTTTTTTTTTTGTGTATGAGTCTGTCAAATGATTGCAACTTGTCTTATGTAAACGGGGAGTGCTTTATTTTTCATTTAAACACAAATTGTCAATACCAAGAAAAAAAAAAGCTTACAAATTACTTTTTACTTTAGACCACGGCTCATTCACTTTAAGTAACTTAACCTGCAAGCCGAGTGGCCCTGGTAGAAGCGAAAGGAAGGGAACTGTGACTGTCTCAGTGCTCAGTACTTGTAGAACTGAAGTGCTCTCATGTACACCACTTACTTTGCACACTTGCTTCACTGAAACCTTTGTGTGCATGCAGTTCATTCATTTTAAATGACCACGCTCATTGATATTGCTCTGAAAGTTCATACTGGCCGCCCTCCCTCACTCTATTAAAGATACTGTTTAAATGCCAAAAAGATGGTATAAGCTATGTGTAGATGTAGGGTTTGTGTTTTAAATGGTGTTGCAGATTCATTGTATTCCTGTATTATTATTATTTTATCGTTATATTAATTTATTAGTATTATTTTTTTAAACAGCAGTGTCTCCTCCACATTTTCCTGTTCTCCTTAATTTGTGGTTTAAAAGCAAAATGGTTCTAGACAGCGGCAGCAATGTTAGGTTTCAAAATTCACTCCATGCTGGTGGCGGCAACATCTGACCAAACACCCTGAGGCATTTGAGGAAGGGGCGCAGGTCAGCAGGGGAAGGCTTCATAGTGTGCCAGATAAATTTAAGGTTAGCTTGAGCTGTGAGAACTAACAAAGATATGCACTATTTTATTAATTTGTTTGTGTGTATATTTATTTGTTTGTTTGTTTGTTTTAACGTCCTTAATTAAAACATAAGACCATAGGATGCTTTTTGTATAGGCTGGGCTGCCTGATTGTTATGAACACGAGATACCATCACTGTCCCATGTGTGATTTTGTGTTATTAGGATAATTTTTAGTTTTGATGAGCATTGCACAACATGGAACGTATTATACTGTTGAATTATACTACTGAAAAGCTACTTTACGAGCACCTAAAATACCACACCTGTTAAAACACATTTTATACATTTTTATATTCCCCACGTCATTTAGTAAACTAATTTATCTTTTCTTGTTGGCTTCAGTCTGTAGAAATGATTCCTACCAAGACGTGGATCAAGATTACAGTGGTACTAAGAGGACACCTGCACTCCAACAGCTGTCCACAAGTGACAATTTACCTATGAAGGCCTCAGGAACTTCCCTAGTACCCACTAATGACCATAATTTGCAAGTCCAGCAGTCGGTTGTGGATACAGAACCTGCAAAACTGTGTCATGACATAGAAACCACTTTCAAGGAGTTGAGTCCAACTCCTGTCCCTGCCACTCCACCATCAATGGCAACAGCATTTCCTCAAGCTATTTCTGAGCCCACTCTGGTACCTCCTCAACCACTGTCAGTACATGCTTCAGTTTTACCAAAGCCTGGAATAACCACCACATCAGCATTGGCTTCCACTCCTCAATTACTCACCACACCTCCATTAAAAGTCCAAACACTAAGACCTCCTGTGGTCTCTTTGTCTCCATCTTTTGTTACAGTGCCTGCAGCACTTTCAACTTCAATATCTGCTAGTTCTCAAAGGAGTCAAGCCTCCAAAGCATCTTTTCCTGCAATATCTACATCACTTGTAACTATATCTCAGAGCCAGTCTCTGGCATCACCTTCCAAGACCTCTGCAGTTCGACATAAAGCCCTTTCACATATAGTAGAGAACCAAGATTCTAGGGCTCGACAGATTACTCAGTCACCTTTATCTCAAAGTACACATCTTCCTGTACTCCCTAGGCCTTCCTTCTCATTGGCACCTGCACAAAGGGCTTTGGTATCCCCTCCTAAATTCCCAAGCGATCAAAACAGTTTTTTGACTGATACAGCTGTTGATAATTCTATTCTTTGTACATTCCCTTCATCTATTGCTGTTGCCTCTACTTTTCCTTTTACTGCTTCTGTTTCTTCTCAAAAGCTTTTATCTGCCCAGCAGTTCTCTGAGCTTCCCCTTGTTGTAACTAATACAAATGTTGTATTATCTTCTTGTCAGGGAACAGGTCATGCAGCTTCTCATGAATCAGAGCAGCAGACCACTGACATGTCATGTTCTCCAATGAAAACCAACAGTGTATCTGAAGTTAGCTGGACTCACCATAAAGTCAGAGTGACGAATTCAGTGTGTAAACAGGAGGGCCACACAGATCCCTCCAGTGAAGCTCTTGATAAAATCCCAGAGTCATCTTTGAGTATCCCCTGTACAAAAGAACCAGAAAAGGATATATGCACCAGCAAGGACCAAGCAACTTCTGGGAAAGGAAATGATAAAACCTTAAATGATTTATGTGATACTGAGGCTAAGAATTACATATCTTTGCCTGGGATAATTTATATTAATAAGTCTGAAGCAGTGGATTATTGTGAGCACACCCAGGATGAAGGTTCCTTCATGTTTGCGGATGGGTCCATCATCAAAGACTTGGGAGATATGTTGCCAGAAAATGACCAGACAGACCCATATTGTGAAAACGATGCAATGGATCTGACCACTAAGAACCCCAATGATGCAATACCACTCAAGGATAAATCTCAGATTCATAATTCCTTAGATGACACTCCAGAGGCTGACACCTCACAGCATTTTTCATCTTTAAATGACTTCTCTGATAAGTTTAATAAAGGTAAGGCTATGTAATCTTTATTCAAAAAAATCTGTGAATTAATACTCAGGGCTATGGTTATTCATTCTTCGAACTGTATGTTCAATAATTAATTAAATTAGTCATGTAATCAAAATGTGACTGCTTGAAAAGTTTGCAGCTCAATAAGTTTAGTTCTTTCTGTGTTGAAGTAGCATTTTGATTTCACTTTAGTAAATCATAGGTTGCTGAAAAAAACTTTATATTATAATAATATAATAATATATTTTTTATTTGTATTATAAGGTTCTATCTGGCATTTAACCACGTAAACTTCATCAAGAGGCGATATTCAGGGTGTCTTCTGTGGTATTGTTTTTTTTGTTGTTTTGTGAAGCTTTTGGTGTTAGCTAATCATCATTCAGGATAAATATGCAACATAGGGTCCATAGGCCAATCAGTATCCTGTTCATTTACACATTGACAAAGCAGATCAGACTTAAAACCTCAGTGTAGCTAGCTGAAAGAGAAAGAAACTTTGGGCTCTTAATGATGTACATAATGAAAATTTTTGCACTCAGAGAATGCAGTCAGAAAAATAAAACATTTTGAAAAGCATGCATGATAATAGTGTGGTCTTAATAGGCTTAATATGTCTTACTCTACTGAGTTTATAACATTTGTTGATTATTTATTGAGATAGTAGGATTGCGTAATGAGGAACATCTAAGTAAAACCTTATAAAACCAAGCAGTATTTTTATCTTACTGCATAGTAAGATTCTATCTGTGTTTGGTCACTGTTTCAAAATCTATTTTCTTGTTGTCTAACTGCTTCTATAATTTTGAAGTAACCTTAAAGTGTAGCCCAGAGATTCTCAAAATTTTTGACCCCAAATAGACATTATGAATTTTCTGTCGCCTCCAAGCCTTGACCACCCTACATTTTTTTACATTTCTGTATTTATAACACTGCAGCATTTAAACATTACTATATTAGTAACATAGGTATGTGTAATGTACGTCAGTTAAATATTTCTTGCACTGACTTACCAGTTTGGTGGGAAGTGTTGTGTCGTTCTGGGTTTGATTTATACTTTACATACACATGCAGAAGCAGTGGCAATGTGAGCAGCATAGTCCAAAAAAAACCTTACAAGACAAACTGTAAAAGCTGTGTTTCTCATTAAAACTTTCCACTGTCATGATAATTGTCATGAGCTGCATTTCAAATTGAAAACTCTGATGTTAGATTCAAAAGTATTTATCTTGAAAATCCAGAAGTCTGGTACACAAAACAGATCTTTCAGTAGGTTAAAATTCAAACACTAACCGTGATAAGAAAACTGGTCTAGAATAGTACACGGGTATGTGATTTGAGACACAACGATAGTTTGTTTAGCAGAGGTAGATGGACGTGGAAATTTGTCTGTTTCTGTTATGCAATTCCTATGCTTAGTGCAGTGTTTCAAGATACTGAAAATGACACTTAATTTGAGTGTGGCTTACTTGAATGTGACCCCCAGTAACAATTTAAAATATTAGCACATAAAATATGTCTTTGATGTTTATAATTTGTAAAATAAATTAATAGAACGAAAGAGGAGACTGAGTTTCTCTCATGATCCCACTTGTAAATCAAGCGACCCCATGTGAGTTTTGCTAGCTGGAATGTTAAAATTTTAAAGCCCTTTATCTCAAAACTGCTCTTAATCCAGATAGAACCTTATAATACACAATCTGTGAAAAGTAATGTAATGTTATGTAATGCAGCTTTAAATGTGTGACATGTTCTGGATCTGTATGTTCTGTTGTGTATCTCTTTTATTCTTGACAGCAATGCTTATAAATCAGGAAACAGAGTTTGGGCTAATAATTAATAAATTTCCATGTCAGACTGTTACTGAATGTTGTTAACGTCTATGAATTATCTACAATACTTATTAAGGGATGTAAGTACCAGAGGGTTAATTTGGTATGACTGATGGAAATATTTATTACTGTTTTCCTCATAGCCAAAAAAATGGAGGGTAAAGAAAAACAATGCGTCAGGCTCTGGCTTATGTGTGAATTATACCATCCTTGCAGAAGCAGACACAGGAGGGCAGGGAAGCACTGGTACATCTGTTGTAGACCCCAGCCTACCATTGCCTACTACCCCATGTTCCATGACAAAGAAGAAGGCACGCAAGCCAAAGGCCCCGAAGGGTTCAGCTTCTCCTGTTCAAAGTAAAGCAGCTGTCTTTTGGCCAATGGCCAATTAAATACAATCTGTTTATTTTCATGCACTACTTTTTTATTTTTACAATAGTCAAGAAACTGTTTGTTTAGTAGGCTTATATAATGTTTGATGATTAAACTCTAATAAATTATATTTTTCCTTTTTTGTTTAATAATTTTAAACATTCTGTCTGTCAGGTTCATTAAGAGACATTAAGAAAAAGAGAATAACGTCAACACCTAAAGCTGCCAAAGAGGAAAAAGTGAAGGGGAAAAAGAAAAATGAAGAGAAATTACCACTTGCAACAAAGAAGAGCAAAACTTCCAAAGAGGCGTCTGCCTCTTCCAGTTCTCTTCCTGATGGAGCTTCATCGCTTCTGCTCAAAGGAGGCTTTATCAGTGACTTACACCTGACCCACAATGTTGTGCACTCCTTTTCAAAATCTGAGAATATGAAGAAGGCCCGAACAAAGGAAGTTGCTGGAAAGTGTTCAAAGCCATCCAAAAACAAAGTTGTTTTGGATGAAAAAGCAAAGGAGGACGATCATGACAACGACTTGATAACAGGTTACAAATATTTTACCTACTTGCTTTATGGGCATTGTAGGAGATTGTAGGAGGGGGAGCCATGAATGATTCAGTGGGCCCAAGCTGGTCAGTGTCTTATAGCAGAATCTGTTAGGCTGGAGTTGTATTCGACACTGTAGAACCCGGTGGGTGTGGGTGTGGACTTGGGAGGCAGGCGGAGTTTCAAAAGAGTTTCAGGCTCGCATATTTTTCAACCAAGCACTTTTCAGTGCATGTTCAAACTACATCACCACAAACCAAAAATAAACACAAATCAAAAGGGGCGATGCCAGTTGAGTCACTCACTTCATTCAAGCTCAACTTCAAGTTTAGGGTTCAAGCTCATGCCCCGGGTGTAAATGTGTCTGTGGTGGGGGGTACAGATGATTTCATATGTGCAGTGACACATCAAATACAACCATGGCCTAATGTAGAGGCATTGTTCCCATACTTGCTTACCTTTTGTATAACTGGACGATTAAAATAATATCCACAACACAGCACATCAGAACTGAAAGGTTTCACAGTTTTCTGTGTCAAACTTTATTTATTTTCTGCCTTACAACACTACAACCAAGGAGGATGAAGGGGTGGCATAACACACTCAGAGGAAGGTGTTATTTGACCATTTCCAAATGCATGAGCTCACAGGCGCAAATGATTTGCTAGTGTCACTGTGATTGAGAGGGAAGAGATTGCACTCTTGGACTCCTGGCCACGGATGGCTGTGGCATCATCTGGTTTCAAACTGGCCATCACCGAATGATAGAGCAAACGCTTTTCTGTTGCGACACTTGGGAGTTACCCTTGATTAACTTTTTGTTGTAGAGTCTTGGGTTTTGTTTTTGTGCAAAAAAGTGCGATTTAATGTTGTCAATTTGCTAGGCTGGTATATGGCTTTACTCTAATCATGTCCCCCATGTATATAGAGAGGAGACAAATTAAAGGACATACCAGACTATATGAGTGGAGAAACATAATGAGTGCATATGTTTCCAGAGAGACGTACTGCATGATGCAGTTAAGCAGTTGACATCCTTCCAAGTTCTGTGGCATGGATAATTATGCTGAGGAGGCCCATTTCTTTTATATTGATATTGGATAAAGATGGAAAGAAGAAAAGAGCTCATTGGCTTTGAAAGATTCACACATGGGACTGAGAGGAGCTGATGTGATTAAATATTGCAGCAGCATGTCTAATCACATCTTGACAATGTTTTCATTTACCCCAATCCTTTTTACACCTGCACCTCTCTTCGCCACATTACAAACATGGAAGCATGCAGGAATTTTGACAGGAAACGAGAATATATAGCGTCCTCTAGAATTATTGACATCCTTTATGAAAGTGAGCATAAAAATAAAAACAATAGTAGATGCAATAAGTGATATTTTGAGCTCAGGCACATAGTTTTATTCAACATGTTAAACATTTAAACATTTTGTGTTTTTTTTCTGTCATGATTTGGAAGTATGTATGGCAAATCATCATGTTAAAAGCTCTATCTTTGGCCAGTGCCAACTTCCTGGCAGAGGCAACTATTTTTGGTTAATTAGACTGAAAAGATAATAATGCCATCATTCTTCACAAGAGCCTCTGAAACACCTGACACAAAAGAGCCCCGAAGCGTTAATAATCCACCACCATGTTTTACTATGGGTATCAGATAGTTTTCCTTGTATGCTGCAGTCTTTTCTTGCCAAATATGCTGATGGTGCGCAAGACCGAAAAGTTGAATTTTGAAGTTCAGGTGCCCCAACACTGAATGTTATGAAAGTGGTATTTAACAGTTGATTTTGAAATTTGGTGACCATAAGAATGAATTAAACTCTTACATTTGGGCTCTTTTTGGGCTTCTCTTTTCCTCCTTCACAAACCTCCTCAGTGGGGACAGTGTGCTCATGGGGCCAGTTCCTGGTCCAACTGTTTCAGACATGAACCTTTTCATTCAGAAACCCTTTGTTATGGCCTTAATTGCCCTTAATGGTATTTTAACTGCTTACATATTTTTATCTGATTTGAGCTGGTTAGCAACAACTTGTCTTTGGTTTTCTCCATAGTAATATGCACCAATCAGCCATAACATTAAAACCATTGACAGGTGAAGTGAATAATGTTGATTATCTTGTTACAATGGCACCTGTCAAGGGGTGAGATATATTAAGCAGCAAGTGAACAGTCAGTTCCCGAAGTTGTTGGAAGCAGGAAAAGTGGTCAAGCTTAAGGATCTGAGTGACTTTGACAAGGACCAAATTGTGATGGCTGGACAACTGGGTCAGAGCATCTCAAAAATGGCTGATCTTGTGGGGTGTTCCCGGTATGCAGTGGTAGGTACCTACCAAAAGTTGTCCAAACAAGGAAAACCAGTGAACCGGGAACAAGGTCATGGGTGCCCAAGGCTCATTGATTTGCTTGGGGAGCTAAGGTTAGTCCATCTGGTCTGATCCCAAAGAAGAGCTACTGTAGCACAAACTGCTGAAAAGGTTAATGCTGGCTATGTTTGAAAGGTGTCAGAACACAGTGCATTGCAGCTTGCTTCATATGGGGTTGTGTAGCCGCAGACCGGTCGGAGTGCCCATGCTGACCGCCGAAAGTGCCTACAATGGGCACGTGAGCATCAGAACTGGACCATGGAGCAATGGAAGAAGGTAACCTGGTCTGATGAATCACGTTTTCTTTTTACATCATGTGGATGGCTGGGTGCATGTGCGTCGCTTCCCTGGTGATGCACTATGGGAAGAAGGCAAGCTGGTGGAGGCAGTGTGATGCTCTGGGCAATGTTTTGCTGGGAAACCTTGGGTCCTGGCATTCATGTGGATGTTACACGTACCACCTACCTAAACATTGTTGCAGACCAGAGGTCTTGTGGAGTCCATGCCTTGACAGATCAGAGCTGTTTTGGTGGCACAAGGGTGACCTACACAATATTAGGCAGGTGGTTTTAATGTTACGGCAGATTGGTGTAAGGCAAAGGGATTTTTATTTTTTTTTTACGTGTAGAACCACAGAAAAAGTTTTTATTTACAAAATTTTAATGAATGATTTTATTGATTAGAACAGAGATTAATAGTTTATCTAATTTGAGTTGAAATTTTGAATTATTGTGTGTAATGTTTAATTTTTACAATCTCACCCCCCAGTCACAGTCTAATGCCTCATTTTTTCACGTGTGCCATGATCACAAAAATAGAGACCATGGTATGCGGGTTGGGCTTCATAGGCTCCTTTTTATCTCTAGGAGAAACCCCAAGGCGGAGAATTGCTACGGAAGAGCAAGTCATCTTTCCTCTTCTTCATGGGTAAAAACCATAAACAACTTTTAAAGTGAGGAAGGCATAAATATAATATTTTAATTAAGTAAATATGCCAAATATTAACCTAAAGTAATATTAGCCAAATCAGTGAGACTTGATATAAATGCCAATGTATATTTTTACTTAGTTTTTTTTTTATTTCTTTTCTTTTATCAGTGGATTTGTATCACTATGTAAATGTATTGCAAAAGAGTAAAGTTTAATAAATTGTTACTTGTGTAACTTATGTAAAATAAATAAATAAATTCAGACTCAGAAGACAATCCAGAAATTTTTCACTTTTTTAACTTAGTCAAATGAATAGTATACAGTAGTAGTATTCTTTTTTAAGTTATTATAGTGTATAATCGGCTCTTTTTTATTTTTATTTTTTATTTGTTTTTTAGTTGGAGGCGAGAGATTCGGGTGCGGAAGCTTGATGACCGACTGAAAGGAGAAACATGGTATTACACTCCCTGTGGGAGAAGAATGAAACAGTTCCCTGAGGTCATTAAGGTAAGGCTTAGTTCTTTCTGCACTTCTGATTGACATGAACTAGTTATACAATCAGTCACAGCTCTGAATAGTAGCCATTTCATCCTTTTTGCACTAAATATTTTACATAAGTTTGGACTGACAGACTTTGCAGAACCATCAGTGCTTATGCATTTCTATAAATGCTTCTTGTCTGAATTGTGTTATTTTGATTTTTATTTTGATTTGTGTTATTGTTGTTTATTAACCTTTTTAATCCAGAGGTGGTATATGTTTTTTAGTACCTGAAGAAGCATGAGGAAAATCTGAAGGGGGTGACAAGGGAGCACTTCAGTTTTAGCCCACGTATGCCTGTGGGAGACTTCTATGAGGAGCGAGACACACCTGAGGTCTGTGGGCAGGAAACTTTGTGGGATTATAGAAGAAGCATTTATTTTTCACATATACACTCTCTGAGCACTTTATTAGGAACACCTGTACACCTACTAATTTATGCAGTTATCTAATCACCCAATCGTGTGGCAGCACTCAGACATGGGCTAGCAGCTTTGGGTTCTTTTCACATCAACCATCAGAATGAGAAAGTAATGTGATCTCAGTGATTTTGACCATGGCATTGTTGGTGCCAGACAGGCACGTTTGAGTATTTCTATTACTGCTGATCTCCTGGGCTTTTCATGCACAACAGTCTCTAGAGTTTACTCAGAATGATGCAAAAAAGAAAAAACATCCTGTGAGCGGCAGTTCTATGGATGGAAACACCTTGTTGATGAGAGAGGTCAATGGAGAATGGTCTGAGCTGATAGAAAGGCTACAGTAACACTGTGTACAATTGTGGTGAGCAGAAAAGCATGTCTGAATGCACAACATGTAGACCCTTGAGGTGGGTGGGCTACAGCAGCAGCAGATCATGCCAGGTTACACTTCTGTCAGTCAAGAACAGAAAGCTGGAGCAGATAAGGGCCTTGCTCAAACTCCCAACAGTGTCAGCTTGGCAGTGCTTGGGCTTGAAACCCCAACCTGATCAGTAACCCAGAGCCTTTAGCCATTGAGCCACTACTGCCCCAATTTGTACTGCATTAAATCTGTGTTTATCCCCGTGAGTGCAGACCACATCAACTAAATGCCAAGGAGAATGTTTGTGTTATGAACAGAACTATAAAGGGGGTTTTATGGTCTGGATGAGCTTCTGGTCAATTTGAATTTTGACCTTTGGAGGAAGGTAATCACAGTTTGGAACAGTGGTCAAGGCTCAAGTGTAGTGGTAGCAAAGAAATGGCATTAGAGTCACACATGTGGGGTGTCCTTATTGACAGTGTGAATGATTGAATGTTCAAACCCCAAATGATGAGGAAAGGACTTATTTAATGCAGAAGTGCTTTTATGTGCTTTTGTAAAGCAATAGCCTGAGGCTTACTATGTGAATGACCAGACCTTTTCTGGGGAATAAATAAGATTTTTAAAGAGAATATAGTTAAACAGTTACAACCATTGGAGGCCTTGTCTATAATATAGGGTCTCATACTGGTGAGAGATATTGGATTAAACATACATATGTTTTTTTAAGCAAATGACAGCATCAGAATTAACTTAACTTGAGTTGCTTACCAATAAGTGTGATTTACTGGTATTAATATTCTAAGTGAAAGTCTATTTCACATAAATTACATTATCTTAAAATATAGCTTTTTTCTTTGATGTATTTTGGGAAGGTATTTGTAATAGACTCACCTTTATGGCTTGCAGGGGAAGAAATGGTTCCTTCTGGCCAATGAAGAGGTTCCATCCATGATTATGGCAATAACTGGCAGACGTGGTCGCCCTCCAAACCCTGACAAGGAAGTCAAGCCTCAGTCTAGAGCCCTTCAGCCCAAGGGTGCCCCACGTAGGCGTCCAGGCAGACCTCCCAAATTGAAAGTTGTTGATCTTCTGAGCAAAACAGATGCCAGGCTGCTGAATAGACTGGAGACAAAAGGTGAGATTTAAAGATTTTAGGCTGGAAATTGATATTAAAAAAAAATCCAATCGGAACATATGGACATAGAGCATTTAGAAATAAAGAGTGTAAGAAAGCAGGTTTTTTTTTTTTTTTACATAAAGTAATGATTTTTGCTGATTAGATGGCTTACTTACAAAATCACAAGAGAATATATCTTTCTTCTAATTTTTTCCTCAGAGGAGCTCACAGAGGAAGATAAAATCAAACTGGCCAAGATCAAAAAGAAAATGAAGAAAAAGGTGAAGTAACTTTTGTTTCTCTATAAATGGCAGTGTCACGTTCCAGTGTTTGATGGTGGTGGGGTTGATTTACATACTGTATGTTTACAGATATTTTGAGCATAATGGATATGAGCAGATGTTACACAAAACAGAGACTAAGAATATCTGATTTAAAGTTATATGTCACATCCACTGCCTCAGCTTGACTGTTCTGGGTCAAGCAATTTCTAGATGAAAAATCTAATTTTGATGTGGCCATCAAAATTATTAAAAACAAAGAACAACACGGGAAATTGGTGTTCAGACGTAATGAGCTTATTGGCATATTAACATGTAATAAAGCTATCTGATCTCGGTCTGTCTGGCCAGAGAGACATGCAACCACATGCAAGTGTAAGTGTCTGTGGTTAAAATGTTATCAGGATACAATCTAGATAAAAGACACATGAAATATCCAGGTGTAAACAGGGAAAAATTTGTCTCAAATTGTATGTTTAATAAGGTTAGTCTAGCACAATGATCAGCAATTTGAGGAGCTCCCTTATAGTGTTTGAGTGCAAACTGAAACCAGCAAAAATTAATACTCCCATACAAGAGTGAAACCCATAATAAAAAAAAATTGCAACATTATCAATAACTTAGCAGCGTCAATAATCACTAATTGCTCAACTGTAGCTCAGTTATGAACAATCTGAGGCAGCTAAAAGAGCATTCAAAGTACTACCCTATATCACTGACAATGTGAAATATTTATTTGAAATGCCTTTACCTATCAGCTGCACTCTGCCACTTGAAAATGATTTGCATAACTACATTCAAGCATTTTATTCCATGGCAAGTTAATGCAGTAGAAGCTGTAGTCCTGCTGCAGCAAATCTTTTTGATTTATATAATCATATGCATTAACTATACATATTTATACTAGTCTGATGGTTGGTACCGATATTTGAAAGTTATATTAACTAAACCAGTTCAAGAAAGCATGGAAATGAATACTCAACTCCCCACATACATTACGCATACAAGCCGAGCCGATGTAATTGCTCATACTTTTCATTACAGCATGTGGTGTGTGCTGTAACTCCCTCTCTTGCTTCCCCAACTCCTTCTCTTCCTCCATCGACTCCCTTACTTTCCTCCCCATCCCTATGTCCCTGAGCTTTCTTCATGTGACTTCCAAATTGGACACAAGCTGCATTTTTTTCTCAGTCATCATATGTAGATTTTGATTTGTCTCTGATTTCGCTTGCTGTGTTTGAGATTTCTGAAGCTCACTCTTGTCACCTTGTACAGGTCTGTCACCCTGTAACTCAGATTCTAATTTCTCTTACTTAGGCAAGAATGAAAAGGATGGAAGATGCTAATAGAAGGAAGATCAGGCAGGAGAAACTAAAAGCTAAGGTAATGTGAAACAGAGAAGACACAGTAAATGTTGATTAGGGCTGTAAAAATTTTAAGATAAAAAAATACATTCAAAATACTGCTGACATTTAAATAGTTATCCATTTAAAGGCAAAAGTCCAATTTTAAGCCAATATGTTATATTTAGTCACCTAACATAAGTTTATGGAAACATGTCTTTCCTAAACTCTTTGGCCAAATGATCCTTGTCCCTTGACACAGGGAAGAGGGGTCTGTCATTAGGCGACTGCCAGAACTCTTACTGTGATTTTTCCAGCTTGTAGAATGGCTACCACTAAAGAAGTAAATTGCATATTAAAACTATTATGTCATATAAATGGACATTTTCTGCACAAAAACATTGTGCGAAGTTAAAGTATTCTAACACAAATAATTTGCGGTCACATTCCTTGTATGTCAGTGACTTTTCATTTAAATTCAATTTTATTTATATAGTGTTTTTCACAATGGTCATTTTTGCAAAGCAGCTTTGCAGAAATCCAGATATGGATTTAGATTTAGATCTCTAATGAGCAAGCCAGAAGTGACAGTAGCAAGGAAACCGCCCTGAGGAAGAAACCTTGAGAGGAACCAGATTCAAAAGGGAACCAATCCTCTTCTGGGTGACACCGGATAGTGGGATGATGCATCATTACTTATCTACAGATGTATACTATAAAGTCAAACAGTGCTAAATGTGTTAAAGGAATCTTAGGAACAAGCCCCAGAGTCATTTCTTATTTCTTTAGTATTTTTAGCTTTAATTCTATAGTATGTTGTTGGCTGTTTTTCCTCCAAAGGCCCTGAGAATATTCTTAAGATACATTGCATCATGGATTTCAGTAAGTACCAGAAGATTTAAAAAAGATCTGGCAGCTTCTGTTTCGAACTGGGACACGGCTGAATCTTCAAGACACACACACAGGCTGCATTATTAATTGTATTTACGGGAATAATAATACCATGATATTGTTTTACTTGTGAAGAACAGAGTCTCTTGCATTATATATGTAAGGGTGCATGTTGGTGGTATCATTAGAGAGTAGGACTGCAGAGTAAAAACACATACCCCATGTGAACAACCAAAAGCTGGACAAAACAATATCATGGAGAAAATCATCACATTGGAGGAAAAACTCAAAAATACAATACACGTACAATATTGCTTTTCATTTGTGAGATAAGGACAACATGCCGCACCAAAAAGCAATACCTTCATTCTGTTGCTCTTAAGCCACTTTATCTCCTTAGTGAAAAACAATCAGCAGGGGATTTCTCACTTTGCTTCAGAAGTGAATGTATTTTCCACCTGTATTGCATTTTACATAGTAAATGTTGCTTGTAATTAGGGAAGAGGAAAAGGGCCTGAAAGTGTCATTTTTCAGAAGGCTTTACTGTCCGTATAAAGGAGCACTATTATTTGTCATTGTTTTTTTTTCATTCCTACTACATTGAAGCCTTAATTGTCAACTTTTTAGAATTATTATTAAAACGCAAGTGTTCATATGATTAAAAAGTAAAAGTAATAGACGTTCTTTCAGCAATGTTGTATCTTCAGACATGCAGTTAAATGAGAGACATTTATGTTTGTAATGTGCATGCTTTATTAAAAAAAGCAAAGCTCTCCCATATGAAACGCTCAACTAGGTATAGTGGTTCTGCTCTTTTCTCATTATTAACGGCAGGATAAGTAATATAGTAGTGCTGCCAAATGGATATTTTGGGTAAGTGTGCAATGTATGTTAAATACCCATAAACTCAGTAATAGAAATCAACTGGAGAACATCAGCACAACTGCTCAATTACGTTGATACTGTCCTAAAAAAAAGTCAGAATTTCATTGATAAATGTTGATTCTACTACCTGATCCTAACTTTGTCTGAGAAAGTTGATAACCTTTTGGTCCTGCTGTGAGCTGTAAATATTTTTGTCATATTAGCACTTTTATTATTTTTTAGTAGTAATTTTGAATGCAAAAGGCAATAAGAAATGGGTGAGTCCATCTCAAATGGTCCAATAATTGTAAAGTTGGTTGCTTGAATGAGTGAATACCTCTATGTATTGGCATTATTTATTTCACTTGGTTTAACCATGACAGCCATCTTTGTCTTTGTCATATTTGTGTCATAGCACAACAAATTTTGGTTATACAGCTGTTTACAGAAACCTCAATATCTCGGCTCAGGATAGTCTTAGCTCCTTGGAACAAAATCTGACCTCTAAAATCTGGACATATAAAATTTTGCACATTCTTGTTCCTAAGACTTAGAACTTAAGTCCAAATGTAATGCACACGATTGCTCACAGTTCCACTATTAGGGTCAATTTATAATGGAAAGGTTTTGAGTCACAGTCTTAATTTTTTTTAAGGGTACCTAGATAAATATAGTGTGCATGCAGAACATTTCAGGTTTGAGACTTCTCTTTTTTTATGGGGATGAGAAAGTGCAATTTTTTAAAAAATTCCTCTCACTTTCGGGTTGAATATCTCTGGTGGGGACCAGATGCGAACCTGAAATTTTCACAGAAGTAAGTAGTAATAGCATTCTGCTGTAAAAATTTTTAGTTTGATATTCAACTGGTTACAGAGCTAGGGCTAGTAGAAATCTGGGGAAAAGCCTACTTTATTCATGCATTTTGAGAAATGAACAGATGTTATATAAGCATAACAAGTAATAAACAATGAACAGTATTTTACAGTAAATTATGTTTGATTGACATACAAAAACTTATGCTTCTCAATGTGGTCTAAAATGTTACTACATTACATATTGGTAACAGTGAAGCATGATCTATTACAGGGTTCTTCAAATCCGCAGTGTTTAACTCCAACCTCCAAACTCACCTGCCTGTAATTTTCTAGTAATCCTGAAGATTTGAAGAACCTTGATCTATCATGTTGGTACAGGTGTACAGTTGGTAAATACATAGTTCTCCTTCTGCTCCACATGTTTCTTTTCAGTCAAAAACATTTTGTAGCAAGTGGGACACAGTGACCTACCTGGGACAAGTTTTAGAGGATAGTTTGTTTGCTTTGATATGTGCTCTAATCAAATTTCTTGTAGTCCTTTTGTAATAGGTTTTTTGTGATATTCCAAGGGATTACAACAACTGTTACCAAATAGGTGGTGATATTTCGATAGAAAGTTCTTTTCATGGTACTTACAAACTGATGTCACATCACATCCTACCCTTGAACACAGTAACTCTTTTTCTTCTGAGCTGTAGTCACTTGCTGCCTTGATTACAGGAGAAACAACACCATAGCTCTGTTTATGACACCGTTCATTTGTAAAACAGCCAAGTGAAAACTCTAATTCCATATTTGGATAAAATCTATTCATACATACCAACTGTACACCTGTACCAACATGATAGATTAAGGTTCTTCAAATCTAGAGGTCCACTGTCCTGCAGAGTTTAACTCCAACCCCAGTCAAACACTCCTGAACAAGCTAACCAAGGTCTTCAGGATTAGTAGAAAATTAGAGACAGGTGAGTTTGGAGGTTGGAGTTAAACACTGTGGATTTGAAGAACCCTGTGATAGATCATGCTTTACTGTTGCCAATATCAAATATCATCAAATATCAAAAGTAACATTTTAGACCTCATTGACAAGCATAAGCTATTGTATGTCAATCATAAACATAATTACTGTAAAATACTGTTCATTTTTATTGTTTGTTATGCTTATATTACATTTGTTCATTTCTCAAAATGCATGAATAAAGTAGGCTTTTCCCCAGATTTCTACTAGCCCTAGCTCTGTAACCATTGGAGTATCAAACTCAGAATTTTTACAGCAGAATGCTACTATAGAGGACTTACTGCTCTGAAAATTTCAGGTTTGTATCTAGTGCCCCACCAGAGATATTCAACCCGAAACTGAGGGGAATTTTAAAAAATTGCACTTTCTCACCCCCATAAAAAAAGAGAAGTCTCAAACCTGAAATGTTCTGCATGCACACTATACTTACCTAGGTACCCCCTAAAAAAATTAAGACTGAGACTCGAACCATTCCCATTATAACTTAATAGTGGTACTATGAACAATCTTGAGCATTACATTAGACTTAAGTTCTAAGTCTTAGGAACAAGAATGTGCAGAATTTTATATAAGAACATGTGCCTTGTGTTCTAGAGATCAGTTTTTGTTCCAAGGAGCTAAGACCATCCTGAGCTGAGATATTGAGGTTTCTGTAAACAGCTGTATAACCAAAATTTGTTGTGCTATGACACAAATATGGCTGTTGTGGTTAAATGAAGTGAAATAATAAAAAAAAAAACTGGTGGTTTTGCAATTCCAATACATAGAGGTAATCACTCAAAAAGATTAGGCAATTTAAAAATGGTCAAGCAACCTGTATTGGACCACTTGAGATGGAATGACCCAAACTATAAAGGAAATTCCTTTATATGGACAGCCATGCATCCTGGAAAATAGGAACATGCTTTCAGGCCCTTTCTCCCTTCTGCAATTCCTGATATTTACATCTAGATGTTGTGACTGACAGGTGTTTCTTGTTGCCCAGGTGTGGCCTGTTAGATTGTTTGTTTGCACATTTAATAGCTCTGAATATCTACTCTTGGTTTGAGCCCTGCGAAGACTACATTTGTTGTTAAAAAGGATAAGCTAACATGAAGACCAGAGAGTTGTCTATGAGAGAATGGCAAGTCACTTTGAAGCTGAGAAAAGATGGAAAGTTGATCAGAGCCATTGCACAAGCATTACACATAGCCAATACAATTTGGAATGTTCTGAAAAAGAAAGAAACCATTGGTGTACATTGAGAGCTGTGAAAAAACCCGAAAACCACAGTCAATCACCAGACTTCAACCCAATTGAGCATGCATTTCACCTCCTGAAGAGGAGACAAACAACAACTGAAAGAAGCTGTAGTACAAGCCTTAAAATCCATCACAAAAGAAGAATGCAACAGTTTGGAGATGTTAGTGGGTTGCTGGCTTGGTGCAGCCAAATATTAAGTGTTATTTACTTTAATTTACTTTAAAACTATCTGTTTCTTTACATTTGCACACCTAAAAATTGGGTGGTCATGGACCAAAGCTCTCATGTTCTAAGTTGTTTAACACATCTGAATGTAAATATCAGGAAGTGAAAGCTGAAATTCTGATCTATCATTTCATATTCATATTTTGATCTCAAACACAAATGTTCTTAGTGTATAGGGAAAAAAAAAAAGAAAGAATTGGTCTTGCCATTCCAATACTTTTGGAGGGGACTGTATTACTAATAAAAATTTCCAACACTTTTCAAAAACAGATTTCAGGAATTCATCTTGATCCACAAGTTCTACCTGTCTACTAGTCAGTTAATGTATGTGTTCTGATATGAAGACTCTTAAGACACTACAGGTAAATTGGGTTTGCTAGTTGATTTTCTTTTCAAGTCCTGGATCTTGATAAGACTGGAATTTTGGAATGTACTGGAATTTAATGTAATTGGAATGTAATGGAACTGGAGGTAGGCTGATGTAATCTACCTGTAGGTGCCTAAAAGGACCTGGTGAAGCTGGACCTGTTAAAATGGGTGTCCACTGAGCTCTACCTATGTTGTGCTATTGACAAACTAGGCAGTTATTCACAATATGTGTAGCTTTTTTGTGTTCCTTTTTGAACCCTGGATTGTACCACATGCCCTCAAACCTAGAATTCATTTGATCTGCACCTAAATGAACTGAGTGGATTTGAGTGCCTTGGTGAGGCAGAAGGTTCTTAGGAGCCACAACTTTTCGCATTGTCTCCAAATGTCATCTGAATGAAGCTTTGCTCCATTTTATGTCAGAAATGACTGTCACAGTCCTTAGTTGTGATGCTGAGTTCATGGTATTGTCTACTTCCCCAATTGATGAATCCCTATCACTTGGGGTAGACGAGCCCCCTATCTGGACTGCTGCTTTTGCTGCTGAGTCTGTGTTGCCCTTGCAGATGTGGTCCTTTTCTCAGGTGTGGGCCATGAATTTTATCACTGCCATTTGTGTTGAATTTGACGCAGCACCTGTCAGTTCTTTCACCCCTCTCCCATATTGATGGGGACTTGCAGCTGCAATCAGGAAACCTCTTTGTTTCCACATTTTTGCAAAGTCCATGATTGTCCCATAGGTGTAACATGAGTCCACATGCACAGTCACAGTTTTCCTTTCCACCTATTTTAAGGTTTCTCTGAGAGCCCTGAGATCTGCTTGTTGGATTGAGGTGTTTGCTGAGAGTTTTCCAGAGAGGACAAAGTTATCAGCTGTGGTGACGGTCCATCCAGCCATTCTTTCTCCATTGATCACTATTGATGATCCATCTGTAAACTGTACTAGTTCAGGTTTCTGTAGTGGATTTGTGCACACTCTCTCATTATCTTCCCCTGGGCGTTGCACTAGTTCTGTCTGTCTGATCTGTAAGTTCAGGGGCAGAGAGTTTAATGGCATTGTTGCTTGCAGGTGCTTTCTCAATGATCAGAGTTGATGTTTCAGCTCAGTGGTTAAGACATTGGACTTCTCAGTGGATAAGACATTGGACTTCTGATTGGAATGTCTTAGGTTCAAATCCCAGCACTGCCAAGCTGCCACTCTGGGCCCTTGAGCAAGGCCCTTAACCCTCAACTGTTCAGTTGTTTCAATGTAAGATAAATGTAGGTCGCTCTGTATAAGCACATCTGCCCTGTGTTGTACATGTAATGTTTCCAGCCACACTATCTATTTAACATATCTTGCTGCTGTCACAAGATGAGTTTGTCTAATTGACAGGAGTGTTTGGACTGCATATGGAAATTTAACCTGAACTTCTTGGTACATTGTGATAGGGAGTATTTGCTGAACCACCAGGTTCAGGCTTGGACAGCATTTAAACATGGCCCCCATCCTAGAGCTACAGGATCCAGCCATGCTGAATAATAGCACACAGGCTCTTCCCAATCTTGACAGAGCATACTTTTCATGAATCCACAAAAAGAGTGCAAGGTTTTTTTTTTATCTGGAATTCTCAGGGCTGGAGCTTTCTGTAGAGCACTTTTTTTTTTTTTGCCTGAAATGCTTCCTTGACTTCCTGTACCAATTGCACATTAACCTCCTTGATGTCAGACTTATTATCACTGATGTGACCATTCTCAGGGTCACCATGGATTCGGCCTTCTCACAGGCCTTAAAGCCCTTTAACCTAGTGCTTTTTCCCCAAGCTTTCTACAGCAAAGATTTACCACAAATACCACACTTCTCTGTTTTAATGTCAAACCTGTCATGTAATTTAAATTCTACAGCATGCTGACAGTTTACATTTACACTTTTCAAACTTATGAGTTTAGTGATGTGCTTTAGCGTTATATCTGGTGCCTCAGTGCCCTTTGACCTAGTTGTGGGGTCTGCCTGGCTAGTAGCAGACCCAGCCACACTGTTAGTAATAGGCCTTGTCTCACTGTTATATGCCAGTAGCATGAGACAACATGTCTTCTGCCAGTATAGGATAACTACATTTTGGCAACAATGCAAAATAACTTTCCTTTGTCAAATGCAGAATAACAAGATAGTCCCTCTCCTTAACTATGCAAGAAGTTACAGGAGGATACACATTTACTCACATAAACACTGTATATTCACAGCAACTAATGAAAAATGGGTATGACTTACCCACACACCCTTTTTAGGAGCAGAAGAACAGACAGTGATCAGGTGGCTGTTCTTTTGGCAAAGGTGTGGTTGTACCCTAGTCTATCCAGCAGGTCATCTGAATCGATCCAGGGCCACTGTGATCAAAAATGTTGACTTTCACACCAGAATAATGCTTCAGCCAGATGCAAAGGGTGAAAGTATAATGCTGGAGATAGGATCCCCACAGCAGATGGATTTTATTTGCAGTAATTCTTCAGATGGAGAAATACAGGAGTGTAATTCAGAGTTCTGGATTGGCCTTGTCATGCCACTCATCTCCCTTCCTGTCTACTTTCTGTTGTTTCCTGTCTATGTGCGGGAAAATCTACTCAATATATAGCAACTCCACATAGATGTTTATGTAAAACTTCATTGCATAATAACATGTACAGAAAAGCCTAGCTCACAGTATGATAAAGGGATTTCATATGACAAGGTGCACCACTTGTCAGTCTTCTTGCATACATGATATCCATTTATCTAATGGCATGTCAGGTCAGAACACCCTGGTACAGAGTAATAATAAGAGTCATCATTAAGAGAATAAGCAGGATTTAAACACGAGAAAATCAAATAATTCTGGCTCACATTCTCCTGTTTCTTGAATAATGAGGAATGCAGCTGGAAGCAGATGAATATATCCTTAGAATCATGAATACTTGGGCCCAAACTGCATATTTATATTAAATAGTTTGTCAGTACACTATCTGTGTCTTTCACTTTGTTCACACTTTATTGTGCTATAGATTTAATTTACAATGGTTTAAATTTACTTTTCTTGCCAGAAAGACCACACAATACACAGCATACTCAGAAACAAGATGAAAACATTTTTTTGAAATTGTTGTAAATTTATAAAAATCACAAACTCATTTAAATAAGTATTCAGATCCTTTATTCACTACTTTGTAGAAACACCATTGTCAGCAATTACAGCTTTTCTCCAATTCTTCCTGGTAGATCCTCTCAAGCTCAGTCAGCTTGATTAGAGAGTGTTTGTGAACTGAAATCTTCAGGTCTCTTCACAGATGTTCTGTGAGGTTCAAGTCTGGGCTTTGCCTTGGCTGCTCAAGGACATATAGAGTCTTGTCCCAAAGCCACTGCAGCATTGTCTTGGCTGTATGTTTTGGGTCATTGTCATGCTGAAAGGTGAACCTTTGCTACAGCCTGTGGTTGTGTGACTCTGGAACAGGTTTTCTTCAAGAACCACTCTGTATTTGGCTACATTCGTCCTTTCTTCAATTCTGACCAGTCTTTCTTTCTTTGATATGCAGTTTTCACCATATGTAGAGGGTTTTTTTTCAACCCAAAAAAGTTACATCTTTGTCTCATCAGACCAGAGAATCTTTTTCCTCGTGCCATCAGAGTCCTTTATATGCTTGCCATGTGCTGAGATCTGGTTATAGCAACTAGCAACTCTACCATAAAGGCTTGATTGATGGAGTATTTATAAGATCATTCTTCTTTCAGCAGGTTGCCCCATCTCTGTGAAGGACCTCTGAAGCTCTGTTAGAGTGGCCATCGAGGCCCTTCTCACTTTTTTTTTTTTTTTTTTTTTTTTTTTTTTTTTTTTTTTTTTTTTTTTTTTTTTTTTTTTTTTTTTTTTTTTTTTTTTTTTTTTTTTTTTTTTTTTTTTTTTTTTTTTTTTTTTTTTTTTTTTTACTTATTTTGGCTGGACAGCTAGCTCTAGGAAGAGTCCTGGTGGTTCCAAGCTTCTTCCATTTCAAAATAATGGAGGCTATTGTACTCCTAGGAACGTTCAAAGCTTTAGGAATACCACTTGCCCAGATCTGTCTCCATAGAATTTGATTATTGAGGTCTACGGAGAGTTCCATGGCTTGGTTTTTGGTCTGACATGCACTGTGAACTGTGGGACCCTGTACCCACAGGTTTGTGCCTTTCTAAATCATGTTCAGTATGTTGAATTTGCTGCAAGTAGACTCCAGTCAACGTCCAGAGACATCTCAAGATAATCAAAGGAGACAGGATGCATCTGAGCTCAAATTGGAGTGCCTTATCCAAGAGTCTGAATACTTAAAGATTCAGAATCAGGTTTTGATTTTTAATAAATTAGCAAAAATTTCCAAAAACATTTTCACACTTTCATTATGAATTATTGTGTATAGAGTAACGGCCAAAAAAGTAAATGTATTCCGTCATAAAGTAAATCTATAATACAATAAAGTGTACAAAAATTGAATACTTTCTGCCCCCACTGTAGGTACACTACTTAGTATATATTATAAAGTTTGGGACACAGCCTTGAAATCTCTGTAATATGTTTTGTACAGCCGTGGAAACCGTAAGAATAGCTTACAATAAGCCCAAATTTGGCTGTGCTCTCAGGGAGGGAGGGGTGGCATACTCTCTCCCCTATCAATCACAGTGACTCTAACCAAGCGTGGGTGTCTGTGCATGCAGATGGGGGTGGATAGCACTTTCCTCCGAGCTTGTTGATGGTTTTCTAAACATTACATAAGCATTACATGGCAATAAGTACAGATTGCTGCATCTCTTCATTATGAATTCTGTGTTTTGTGCAATTTGAACATGAATGATCACTTGTAGGGTGTAAAATTACAAACTAATGTTCAAATATGAGATTGGAATGTAATTTTAAAGGTATTTGCCATCCCTAATGTGGGTATGATTACAACCCCTGGCAAAAATTATGGAATCACCACACTTAGAGGATATTCATCCAGCTTTTTTACTTTAAAGCAAACAAACAAATCACAGATATGACACAAAAAAGGTTTTGTTCAATAGCTTAACATTCTGGCTTTGTGAAACATACATCAAAAAAATTCACTGACATTTTTTTTGTTAATGGCATGTCATTTTCCAAAT
>CM040469.1:16417053-16432843 GCA_022758105.1 Pangasianodon gigas
GGAAAAAGACATGCCATTAATAAAAAAAAAAGTCAGTGAATTTTTTTGATGTATGTTTCACAAAGCCAGAATGTTAAGCTATTGAACAAAACCTTTTTGTGTCATATCTATGATTTATTTGTTTGCTATAAAGTAAAAAAGCTGGGTGAACATCCTCTAAGTGTGGTGATTCCATAATTTTTGCCAGGGGTTGTAGAAGTAGTTGTTAATAAGGGATTGCAATTATGTTTCTCTATAATTAAAATATTGTTAATATTATAGTTATGGCTTGCTTAAGCCATAGTCTCAAGTGGAACATCATCTATATGGTATGCAAATTTCTAATCTTTTGCCCTATTGTTGAATCCTGACAATGCCACAGCCGTCCAAGGCCAGGAGCAGAGGGAGCAAATTTGGCTGTGCTCTCTGGATAGTAGGGATGGCATACTTTCTCTCCTCTGTCAGTCACAGCGACACTAATCATGGGTGTCTGTGAGCTGATGTATGCGTGAGACTGCAGATAGTGCTTTCCTCAAAGTGTGTTATGCTGCCATGTGACGCAGCAGGTCGAAAAGATGTGGGTGGCTGGCTTCAGGTGTCTTGGTGAAAGCAAGTTAGCCTTTACCCTCTCTGGTTGGTAGCTGTTGTATGATGGGATAGACCTGGCTGGTGAGTGAGAATTGGCAGATTACCATACTGGGGAGGAAATGGGGAAACAAAAATCTAATCCAGTGTTTTGGATGTGAACAGTTGGAGAATGCCAGAGAGCCTATGCAGGAGGACCAAGCTCAGTCTTTAGACACAGACATCTACCAGTCTGTCAATGATCAACCGAAGAAGCCAGGCTGTAGAAGGAAGGTTTCTGTAGAGCAGTGTCCCGAGAAGGTCTGTGCTATGAAGAGGATAGCAGGAGCCCGTAGCAAAGCTAAAGCTTTGGCTAAGGCTCAGGCTGAAGCAGAGGCTCAAGCGCAAGCAGCACTAGCAGCTAAGAGGCAAGCAGAGAGAAGGGCACAGGCCAAGAGACGCTTGGAGGAGAGGAAGAGGCAGCAGAAGATCCTAGAGGAGCTGAAAAAGCCCACTGAAGACATGTGCCTCACTGACCACATGGTGAGTGCATAAAACAATGTTTATTATAGTGTTTTTTTTGTTTTTTAGTTTTTTTTTTCTCCATGAAATTGCCTGTAATTGCATGTATTGTCAGAATACTAAGATGTCAAAACCTTGCTTTTAACCTAAGTTTCTGTGCAATATCAGTTTATGTATTATAATAGAAATTATTTATTATAACCCAAATTGTGACTTGCTAATCATTTCTATTTTATGGTCTGTTGTCACTCAAGCCTCTGCCAGAGTTTTCTCGCATCCCAGGAATGGTGCTGTCAGGTGTCGCCTTTCGCCAGTGTATCACAGTGGTAGAGTTCCTGCACAGCTTTGGGAAGGTGTTGGGTCTTCAGGTGCCTAAGGATATCCCAAGTCTGGCCACCCTGCAGGAGGGTCTACTGGGACTAGGCAAAAGCCAGAATGAACTTCTTGACCTGCTAATAAATCTGGTCAATGCTGTGTTGCATGATCCTGGTTTGCCATCATATTACCAGGTGTGTTGATATTGTATACTATAGTGTGTTTGTTGAAATGTAGTTAGCCTTAAAGTTATTTTTTTCTGTTAGTGTTAGTCTAAAAACATGTAAAAACATGTAAATATATGCCAGTAAACAAAGATCAGGTGTGCCACGCTAGTCGTTACCCCCTGAATTATCCCTGAACCCTCGCTCAAGCTGTATAACCCATGCAAACCATACCACCACCTACTACACAGCATTTGTAGTATGCTTACTAATTATTGATTTTATGAGAGTTCTCAGTTTTTGGTGATGATTCCTTAATGACTGGTTTGCTGAGTTGTAAGTTAACCAGTGAGAATGAATGATCTTATAGATCACTGCACTTTGTTGTATTTTGTTTTAATCTGTACATGTGGAGGCAATCCAATATATTTTTATTTCTGTTTTAGTAAAGATTTGGCAAATTCTAGCCATTATTATGACCAAAGCTTTACCAATAAATTAAGCTGAAAATGGATCTGAAAGATTTTCTTCTTTTTGTTATTGTGGTTGATGTTACATTTCTCCTGAAATCAGCTTTTACTTGGTGTATGCATTGACTGAATAAGCATGATGAGGTGCATTAACAGTTAAAAGGACTTTTTTTTTTTTTTTTGTAGTCAGTGAAGATCCTAGGCGAAAAGCTGGTGGATCTGGAACTGCGCCACAGCACAGTGTCTGAGGTGCTCCGGGTCTTTCTGGAATCTCATGGCTTTGAGAAGGATATATGCAATAGTCTCCGCACTAAAAGCTTCCAAACCCTGAGCCCTGAAGTTAAGGCCTCTATCCTGGCCTTCCTGGTGGAGGAGCTCAATGCCAGCAACACAGTCATTAAGTAAGATACAACTAACTTGTATTTAAATGTATGTATATATGTATATATGTATATATAATACACATTCACCCATAGCATTAAAACCACCTGCCTAATATTGTATAGGCCCCCCTTGTGCTGCCAAAACAGCTCTGACCCATCAAGGCATAGACTCCACAAGACCTCTGAAGGTGTGCTGTGGTATCAGGCACCAAGAGGTTAGCAGCAGATCCTTTAAGTCCTGTAAGTTACGAGGAGGGGCCTCCATGGATTGGACTTGTTTGTCGAGCACATCCCACAGATGCTCCATTGGAATGAGATCTGGGGAATTTGGAGGCCAAGTCTACACCTTGAATTCTTTGTCATGTTCCTCAAACCATTTCTGAACAATATTTGCAGTGCTGCAGGGAGCATAATTCTGCTGAAAGAGGCCACTGCCATTAGTGAATACCGTTTCCATAAAGGTCTGCACCAATGTTTAGATAGATGGAACGCCAGGAACCAAGGTTTCCCAGCAGAAAATCGCCCAGAGCATCACACTGCCTCCGCCAGCTTGCCTTCTTCCCATAGTGCATCCTGGTGCCATCTCTTCCCCAGGTAAGAGATGCACACACACCTGGCCGTCCGCATGATGTAGAGGAAAACATGATTCATCAGACCAGGCCACCTTCTTCCATTGCTCCATGGTCCAGTTCTGATGCTCATGTGCCCATTGTAGGCACTTTCAGTGGTGGACAGGGGTCAGCATGGGCACTCTGACCGGTCTGCTGCTACCTAGCCCCGAATGCAGCAATCTGCGATGCAGTGTGTGTTCTGACACCTTTCTGTCATATCCAGCATTAACTTTTTCAGCAATTTGTGCTAGGGCAATGCTCTGCCCTAGCACAAATTGCTGAAACCCTGCTGAAACCAAGGGAAACCTTGGGTCCTGGCATTCATGTGGATGTTACTTTGACACGTACCACCTACCTAAACATTGTTGCAGACCAAGTACACCCCTTCATGGGAACGGTATTCCCTAATGGAGGTGGCCTCTTTCAGCAGGATAATGCGCCCTGCCACACTGCAAAAATTGTTCAGGAATGGTTTGAGGAACATGACAAAGAGTTCAAGGTGTTGACTTGGCCTCCAAATTCCCCAGATCTCAATCCAGTCGAGCATCTGTGGGATGTGCTGGACAAACAAGTCCGATCCATGGAGGCCCCACCTCGCAACTTACAGGACTTAAAGGATCTGCTGTAGGTAGGGAGACCTACACAATATCAGGCAGGTGGATTTAATGTTATGGCTGATCGGTGTGTGTGCGTGTGTGTGTGTGTATGTGTATATATATATATATATATATATATATATATATATATATATATATATATATATATATATATGTATATATATACACATATATAACAGTATGGCCAAGAGCTTCACTAACCGAACCTCTTGACCTGTGTCTGCATGCTTTAATGCATTATATTGCTACTACATGTTTGGCTGATTGGATAACTGCATAAATGTACAGAAGTCCTATATATATATGTATGTATATGTACACATATATATATATATATATATATATATATATATATATATATATATACACACACACACATACATACACACACATGCCACTATGCTTAAAAACAGAATTGTTTTTATTGTACAGTGAAATTGACAAGACACTGGAGAACATGACTACCTACAAGAAGAACAAGTGGATTATTGAGGGCAAACTGCGCAAGTAAGGCGTTTATCAATGCAGCATTTTAAATTAATGCTTCTCAGTATTAATCTAATTCATACACGTGTGACAGAATGAAGGCTGCTCTAGCACATAAAACTGGCCGCTCTGAGGAGGAGCTGTGTTTTGAGGAGCGGAGGCGCAGTACTCGTGTTTGTGTGGCTGAAGATGAGAGCCTCGCAGATAACAGCTTGCTGGAGCATGGCAGCTCTCGCCAGCGTAAAGACGAGCTCAAAATTTGTGAGGTACTACATCAATTATCTTGTAAAGTCATTAACAGTTTGTAATTTTATTGCTAGTTTATAAATGCTATATCAGTGTAATGTGAGCAGTGAGGGTGTTTGACCACTATGGCTTGCTTGTGTTAGCTAATATTAACCCTCTGGGGTCTGAGGGTGTTTTGGGGCCCTGGACAAATTTTGACATGCCCTGACATTTGTGCTTTTTTCAGTTGCTTTTAAACATATTAATGGCTAAAGTCTGATAACACTGTAATCAGCACAAACTGGGCTACAATAATATGTGAGCAGCATGTTTATACATGATTGTGTTTTTGAGAAAACAGTGTTTATGTGTGGTTAGTGAAAAACTAAAATTTTTAAGTCACTGAAATAAGGCCATAAAACACATTGGTTCACAAGACTTTTGAGAACTGGATCTTGTAGCCTAGAGTTTTTGCATCAAAATGATGTGATAATCATCTTGTTCACTCATTCACATAAAACAATATACTGATTTAAATTTTCTAAGACACTTTTTGTTTCGAAAGGGCATATGCAAGAGGGCGTGAATGATCATGAATAATAATGTGATTGACAGCTGAGAAGACAAAGACCCGCATAATGAACTGCATAATGAGCCTTTCAGTCAGGAATGTGGCTGAGAGGGAAGTGCTATGAAAAAGAATGTGAGGACAAAAGAAATTTATATATTTTTTGTTTGTAGTTTATTTAGAATATAGTAAAAGCCCATATGTCAACATCAGTCTCTGTGTTCCATTGCAGAGTGGGCTACTTATCTGCTTTGGCTCTCTTTGCCACAGGTTCTTTTGCACTGATTTTCTCACGTCTGAAATAAAAAAAGTAAGCATTAAGTAAACAAATAAACTACATTATTAACATTATTGTGATGTTCACTGATACTAGTACTAATTTATAGAAAAAAAGAACACAATTACCACATAGCACACATTTTACCATACAGTAAATAAATCAAATTAACATCTGTAACATCTGTTAAATAGTGAATGCACACTTGCTCTATAAGATTCTAAATGGAGTTGAAAACTGAACAATACCTGTGTCCACTTCCTGTGCGAGATGCAGGTGAAGGCAAGAGTGGTGTATTCACAGTCCTAAAAGAATGTTGTAAACAACTGTTAGCATTTATTTTTCATAGTACCTTGGTATCTGCATACTTGATGAGAAAACAGAATGCCAGTAACAAAGAAACTATATTCTAACACCATCAACCACAAATAATATTACCATATAGGTAATCTTACATATATATATATATATATATATATATAAGGGTTAGCAACATTTTAAATCATGAAGGTAATAATAAAGGGCTTACTCGTCAGGAATTATATCCTCCGCTGGGTCCAGTCGCTCTTCAAAATACAAACGTTCGTCATCCGATACCTGAAGAAAATAATTACAATTACTCTCAATATGTTTATACATGATACAAAATTTACATTTATTTCTAAAGAGCAAGGAAAAACACTAAGAAGGGGAATGAGAAGGTAACACAGACAAGAGGGCGCACTGGGATATAAAGCAGCCAGGCGCTCCACCGTCAACAAACCTGAGTGAATGTGCGAGAGTGTGGGGACGAGAGCAACCAAACATCCCAGTTTACCAAAAGAGAAAAGCTATTAACAAAAGGCTTGACAAAACAAATAGGTATTCAACCTAGTCCTAATGACCGAGACTGTGTCTGAGTCCTGAAAACTAATTGGAAGGCTGTTCCATAACTGGGGAGTTTTGTAAGAGAAAGCTCTGCTCCCTGCTGTAGCCTTCATTATTCAAGGTACCAACAAAGAGCCTGCACCTTTAGATCAAAACAGACATGGCAGATCATAAAAGACCAAAAGTTTGCTCAAGTTCTGTGTTGCAAGAGCATTCATTGCTTTATAAATCAATGGCAGTATTTTATAATCAGTGCGAAATTTCACTGGGAGCCAATGCAGTGTGGATAAGATAGGGTTAATGTGGTCACATTTTCTGGTTCTAGTAAGGACTACTGGAACATCCAGCCAGCAAGGCATTACAATAGTCTAATCTACAAAAGCGTGAACTAGATTTCTGCATCATGTAGTGACATTATATTTATTATCTTAATAATATTTCTGAGATAAAAGAAAGCTGTCCTAGTAATATTATCTACATAAGCTTCAAATAAGAGACTGGAGACAATAATCACACCCAGGTCTATTTTGATATATATCTTTCCATTCTTTCCAGAACTTTTCATTATAAAAAGAGCCAGTGAGTTTTTGACGTTGTATATTAGAGGATACAAAGTAGGGACACATCTATGCCAACACTGATACTGGTATTGGTCTGATACAGTTCTCATTTACTAGTAGAATAGAATGCTCTGATAGCCACATCCATTACCATGATACTATGTGAACAGACGACGTGAAGTTACAGGATCTGGGTATATTTCATGATTAATGATGGCAATCAAAGTAAAGCAGAATGCAAACTGTACTCTGTGAAAATATCAAAAGGAAAGGAACTACCACATCTTCCTATAACACAAGTAACCTGATAAAACTTCTTAAACATAAAACACAGCAAGAGAAGTTCATTAGTAGCAGCAAATGCTGGCTAGATGAGAAAAATGTCCACAGACAGTCCTAGGTGAGTGAAAGTAACAGTTGTTACCCAGTATGTTGTTCTTGGCAATAAAACATACTTTAGTTACAGCTGTACACAAGCATTTTTCCAAAGTGAAACAAAACCGGCTCTTCTCCCGTGCAGACTGTCTTAGTCCAAGGTAACTAATGTAGCTAGCTAATGCACTTCATTTAAAATTGACTAGATAACATTATAAAGAACAAGCCTGTTAGCACAAATGTGTGAATATGCATGTGTGTGATTTTCATTACCACTATTTAAACTTGGGAAACATAAACAGAGCTCAATAGAATGTTCTGTGACGTTCTTTAATAATGGCCAGTTCACAGTTGGACAGGTTGCATCAAGACCTCTTTCTGTTCCATTTTAAAAAGCCTTTCAGTCTACACTAGCTGCATCAGAGGCATGTTTGAGGTGCTGCCCTCATTTGAAGCTTCACGTTATTTTTATTTTTATTTTTTTTACACTTACGCACATTAGTTCAGCATAAAACTCCATAGAAACCCACTGAAATCATAAAACTACACTTTTTACACACTCTGCACTGTATTTAAATAATTTACAGAAATATTGTGATTGTGCAACCTGTAGCTGCATAGCAAAGTGTTTGTACACTATCATAATCATTTTAAACTGACATAGGGAAGCAAACACAAATATACTGGTTATTCATTGTCCCATTGTCTCATGTCACATTTTTAGGTGAATGGTTTTATAATTACTGTTAGCAGATCACCACAAACAAAATAGGCTTACTAATGAAGGCTCAGGAGCATACAAAATTTAGCAATCTGACTTCTCGTTCTACTTCTTTTGGTTTTGGGGTTGTTTACATCCAGTCCATTATATTAGTGTCCTCTTCATGACAGTTCGGCACAAGTGTTTAAGTACTTAGTGACTCGGAGTGTTCAATCAGCATCGCTCCGGGGTGGGGTTTTTGGCAGCAGAGGATTCTGCTTGTTGTCACACTAGGCTTATTCTATTAATTCTTAAATAATAAACAGTGAATAAATCAAAACAAAAACAATCACTGGAAAGTCACCTACTTATAACTGATAATCCAATGCTGGAGTTGTCAAAGCAAATTAAAATAGAAGTGTGCTGTTTTTTCTTCTGCCACTAGGTCATATGAAAACGCAGATGTGTCTAGTGTGGATTACTCATTTCAGGTCACTCTTTTCTGTTAATTTTAACAGTGTTAATTTTAGTATGCGTATCAGAGAGTACCAACAACATGTACTCGTACTCAGTCAAAAACAAAAAATGGTACTGATGCATCCCCAGATAAAAGTAGAGATGCTTGAAATGAAATTGTATAGAACAAAAATTTTAAAAAATTCTTGTAAAAATAAAATTGGTATAACTCCTCAGTTAAGATGACATTTTTGAAGATATATATATATTTTTCCCTTTACTATGGTTATGGGCATTAGTCATGACAAGGTAACTGATTCTGGCCCTTTCCTAAATGGTGCCCCAAGCTCTTCAGTCCTGGGGAAGCACTTACAGTTCATTCCCCTGCAAACATTGGAGAGCAAATACATTCATGTTTATAATGTTCTGATGTATAAGTGTAGTTTATATTTCCTTACAGGCTGAAAGTTCAAACAACGCAAGTGTTCCTGAGCTGGAACGACAGATTGATAAGCTAACCAAGGTAGGGCTACCAAATTCACAATAGGAGCAGATGATAAGACTGTATTGTATAGATATCGCAGCATATTGACATCATGACGTACTTTTTGGAGTTTTATGGGTATTGTTAGGCAATGGTGCATGTGTAACTTTGTTGTTACTCACTGTTGCAAGTAATTAACTGGACTATTTTTGTACCCATGATTTCGTACGTATTTTTGTTCCACTTTTTTTCCTAATTAAATGCTTTTTTTTTTTTTTTGTAAATGCTGATTAAAAATATCTTATTGTTAAGAACTATTTTTCTATGGTATGTTTTATAATTATAGGTTATTATTAAATACTTGTATATTCTCATAATACTTGACACTTGACTTAATATTGCTTCACAAAATTAAATGTGACGCATAACCGTTAGAGTGTATTCAAGAATTTCTTTATTTTTTTGCCGTATTGCCTAACCATACCCGACACATCCAGTGACAACTGTAAACAGTAACACGTTTGGACAATGATGTGACCTTGTATTCCGTCAAGTCCTTGAGGACCCCTAGTCAGGTTGGAATACACTGATTCTGTTCTTTCACATCAGGTCTTTAATTATCATGGTAGTTAAGTATTGTCCATATCGCTCAAAAAAAAAAAACTGTATTCTTTAATGTGGCTCATCTAAAGCTGCATTGTTTAGTTTGGCCACATGGTGGGGTGGAATACATTCCCGTGATGCCTATTTTCTTGCTGAGCACATAACTGCAGCCCCAGCATTGCTGCTGCACCAAAAACACTTGGGTAGTGCAGCCTCCACTAAGACTCCATTGCTAAGAATGGTCTGCTATGCCAAACAAACCTGCTACTAATTGCAGTAGTCTTCTTGGCAGAAGGCTGTTAGCACAGTCATGTTGCAGAAATAAGCTAGGTGCTGCACTAATTAATGAATCAAGTGTTTAAAGAAACCTGTTTCAATTGCACAAGGGAATTTGTGGAATTTGTGAATTAAGCAGCAAAAGTGTCAAAAGTGCTACCAAAACATACCTACCTTTTTGACACTGTCTCAGTGTAAAAAAAAAATTAATTGCTCAAGTTGTTTAATTGGTTAAATTACAGCTAGGTCATAAGTATTATGTTGGGGTTGATTGCTGGCAGCTGAAACTGAATTAAAGTGTGGGATAACATCTTGGTGTCTGGTATGGTCTTGATACATCATTATGATGTTATGGAAGAATCCTGTTTTTCAGCGCCAGGAGTTTTTTCGTAAGAAGCTGCTGCAGTCATCACATTGCATGCGGGCAATATCACTGGGACAGGACCGGTACCAGCGGAGGTACTGGCTGCTGCCAAATATCGGTGGTGTGCTGGTAGAAGGGCCAGAAGAGATTTTAGGTGAGTCATGTGCATTTTATGTCTTGGTGATAGGATTGTCTTGGATAATATTCATCGTATTGGAATTCACAGAATTCCACACAAATTAACTATTTAAAATCTCTGCATAAACCTGCAACTTAAAAATAAAATGTGCTATTAGTGAAATTAAAATAAAAAATTTGCTATTTATTTTATATAGCTAACTCCTTTGCTCATTGGAAATTAAAATATACCCTAATTTGGGAAATTTAAGGAAATTTTTAAATAGACTGAATTATTTAGTTTTTATTGACTAAAACTGATCTATTTTAGTATATTAATTTTGTAGTTTCACCAACTAAAATATAACTAAAACTATTAAGCATTTTGAAATAAGACTAAAGCTAAATTCAAGTTAGCTGTTAAAATTAACACTTATTCACCACTGTTTGTCTTTTGACAGCTTCAGGGGACATTCTGTTGAAGGATGAACCTATGCTTTCTGTTGAGAAAGAGGTTATGTCTACTGTGAAGGTGGATAACATAGTCGAGCCACATCTGTCTCCAATGCGCAATGCTACCAAAACACACCTACCTTTTTGCCATCACCCTTCCAGTATCGCCCCTCCCCCCTCCATTTCGTCTCCTCCAGATGCAGACCCTCTTCCAGGTGAGGCTTCTCTCATGAGCAGCCCTCGAGGGTGGGGCCGACCCCGCAAAATCAGACCAGAAGTCGAGCTCCATTTACGCACAGTTAAGAATCGCCGCCGCCGCCGCCACAGTAAATCAAGTGGCTGGGATTCAGTGCCAGGGGAAGGGCATAATTCTGAAATTCTAGATCTCAACCAGTCTGCCTTGCATTCCTGGTCACATCCATCTCAGTGCTCTCTCTCAGTTCACACAGTTGACATCTTTGCATCAGGGGCCGAGAATACCAAGGGTGACAGCCAATCAGAAGACTTTATGAAGGAGCACATAGATAGGAGACAAATGTTGCCTAAGGAGTCATGCAAAGAGGAATCACTGTGTCCATGTTCATCTACGTTCATGTCTTCTGTTAAAGAGACTCCCCTTCCTCTTGGTACTAGCCCTCACCTTAAACCAGTCACACTGCCAAAGGTCAGTGCTTCTCAGGTCTGATTGATTATTATAATTTCATTTTTATATGACATGCATGGCCTGGCTAGATAATAACTTTTCTAGAACATGCTGTATATGCATGTATGTACATTTTCTCCACTGTTAAATAATTATAACTGATTAAAAATAGGTAAGGTAATCTAAGACATTTATTGTTTATGGGATTTTGTGTGTTTTCATATAAAATATTTATGTATAATTTTGCTGTTACAGCTTATGATTTCCACTCCTTATATGTGCTCCACTCAGGCTCCCAGACCTGGCAGGAGGTGCAGGAAGGGCGGTGGTGCTGTGTACAGGAACTTTGAAGCAGATGCAGTGAAACGCAGGGGCAGACCCCCCTCCTCTCCCTTTCAGGAAATGGAGCAGAAGTACTTCACTCAGCTAGTGGTCAAGCCCATTCCACAGGGTTAGTCTGTTTTGTGTTTGCTTCCCTACCAAACCTATCTTATTCTTGTTGATCGACATACACTCTATGGCCAAAGGCTTGTGGCCACCTGAACATAGCACTCATATGTGCTTTTTGAACATCCCATTCCAGATTTAGTCCCCCTTTGTCGTTATAATAAACTCCACTCTTCTGAGAAGGATTTACTATAGATTTTGGAATGAGGCTGTGGGGAATTGCCCATTCAGCCACAAGAGCATTAGTTAGGTCAGGCACTGATATTGGGCAAGAAGGCCTGGGGTGCAGCCGGTGTTTCAGTTCATCCCAAAGGTCTTCAGTAGGGTCGAGTTTAGGGCTCTGTGCAGGCCACTCCAGTTCTTCCACACCAACTTTGGCAAACCATGTATTCATAGACCTTCACTTTGTGCACAGGGGTATTGTCATGCTGGAATAAGTTTGGGCTAGGTCACTTCGTTTAAGTGAAGGGAAATTTTAATGCTACAGTATACAAAGACAATTGTGTGCTTCCAACGTTGTGTGGGGAATGCCCACATATCGGTATGATGGTCAGGTGTCCACAAACCTTTGGCTATATAGTGTATATTACAAAGGTTGACTCTATTAGGAGTACAACTTGGGGTCTCTTTTTGGTGGGTACAGTAATAATATTAATATTATTAATATTAAATGGCTGTTCTACGATATATTCTGAACATGCATAAATCCGTACTACTGGTAAAAGGTTTGCTAAAAAATGCGTGCTTTGAGGCTAACCATGCTAGCACTAGCCTGCTGACTAGTGCTACAGAAGGAAGCAGCTCTGTTAGCGATGAGTGCGTGATCACTGTCTCGGAGGACGAGGTTTGAAGGGCTCTGAAGCGACAGTCCCTGACGGCATTTCTGGCCATGTACTGAGATCCTGCACTGATCAGCTTGCTAGTCTGTTCACTTCCATCTTCAGCGAGTCCCTAACTAAGTCTGTGGTCCCCAGCTGCTTAAAAAAATCTATTGCCATTCCTGTGCCAAAGACCAATAAGCCCTCTTCCCTAAATGACTATCATCCTGTAGTCCTCACATCACTTTTCATGAAGGTTTTTGAGAGGCTTATCAAAAACTCCATCAGCTCTTTCATCCCTGACACCATTGACCCACTCCAGTTTGCCTACCACCCCAATAGGTCTACTGAGGATGCCATCTCTCACGTCCTACACACCACCCTCACCCACACCGACAGCAACAAAGGGAACTATGTGAGGCTGCTGTTTATAGACTATAGCTCAGCCATTCAATACCATAGTCCCAAACAGGTTGGCCTCCAACTCAGGGACCTCAGATTTAATGCCCCCCTCTGTGACTGGGTCCTGGACTTCCTCACAGGCAGACCCCAGGTAGTGAGAGTGGTCCAGTTTATCTCCAAGACCATCACCCTGAGACCTGGATCCCCACAAGGTTGTGTCCTGAGCCCCCTGTTCTACTCTCTCTACACACATGACTGTGTGTCCTCTCACAGCCCCACTTCTATCGTCAAGTTTGCTGATGACACAATGGTTATGGGCCTCATCCCCAACAATGAAGCTGTCTACTTTGATGAGGTGGAGAAACTAGTAGCTTGGTGCCAGGCTAACTGTCTCTCTCTAAATGTCAGTAAAACCAAGGAGCTGGTTGTGGACTTCAGGAAGAGGCAGCAGCAGAACTATACCCCATTCAAGATAGAGGGGACCCCTGTGGAGAGAGTGAGCAGCTTCAGGTACCTTGGTGTGCACATCTCTGAGGACCTGACCTGGACTCATCACATTCAAGCTCAGGTGAACAAAGCCAGCCAATGGTTGTACCATCTGAGACTGCCGAGGAAATTCAGGGTCTCCCCAGCGATCGTGATAGCATTCTATACTGGGGCTATAGAAAGTTTACTGACTCAGTGCATCTCAGCCTGGTACAGAAACTGCTTAACCCAGGACCACAAAGCCCTGCAGAGAGTGGTGCACTTAGCTGAGCGCATCTCTGGGTCTGTTCTCCTCTCTCTGCATGACATCTACACCAGGCGATGCAGTACCAGAGCTGCTAAAATCATCAAAGACTCCACCCACTCTGTTAACTGTGTGTTCAGCCTGCTGCAATCAGGCAAGCGCTTCTATAGTCTGATGGATAAAACTGAGAGGCTCAGGAGGAGCTTCTTCCCTGACACCATCAGACTCCTCAACACAGTGTAGTGACTCAGGGCTGCGAGGGGCAGAACACAGACACAGGAGAGATCAAAATTAGGTTTAGTGTATTTTATTTATAGACCAAAGTGAAGAGGTGAAGGTGAGAAAGTGCAGGGTAGAGGTGCAGGTAAGGGCTGGACTGAGCGCTGGCGGCAGCTAGGGGGCACAGTCAGTGGGTCTGGGCGCCGAGGAGAATCCCTGGGTTTTCTTCCGGGAGGAATAAGGAGAGATGAGCCTCGCTGTCGCGGGTTCAGGGTGTGTCGCTGCTGTCTGAGAGAGAGAGAGAAACAGCTTCTGCTCCCTTTTATACACTGCTGTCTTCTCCTCGATGGTAGAGAGCCGCGGCTGCGGAAACTGGCTGCCAGCTGCGCAGGATTAGGCAGCCCCGTCTCAGAGCCATGTGCGCTTTGTCTGTCCAAAACACGGACGGCAGCTGTGTGAGGAGCATTTTTCCTTTTTTGTGCGCTGCTCTCCGGCCCGCCGGCACAACAGAAATGTACACTATACAGATCCCTTAGGACTCCATAAAGTCTCTCTTGTCACTCCGCACTCCAGTGACACTCCGCACACTGCACTTTGTATTGTTCTACACGTAACATAACTGCATATTTTGTACATTACTATTTTTTGCACATTCCTATTATTTCTTATTTCTTATTCATTCCTTATTTTTACTTTAGTTATTTAAATGCATAGTCTCAGGAGGAGTAGGTCAGGTTTTCATTTCACTGCAAGTTATGTACTGTATATAACTGTGTATGTGACAAATAAAAATCTTGAATCTTGAAGGTTTGTGGTTTGAGCACAAAAAGGTTTGTGGTTGTGACATTGAAAATTCCTAAATACATGTGTTACATGAGACAAATATTAATTCTGAGTAAATGGGGAAAATGTGTTTGTAGTTAATTTGCTTAATCTCACACTGAAAATATGAGAGAAATCTAACCTTTAAGTAAATGTATTCTAAGAAAATTAAATACAGTTATCACAAAATATATTTTAACAAAACCATGTCGTTGCCGACCACAATTATTGGCATCTATATACATTTTTATGAACAAAATGTTACTGAAGCGTGTTCCCATTTTTTTATGGAAGTTCACCCAAGAGACAGCCATTTGAAGGGTATGTTTTCCCTTGATTTCTGCTAGTTCTGCCAGAGCACAGTGGTGTGTGTGTGTGTGTGTGTGTAATTTTGCTTACCTAAAATATTCTAAGTGGTTTAACACCTCTAGATGTAAATATCAGGAAATGAACGTTGAAATTCTGATCTGGTTCTGAGAGAGAGTGTGAGCTGCAAACTGAGCCAAAGGACAGAGCTACAAGCAGCGGAAATGATATTTGCACTGACAAACAAAAGACTAAATAAATGCACAAAATGTTTCAGACTAGTTAGAAGTAGTGTGTATATACATATATATATACACTCATCAACTTTATTAGGAACAGCTGGACAGTTGAAGGCTGGAAAAAGACCAGGTGATTTTTTTTTCTAATCTTCAACTGTCCACTTTGGGTGAGTCTGTGCCCATGATAGCCATAGTCCTTGGCTGACAGGAGTGGAACTGATGTAGTCTTCTGCTGTTGTAGCCCATCCACCTAAAGATTTCATGCTTTGTGCATTTTGAGCTGCCAATCTGGCCATTTTCCTCTGACCTCTCTTATCAACAAGGCATTTGCACCCACAGAGCTGTAGCTCACTCAGTGTTTTTTGTTTTTTTTTTGTCACACCACTCTGTGTAAACTCTAGAGACTGTTGTGTGTGAAATTCCCAGGAAATCAGCAGTTTCTGAAATACTCAAACCAGCCCATCTGGTACCAACAACCATGCCACGATCAAAGTCACAGAGATCATGCATTCTGATGTTTGATGTGAACATTATCTGAAACTCTTGACCTGTATCTGCATGATTTTTCCATTGTGCTGCTGTCACATGATTGGCCGATTAGATAACTACATGGATGTGCAGGTGTACACGTGTTCCTAATAAAGTGGACGGTGTGTGTATGTGCATATATATATATATATATATATATATATATATATATATATATATATATATATATATATATATAT
>CM040469.1:16435030-16469752 GCA_022758105.1 Pangasianodon gigas
GGAACTCTGTAAAAAATGGCTGTAATTCCTAAATGGTTAATGCAATATTTTTGTTAAACCCCTTGAATTAAAGCTGAAAGTCTACGCTTCAGTCACATCTTGACTGCTTCATTTCAAATCCACTGTGGTGGTGTACAGAGGCACAATTACCAAAACTGTGTCACTGTCCCAATATTTATGGACCTGACTGTATATATATGTACACACACAAACACACATACATACATATTGTGTAGGTCCCCCTTGTGCCACACAAAAGCTCTGACCTGTCGAGGCATGGACTCCACAAGACCTCTGAAGGTGTGCTGTGGCATCAAGATGTTAGCAGTGGATCCTTTAAGTCCTGTAAGTTGCGAGGTGGGGCCTCCATGGATTGGACTTGTTTGTCCAGCACATCCCACAGATGCTCGATCGGATTGAGATCTGGAGAATTTGGAGGCCAAGTCAACACCTTGAACTCTTTGTTCCTCAAACCGTTCCTGAACAATTTTCACAGTGTGGCAGGGTGCATTATCCTGTTGAAAGTGGCAGTAGGGAATATTGTTGCCATATAGGGGTGTACTTGGTCTCCAACAATGTTTAGGATCAAAATTGCGATTGCGATTTAAAATGTGATTATTTAAAAAGAGCTACAGGTTTGTTGTGGTGGTATGCACAGCATCAAACAAAGAACAAGCATAGTTACAAACTTATGTTTTAACACTAAAATAAACAGATGGAATAATGCAGTTACTAGCACTACTGTTTATTTAAAACCACTTAACGTTTAACATTGTGCCATGATAAATCAAGTAAATCTGTCATGATGCAAACATGTCATGACAAATCAAACAAATAACTACAGTATCTAGAATAAACTTAAGCTAAATAACTTAAATATAAATAAAATCCTAATCTTGTATTTAAGAACACGAACACAATGTAAACAATTCTACATCAGTAAACAACAGACCACAACCTAAATTAAGGCTGCAACAATCAGTGATGATAAAAGTTTTTGTCATTTAAAGTGCAAAATAAATGAATAACTTTGAGGCCAAAAGGCCAACAAGAAAATGTTCACATCTTGATTGTCACACTGTTCAGGGGTAATGTTTTCACCTGCTTCCACGCCATCATTAAAATGAAGAGATTCCACTGGAGACACAGTGGAAATCTTGAAATAGCTGCCAGGTTTCTTTGCTGTCACAGTTGAGGCTGCTGCTAAATCCTGTGGCTCTGTGGCATGTGATCTCTTCTCCTGTAACATTCAGAACACATGACAACCAAGGTACTTCAGTTTTATCAAATTTTCAGAACAGAAATGAATGCTCAATATATTTCTTCATATAGAAACCTTTATAAAGCCAAGTGTCATTTACTTACCTTTCTTGCAGCTTCTTCCATCTCTGTCATCATTCTTGTTTTTATGGCCGGGATGTTGCCTTGACTGATGTATTTTGTTTTGAAGCGAGGATCTGAGAATGATGTAACATCCAGAAGTTTTTGAGTGGCTAGGTCATCATATTGCTCCTGGAGGTATTGAAGGACTCTGCATTTGATTGCCCTTGTGAGATCTGTGTCCTCTTGACCTTCAGTTAGAGTCTTTGTCCTCAAAAGGAGAAGTACTGGCTTAAGTTAGGAGACACTGACATATTCCTCTCCAGAAAGCACATCTGTAAATTCTTGGAGTGGATGCAGAACCTTGTGGATGGATTCTAACACCTCTATGTCTTGCCATGTCCGTGTTGGATGTCTTGTTTTCCTGTCTGCAGATGGCACATGATTCAAAGCTTTACATTGCTCCAGCATCCTAGCAATTATTTTTGCTTTGGTTCCCCATCTCATTGGACACTCTGTAAACAATGAGTGCTCAGGCAGATTCAAATATTTTTGGGCTGCAGTTAGTGCCATTCTTTTCTTCCAGCTGTAGGAGAAATGACTGACCAGCTTCTTGCAGACACCTACTGCTCGCTGCACCCAGTCGTCTTTCAGTGCGTTTTCTGAAAATAATCCATTAAAAAACTTAGCAAGAATGCAGTTATCTCAGTTAGCATTAGTTAATGCCTAAGGTATGATGAACTTACAATGAACAACATTTTTTTCCACAGCATTTATCATTAATCTAGGTTATTGTTAATTTATACATACACTACTGTTCATTATTAATTCATCTTTGCTTATAATACATTAAGTTATGCTAATTTATGCAACTTGAAATGTTAAACATGTATTAGTATATATAGTAAATAATATTAACCAAGCTCAACAAATGCTTTAGAATTATTGTTCATTGGCTGCAATGTCTGTGTTTATGCACACCTGGCCGCCTTCATTCAGACCCCAGCTAGATGCATCTTTCAATCCAGAAGCGATGTTTTCTCCCGTATGGTCATCGGGAAAGTTTTATGTTTGTAAACAATGACTCTTTAATTCGAAATTCTCATGTATGAGCAGTGAGACTTTGATATGGCTCAGTGGTCCTGCTGGACCACATGTCAATTGTTGTCACGTAATATTCCACATCTTTCAACTCTGCTTCAACCTTTTTCCTGCACATATTGTACAGTTCTGCGATTAAAGAATGTACGAGAGGGAATGCGGTATCTTTTATCGAGTGTTTGGATAAGATTCTTAAAACCATCTTTTGTGACGGTGTAAACTGGCATCATATCTTTAGCCAGGTACGTTGTTATGGCATCTGTAATTGCACAGTACCCTCGTGAAGTTTTGTCGTAGGGTGTGACACTTTCAAACGCTTGAGCAATAGAAGTTTGCTTGGCTGTCGATTGCGGGGGTTGCGATGAAGCAGTGTGTTCATCGGTGGACCTTTTAGCCATGCATTCATTATATAGCTGTCTGTGATGATTCTTCAGGTGTTGATGTAGGTAGTATTGCCTCGTGAGGTTGATGCAGACATTTGGCAGGTTTTACAAAGTACTTGCCTTTGAAGCACATCAGAACTTCAAAATCCAAAATAATTCCACACACATACTGTTTTTTTTAGGCACCAAGTTGTCTGCAGGACTTTGCTCTTCTGCAGACAAACTTTGCACAGATGAACCGCCCCCACTCATCTTTTCATAAGTTAGCCGAATCACTTTCTTAGCTTGTTATTCACTCAGCATGTGCAGTGTTGAAAGGTCTTCTATTGGTTCAACTCTGTGTCAAACGTAATACATTCAGGAGGCAAACAGCCTCCTTGGATGAATGCGCTTGTTGTTACCATATTTGAATTACCTTGTTTAAAGAAGTAGTTGCAGTTTTTGCCATTTGAAAATCGCAACCTTTCAAATCGCGGTTTCGATTTAAAAATGATTAATCTTAGAGCATCTTGGTGCCATCTCTTCCCCAGGTAAGCGACGCACATCCGGCCATCCACATGATGTAAAAGAAAATGTGATTCAGACCAGGCCACCTTCTACCATTGCTCCATGGTCCTGTTCTGATGCTCACCTGGCCATTGTAGGCACTTTTGGTGGTGGACAGGCATCAGCTTGGGCACTCTGACTGGTGTGCGGCTATTCATCCCCACACACAGCAAACTGTGATGCACTGTGTTTTCTGACACCTTTCTACTATAGCCAGCATTAACTTTTTTCAATTTGTGAAAAAAGTTCAACACTGTCAAATGCCTGCTGAAAGCAGATTGGCAGATCGTGGCCATGTTTTTTAAGTCACCATCATAAATCCATTTACAGTTTAGCACATAGATGCAGCATACCAAATTTTGGCTCAATCTGACTTACAGTTCCTGAGAAACAGTTAACTGACTTTAGCTCCATGCCCTATGTATGACCATGCCCCACACTTTGTATATGACTTCAGAATCTTGTCCTGTATATGGCTCTCAAGTTTTGTGCGAATCTGTGCGATCAACCGTGACTTACATCAGAATTCCATTTACAGATTAGGACGCAGCTAGATGCAGCATACCAATTTTCAGCTTGACAGTACTTAAGGCCCCTGAGAAACAGTTTTTTGACCCTAGTTTCATCCCCTATACATAACCATGCCCCAAATTCTGCACATGACCTCAGAATGTTGTGTATGCCTATGACGTTTTGTCCAAATCCATCCAAGCAATCATGAAGTTTGAGTAAATTAGGCTCTGCCTCGTTAGTATTGATCGACATGTTGTGGTTGCTTACAAATCTAAATATGTTTTTGATAATTATTGAGGCACACACTCTCCTGAGTGGATTGCCACTAAGTATGTGGGGGAAAAAATCCTAGTTTTGCATTTTATGCAAATTATCAAAAAAAATCTAGGTGGTTGGCCCTAAATGGTTCTTGAGGCTTTTTTGTTTGGGAGAACTGACAGATTCAGGGGAAAAACAATTTTGTTTGTAGGGCTCACGGTTCATGAGATATGCACCAAAATGTAAATGCTTGCGCTATAGTGCTACTGTTAGGCCAGTTTTGCCCATCTTGCCTGTCTGGGTTCAGGCATAAAGTCTATGCTTTGGTGAAGTGTCATGTCTATAAGATTCATGCTTTGGTCTGCATGATTCATTTCAGTGGTGAACCATATGAAGAAGAAGATGAAAAATCTTAACAAAAACAATAGGGTTCCGGCACTTTGTGCTTGGACTCCTAATAAGAAAAGAAAATAATAACAATTGCAATAGGGTTCCAGCACCTTCACTGCTTGGACCCCTAAAAATAATAAAAAGAGAGAAATGAAACAGGCTCGTGCCCACTACAGCTTCCAGGCAAATGTTAGTTTCATATGCTATAAATAAATTTATTACAGGTATTTAATATATTTATTTGGCTTGAGAATAGGTAAACAATCTAATCTTATGCAAGATAAAAACATAGCCACAAAGAATTGCATTGCATGTGGATTTGATCGGGGGGTCACACAAAGAGAAGGAGGAGCCATGAAGCCAGTCAACATTTCACTTTTATCCTGCATGCTATCAGAGAGAGAGAGGACAAGAGACAGCGAGACAAACACAAACAACCCAGCATGCAACAAGAAAAAAATGGCAGTGTGAACACACCAACACAGGCGGACCAGCACCATACCCACGGTGAAAGGTGGTAATGGCAGCATCATGCTATGGGACTGTTTCTTTTCAGCTGGGACTGGGGGTCTATATATACTATAAGTGACAACAATAACCATCTAATAATATTTTACCAGATTTACTTTAGTTTTTGGGTTTGAGAACAAAAGATGAATGAGTAGATCAGAATTTCAGCTTTCATTTCCTGATATTTACATCTAGATGTGTTAAACAACTTAGAACATGTCACCTATTGTTTTTTTTTCAAGTGAACATTAATATTGGAACATGTGACTGACAGGTGTTGCCAAGGTGTGCCCTGTTAGATTTCTTGCTTAAACAGTTAATAACTTTGAATGCCTACTCATGGTTTTAGCCATGGGTTTTGCATTTGGTGTTGAAAGGGATAAACCAGCATAAAGGCCATGATTAATGGTATGATTAACCCAACTTCTCCCATATTTATACTGAATGATTATTTTTCAAAACATATTTTAGCCATCTTTACCAAGGGTGTCAGTAATTTCGGAGCTGACTAGTTAGCAAAATCTATGCTGAGTTGTTCACATTTTAAACTGGCATAATTGTACAATGGATGTTATCTCAGAAGGTTAGTCTTAAGTAGTAAACAATATTCTCCATCTCCAGAGATGGTGAAAGGTTGGTGGTGGATCAGAGAGCCTGAGGAACTCACAGCAATTTTGACTGCTCTCCATCCCCGTGGTATCAGAGAAAAAGTCCTTCGCAAGAACCTTACCAAACACATGGAGCTCCTGACTGAGTGCTGCACACAACCCATGACAGGTGAGTCATCTTTAAAAAGACCATATTCAGTTATGTGGATATTTGCTGTTACACCCATATGGTAAAACTCTTTTGTACAAAGAGTACCTTTTGTACCTTTTTATTTATTTATTTATTTTTTTTAAATATCATTTACTGTCCTTTTTCTTATTTTTTCCTTATGAGGCACAGGATATTATTTTTCCTCTAAGAACAACTTTCCCTTTTTCCTATAGTAATTGTATTTCTATAGGACTTGTGTGTTTGATATATTTGGAGTAATTGAGCTACCGTTTAGAAAAAAATCAGTGCGGGGGAGTGTACATTGAGCTGCCAAGTGATATGTGAATTCCTTGGTGTTTGAGTGATTTAGTCACCCAAAGTCAGACATGTGCTCTTTTATTGTTTCTGTGGACTGCCAGTTCCCTGTTTTATGTGTACTGGTGTTTTTATCTAAGTCTGGGTTAATGACTGTGTTAAAGTTGCTGCTGATCATAACTGATGAGTCTGGGAAGTTTGCCAGATGTGTGAAGAAGTTAGAGAAGATTGATGGGTTATCAGTGTTTGGTCCATATATATTTGCTATATTATATTTATCAGGTTGTTGCTAATAGAGATTTATTATGATGTATCTGCTTTCAGGATCTGTGATAGTAGTGCTGTGTGTGAATGTGATTCTTTTATTTATTACAATGGCTACACCTCTTTGTTTGGAGTTGTAGTGGGCAGAGAAAGTGTGGATAAATTGTGGGGTGTATAGTTTGTGATGGTCTGATTCTGAGAGATGTGTTTCTTGTAGTAAGCATATGTCTGCGTTTAGTGTCGTAATATGCTGTAGTACTTTGATTTTTTTTTTTTTTTTGTCTGAGAGCCAATACCACAGATTTAGCAAGTTCGAAATTTGATTGATGTCTTGTTTTTGGAAGATTCCTTGTTGGGTTGTGTGTATGTGACTAAGAGGAGAGAAAGGAAAAGTGTTTTTTTTTTTTTTTTTTTTTTTGTAGGTGGGTTTCAGGCAGGTGGGTGGATGGTTGGGGAGGCAGGTGGGCAGGTGGGTGGGTATTGTGGTGGTGTGGTTATGCACTGGGTGTAAATAGAGAGAAGGTTTTTTCTTTTCTTTTTTCAAAGTATAGATAGGTAGACCATAATAGATAGATAGATAGATAGATAGATAGATAGATAGATAGATATTTTAGTCAGTTATTGTGGTGTGGTTCTGTGTTGTATGTGAATAGAGAGAAGTTGGGTTTTTTTCCCCAAAAATGTAGATAGGTACACCATGAGAGATGAATCATAGATAGAGAGATTTTTTTTTGTTTTCTAAGATAGATAGATACATAGACACATAGATATTTATATGAAGGATGGATGGTTGGTATTTAGTGAGACAGACAGATAGCCATTACAATGCTGACTAGGACAAAGAGAACAGAGCACATCACCCCAATCCTCAGATACATGCACCGGCTTCCAGTCAATTCCTTATAAAGTGCTGTTACTTGTTTACAAAATTACTAAATGGCTGCACTTTCTTCTGCTCATTTTAGTCTGTGTTTCCATACCCCTGCATGTTCCTGATTCTGAAATGTTCATGTGTTATTCATGCACACTAATTAATTAACTTAAAAAAAGTACATTCTAACAGCACCAGGAATACGTAGCGCACACATTATTGTCGTTGTTGTGTGTATGTAAATCTTCTCAGAACCAGGAAATTTTTGATTCACTATATGGAATCCCCAAATTATAGTAATGAAGGATTGTCTTGCTAATATGATTTTTTTATTCAAAATTCATGGATTATGTATTGATTACTGAGGAAAGTTGGAACTCTACCGGAAAAATTAACCAATAACCCTTGTAATGTGAACATAGTCATAATAAATGCATAGCATTACTAATGGTCCATACTTTAAATTTTTAAAGTTTTTGTAAGGAGAAGTGTTTGAACTCACATTCCTACATCATTTCTTTTTCTTTTGTATATATCAGATCCTGTCTTTCATCTGAAGGTGGAGGATGACAGACCCTTGCTGGAGGCAGTGAAGCAGCCATGGATAGAGCAGAAGCGTGCCATGCAGATTGACATTAGCATCCTGCAGATGGTGGAGGATCTGGAGCACAGGGTGGTGGGAGCTGATCTGCAGGTTAAGGTGAGGCATAAAATGGTGTTAGTAAAAAGGCAGAGAAAACCTAATGAATATTAATTTGGGCTTTCATTCTTGTTTAAAAGTTTCTTAAATGTGGCCTTTTGAACTGTAGTTTATTTCCACCCCCATTTGATTGGCATCCAATCTACATGCTGTTGGTTCACTGAGGTGCTGATACTGAGCAGCATTAGGAGCTGTGTGCTCATAACCTGACTAGGAGACTCTTAGGATAGTCATTGCATTGTAATATCCACACTTTATATTCAAAGATGGCTTCCCTGATTGGACCAAGCGACACTGACAGTGCCGCCGAATCATCATCTGCAGGATTTCAGGTATGGAAACATGGAAGTCTAGCAATGTTAGGATTTAAACATTGACAAATATACTGCCTTAACAATCATGAAGTGATGCCAGAGAAACACTGTAAAATATTTTTGGGTAGATGCCCAGGAAAAACTAACCAATGCTACATGCTGAATGAGCCCCTCTCCTATAGCTACAGTTCTAACCTCCCACAGATCTAAAGTGCTTAGACAAGAGGAACATATCCTGAAAAACATCTGTAAATTCTTGATTTACTTATGTATTTTATTCTATGGATTTTTCTATATGTGTAAGAATATTTTGCAGTCATTTATAATCATTTTTTATAAGTACAGGGTGTCCCAAAAGTCTCTGTACGTAGGGGAAATTAACTTTTTTAGCAGAATGTAACGTTATTTACAAAACATCCTATTTCAATACATTGTTCTTTTGTCAAAGGCATTCTAAACAGCTATCTGGAAAAAATAATATAAACTTAATATGAAAAATTTTGGAAGACATTTTGCTAAAAAGTGTTAATTTCCTCTATGTATCGATACCTTTGGGACACGCTGTAGTTTGAACTTTGAATGGTAGACTTTGCTTGCTAAGATGATTCATAGACTGGTTTACCCTTAGCTTATTCTGTTGTTCTTTGCTATTCCTGTTTTCTGTATCTTCCTGTTTTATCTATCTTTTTTCCTTGTTCAGGTTTTCACTGCCCCAGAGCCCGACTCCACCAGGGAAGACCTGCAATATTACGAACATGAGGTGGACCCCAGAGAAGACTGGATGGTGAGGAGCAAGAAAGAGTGGTGGGACCTCTTGCGTGTACCCACAAACCCCCTGGATCTGGCCGTTATGCGCCTCACCAACCTGGAGAGGAATATTGAGCGACGTTACCTCAAGGGGCCACTGTGGAATCTTGCTGAGGTGATGCGCTTAGCTCCTCCTACATCCCCACCTGGAGGAGAGGAGATTGCCATGGACACCGTCAGGTCAGATACATGTGAAATAATAAAGGAATATTGGAAGAAAAAAATTGCATATTACATGTTTTTGGTTAAGGTTGTTCAGTCTCATGTTTTGGTTTCCCATAAACCTAATTGACTAGCCTAAAAAATGGTAGTTAATGTAGTGTAATAATGTATTGAGAGTAGGGCTGCAGCAAACAATTATTCGACTATTTTAAAAAATAATTAGCTAATTTAATGATTATTCCCTGTTCCATTAACAGTTTAATATTTATTTTTAATATTTAATTTTAAATATTAAATAAATATATATTTAAAATAATAAATATTTAATATTTTATTTTTATTATATTTTTATTTAAATTCCCTATTTAAATTACAATTAAGGAAATTAACTTTTGTAATAATAACAACAGAATGACAAAGATAATGACAAATGAACATTTAAACTGTAGCCTACACATAGACATGTTACCTTGTAGGTGGCCTAATCTGATCAAGCCAAAATTAAACCGGAAAAACTTAACTGATCTAAACTATGAAGTATCTATTCTACTGTTCCACATATTTTACTACTTTTTTACTACCAGTCCCATAATTTAAAAAAATCAAGTCCTTTAACACATTATGTATTATGAAACTAATCCAAGTAGGATCTTTCATTTTATATGTTCATGCATTTTTAATCTGCCTAGTAAAGTCTGTTTCAACACCAGTGACAGGAATAAGTAGCACACACTATTTACAGCTTCTCAGAATTTGACCAGGACATTTTTGATTCAATATAAGGGATCCCCAGAAGGCATTCATGTATCAAACAGTAACAATACAAAATGTGACTATAGAGTGAATTTAAAAAAATCAGAAACCACTTTATTCTGTTCAGTGCTGTGGTGGATCTGGAGCCTGACATCCTTCCATATTAAAGCCATCAGTAAGACTATAATTTGGTTAGTTTATTTCAGTAAAATCTGGATAGCTAGCTGAGAGGCTTTTCATTGTCCACAACAAATGGATTATTTTCCCATAACACCAGGTCCCGAAGTGTTTATACCACAGCAATTTGCCAACAATTACAATTTTTAATTTATTAATGAACAACACTTCATGCTTTTTAATAATTTATAGTTACATTGTGAAATATATGTTGTGAAATGTCCATGAAACAAGTTCCTGTTACGTTATAGCACATATAAACAGTTGCTCCTTCAGCAGCCTCTCTTTTTTTTCCTCACAAAATTAATAAGATGTTTCAAATGTTGCCATTATGTTACAGAGAAACTGGAAATTGCAAAGTAGCTACTCTGCCCTAAAGACTCTCCCATGGCAGAAAACTTACTGAATATCACTGCATTTTTGAGGCTATTGTATAAATTGATGGCCATACTTACAAGTAATCAGCCTCATAAATATTAGTGAAATAATTAATGATAATTAAATTATTATTAATTTTTTTTTTACCAGTATCAACTGCCATAAATCAAGTATTATAACTTAATTCTTAATCAAGAGTAATAATAGTGACTTACAAAATTATCTGAAGATTCATAATGCTTCAGTAGTAGCTTGGCTTCAGTTTTGATCTAAGAGTTAGTAAACACAAGATCGGTTCAATAAAATAATGTTTATTGAGCACATAAATCGGTAACAGTGCTTAATACAACCTGTAATGAATGATTTGATTGAGTAGATATTTTGGTGTGTGTATATTATATGCATGTGTGTAGATATTGTGTTGGTATGTGCACGAACAAAGGGTGCCCTCGTGCTTGGTTTGAGAACAAAGGCTGTGTTAGGTTAGGTTCAACTTTATTGTCATTGTCAGAGTACGAGTATAGAGACAATGAAAGGCAGTTACGATGCACAGAGGAGGAGTAAACCAAATAATAGTAAGAAATTTAAAAAAAGGAATAGTTCCTTTGTAGACACCAGGAACAGGCACCAGGAACAGACCTTTAAATAACGGGGATGGATTTATAAGGAGGTCTAGCTCCAGTTAATCAGTCACAGTTTTGGAATAAGAGTGATGTGATGTGCTTACTCTTATTATCCACCAAATAACTACAGAATCACAATAACACTGTTCATGTACAGACATCATTGGCTCTGAATGTAGTAAACTAGGTTTGATACAAAGATTGAACAGAAAAATACAGTGTTAGTACAAGATTGCATGCAAAAGGGCCTCACAGAGATGCAAGGAGAGGGTGAGAAGCGAAGATCAAAGCAGCACTTTGTATACTATACATAATCATAGGAAATCAGGTCAAATTCAGGTTACAAAATAATAATTTACTCTACTAAGGGAAATAAATGATATTTTCTATAGCTAATTAAGCCCAGATGCCCTGTCTCACTTGGAGCTAGTCTTGCTTGCAAACGACGCAGGGAGTCACATTCACTTTGAGACACACATGTTCCAAAGCGCACTGAGGCAAAAGAGATACAGGAATCTTGTCTTGAAGTGCCAACATGATTCATGATCTGAGGAATGGTCCTGTCTCACCAGTAGATTAGTTTGTCCCAGGGAAAATAGAAAGTAGAGATCTTGTTTTGAAGTGCACAGAAGGGTCCAGCCACTTCTTGCTTTAATCTTAACTGTTTTGGCAGCAGTCCCGTTCACCTTGCGAGCAGTATTATTATTAACTATAAATATAGTAATAATAAACAAAAGATGAATGCATTTCCGTTTATTGGAATAAAGTCCTGTTGCATATAGTGCTCAGGTACACAAAAGCTTTTGGCTTTTCCACCAAGTTGTTTCTGCAAAGCTTGTCACAGCTGAGCCTGTCATGAGAGAGACTGAGTGTCCCTTGGTGGTTTTTATCCCAGGAAGGGTTTCAGGTGGTGCCTATTAGTACTAAATTTGTTGAAGGAATACATACTGTTCAGTATGATCTTGTTGTGTCCCAGGAGTCTTGGGATGAGCATGGGATAGTTTTCATGATCACAGCAGTGGTTCTGAAAAGATGCAGGTGTATGGTATACAAGTGATGCTGCTTAAGGCCTTATCATTATAATGGCCTTGACCTTTGCTATTGTGAGGACTGATACAGTCATTAGTGTTGTTGGAAATTTTTCATGTAATTGTATTATAACTCATTTTAAAAAAGAAACAAATTCTAACCTTTTCCAAGTTTTACTGTAGCTGGCTACAGGTGAAAAGCAGCCAGAAAACAATTAGCATTATGAGGTTGATATATTATTTTGCTATATATTTGTTCATTAAATCCTTCTGTATTTCATTAGTGTGAAAAGAACAAAGCTTTATTTTAGTAAAACAGGTTTTTTTTCATTCATTCATTCATTCATCTTCAGTAACCATTTTATCCTGGTCAGGGTCACGGTGGATAGGAGGAACCTATTTGGGAATGCTGAGCACAAGGCAGGAATTCACCTTCAATGGGATTGTCTTTTTTTTAAAAAAAAGTATTAAATTCAATAGCAGTACTATCTATTTGGGTTTGTTAGTTTGTTCTTTATATCGATCTGTTTGTAGCCTGGAGAATGAGATTACCCCCAGGTTGAAGACTTGGAGGCAAGCCCTGGACCGCTGCCGAAGTGCATCGCAGCTCTCCTTGTGTCTGCTGCAGTTGGAAAGAGCCATTGCCTGGGAGAAATCTATCGTCAAAGTGGTGAGAACATACCACCAGTCACTGAATGGCATTCAGATAGTTTTGTATATTCCATTTACTTTGTCTTAATGCACCCTTGTTATAGTCACCAACAACTTTTTCGATGCAGTCTTTGTCTGTATATCCCATAACAATATATATAGTCACAAAACAGTGAGGAATCAGAAGGAACCAATCCTCATTTAGGGCACAGTGGATAGTGGGATTTTGATTATTACAGTATTCAGTCATCTAGAGAAAAGGCAAATAATGCAGAAGACTCAGTGTAGACGAGTCCAGAGGGCAAGAGGAGTTAATCAGCCCAGTTTATCATAACTCTCTGTGACCATGGTATATAACCCCCAATTAAATTGCTTTACCTAAGAGCAGAGCTCCTGAGCAAAATAAAATTACTAAAGAAGTAGGTTTTTACCACAGACACTGATGCAGATTTGCACCTTGACCAGTCTGCTCAATTGCACACTGCAACAGTATATAACCAGCGGCATACCTAAACATGTCATCATTTTTGTATTTTAAACAATCAATAATCAAACCCCCCAATCACAAAAGAGCAGTAAAATAGTTAAAAAAAAAAAAAAAAAGCTAAATGACTGAGTGAAATAAAATATTTTAAAAAAGAAGAAAGAAAAAAACTGTTTGCTCTTACTCAGATGGCAATTCTAAAAAAAGTTCATAAAAAAATTAATAAAAGGCTGCTAAGACCTATGAAAAAGATCAGCAGACCCTCTAAAACTATAATGTATTTTATCCAGAGTAAGAAAAAACACAAGGTTTTCAACCAGAGAGCATGAGATGGAGGGTTACTGGACTTCCAGCTAATAAGGATCCAACTTATAATTACAAGCTGCTGATAAAGTACTAAAAATATCTAACCAGAACCTTTCCAACTTTTTACATGACCAAAACATATGGTTCTGCACTGCCGTGAGAACGGGTGGGGCTAATGTTCTGATAGATATGTGCTAAATTTAGCATTGGACAGGTAAGCTCTATGGACTAGATCGAATTGCATCATTAAGGCGAGCACAGAAGGAGGAAGAATGTGTTCTTTTCTTTTTATTGAGGCAGATGCAGGATGCAGATCGACCTCAGTAAAGTTCACCATTTTTGGGATTGGATGACCACCAGCTGTTCTTGTTTCTCAGGGTCCTCCATTTTCTTGGTTTAATTAGAAAAATAACTGTAGATAAAGTTTTCAATTTTGGCCAAGAAAAAGCATAGCGAAATTCACCATCCTGTGTCAGATGTGCCCATGTTCTAAGTTGTTTAACACATCTAGATGTAAAATCAGGAAATTATGCTGAAATTCTCATCTATCGTCTCGTATTCATCTTTTGATCTCAAACCCAAATGTCTTCAATGTATAGCAAAAACAAAAGAATTGGCCTTGCTATTTCAATGTTTTTGGAGGGGACTGTATTTGCATATTTTAGTTATTGTGCTCCCTATTGGCCGTTTGTTATGAAATTATACCACAGACTACATCATGTCTTAGAAATGTAATAGAAATCTGACATTGCGTTAAGAAGATACAGCTTTTTTCATTCTGTGGCTGTGTCTTTTGTGTGCCCTATTATTGGCAGCCTGTTGCAGCAGCTCCATGGTAGTGTGTTTTGTTTTGCTTCTGTTTTTGTTACTTGAAGTCTTAGTCTTAAGTCCAGTTGTTGTCCAATTGTAAGTCTTAGTCTTAAGTCTAAGTGGACCGAGACACCAGAATGCAATGCAAATGATGCAATCCTGGACATATCATGATTAAGGAATGCTTCTGTAGCCCGGACATTGAGCTGTTGGTGGTGGGTATGTGCCCATACTACTTGCCGAGAGAATTCTCACACGCCATTGTTGTTTACATTCCTCCATCGGAGGCACTGCATGCAGTATGTGACATCATCCACTTCATCACTGCTAAACTACAGTACTGACAAAGCACCAAAATGCTTTTCTGGCTATATCGGGAAACTTTAATCATGTTTCAATCTCGTCCACACTTCCCACCTTTCACCAGTTCATAAGTTGTGCAACAGGAGTCAATAGAACTTTGGACTTGTTGTATGCAAACATACAACTCTACTGCTTTGATCCACTTGGCAGCTCAGACCACAATATGATACTGCTTACCCTTTATACCATGGCTGTCCACCAACAACCACCAATCACAAGAACTGTTGGGAAATGGCCATTTGAAGTAGTTAAGACACTAAGGGGTTGCTTGGAAAGCACAGAATGGAAGGCATTCATGACCCACGTGGCAAGGACATCAACAGCTTGACCGCCTGCATCACAGGGTACATCAATTTCTGTGTGGAAAGCAATATTCCCACCAATGAAGTCCACTGCTGTCCAAATAACAAATGGATATCCACTGAGCAGAAGGCACTGCTTAACAGGACGAAAATAGCCTTCAGGGCTGGAGATAAGGAGGAAGCAAGGTGGTTGCAGAGAGAGCTGAAGGTTAAAATAAGAGAGAGCAGTGATTCATACAAAAGAAAGCTGGAAAACAAGCTGCAGCAGAACAACATCAGCGATGTGTGGAATGACATGAAACAGATTACTGGTTTCAAGATCAGCAGTGGCTCTACTGATGGTGGCAAGGACTGGGCCAACGAGCTCACCCAGTTTTTCAACAGGTTTAGCACTGGGTCCAAAACTGTTCCTGCACCACATACTGATGTGCTTCACATGTCGCTACAACAACCACAGCTTCACTCTCCCTCCCCTATCCATTCCACATCTGTAGATCCTACCCCCACCCTCTCCACTCTGGGCTCTGTCTAGCATCCGGCGTGGTCACTATGAGCACATCGCGGATGCCCTATATTCTGGAAAGATCCACAAGCAGGGATGGACCTTCTACTGCACACCCTGGGTTCACTGATGCAGTGGATCAGGTAAAGAAGGAACTGCTGAGGGCAAGGCAGCAAGGCCAGACAGAGTTAGCCCCAAAGTGCTTAAAAACTTCATGTATTGTTCCAGTACCCAAGAATTAGTGGCACTTCAGATTAGTGGCACTAACAGCACACATGATGACCACTCTGGAAAGACTGGTTCTTGCTCACCTCAGACCCACACTTAGCCCATCACTAGAACCCTTGCAGTTTGCTTACCGACACCATGTAGGTGTTGTTGATGCTATAATCTACCTACTGCAGAGGGCTCATTCACACCTGTAGAAGGCAGGCAGCATTGTAAGGGTCATGTTCTTTGATTTCTACATTGCATTCAACACAATTCAGCCTTCCCTAGTTGCTGAAATGTAGTTTGCATGTGGACACTACCATCATCTCCTGGATCATAGACTACCTGAAAACCAGACCTCAGTTTGTGCACCTACAGAACTGTCTGTCAGATCAGGTGGTGTGCAGCACAGGAGCGCCACAAGGGATGGTCCTGTCTCCGTTTCTGTTTACACTGTACACATCAGACTTTCAGTCGACAACACTTGGATGTGTCAGCAGTGCGCAGGAGACAATGAAACGGTGGTTCAAACCATTCCTAACATCTATCATCATAGGGAATGTGCGGTCATTGGCAAATAAAATGGATGAGCTTAGGGCATTGGCAAGATATCAAGGAAAATACCAAGAATGTAGCGTTATGTCTGTCACTGAGACATGGCTACATGATCATATCCCCGATGCTGATGATACCATTGCCAGCTTTCAGACAGTTCAGGTAGACCAAGCAGAGAGGTAAGGAGCTTTGCTGGTTAACAACAAATGATGCAAACTCAGACATATCATGGTTATGGAATGCTTCTGTAGCCTGGACATTGAGACACTCAGGGATCACTAAAGTACTCTTATCTATCTGTTTATCTATCTACAGGCAGTGGCCTAAAAATACATTGGCCTATATCAGCCAAACGGTTTGGCCAATCAAAATTGTTTTAATAAATATTTGTCAGCAGATTCCCTACTTGCTACATTCCAGCATCCAAACATCCCAGTTTACTAAAACACTCTATGCCTGTGAGTCTACCATCCGTACAATCCTTCTGATCAACCTGGGGTTGCGGCCACGTCCTGGGAGGTTGGCTACAATTCCATGGACCTTATACTTTTTAATAATTTTTGCAACTGTAGTCACAGGAACATCAAACTGCTTGGAGATGGTCTTATAGCCTTTACCTTTGAGATGGCTATCTACAATTTTCTTTCTGAGCTCCTCAGACAACTCTCTGCTTTCTCTGGTCCATGTTCAGTGTGGTGCACACAATGATACCAACCTACACAGTAGCATGTTTTCTCTCTTTAAATAGGCTGATTGGCTGTTACAAAGATTGAAGACACCTGTGACACTAAGTTAAGGTTACATTAAGGTTAAACGATTAGTTTGAAACATGGTAAGAATGCAATGATTTCTAATCTTTTAGGGGAACCAAGAAATCTGGCCAGGCTGTTTTAGATTATCTTGGTAAAATGAACAATAAGTCATTTCTCTACATACTATGGGCAGGCTGGTATATATGAGACTATTGCTTTTGGTTTAATCACTTTTCCGGAGCAATGAATCATTGTTTCAAAGAACTGTAAGGGTACCAATAAATTTGTCCACGTCTGTACTATGAAAATTTTGTGACTGTAACTTAATGCTAGAACTGTGAGTTAAGTGCTGCAATGTGATTGGCTGATGGCTGCCATGTTTTTAAGTAACCTAGTAAACAGCAGAACCCAACTCACAGTGCAGTATGACGGATTTTATCTTGATTCCACTCACAGTCTGAGAAACAGTTATTTGAAGCTAACTTTGCCCCCTATTAAAATCTGTAAGATTTTATTATACGATCATCGTGTTGTAGGAGTACATCATGACTCAAACACACATACTGATTGGGTTTGTGAAAAATAATTCAGGATCATGTGTATGCTGCGGGTGTAGGAAAGACAAGACCAGTAGGGGCAGTCGTGTTTCATATGAACACAGCTTCCTGGGACATATACTGTATAAAGCATATACTCTTCTTCCGAGCAAACGGTGCTGTTTCTTGTACTGAAGCCCGTGATCTGCTTGTGCCACAGGATCTGTGAACCTCTCTCAGAACCGTTTTGCAACAAGCAGCACGCTGAAAAAAAAAAGGAATGTGTGGTAGGTTAGATTTAAGAAAAATATTACATATGGTTTACATAAAAATATTATGTTTCTCATCAAAATGTGATTGCATTGCTTATGCTAAACCTAATTTAAACAAGTTTCTAATTACACGATTGAATTATGTAGAGTGAGTGTGATCAATTCACATAGGTTCTATAACTATAGTATTTAAATTAGCATGGCTAAAATGTGTGTGGTAGAATAACGCAGCAGTAATGTGGTCCTTGTGGAATGTCAGCAACCTGGGTTTGATCCTCGGCTCAGGTGAGAGTGTGGATTCAGTGAGCTTTTATTTTTTCAGTGTAGAAAGTCGATTCGTGTGTGCACATGTAAATATGAATATGAATATCCTTTCTCAAAGTAGCGCTGAATGAATTCCCTTTTCTCCGTTCTCGCCAATGAAAACTTTTGTTCTTTTCTTAGATTTAAAGTTTCACTATTGAAAAACTGGTTTAAGTGAGCACAGAAGTCCACACGCTGGAAAAAAAAAAAAAGCTCACTGAATTTACATATTTCAAATGCATACATTGGTTCTATGTGATTGAATTGAGTTACATTAACGTAATTCGTTTTCAAACATCCGTACATAAACCATACGTAATATTTTTTCTTGAATAAAACCTACCACACATTCCATTTTTTTTCAGTGTAATTCAAGTTTATTGTACTGTACTGCGCACATGCCAATAAAACATTAATAATTCAGTTATTAATAGTATTAATACATGTTTGGCGTGTGAATTTGATTTACATCAATTTAATTTAAATTTGAAGTTTGATCATCGATGTATAAATACATGCATTACTGTAGCACTCGGTTTTATTTTGCTTCGCTTTATTGCGTTTAGACAGTTTTAGTCATAATTTTTGTCTTTTGACGAAAATATTTAAATTTAGTCAATATTTTGTCATGCCATATTCATTATTTTTCTATCAGTTTTACTATAACTAAAATGGCATCTAATTTTAGTTGAAAATAACATTTTAGTTGACAAGAAAGTGCAAAATTAAACCAAATATTCAAACATTTTAAGTATTAATTTAAACATGTGGCAATAATTACCAAATGTGTTGTTACAGAAAGAGCATATTCACAACGTGATTTACACATCCTGACTATCACGTATAGTTGTGTATTCGTGTCATTTTGTGCAGATGCAGGTTGTAATATTGCGTTTATATTGTGTATGCATCTGATTAATCTCTTATAGGATGCATTTGGGGGAGTTTATTTACCCACAAGTAAAGTGCTTTAGTTTACTGGTTTTCATTCACTCAGCTCATGCAGCTCAAGCAGCTCATTCCTGCTGAGATCTATATTACCACTTTATTCTTTATGAGTGCATTATTTGAAACAATCACATTCTTTCTAGATTTTTCTTCAAGAAATATTTTTAGTGTGTTGTTAATTGTTCATCTTTATTATTTTTTGTCATATTTTCATCAACAGTATGTTTAAATTAAAAACAAATAATTATAGTCATGATGCACATTTTTGTCTGGTCTTCATTATCTTTGAAGGAAAAATCCCTTTGTTAATGAACATTTTCATTATTTTGTTTTGACTAGATTAACACTGCAGTTCAATCTAAAGGCTTAACATGGCGTAATGTAGCTACTAAAGACAAAGACCAGGAAGGTAAAACAAATTTTATCACACGTTCCTTGTCTTTTGCAATTTACCACCAGACAATGACACCATAATCCAAGGGGGAAAATAATATATTTATGTTAAGATTTTTCTCCCCCATATAATCCTATTAAAAACCTACTAAGACAGAGGTTGAGTCAATAATCTAAAAGGAAATCGTAAAGTACTAATTTAAAATTTTCATATGTTGTAGCTTTATATGGCCAAGCCTGTTTTTTTCCACCTCAGTACAATGGTCTACTCATTGGTAATGCTTAGATGATCGATAATAACAAATGTACTTAGCATACGCTGTGTAAACATAAACATAAAAATAAGCATTAACTGCCTTTAATTAATTATTATTAATAGTATTTTAATTTATAATATATTAACAAATATTAGTTAATTGTAGGCTGTGTGTCTTTTATTGCTATATTAATATTTTGGTCATTCAGATTTCTAGTCCTAATTACAGTCCCTCAAGAAAATCCATTGAGTAGACTATGGTACATAAATCCTATCTAACAAAGAAACAGCACAATGCATGCTACAGTATGATGTGATAAGTAGAAAAGGTGAGTGGACCACCCCCACGTCTTTATCCACACCACTTCTCAAAACAAAGTTACACCCATGTATTTCCTAAGCAAATAAATTACTTTTCAATACAATTAAGCTTTTAGTAAATATAATTTGCAAAGAGTATACAGTAATTGGTATCAGAATTATTTTTAATCCAATGATTTTAGCAGTAATTGTTTGTTCCATGGATTTAAAAGATGGACTGAAGTCAATCGTCTGTTTTGGAGAAGTTGGATAAGTCGTTCTCTTTTCACCCTTCATTCACGGGGTGTGAGGTGGAATTTGCGAACGAACCGCTTTTGCCGGTTTCACTTGTGCCGAATTGGGGGCTTTATTTCCCACAATTGCAGCTTTAATTCTCGCAGTTGTGAGTTTAGGCTGCATCTCACAACTGTGACTTTATGTATTTATTATTACTTACATGACTTTATAAGTCACATTTTTCATCATTGTGTCCATCTTGCAACTCAATAATTTACTATTCGCTGTATAATGGGTGTCAGTATTTTTAAGACCTATGTTTGGCATGTTCGATTGTTGATGAATATAGGTACACTCATTACTGTAGCACTCAGTTTTATTATGTTCCAGTTTAATCTAATAAATACAAAATACAGCAGAATGGTTATGCCGAAAAAGTTTATATTTATTGGAAAGTGGTCAGAAATGTACAGTGTTTTCTTTTTACATTACATTTTAGCCTATGTATGCTACATTCCAGTGTGTCCACCCTGATGCTCAACCACTGCTGGAAGAACTTTAAACAGTCTATTTATGAACTTGTTGCATGCTGTTACTGAGTTCCTCAAACCAGAATTTATTTATGGCAGCAATTATGTCAGACTTTGTAGATGGTTTTGCTTCTTTCCAAATATAGTCTTTTAGAGCATGCCACACCATTTCAGTGGGATTCATGTCAGGGGATTCTTTTGGAGTCTTCACCCAGTTTATACCCTCTGCAGCAATGACTCTGCTTGCAGCAGTGTGTTTTGGGTGATTGCCCTGGAAAAAGCAGTGATGGACTCCGAAGTTTTCTGTTATGTAGGGAGTGGCAGTTTCTTTTATAATAGCATCTTCAAAGAAAGACCGGTCCATTATCCCTTCGAAGATTGCAATAGGTCCCAGTCCCAGTCCCAGTCTGGATATTGCTCCCTGAACATGACCTTTCAGTGGGTGTTTCAGTATTGGTTTTACGTAATGACATGGTGGCAAAGTGGTCCAAAGCCACTGTTGTTTCGTCAGTGAAAATGATGTCATGAAACGTCTGCTTCTCATCAGTCCATATCTGGGCTTGTTGGAGACGTATCTCTTTATTTTGGTCTCTGATCATGGGACAATGTTGAGTTTTCCCATACTTCCACCCAAGTTTTTGCCTGATCCTCCAAATGGAATGCTCTCTGAAGTCCATGCCATTGTCACACCAGAGCTGTTTTTTTCACTGAACTTGCAGGCAGTTCGTCATTATGGCTAGTGATATTGTCTATGGCTGTGACAATGTCCCTAAAAATCATGGGCAAAACATTAAATAAATATTTGATACTTTAGGCACAACCAACACATGACATCATTGCAACATATGTACATTTGTGATAGCATCATAATGTATAAAGTGGGTAACGTATTTATTTTGCGAGGATTACGTATGCGTGATGTTTGTTCTTTGTAATGTCTTCTGATGGTGCTCAATGTAGCATGTACACCAGTGGAACTCAGACGGTGGTGTATTTTTCGAGTGGAACTTCCAGCAGACCTCATCATCCTGATGTCTTGGGAATGCAGTTTGCTGATCTTGGTCGTTTCGAGATGCCTCTACATGTGGATGGACTGCGTTTATCCATACACATGTCAAGGTGTCATTGGGGGCGTGAACAATAAGTGAGAATGGGTTGTAGATACTGTAGGCTGGGCCTATCTGTCAGGCCAATCTGACTGGTAACTTGTTAATAGTTCAAATACGGTTTTACAAATCTATGTAATCATCACATTATGAAGGTACTTTTAAAGCACATTGTTTTTTTAGTCCCATCTCATTATTATGAAGGTAATTTTAAAGTTCATTGTTTTTAAATCCCATCTCATTATTATGAAGGTAATTTTAGTCCATAATGGTTAGGACAAATACTTGATAACTATTGCAGTGGCAGATTATGAATTGAGTTGAGTAATTTTTAAATAATGTACACATTATGAATTCAGAATACATGTCAATAAAAAAAGAAAACTCAGTGAGGACTGTGAACTTTAAAAATATAGCAAACAAAATGGCAAGTAAATGGCACAGCAACTATATTTGCATTGGTATTAATTGAACACATTTTACTCTGGGAAAAAAAATTAAATAGATCATTTCTCCTTCAATCATCTCTTATCATGAGCTATAATTGTGTTTATTGTGCATGTCTTTCCATATCTTTATCCACTGAATTCTTTGCTTGGGAGTTTTTCATTAAGTTTTCATTAAGTTTTTCATTAACTAAGTGTTAACAGGTCAGAGGTAGAAGGTAGAATTACAGTTACTGTTTTATAAATAAAAAAAATACCATTTCTTGCATAAATTTGATGTCCAACAACAAATATTTGAACAAAATACATATTTTAGTCTAACTTATTGCGCTCATTTCCCTCTTTGTCTCTGTCTGTTTGACACATGCACACGCATCTTTAAAGTTTAACAATGACTCGGTTGCTGTTATGACAAATTGTTTTGCGAAATGGAAATATGCGCATGACTTTTAATTCGTAATATTTACAGATTATAGAAAATAAGAGTAAAACTCTAAGTTATGCGTTGGAGAAAAGCATCTCTTAAGCACATTAAACAGCACAAGCACTCGCAGAATTGTCTTGTTTTTTGGCTTGAGACTTCGTAAATGCGTGAGAGTTGGCAACTCTGCAATTGCGACTTTATATCTCACAACTGTTACTAGAGTAATATTTAAATCGGCGCACTGAATTGAGTAATATTTATGTACACATTAATTCGTGAATGCCTGCAGAGAGTGCAATGACACAGAAAGTAATGATCCAATGCGTTACACTCATGCAGTCACGTGTAAATGGATTTTCCAATGTCCGTATTACTAACTATTTGTTTTCTCGAAATGTTTTCTCGAAATATCGACGTTAAACGTGCAATTAACAAATTAACAGACACTAACAGAGAATGATGTTAATTCTATGTTAAATATATAATGTAATAATTTATAAGGCATATTTAAAGATCGATTCAAGACTAATCATTGCCAAGTTGAAGTGGCCAAGAGAAGTCTTATCTGGCCTGTGGGCTTCTGTGTTCACTTAAAACCAGTTTTTTCAATAGGGACACTTTAAATCTAAGAAAAGAACAGAAGTTTCCTTTGGCGAGAAAGGAGAAAATGGAATTCATTCAACGCTACTTTGAGGACGGATATTCAAATTCACACGTGCACACACGAACCAACTTTTTACACTGAAAAAAAAAAAAAAAAGCTCATTGAGGCCACACTCTTAACTTGGCTGAGGATCAAACCCAGCTAATGCTGGCATTCTATAACAACCACATTACCGCTACCATGTCCTGGCACACACAGCTTAGACACGTTAATTTGAATACTATAGTTATAGTACTATGTGACTTGATCACACTCACGTTACATAATTCAGTCTTGTAATTAGAAACTTGTTTAAATTAAGTTTAGCATAAGCAATGAAATCATGTTTTGATGAGAAACGTAATATTTTTATGCAAACCATATGTAATATTTTTTCTTAACAGCATGAACAGCTAACTCTTGTCTGTAGTCACACAGGTTTTCTTAATAGAAATTGTTCATTAGCTGCAATAATTCACAGTGCTTTAATTGATACCCAAGTACATTTCCAAGGATTCTTGTTCTTTAACTGAAGCAGAAGTATACATAGAAAACCTCTACTTTTATTCAGGTGCAAGATTGTTTTGCGTTTTGTTAGCTGCTAATTCTGAACTATGTAAGCTACTCTAATGAACAGACATAACTATGATAGTTTGCTAGCTATCCACACTCATTGTTGTATCAGAGAACAAACAACTCCTGAAATAACTTTATCCTTGTCTGCATTAGCTGCTGTTTAGAGACACTAGACAGCACTGAGCTATCAAAAAACAATCTAATCTCAGTAACATTTAACTTCGTTCACATGCATTTATCTTTGTGATGATATTCTCCTGAGAAGAAATTTTCACTTGAGCATCGTAGCCCAAACACTTCTGTGTTTACGAGACTCTTCCGTAGGTCTTCTGTCCACAAAGAGAAAAGAGTGGTTTATGGTTAAAACACAGCTGCCGTACGAAAACTTTTCGTTTGTGGCAGGTATTAAGGTAATCCATAACTGCACACACAATACCAGTTTTCTGCGAATCCATAACTATTAAATTTGAATTTACATTTATGCATTTGATGGGGACCTTATCCAGAGCAACTTACAGAAGTGCTTTGAAGTCTGTATCAATAAATACATCCTGTTACTGGTTCACTAGGTCACAGACAAAGAGTCTAATGAACTCTATTGGGGGAGGTAATATAATATGGGTGCAGGGCAGAGCGTGATAAGTGCTTTAAAGTAGGTGCGTGCTGGTCCATTTTTAGCAAGCATCAGTTATTTAAATTTGATGCAGGCAGCTACAGGAAGCCATTGGACGAAGCATAGCAGTGGAGTGGTGTGGGAGAACTTAGGAAGGTTTAAAACAATTCGTGCAGCTGTATTCTGGATCAGTTGCAGAGGTCGAATGGCATGCAGAGACAGATATGCCAGGAGCGAGTTGCAGTACTCCAGTATCAAAATGACAAGGGACTGAGTAAGCACCTGAGTGGCTTGTGTGGATTGAAATGGACGAATCCTTCTGATATTGTAAAGAAGAAATCGGCATGACCGTGTCAGTTTAGCAATGTGAGAGGAGAAGGACAGTTGATTGTCCCCCAAGGTTCCGTGCAGTGAGAGAAGGTGAGATTTGAGAGTTGTCCTGGGAGACCACAAGATTCTGACCTGGCATGAACAGCATTTCAATTTTGCTGGGATTAAGTATCAGCTGTGCTGCCATCCATGATCCATCTCGGCAAGACATGCTGAGATTCAGGCAGAAACATGAGCCTGAGGGAGGAAAGGAGAGGATGCATTGAATGTCATCTGTATAGCAGTGGTATGAAAACCCATATGACCTCACCAAGAGATCAAGTCTAGAAGGAGAACAGAAGAGGACCAAGTACTGACCCGTGTGAGACACCAGTGGAGAGTCTGCATGGAGCAGATGTGGATCCCCTCCATGTCATCTGATATGACCGACCCTCCAGGTAGGAAGCAACTCTTTGCCATGCTGTGCCACGTAATCCTATAATTCCTACAATAATTGCACACCTGTAAACACATCACTAAGTGAATTCTATATTAATGTGCCAGATTTTAAACTAGTGAAACTATTACACATCTGTCTTCTGTCTTCTTCACGCTCTTCTGTGGACGTCGCGTGTGGACATGTATTTTTCACCTGGAAATCGTCAGTTTTGGCTGATCCATTAATCCTGTTTTCTCACAAAAAACAATAAATGCGAGAGCTGTGTATTACCTACAGTGTATTTGTGCTGTCTTTACAGAAACAAGGGAAATAAGAGACAATAAGAGAAAATAGGGAGGAAAAATTGGTTGGTGCAGATCTTTTTGATTTTTCTCTTGGACTATCATTGGCTTTTTCTCAGCACCAAGAACAATAACCATGCTTGAAAATATCGGAACATAAGCTAGCAGAACACGCAGGGTCTTGAGTTTGACACATGATGTAAACAGTTCATTGAGATGCATTTGGAATGAATTCATCTGCATTGGTGAAAACAAAACTGAAAACGGTCAAAATTAGTAACATTCAGCAAAACCAGACAAAAGGCAGGCAGAGAAAAACAAAACATAATCCAATGTCAACAGCAAAATGTCCAATTTATGTATAATTTCATTACCAGCCACCAAAATGTGTCACGAGTTTTCTAACACGTGATACTTTTGCACATGCACAGTGGATTGAAACAGCTATAAAAGCATGTACGCACACATGCACACACTTTGCTGTCCCCTGGGTCCAAAATTCCACTGTTTTCTGAGTACGCAGTTTTTGGTTGGCTATATTTCTATTTAAAAAAATAACTGCAGATAAAGTTTTCAATTTTGTCTAAGAAAAAGAATAGTAAATTTCTTCTTAGTATATATAAAACTGTTTAGATTCTCCTTGTTTCAGGAGGCGCGGCCACGTATCTCATGTGGTTTGTGGTTATTTATTTTTATAAGCTCAGTACGAATGCGCATACAGACATGCAAGCTTTAGAGCAGAGCATGCGTCCACACACACAGATGCGCATACTCTCTCTTTCCCTCGCATGCGCACACACACACTTCCCCTCTCTCAAACACACACACACAGCTCTTCTTTGTCTGTCCCTATTTTGAATTAGGTTCATAGTTAATAGTTAATTCATGTTTAATTTTTTTCTATGTATTCCAATAAATTCCATATTATTGAACATCTCATTGCCTTGTTGTGGTTGTTATTTTGATATTGCAAGAAGCAAAACTATTCAGAACTAAGCTTTCAGAAACTAAGTCATTGATTATTATTATTCTCTACTAAAATAGAGTTTTTAATCATTTTGACTTATTTGATGGTTGCGAATTTTAATTTCTAATTATTCTGTGAGACCGACCATTTTATGAGACTTATTAATTGAATTTACAGTGAAGCACCTATATTGCAGGTATGCACATTGCATTTCTAGAGCTTCCTGTATAAACAGAACCATTTCTCAAACATGCTTAGAGTTTAGCACAGAGATGCAGTATACCTAATTTCACCTCTACTGGACTCTATTGGAAACAGTTATCTGAATTTAGCTCCGTCCCTTATGCATGACCATGTCCCAAAAATTTGCAGATCACTTCTGAATCTTGTCCTGTATACAGTATGCTTGTCATGTTTTGTGCAAATCACTACAAGCAATCATGAGTTACAGCTGAGTAAATTAAGCTCCAACTCACTAGAAGTTATTGGCATGTGGCAGCCATATTGTTTACAAATCTCAACATGTTTTTGATAATTATTGAAGGACAAACTCCCCTGAGTAGTTTGATACCCATTTTGTTTATGATACGAAAAAAAAATCCTAGGACTCATCCTAAGTTCTCAAAAGTAGCAAATTAGATAAAAATCTAAGTGGGTGGAGCTAAATATTTCTTGAGGTTTTTTTTGTTAGGGAGAATCCAAGGAAGAAGTGACAAAAATAATTTTCACTGTACGCCTTTTTTTTTGCCAAGAAACAGCTATTTGAACTTAACTCTGAAACCTATGAACATGAATAGTGCCCCCAAGTGGCCAATTTGAGTGAGTTTGCATCAGATAGTAGTACATCCCTACTTGAATGTACCATTCAAGTTTTGTGACAGCAGCTCAATATGAACCCTTTTGTCCGCCTGCACATTAATACATGTAGATGCACATTAATACATGTAGATGCAGCATACTTTCATACTTTCAGCATATTTCAGCACAAGTGGACTTACAGTTCCTGAGGAACAGTTATCTGGTCTTAGCCTTGCCCCCTATTCATGATCACGCCCCAGTCTTTGCAGATGACCTCAGAATCTTCTCCTGTATATGTCATTTTACATTTGAAACCATGCAAGCAATCATGAGTTACAATAGTTTTTTACTAAATTAGGCTCTGCCTTCTTAGAATTGATTGATGTATGACAGCCATATTGTTTACAAATGTCAACATGGTTTTGATAATTATTGAGATTCACATTTTCCTGAGTATTTTTATATCAAGAATGTGAAGATTGGTAAAAATCTGAGGACTAGTTCACAAAACTAGGTTTTGCATATTATGCAATTTAGCAAAAAAAAAAAAATCTATCATGGTGGAAACTAGTGGGTGGGGCCTAGATTAATTCAAGTGGTAATTAAAATCCAGATGCAGATTAGCAGAATTATGCAACACACTAAAATTCAGCTCCTGGAAACAGCTATTTGAACTGTGCCCCCTATCGACATCCACACCCCAAACTTTGTACAGCTCCTCATAACATTGGCCTGAAGATGCCTTTCAAGTTTCGTGTGAATCCATACAACCAGTCCTCAGTTACTGTTGTCTGAGTAAGTCAAGCTGCCCCACTAGGCTTGATTGGCATATGGCCATGTTGTTTGCAAATTTCAACATGTTTTTGATAATTATTGAGGATTAGACTCTGTTGAGTAATTTGACACCAATTTTGTGAACATGTGAAAAATCCTAGGACTAATTATGTTTAGCATATTGTGCAAATTATCACATCATAATTAGAGTGGGTGTGGCTAAATGGCCTAAAAGGCAAATTCTTAAAAAAAAAAGAAATTTCACGATTAGCTTTATTTTTTTTCCAGAGATATACTTGTTTTTGTGTGAAAGTCAAAGTCTGCTTTATTGTCAATTCTGCCACATGTTCAGCACATACAGAGAATTGAAATTACATTACTCTCAGACCCTAGGTGCATACAGATAACACACACACACACAAAAAAAAAGAAAAAAAAAGAAAAAAAAGGATGTAAAAATACAAATGGATACATATAAATATAGTATAAATGTAGATCCACAAGGCACAACAGATAGAGTGCAAACAGTGCAGATGTAAAGTGAGTAGTGCAAAGAGCTTATCAGACTGTTTAAAGTGACAAAGTGTCAGAAGAGGTAGTTTACAGTCCAATGCTGTATGAGGTAGAGCATAGAATAATGCTGCACAGGTGACTGGTGCAGGTCCTGGGGAAGGGGGGGGGGTCAGAGGGTCAGAGTTTTGTCACTCAATTCTCCATCACTGAACAGTTGAGAACTTGAGTTTTATACAAGAAACTTAAACTTAAAACTCTAATGATGTTCATACTCAAGTTACATTTAACACACTTAGTGCTGCTTGACTTTACAGTAGACAGTTTTGAAGTGGAATGATTTATAATCACACTATCCGGTGTCACCCAGATGAGAATGGGTTACCGTTTGGGTCTGGTTCCTCTCAAGGTTTCTTCCTCTTGTCACCTCAGGGAGTTTTTCTTTGTGACCATGGCGTCTGGCTTGCTCATTAGGGATAACTTTAAATTAAAATTTTATATGTGGATTTCTGAAAGCTTCTTTGTGACTGTGTCCATTGTTAAAAGTGCTATACAAATAAAATTGAATTTAATTGAGATATGCACTATACCAAATTTCAGCCCAATAGGACTTATGGTTCCTGATAAATTTATTTGAACCTAGCCCTGCCCCTATGTATGACTATACCCCAAACTTTGCAAATGACCTAAGAATACTGTGCGATATATACACCCTATGTGGACACCTGAGTATTGAACATCCCATTCCAAAAAACATGGGCATATTGAGTTGTTACCTCCATTCTTCTGGGAAGGCTTTCCATTAGATATTGGAACATGACTGTGGGGATTTGTCCCCATTGAGCCACAGAGCTCTAGAGGTTGGGATGTCAGACGAGAAGGCCTGGAGGGCAGCCGTCATTCCAGTTCATCCCAAAGGTGTTCCGTACAGTTGAGTTCAGGGGTCTCTGCAGGCCACTCAAATTCTTCCACAGCAACATTGGCAAATCATGTCTTGCTCTCACCAGGGTATTGACAAAGTGGGTGGAGATAAATTGTTCTTGAGGCTTTCTATGTTTGGGAGAGCCTAAGGAATCTTAGCGGAAAAATTGTGGAAAGAATTTTTTTTTGTTTCTTTTCTGAAATTTGGACCAAAACCTAAAACCTTGTGTTATTGTACCACCATCAGTCCTACACTATATGGCCAAAAGTATGTGGAGACCTGATCAACACACCCATATTCGGGCACATAATTGTCTAGAATGTCTTTGTATGCTGTAACATTAAGATTTCCCTTCACTGGAACTAAGGGGCCCAAACCTGTTCCAGCATGGCAGTGCCCCTGTACACAAATTAAGGAGTACTAAATCTGGACTGGGATGTTCAACAAGCACATATGGGTGTGATTGGTTAGATGTCCACATACTTTTGGCCATATAGTGTATGTGGGTCCCTTCATGTGCCTGAGTAATGAGGGCCATAGTTTCCTCCAAGTTTGGTGTTTCTTTGACTTATGGTCTTTGTTCTCCATACCATTTTAATGGAGAATCAGAATCGTAATAATACTAATTTTGAAAAATCCTAACAAAAACAATAGAATTCCAGCACTGCATCAAGTGTTGATCTACAGGGCCCAAGTACTCTTCACAAATATTCCCCCTGTGACCAGTTCTTGTCAAGGTACATAGAACAAAAATGACTTTGGTTCCTGAGAAAGAAAAATCTTAACTTGTAAACTTGACTCCACCTCTATTGACAAGCACTTCATGCTTGTTCCCCTAAGAAGAAAAACCCAAACAAACACAAAAGGGTTCCAGCACCTTTGGTGCTTGGACCACTAAGAAGAAGAAGAAGAAGAAAAATTTAAAAAGTAGAGTTTTGTTTAAAAAAAAATGGTTAGAATGTATTCAAAGAATTATTCAAAAACAAAACTGGTGTGGGTGAATTGATTTGTTGTGTCTGAAACCAAATGGGTTAGACCAAGATCAAATTATTGTATTTTACTGCATTTATCTTTGTTATATTCTGAACTGCAAAATTAGAGTGATGTTTACTGTAGTTATTAGTCTTGTGTAGGTAGCAGTTTACTATACAGATCTCACAGATGTTCTAGTTCTTTTAACAACTTTGGGTATATGACATTTCCTGCATACTTTGGAAACTAAAAAAAAAACAAAAAAAAACCTGTGTTTGAGTTGGATTTCCTTCTCACAGGTACAGGTATCTATAAATATATGCATAAACGTACATGGGGCATGTGTGTCTACAGACATGCCAGGTGTGCCATAAGGGTGATAATGATGCGTGTCTACTGCTATGCGATGGCTGTGATCGTGGATGGCACATGTTCTGCCTGAGGCCAAAAGTCACACAGGTGCCAGAAGGTGACTGGTTCTGTCCCACCTGCAATTCTATGGTAATGTAGCATGAAACTCATACCCTTACAAACTGATAGCAAGTAAAACTCAGCTTTGTATTATTTCAAAATGCTTTTATATTTGGTGTGTTTAACATGTTTATTTATATGGTTTCTAAGGAAACTGGTGAAGGTTCTCAGCCAAAACAATCAGCCCGACAGAGAGCAAATGCACGAAAACGACGCCCTGCTTATGGAGGAGAAAGTTCAAATGAGGAGCAGCGACATAGGCAGAACATGACTACACGGCAAAAATATGTCCTTGCCCCCTCCAGCGGAACAAGCTACTTGCCCTCAAAACGCAGACGCATGGCTACACGAAACCAGCCTGACCTCACATACTGCGAGTGAGTTAGAGATTTCAGGATTTAAAACGTTTTTTTTTTTTTTTTTATTCCATTGTATTATCATCTTAGTTAAGAATTTGAAAAGTGATTGTTAATAATAGCTTGACCTGGGTATAAACATAGGTTAATAATAGCTCATTTTGATGTCTGTATGATCATAGTTTGAAAATTATCTACCGTCTAGTTAGAAAGCAACAGTGTTACATTATATAATGTATTAAACATATTTGTGTGTTTCTCAGGATTATTCTGATGGAGATGGAGGCCCATGCCGATGCTTGGCCCTTCCTAGAGCCAGTCAACCCCCGACTTGTGCCTGGGTACCGCCGCATCATTAAAAACCCTATGGATTTTCTAACAATGCGGGAAAGGCTTCTACAGGGAGGGTAAGATTGCTTGTGGGTGTGTATATAATGTAAAAATGCATGTATGTGTCTCATTCCACAGACTGAGATGGAGATGAACACTGATGATTTAGGCCTGTGGTTTTTTTATTTGTAATTATTTATTATTTGATGCTGACTTATTCATTTGCTTTTCATTGTGCTCAGTTAAAAACTGTTATTTCAAACAACCAATCTGATTATTTTGTGAGGCATCATGTTTTCCAGGTCAAACTTTTACTTTTATTAACTTCAGTAAATTTATATGTTCCTTGCTGCAGCTATTGTACTTGTGAGGAGTTTGCCGCAGACGCTCAGCTGGTCTTTAACAACTGTGAGCTCTTTAACGAAGACACATCAGAGGTGGGCATGGCCGGACACTCCATGAGGCGCTTTTTTGAGAGCCGCTGGGCAGAATTCTATTCAAACAGTGAAAAGTAGAGGGCCTGCCATTAGGCTGCTTTTGGGGAAATAATATTTGAACAACTGCCCAACCCCACTCACTCTCCCAAAAAACTTTTGTTAGCAAAACTTATTTTAAAGACTTGCATATATACATGTATAATTTTGTTCTGTTTATTTTGTGCCCTCCTGTTAATTTTATATATTGTTGCTTGGGGGCATAGCAGGAAATTATAATTCTTAATTTCAGGTCTTTTAAAGAGAAAGAAAACATAGGAACTGGGGCTTGCACATAGCACACTGCAGGTGTACTGTATATTCAATGATGCTGAAAAATACAAAGAAAATAATACATGTGTATTTTAAACTTTTTTGTGCCCATCACAATGAAAAACCACAAAGTGTACTGGGCTGCGCCATTGTTGACAAGTGCTAATCATACACCACTTCCTCATTTACACTCATACCTCACCTGGTTCATGTTTGTTTATTTGGAAATGATGAAGGACTTTTGTCCGAAATGTCCTGTTTCTCTGGAAATTTTGTGTATTATGATTAATTTGTACTACGCCTTTTAGTATACTTCTACTACTGTCTTTAATGAAGCACTCTGCAGTTACTTCCTAGATTTTTTTTTCAGGTATATGCTCGATCATGCAGCTGAAGTTGCTTTAGCAGCAACAAGTGACAGGATCCCATTAGCCAAAAAGAGTGCATACTTTGGCTTCCCAATTCAAAACAATTAAAAATATCGAATGAAATCAGAGTCAGCAAAACCTGAACCTGAATTTGTGATGCTTTGAAAACAAAAACATGTTTTTGTGAAATGTTTTACAGTAACCACCAGAGTGTCACTGCAGCTGCTCATTTGGTTCAAATCTAGAGCAATATCAGACATATGGCCAATGGGCTAGGACCGGCCTGATTAGTGCCCTAATCTGGCCCAACAAAATAAATTGTAAATCTGTATTAATCTAAATTAAAATTGGATCATAAATGAATTAAAAATATTTAAAAAGAAAAGAGCTGGTGCCTCATTTATCGACTGTGCATACGCATAGTTTTGTGCGTAAACAATGCATAGTTTCTATGCATTGAATAGGATTTATCGAGTTTTGCTTATGCGTTAGAATGTGCATGTATTTCCACACACTCCTGACCATGCGTATGCAAGAACCCTTAGTGGTAGAAAAGTGTAATAGCAGGTAAGCTGACTATGCGGAGTATATTACATACTGTCTATCATATCAGCATTATTGTGAGAGTAATTACTGACTTACGTGCTCACAAGATGCGACAGATGGAATGTAAAGTAAAATCTTATTAACGTTTAAAGTTCTATTGGGATTTGCAGAGGGAATGTGTTTTTAACACCACTGGAAACTCTATGCTGAGTAAGGAGTAGATCATCAGTCAATTTCGTTTGCCCAGTGCAGTTTTAGTTTATCTATTCTAGGGCTTTTAGCTATGGGTACATTTCAAGGAGAAATTGGAGACAGTACTGGCATTACCCAACCAACTACAAGTTGAATAATGACACATCGTACCTTCATATATCTATATAGCTCACACCGCAATACCTTACATTTCCCAAGCCAACAGTGGAAAAGACAGCAAACATTATGAATTTTCATGCTATCGCAGAGTCTCTAAATGTAACTGGGGAAATAGAATGTGCACATGTACTCATAAAATACACACACACACACACACACACACACACATATATATATATATATATATATATATATATATATATATATATATATAATATACAGTTAGGTCCAGAAATATTTGGACAATGATGGAGTTTTTGTGATTTTGCCTTTATACACCATCACACTGGATTTTAAATAAAACAATCAAGATGTGATCGAAGTATAGACTTTCAGCTTTATTTTAAGAGGTTCCACAAAAATATGGCATTTACCATTTAGGAATTACAGCCATGTTAAGCAAAGTACTTCCATTTTCAGGGGCTCAAAGGTATTTGGACAATTGACTGACAAGAAGTTAATTGACCAGGTGCGGTCCATTCCCTCGTTACATCAAGACAAATGAAGCAGATAAAAGGTCTGGAGTTGATATCAGATACTGAGTTGGCATTTGGCAGCTGTTCGACTGGAGCTACCAATATGAAGTCCAAAGAGATCTCAATGCAAGTGAAGGAGGCCATCATTAGGATGAAAAAACAAAAGAGACCTATCAGAGAGATAGAAAAAACTTTAAGAGTGGCCAAATCAACAGTTGGGTACATTCTTAAAAAGAAGGAATGCACTGGCAAGCTCAGCAACACCAAAAGGCCTGGAAGGCCACGGAAGACAACTAAAGTGGATGATTGCAGAATCCTTTCCTTGGTGAAAAAAAACCCCTTCACAACATCAACAGAAGTCAAGAATACTCTGT
>CM040469.1:16469852-16493146 GCA_022758105.1 Pangasianodon gigas
CAAGAACAGGAAAGCCAGATTAGACTTTGCCAGAAAACATCTAAAAAAGCCTCCCATGTTCTGGAATAAGATTCTTTGGACTGATGAAACCAAGATTAACTTGTACCAGAATGATGGGAAGAGAAAAGTATGGCGAAAGAAAGGAACAGCTCATGATCCAAAGTATACCACATCATGTGTCAAACATGGTGGAGGAAGTATTATGGAATGGGCATGTATGGCTGCCAATGGAATGGGCTCACTGGTGTTTATTGATGATGTGACTGCTGACAGAAGTAGCAAGATGAATTCTGAGGTGTATAGGGCTATACTCTCTGCTCACATTCAGCCAAATGCTACAAAACCGATAGGACGCTGCTTCACAGTGCAGGCGGATAATGACCCTAAACATACTGCGAAAGCAACTCAAGACTTTTTAAAGGCAAAGAATATTCTTCAATGGCCAAGTCAGTCGCCTGATCTCAACCCAGTAGAGCATCTAGCAAACAAGCTAGTAGACCCACAAACAAGCAGCAACTGAAGGTGGCTGCAGTGAAGGCCTGGCAAAGCATCTCCAGAGAGGAAACTCGGTGGAAACTTGATGTCCATGGGCTCCAGACTTCAGGCAGTCATTGACTGCAAAGGACTCCAAGTATTAAAATTGTGGTTATATTTACAATTATGTCACTTTGTCCAAATACCGTTGAGCCCCTGAAAATGGAAGTACAAATTTAGTGCTTGTTTTACACACGCTTTGAAAAATGAGACCCTGGTCTTGCGAGCTTCTACCGTGGGTGGCTCTTATGCTAAAGCATGGCTGGATTCCTTGATGAAATGTAAGTCAGCTAGAAATCAAGCTCTTGCTTATATCTTATAATGACAGGTAGTTAAACAAGTAATCCTGGCATTTAATTTCGTATCAAGAAAAGGTAGCACAAGCAACTTAAATTTGGGAAAACCCCACTATGTCGCTCCTCCACCCAGCACCATGCATCATCATAAAGTATGACTAATAAATGAAGCCGCTCTCCATCAGCTCAGAAGTGTGTTGTGATTGGCCAGGATTGAGTTTGATTAGACAGTGGCTCATCTGAGTTGCTCTTTCTGAGTAAATTTCTCTGAATGGCTCAACTCAAATTTTTTAAACATGAATTTCTATTTCCTGAATTTTTTAAACCCTTTTTTTTTAACCTAAAATTAAAATAACATCAAATTTACACATTTTTTCAGGCACTACAAATTTACACTTTTGTTTAAGCATTACATATTTAGGTTCAGGTTCTGCTGACTCTGATCTATCTGCCATTTTATTTGTGTTAGTCAGTAACCTATCAGATAATCTAACTAGTCACTGAATGTTCTGAGCATTGGAGTCATAAAATATATGTATATTTAATGCTTAAATATATGTGTATGTGCTTTAACTTATGTGTATGCTTCTTTTAACTATCAGTAACACAACAGGGCAAACATTAACATCTCGGTGGAAAACAATGAGACCTGAAACAATAGCGGAACACATGGTTTTAATAACTTCCTTTATTCTTTTATCTTCTTGTAGATCCTGTTCCCATTCATTTGTTCACTGTACATATGCTTGAAGTGACTTGTAATTGTTCAAGTTCAAAAGAATAGGCACTCCAGCCACACACCAGATATGAAAAGATTTTTGAGTTAGTAGAGTAGAAACATTGTCAGAGAAAGTAGAATATGCAGGTTATTTCTCTGTTTGGGAGTTCCTATGGATCCACGTCTTCAATAAGAGTAATTTTATCCATGTATCATTTCTGTTACCATTACCATTTTTTCTAGTGGGTTTGAGCATATTTGTATCATGATGCAAAGTAGGGGTTTATGGTTAAGCGTGGTGAGCAGAGGTACACTGACATACTGAAAGGCTCACATGCAGACCTCCAAAGTTCTAACATAGTGTTGTGTGTGTATCTACTGTGCTTAACATTATTCAGCATTCAGACAAGTGCTGATGAAATGCATGCTCACATGTAACTGTATTTTGTTTACATAGAGTAATATAATGGAAGGTTAGGTATATGTTCATGATTCTGCAATTGATTTTTTTCCCTTCAGACCTTGTGGAGTTTTCCCATATGCTTGTTTCCTTGTTGAGTACCAATAGCAAAGTCATCACCTTGTGACCTTGAATCCCACATGGCTAGTCTATAAAAAAAGGTCCCTGCTGTGTCACGCTTGTCCTTGGCCATGTTCGTTAAATTCAGTGACACAGGTGGCGCTGGCAGTCCTCTACTTAAAACTACTGTTACATACTTAACCTTCCGTTATATTTTTTTCATTGCTGGCCACAAGGGCAGTTTTCTTCTAAAATATTTTAGAATGTGCATTAAAGTCATCACAAGAGTTTGATGGTGCACCTCACCAGACAATAACAGACAACACTCATAAATAGTGCAAATAGCATACTTTATTGAAACTGAAAATCACTCAGCCAAGTGTTATTACTGCTTCTTATTAAGGATGACAATCACTCCATGTGCCAATAGTATTGAATATTGAGGATAGAAATCACTCAACATTCTGATACTGCCCTTTATTGACGATGGGAATCACTAAATGAGCTGATATTATATTCTACTGAGCGTAGGAATCACTCCGAGTCTTAATGCTGATACAAGAACTCCAAAACATTCCTTATATTGCAACATAAGGGGTTCATGCCTACTGTTTCACACCGAAAAACATTCCACTGCATTAGTTTAGGGGTTCTAAAAATGCTGCAGTACTAGCCACACAGATTTGATTTTGAGGATGTTTTTTCATCTTCCTTTCACTTTAATTTTTGTCCCCACAAGCCCACTTCCCACTTCTGTTGTTACTGTTTCCCATTTTACAGGGAGAACACCTAAGTGCATACCCTGAAGCAGAAAATGCAAGCTGGACCAACACCTCAGGGCACATATACATGTTCTTGTCAACAATACCGTCACATGCTTCTGGCTGACAGCCATTGAGCAGTCAAATGACAGTGTCATTGAGAATACTGAAATGGTTTCCAGTTTTACCAGTGGGTTGCTGACAACATCTTTGCCAGACATTGAAAATCTATATATGATTGCCTTTATGACCGAGACAGCTCCATCTTCTGTCAGAAAGGCTCATGTGGCCTGCAAGTGAAGTTTAATGCCTGTAAATTGAAATGGATTAGACACTTGTCCAGCCATACAGGGTGTACAGCAATACAATAATGTTGTTGTTCTTCTTCTTTCGGCTGCTCCCGTTAGGGGGTCGCTACAGTGGATCACTGGTCCGCATATTTGATTTGGCACAGTTTTTACACCAGATGCCCTTCCTGATGCATCCCTCCCCAATTTTATCCGGGCTTGAGACCCAGATGAAATTGGGAGTGCACTGTCGTGTGCAATCCTAGTGGCTGGGGTTGGTTCCCTGGCCAGGACTCGAACATGGGCCTTGGCTGTGAAAGTGCCGTGGCCTAACCACTAGTACTCCAGGGACCCACAGCAATAAAATAATAATGGTGAAAATAGTAATAAGCCAAATATTATAACTAACCTACGATGTGCATCAGCTCACGCTATCTGATGGTACAAGATTATCCAAAAAAAAATCAAAGGATTACAAAACTACAGTCAGCATCCTGGAATCCAATTTCTCAAGGCAAGAATAGGAAAGAGGAGGAACATGACAGCGAGGACCTTTTATACCCTACCCAAATGGGCTCATGGTCACAAGGTTGATGACTTTGATATTGATATATTTATATTGGTACTTGGCAAGGAAATGAGAAAACCCCACTAGTTTTAAAGAAAACATCCCTGGTGGTCCACAGCAAAAGGAAAAATACTATTTATAAAACCAAAAAAATAGTGTTTCAGTTCAAATTATCTAGCTAAAATGTTGGGGTAGCTAACATGAACATTAGAGAAAATGTTGTTAGTAAAAATATGAGATATATTTTTTTTATATAATAATAATATATATTATTATTATTATTATTATTATATATTCTCTTTTAATGTGACTTTGTCTATAGAGAAAATCTGAAAAATCTCAAACTGCTTCGCTTCTGGTTGTCTTTAATACCTAACAATATGGTATGGTTATTCAAAACCTGCAAGTAAGTTGTATGGATCTGCTTCTTCTCTGTTTGTTCTGTAAAATGAGAGACTTCAGTTTTTGCACATCCCTAAATGCACATCCCTCTACCCCAAATCCCCAAACTTGCCAGTCTGTCACCCCCAACACCCCTTAAAAGTCCACATGTTCACACATAGGTGGGCATAGAAGTATAAACCAGGCCTTAGCTGTTGGGTGCTAGCTATATTATCTTCCATGCTAATGACTCCGAAAAGGAACAGACAGGGTTGGTATAACAAAGATCATAAAACTGGCAATATGGCGCTGCCCTTGACCTTTGATAAATCCATTTACAAATTCAATTGTATCAGTGTAACCTTTTTGACACACACTGATATTCCCTGTATACATTTTTCCACTAGCCTTAAAGTGTTTTTATGTTTTATTTCACTTTAATGTATTTCAGCAACTAAGAGCATTACATCTGTTCTTGGACCTCTGTCTGACCACAGGCAAATCAAGCTTTCTGCTTCATTATTCCTTACAGGGTGCTTTCCTTTTATGAACCACATGTGCTTACATGTGCTTTCACATCTGGATTATTTTTTCTCAATGTATTTTACTGTATATGTTTATACCTAAAAAGACAAAAAAAATAAATAGCTGGGATTATTGACTAGCAATAGCCTATATGAAACACGTCTGGACAACATTGTAGAAAAGTCTAGACGATTCATGGCATGGCCAGTATAGACAAGGACCATTTGTTCTATAGATAACTTAATTTTTAAATGAACTAATCCCACACTGAAAAACAAAGGACGTGTTTTTTTAAAACTCCATTAACTTGATATTTAGATCTTTTTGCCTCTATGTATGACTGGCTAATTTACTAGACTGGCTGGTCATTGTTGTGGAAAGGTGGAAAGGTTAATGGCAATATTATGCTTATACATTTGGAGCAAAAAGTATACATATGTTGAGGTATACCTGTTCTTTACTGAAATATGCAGGTTCTTGGGTTTTCAGAAAAGACAAGTAAATATCTCGAAGCTTTTTATTTATATCAACATGAATCAGAATAGAGATATACACCATATCAGCCATAACATTAAAACCAGTGACAGGTGAAGTGAATAACATTGATTATCTCATTACAATGGCACCTGTCAAGGGGTGGGATATATTAGGCAGCAAGTGCACAGTCAGCTCTCAAAGTTGATGCGTTGGAATCCAGAAAAATGGGCAAGCATAAGGATCTGAGTGCCTTTTATAAGAGCCAAATTGTGATGGTTAGACGACTGGGTCAGAGCATCTCCAAAACGGCAGGTCTTATTGAGTGTTCCCAGTGTGCAGTGGTTAGTACCTACCGAAAGTGGTCCAAAGAAGGACAATTGAAGAACTGGTGAGAGGGTCATGAGCGGCCAAGGCTCAGTGATGTGCGTGGGGAGCGAAGGCTAGCCCGTCTGGTCCCATCCCACAGAAGAGCTTCTGTAGCACAAATTGCTGAAGAAGTTAATGCTGCTTAAGATACAAAGGTGTCAGAACACAGTGTGCATTGCAGCTTGCTTCGTATGGGGCTGTGTAGACGCAGACCAGTCAGAGTGCCCAGGCTGACCCCTGTCCACCGCCAAAAGTGCCTACAATGGGTACATGAGCATCAGAACTGGACCATGTAGCAATGGAAGAAGGTAACCTGGTCTGATGAATCACGTTTTCTTTTACACTGCGGAGGTAGTGTGATGCTCTTGGCCATGTTCTGCTGGGAAACCTTGGGTCCTGGCATTCATGTGGATGTTACTTTAACACGTACAACCTACCTAAACATTGCTGCAGACCAAGTACACCCCTTCATGGCAACGGTATTCCCTAATGGCAGTAGCCTCTTTCAACAGGATAATGTGCCCTGCCACACTGCAAAAAATGTTCAGGAATAGTTGAAGAACATGACAAAGAGTTCAAGGTGTTGACTTGGCCTCCAAATTCCCCAGATCTCATTCTGATCGATCATCTGTGGCATGTGCTGGACAAACAAATCCGATCTATGGAGGACCCACCTTGCAGCTTACAGGACTTATAGGATCTGCTGCTAACATCTTGGTGCGAGATACCACAGTTTCAGAGGTCTTGTGGAGTCCATACCTCGACGGGTCAGAGCTGTTTTGGTGGCACAATGGGGGCCTACAGAATATTAGGCAGGTGGTTTTAATGTTATGGCTGATCGGTGTATGAACAAAAGCTGAACTGTACCTCATGACATTAGTCCCCTCTGACTGAAAATTCTCTTCAACACTGTTACTGGAGTATTGTTTTACTCAATGGCCAACATTTAATGAATGCTAGGCTTTATTAATAGTGGGAAACTTTAGTGTTGTACAAGAACTTTTATTTCTTGAAGACCTCAAATTATAGGATGCAAGGAAATGTTAGATGCAATATTCCTTTTATAAGGTTTTATGTTACATTTAAGTAGATGTAGAGCACTGAGCTTGTATATAAGTATGTTTTCCTCTGTGGAAAACATGAGATTGTGAGAATAACTATGATAATAAAATGTAGTTTTTACACTGAACTTGTTCAGGATAATATAACGTATTTTACTCTGTATATCTATCTGTTTATGGAGACACAAGGGACATTTTCCCTAAAAGAGCTGGATGTTGTAAGTAAATATAGTACTAAACCATAAACTCAAATGTGGTGTTAGTGAATTTTAAATAATGTACAGTTTTTGTGACTTTTCCCTTCTATATTTTTACAGAAATATCATTTTTTAAAATGCGGCATTAAGTTATCCTGTTGTTTTAAAGTGATACACCGTGCATCTGTAGAATGTACTGCAAGCAGAAATAAAATAAGTAGTGATACTCACTTGGCTTTACCTTATTCTGTCTATGTGTGGGTTTTTTTGCAATGCATGTGAATGAAGAAGTTTATTGAATTAAGTGTCATTAAACAGGGAAATGACCAAATTTGTGCTTAACTTTGACCTTTCAGTCTGTCACTTCTGTCTGTCAGTCTCACACAATTTTCTCACTGTGCCAGTGATTGGGAAACCTTGGGGAGCCTGTTTGTGTGTAGCTCTCTGGCTTCCTTATTGGCATGCGACTATCATCTCATTTCATTCTTTTTCGGTAGTAGATACTGAAGAATGCACTGCATACTTGCATCTCATCTCTACTTTATTCTGAGGAGCAATTTTAAACCTTGCTCTTTTGGACCAAAATGATGTTCTCTCTTGTAGTGGTCTTTCTCTTTCTTTCAGGAAGCTTTTGTCCTTTACTGATGTACTCATTTCTTTATGATGCCACTCAGACCTCTCTGACTGCAACCAACTCTAACACAAATTTCTCATTGTGAACATCCTTCCTCTGACCGAACAACAATATTCAATTTTCTTTTTGTCCCACAATTCCCACAAGTTTCTTACTTGTTTTCTGCTCAGCTCCAACTTATAAATGAATGTTAACACTGCTTATTTATTAGTACCTAACAGCTATATTTTGGACTTATTTTGGACCCTCTATTGACTGGCTATTAACACACCTACTATAATTGATCATGACAGTCATTTTGTATACGTTGAGCATAGAGTATATCCTTCCTATCAAACCTATACAAAGACCATGGCAACCACAATATTCAATACAATTCAGTTTTCTTTGTGTAATACTTTAACAATAGATGCACGATATGGCCAAAAGTTTGTGGACACCTGACCATCACATATGTGTTTTTGAATACCACATTCCAGATTTAGTCCCCCTTTGCTGTTATAAAAACCTCCACTCTTCTGGGAAGGCTTTCCACTAGATTTTGGAGCCTGGCTTTGGGAATTTGCCCATTCAGCCACAGGAGCATTACTAAGATCAGGCACTGATGTCAGGCAAAGAATCCTGGGGCACAGTCTCCATTCCAATTTATCCCAAAGGGTGTTCAGTGGGGTTGACATCAGGGCTCTGTGCATGCCACTTGAGTTCTTCCACTCCTTGGCAAACCATGTCTTCATGGACCTCATTTTGTTCACAGGGGTGTTGTCATGCTGAAACATATTCGGGCTAGGCCCGTTAGTTCCAGTGAAGGGAAATTATAATGCTACAGCATCCAGACATCCTACACAACTTTGTGTGCTTTCAACTTTGCGGCAACAGTTTGGGAAAGGCCCACATATGGGTGTGATGGTCAGGTGTCCACAAACCTTTGGCCATATAGTGTAGTTTCACAAAGTACTTTACCAAAATCCTGATGTAGATTTAGATTTATAGTCCCAGTGAGCAAATCAGAGTTGACAGTGGCAAGGGAAAAAAAATCTGTAGGTCTACTTGAAGAAGAATGCTTGAGAGAAGCCAGATTCAAAAGGGAACATGTCCTCTTTAGGGTAACACCGGATAGTGTGATGATAAATCATTACAATTCTATAAGTCAAACTACTAAGTGTGTTGAAGGAATGTTTGGTATGAGCACATTGTGAATAGGAGTTCTGGAATAAGCACATTTTACAGCAGTGGTTCTTGGTAAAAAGTATACAGTCCAGGTGATATTATCCACTGAAGCAAGGGTGAAACTTATAATAATTTATTTTTGGGAAGCATAAATCCTTGTGGGACCATTCAATGCAGCAGAAGTTGAGTAATAAGTGCAGAAGCCTCCGAGCAGAAATAGAGCATCAGGATGTATCAGGCAGACCTTTGAGGGCAAAAGCAGCCATAGCAATGGATGTGTCACAATCAGGTCATGGCATCATTGACTAGCTTGACAGCATACAAAAAAGTGAGAGCCAGAAGGTAGCACAGGCATGAGGGTACACTGGGACACACTAATAACCACCTGAAAATGGCACAACACTCATCAATGAAATGGATAAAATGGACTCAGATGTTGTTGAGTTCATCCTTTAAGTGAACAGAAGGGACAGATCCCTTCCAACATGCCAAAAAGTGTTGCTTATTTGATATGTCATATTAGAAATTACTTAGGGTAGGGATAGCCATCCAGTCAGACACAAAGAAAAATACCATACCATTGTAAAAAGCCACAAGTTATTCATTGAATTTTCATTTAGTAGCATTTAGTAGCAACTTATAATGGCAGAACACAGTTTGCATGAGTTCAAACCATATTTCCTATCTGATATACAGTATATCCGCCATGTATTCAGTTGTGGCTAGTGAAAGCAATTCTTTCACGTGTGTCACAGTAAGAACAGTGCAATGCTTTGTTTCATGATTCAGGGTTAAAAAAAACGATCACCCAAACACTGATAGTTGGCCTTAAACAATGATAGTAGCTTCTGTGTTACATAGTTTTAATAACGGCAAATTTGCTTTCTCAACAACATTCATCAGTGTCTCTTTCATTTCGATGCCATGTGTCGTGTCTTTTAAGTGTACAATATCAAGTATCTCTTCTATTATGGCACAGTTTTCTAACAGTGAACATACAAATATTGACAACTGTGGCTAGTCTTGAACATAACAAGACTCATTCAGTGAAATGCTGAAATACTGGCATTATTAAAGATCAAAGTACAATTGTCTCAGTTGCATTGTTTGTTGATATTTTGTGTTCAACCATGTTTGTGACAGTTGTAGGTCTGATACCAGTCATTTCAAATGTTCATTTTCTGAGGAAAAAGATAGCAATTACATCACTAAGGTACCTTTTCCAATTCACATATTACAGCACAGATTGAAACTTCCATGATTCAAATGCATAACTTACGCTGCCAGTATGCAAACTATATTTTAAAAAATTTCAGTCCAGTGATCAAAATATTTTCAAAGTAATATCACCACTGACTGGTTCAAGTTCTGTAGTTCATTGAAATAGGTGCTTTGATTTGCTTAGGTGTACATTATATGGCCAAACGTTTGTGAACACCTGACCGTCAAACTGTTGCCAAAAAGTTGAACGCACACAATTGTGTAAAATGTCTTTTTTTATGCTGTAAATGTAAGATTTCCATTCACAGGAATTAAGGGGCTTAGCCCAATGCGAGCTCCATAAAGACATGGTTTGCCAAGTTTGTGTGGACTCGAGTGGCCTGCACAGAGCTCTGACCTCAACCCCACTGAACACCGACTGCATGCCAGGCTTTCTCACCCGACAACAGTGCCAGACCTCACTAAAGCTTTTGTGGCTGAATGGGCAGAAATACCCATGGCCACCTTCCAAAATCTAGTGGGAAGCCTTCCCAAAAAAGTGGAGGCTGTTATAACAACAAAAGGGAGACCAACTTTGGAATGGGACGATCAACAAGTGCATGGTCAGGTGTCCACAAACTTTTGACCATATAGTGTACATCTTTATTCATATTTGGTCATATTTGGCTTTTGCTTATTGGTTTAGGCAAATATTAGGGACTGTCTCTGTACCCCTTTGCAGGCAGTAGGGGTGTAATGCAATGCCAGCATATGTGTGTTTAGTGCTCAAAACATTTGTCTCTGTTTTTGTATTCAGATTTAAACTGGAAGTGGTTGTGGTTTCTACTGGTCTTGGAAGTATAAACTTGCTAATAAAAGGGACCTTACAGTATGCAAATAATGCTTGTAATGGCTGTCAGTTGAAAAAAAAAGACTTTGGTAAAAACAGGAAGACATTAAACTAAAAACAGAAACTTAGAAAGAGTATTCATATTTACACTTTGAACTCTACCCACTACACAAAGAGGGAAACTATACCACCACTGAAAAAAAGTATTTGTTTTGGTAATTAATGGGGCAAATTTGCATCATGAATAGAAGATATTATACAAGTAACAACACCCAAAATCTCTATGGGCAAGATAGAAATGAATACTTTACTGAACAATCTGTAAGGATGCAGTATTCAGAGGAAATCATTCAGTTTTCTGAAAATTTATCTTGTAACCAGGAACAGAACCATATTCTTTCAAAATGGAATTAAGGACAGGGGATGACTAAGATAAAAAAAGACTGACTGCATAAATTGATACTGTATTCTTGAAACAAGGCTCTAAGGGCAATGGACAGGGGCTCTAATGCCAGAGCAAAAAGCAAAGGAGATAATGGTCACCCTTGTTGAATGCCCTGATACAATGGAAAATAAGGAGAGAAGACACAGAGTTGATACAGACACAGGCTTGAAGAGATGTATAAACTAATCTAATCCAAGAAATTAGACTGCTAGTGAAGCCTTTATCAAATCCAGGGATAAGTAAAAACGAGCCACACCTAGCCAATCTACGTGCCCCCGCCTGGCCAAGGGCACGCAATGTACCTAGAAGTTCGTCGGCAGCCAGAGCAGCACAGACCAAACGTGTTCCAATATTTTTGATCACTTGAAAAATGGGTGGGTTTAAACAAAAGTGCCATGTTCTATTTTGTTTAACATATCTAGCTGTAAATATCAAGAAAGCTGAAATTCTGATCTATCGTCTCCTATTAATCTTTTGATCTCAAACACAAATGAATTGGCCTTGCCTTTCCAATACTTTTGGAGGGCACTGTATAAGTGTAAGAAGCACCATAGGGTATGTTTGAAAATCCCTGTGAATACACCGCACCTTTACCTCCCAAAACCTCTCGAAAGCCTCGTCTTGAATCACGTTTTGGTGGATTAAGTTGTGAACACTGCCTAAATCCAACAAGACCTGATGTATACCTCCTTGAGTACTAACTGGCACTTTGTATGTCTGCTCCGGATTAGTTTAGGGCCGTAGGACCACAGAGATCCAGAGCACCTGACCCACATTGATCCTTGGGCACTCTCCAGCTCTCTGCATCCCCAGCAGACCTACCCAGGCCCATTCCAGCTCTCTGGGTTTCCGTGGCAGCCTGGGGAAAAGGAGAAAAAGAAAAATAATATTATTTGGGGTGGGGAGAGATTTGGATTGGTCCACACTCCCTGCGCACTGCCCCTGCTGCCATTGCGGACATAGGCCTCACCACCAGCAGGTGTGAGGGAGAACCATGTCCGGGAGGCGGGCCAAAGTCCAGGGAGCCACAGGCAGCGACAGTCTCTTCTTCTATGGTACCAGGGTAGGAGGGCACGCCATGTCCCTGAATCTGCTCACATGGACAGGTGATCCTCTGCCAATTGGACGGCTTTGGCCAGCGAGTCAGGTTGGTGGCACTGGACCCACTCTGACATTCTGGACAGCAGATGATGGATGAACTCTTCCAGTGCCACATGCTCGATGACCATCTCCAATTGGGCAAGGTCACTTACAGGAATCCAGGAATCCTGTTCATAGGTAAACAGCCGATCCCCCTCAGCTAACAGCATTGAATCTGAAGTGTTGATGATGTTCTTCCAGTGACAATTCGACCCACTTGAGCATGGCCCATCTCACAACCACATAATCCAGCTGGCACTCTGGTGACCGCCAGGTGGTCTACTTCTGTCAGGGCAGCCTGAATGCGCAGCCCCCACTCTCCTCTCAGCCATCCACATACCGATGTGGTACCTTCAAACATCTCCAGGTAGGCCTCGGCATCATCCTGAGGTGTCATCCTGGCCAGAGAGGAGGAGCTTAAGGAGCTTAATGGGAGAGGAAGAGGAGGAGGTCAGTAGGCTCTGGATGGAGGCTTGGTCTGTAGCTTGCCAGTTCACCACTTTGTCAGGATTTCTTGCTGTTGCTGCTGCACAGTCATGAGCGTCTGATGCTGTTGGGCCTGCATCTGCGCTAGCAACTGGAGAACCTGGGCAAGAGGACTCCATGTCCACGTGAAGCCTTTCTTTGAGCTGCTAATCCCGGGCTTCAGCACCAGTGTGACACAATGCAACTCAAGAACTCGGTGGACTCAGGGTGAGATGATTGGTGAGCAGTTTATTCTCATCAGTGTCTGGCACGGTATTAAAAGGCAAAACAATATGAACGAACCAGAAACTTGGCATCATTCCACCGGCTTGGTTCACTTCAGCTCACCTGACACACGCGCACACACACACACACACATACACACACACGCCTTGGCCCCACTCATTGAGAGCGACAGAGAAAACAAGGTGTTAAATAAACATTCACAAATAAGAAGCAGGTGTATTTGCTCATTCCCCAACACAAAATCCAGGAACTCTCTCATAGTATTAGAATAAGATGGACAATATCAGCATTCAGTTTTTTAAGATGGGGGAAAAGGCTTACATTTTTGACTGGAGATTGAAGGCCCTTAACAATCCCTAGAAATAAACTGTATGTCACATATGACCTTTCATCGTGTAAAAATGTAAAGTGGGATAAAAAATTCAAGTCTAGTAGAGTGTAAGAAAGAGATGCATCAAAAAAAAAAAAAAAAAAAAAAAGGTGAGTGAAAAATTCGAGTTGAGCAATTCAGAGAAAACATCTGGGATACTCAGAAATATCAAATGAGCCAGACCCAAATCAAATGTTGGCCAATGACAACACACCTGTGAGCTCACAGCAGGGAGCTTCATTTATTAGTCATATATTATGGCAATGCGTGGTGCCAGGTAGAGGAGCAATGTGGTGGGTTTTTCCCACATTTAAGTTGCTTGTGCCACCTTTCCTTTATATGAAATCAAATTAAATGCCAGTGTTACTTGTTTATTTAGCTGTCCTTTTAAGATATAAGCAACTGCTTGATTTCTAGCAGAATTATTTTTCATCAGTGAATCCAGCCATGTTTTAGCATAATGAGGACAGGTGATTTTAAATCTATTGGCATTAAGCTTCTCAGAAACAGCCCCAAGGGCCTTTCTGTGGCGTGTACCCCTTTGAATGATCACCATCATCATTGTGTAAAATGGCACCATGCCGAGTGGCTGCCTGTTACAGTAGCTTCATGTCTGTATGTTATTTTAGCATTCTTTTGTTGTTTTTGTGACTGTTTTTGTCAGTCTTGTTTACTGTTAATATGGATGCAATATGGATTGGCACTTTTCTTATAATTATCCTGATTCCAGGGATGGTTTATTTCAACAGTCAAGCTGGTGTTTACATGAGGGAACAGCTGCTCACCCTTAGGACACTGCCTTTATTTCCCCAGAAAAAGCAAGAGATCCCAATAGCTGCATTGGAGATCTTGTGGCAGCAGACCGGGAGTGAAACAGCTGGCAAAGAAACGTGGAACCATATCTCCCTTCAGTTATTATAAGGAACATAAGATCACTCGCAAATAAAATAGACAAATTATTAGCACTAATGAGTGCACAAAAAAGAATATTGGGAATGCAACACTGTGTGTTTTATGGAGTCATGGCTACATCCAAATATACCAGACTCTCATGTTAGCCTGAATGGGTTTGACACTGAATGTCCTCAGGGTCAACAGAAGTCAACATCAGACCAATAAGAAAAAAACTAACAGTAATATTAATATTACAGTAAAAGAAGTAATTTGTAACCTAGATATTTATCTGTTTATTGTTGGAATGTGTCCATATTATTTGCTGAAGGAGTTTCCCACACCATTGTGTGTGTTTTTTACATTCCAGTTTCCAAAAATGCCCATTCCCCAGGAAAGGAAACCTAATGTCCTAAACAATTTTCAACTGGTGACCTTGACAACACTCATTATGAAGACCCTGAGGAGGCTGATATTAGATCATCTTCAATTCAATTCAATTCAATTTTATTTTTATAGTGCTTTTAACAGTGGACATTGTCACAAAGCAGCTTTACAGAAATAAATGGATTCACAAAAAATATATTGTAAATATGTGAATTTATCCCTAATGAGCAAGCCAGAGGTGATGGTGGCAAGGAAAAACTCCCTGACACAATATGAGGAAGAAACCTTGAGAGGAACCAGGCTCAGAAGGGAACCCATCCTCATCTGGGTGCAATGGATAGTGCAATTATAAATAAATCCCTTCTATTATTGTGTACTATATGGACAAATAGTGCAATTGTGCAACAGGTAAATTCATCACAGTTTTTGCAAGAAGTCTGTTTGGTTAAAGTCTATCCACTGTCCACTGATGGAGTCCTGAGTACAAAGGTGCTCGTGGCAACTGCAGCCCCAAAGCCACTACAGCAATCGCAGTCCCAAGCCATTACAGTACAGCTCCCCATATGTGATCCCCAAGCCATCTCCACAGCCCCCAGGTGGCACTATCCCCAGCAATCCAAATGGTTCTTCAGGCCGTCCATATGGGGCCACCCCCAGCAGCAGCGAGCGAACTCAACTGATGAGAACTCCAACCAGAAGATCACTGATCAGAGCTACACAGGACCCACTGCAGGCTTCCTACTAGTATTGCACTGGTGTGGATGATGATATTATCAACACTATATGGCTAAAACTATGTGGACAACTGAAATTCACACCCATATGTAGGGCCACCCCTAAACTGTTGCCACAAAGGTGCAAGCACACAATTGTCTAGAATGTCTTTAAATGCTGTAGAATTCTCTACACTGAAACTAAAGGGCCCAAGCCTGTTTCATCATGAAAATGCCCCTGTTCACAAAGCGAGGTCCATAAAGACATGGTTTGCCAGGGTTGATGTGGAAGAACTTAGCTGGCCCAAGCCCTAACCTCAGCCCCACTGAACACCTTTGGGATGAATTAGAACACTGACTGCACACCAGGTCTTCTTAGTAACATTAGTGCCTGAACTCATTAATGCTGTTGTGGCTGAATGGGCACAAATCCTAGCAGCCACATTCCAAAATCTAGTGGAAAGCCTTCCCAGAAGAGTGGAGACTGTTATAACAACAAAAGGGAGATCAACTCAGTGTTAATGCCCATGGTTTTGGAATGGGCACATATGGGTGTGATGGTCTGCTGTCCATATCCTTTGGCCATATAGTGTATCTGCTGAACAGGGTGTACTCCTATTTAGACACATCCAGTGCTTTCAACACAATACAAACACTTGCTGATGCAGGTGGATGAATCCACCATTTCATAGATAATGGACTAAACTGCCAGACCATCATTGATGTCTGTGTGTTAGATATGACCGTGTGCAGCACTGGGGTGCCTCAGAAGAACAGTAGTGTCTCCCTTTATTCCACCTGTACGCATCTGATTTTAGATCCAACACATCATCTGCAGCATTTCTCTGATGACATGGCCATCATGGGGTGTGTCAGAGGTAGGCAGGTGGATGAGTACAGGGCCTTGGTTGAGGACTTTGCTTCAGGAAGTCAAGGCCCCACTTATCATCTGTCACCATTGATGGAGAGGATGTGGAGGTAGAGAGCACATTTAAGTACCTGGGGGTACATTTGGCCAACAGACTGAATCAACAGGCTTCAACAAAGCTCACCAAACTGAACAAGAAGGCCAGCTCTGTTATAGGAGTCACTGCGCTGTACTAAGGAGCGTTATGCCATGTCATTCTTAGACACAGCTAGAGCCATTTCGGAACATTTGGGGGCCCTAAGCGACAACTAATTCAGTGGCCCTTCCTTCACACCAGTCATATTATTTTACATGCAAGAATGAACAGAATTAATACTTCATTATATTGGATAAGGGATAAAAATAGTTTAATAAACAATAAAATAAAAACAACTGTACAAAATTCTAGATACTTAAGTCCACGCCATATGTATTGGAATGGCAATACCTATACTCTGGTTTTTGCTATACACTGACACTTGGGTTTGAGATCAAAAGATGAATATTAGATGATAGATTTCATTTCCTGATATTTACATCTATATGTGTTAAATGACTTAAAACATGGCATTTTGTTTAAAACCCACCCATTTTTCAAGAGATGCAACTGACAAGTGTTTCTTGTTGCCCACATGTGCCCTGTTAAATTGATTGTTTAAATAATTAATAACTCTGACTGTCCTCTTTTTGTTTGAGCCCTGGGTTTCACCTGTGTAGACTACATTTGTTGTTCAAGAGGATAAACCAGCATGAAGACCAGAGAGCTGTCTGTGGGAGAAAAGCAAGCCATTCTGAACCTAAGAAAAGAGCCATTGCACAAGCATTGGGCACAGTCAATACAATAATTTGGAAGAAGAAAGAAAAAGAAAGAAACCACTGTTGTACTAACAACCAGATATCGAACAGGTAAGCCAAGGAAAACAGCAGCAGCTGATGACAGAATTGTTGTGAGAGCTGTGAAGAAAAATGCAAAAACAACAGTCAGTAACATCACCAATAACCTCCACAGGGCAGGGGTGAAGGTATCACAATCCACCATTCAAAGAAGACTTCAAGAGCAGAAATATAGAGGCTATACCACAAGGTACAAACCACTCGTAAGCAGTAAGAATCAGAAGGCCATATTGGAATTCGCAAAGAAATATAGAGATAAGGCACAAAAGTTCTGAAACCACAATTAAGCTCTACCAAAGTGATGAAAAAGCCAAACTGTGGAGAAGAAAAGGATCTACTCATGCTTTAAAACCTAAAAGAGGTAGTGTCATGGCTTGTGCTTGCATGGCTGCTTCTGTCATATCAATCACCAGACCTTAACCCAATTGAGCATGCATTTCACCTCCTGAAGAGGAGACTGAAGGGAGAAACCCCCCAAAAGAAACAACAACTGAAAGAAGCTGTGGTGTAAGCCTGGAAAAGCATCACAAAAGAAGACCATAACAGTTATAAGGAAATGCAAACAAATATTAAGTGTTATTTAATTTAATTTACTTTACAACTATCTGTCTCAAACCCAAATGCCTTCAGTGTATAGCAAAAACAAATTACCTAGTTAATATAAATACCAAAATACCAAGTAAAATGCCAAGTTAATTCCTGAGATAAGACTATCTGGTAATATATGAGGGGTGACTAATGACTCTTCTGTTAATCTTCAAGGTGTATCATATGGAGCCTGGGTATTTATCCATGTACTTAGGGGTTTAATTTGAAAAGAAAGATGGCATAATTTGAAATCTGGGAGTGACAACCCACCCAAAGTCTATTGCAAAGCCTATTGCAAAGATATTGCAAAAAAATCTTCAATCAAATTTGTGGATTTTTAGCATTCCAAATAAATTTAGAGGTCTGAGACTGCAACTCCTTAAAGTAGTGTTTTGGCAGGAGAATCAAAGCATTGAAAACAGATAATTCATCAGTCCCAAGACATTCATTTTAAATGGCCTGTAGGGACAACTTTAATGATGTCAATCTCTGCGAATCTGATTGTAAATCATTCTTAAGTTTGGCAAGGTTTTTATGGCAGAGCTGTGAAAAATGAGGAGGAATACATACACTATATTGGCAAAAGTTTTGGGACGTCTGCCTTTACATGCACATGAATGTACTGTTAAATGAATGCAATGACACCAGAGATGTAGCGAACATCTGAATGTTTACTGTTACTCTCTACTTTCTTAACATGTCCTGCTCTAGGCAGGACTAAACGATCACAGCACAATCAGACATGCATCGTGATTACCGAACAGTCTCTATGAACAGAACAGTGCATTCCTTTATCCTACATTGGACACAACATCCCCCCCGCTCCCTTAACTGGCTATAAAGAACAGAATTAAGTAACCCCACCATAACACACTTAACAGCCAATAAAACTTTGTCTACACATGAAAGGTGGCAACAAAGTCCTTCAAGTAACTTGGCCGAGATCTGTTACGCACTGGCCCTGGGGAGAAAGAGTCCTGACATTGAGCTGAAGGGCCTGAAGACCCCGGGGCCTGAGAAATTATGGGTGGGGCAGGCGAAACAGAGTGTGCATTTTGTCTGTCAGCCTGGGGTGTTGCAGTTCCCTGTTCTGGTGAGGGAAGGGTATGTGGCAGGTCCTCACTGCTTTGTGAGCCAACTGAGGTAGGCGTAGCGACTTTCTTAAGGTGGCTAGCATGCTATCGGGTACCATCCTCCAGAAGATATGATGCTCTGCCCATCCGACGAGTGACAACCAGGGTTTTGGACCAGAACGAAGCCAGTTTGTTGTTCCTATGTGGCCTGCGGACTCTCACCCAGTCGTGAACTGCAATATCTGGCTCTTTGGCACGTCTGAGCCTGTCAGATCGCTGCTTCGTCCTCCACTGCTGGTGAGTGATGCGTGTTTTAACCCCCCGGGGAAGTCTCTGAGGCAAAAAAAGGACAGAGTCTGTCCAGCGGCAAATTTAGTTCCCTGCCTAGCATGAGGTAGGCGGGGGAGACCCCAGTAGTGCTATGCTGTGAGGCCCAATAGTGTAGCAAAGTAAGGCGAATGGCTTGATTGAAAGTGTACCCTTGTGCCAGGTGTGCTCTAAGGCCGTTTTTCAGAGACTGGTGGAAACTTTCCACACCGCCATTGGCTTGGGGATGGTAGAGGCTGGTGTGGATGTTTTGAATGCCTTTGCTCCTCAGGTAGGATGAAAAGTCAGCAGAAACAAATTGAGGGCCATTATTCGTTGTAATCGTTTGTGGGAGGCCCCAACTGGCAAACAGAGACTCCAAAAAGTCCACAATAATTTGCGAGGTGACTGAGCCGGTGATGGTTAGTTCTGGCCATTTGGAGTGCAAATCATACGCTACCACTAGGTACCGCTGATTGTGGGGAACCCTGTGAATCTCTCCACAGATATCCAGCTGCAGATGCTGCCAAGGACGGGTGGGCCAGGCCAGGCCAGGGGTTGGAGGGGTGGGGGGGCGTGGGTTGCCCATTAAGGCAGGCTGGACAGTCTTTAACTAAAAGTTCGATTTCACTGTTCATTCCCGGCCACCAGACCCTGTCTCGGCAACGCTGTTTCAGCTTCACTATGCCCAGATGCCCCTCGTGTGCCATTTTGAGCACACGCGCACAAAGAGGCCCTGGGATCACAGTGCACAGCCCACGTGCCACGCATGTGTAATTCCAGCAAGATAGTTCATCCTTAACATGAGCAAATGCCGATAGCTCCCCTGAAACCTGTGAGGGCCAACCCTCTCTGATGTAAGTGCGGAGCTGGGAGAGGATAGGGTCCTGCTCCAAAACCGTTTTGAGCTCCTGTAGTGATACAATGGTCTGCAGAGCTGTGTGTAGGAGTTGGGTGATGTCTGTTTCAGGATGGTTAACGTCATCTGGCTGTAAAAGCAGGGTTTGTCTAATTTTGTTGTTATTAGTGTGTTCAATCAGCTGATCGCGGATCATCTCATCGCACAGCTCCCCGAATTTGCAAGAGTTCGCTAGCCCTCTCAAATCAGCAACATACTGATGCACAGACTCACCGGGAAGTTGGTGACGTCGGCGGAATATAAACTGCCACAGCAAAACACCAGTGTGTTACACACTGGTTATAAGAAGCTTCGGTAGTGTCGCTTATTGTTCCGAGCACTCGTTGTCCCTCCACGCTTCTTCTGCACGCAACGTTGCAGAAGTGCTTTCTTCCGAGCTGCCGGCTGCGATTAGATATGTTTCAAAGGAGTGAAGCCAACGGGGCCATGGTATCGAGGGATCCTCCCGGGAGAGCAAGAAAGGGCAGCGGTGGAGGTAGTGAAAAATCAGCCATCCTCGTCGCCAAAATGTACTGTGAAATGAATGCAACGACACCAGAGATGTAGCATCTGAATGTAGCATCTGAATGTAACATCTGAATGTTTACTGTTACTCTCTACTTTCTTAACACGTCCTGCTCTAGGCAGGACTAAATGATCACAGCACAATCAGACATCGTGATTACCGAACAGTCTCTATGAACAGAACAGTGCATTCCTTTATCCTACATTGGGCACAACAATGAACTTTAATGACATCCCATTCTTAATCTGTAGGGTTTAATATGGAGTTGGGCCACCCTTTGCAGCTATAACAGCTTCAACTCTTCTGGGAAGGCTTTCCACAAGGTTTAGGAGTGTGTTTATGGGAATTTTTGACCATTCTTCTAGAAGCGCATTTGTGAGGTCAGGCACTGATGTTGGACGAGAAGACCTGGCTCACAGTCTCCGCTCTAATCCCAAAGGTGTTCTATCGGGTTGAGGTCAGGACTCTGTGCAGGCCAGTCAAGTTCCTCTACACCAAACTCGCTCATCCATGTCTTTATGGACCTTGCTTTGTGCACTGGTGCACAGTCATGTTGGAACAGGAAGGGGCCATCCCCAAACTGTTCCCACAAAGTTGGGAGCATGAAATTGTCCAAAATGTCTTGGTATGTTGAAGCATTAAGAGTTCCTTTCACTGGATCTAAGGGGCCAAGCCCAACCCCTGAAAAACAACCCCACACCATAATCCCCCCTCCACCAAACTTTACACTTGGCACAATGCAGTGAGGCAAGTACCGTTCTCCTAGCAACCGCCAAACCCAGACTCGTCCATCGGATTGCCAGACAGAGAAGCGTGAATCGTCACTCCAGAGAACACGTCTCCACTGCTCTAGAGTCCAGTGGCGGCGTGCTTTACACCACTGCATCCGATGCTTTGCCTTGCACTTGGTGATGTGAGGCTTGGATGCAGCTGCTCGGCCATGGAAACCCATTCCATGAAGCTCTCTACGCACTGTTCTTGAGCTAATCTGAAGGCCACACGAAGTTTGGAGGTCTGTAGCTATTGACTCTGCCGAAAGTTGTCGACTTCTGCACACTGTGCACCTCAGCATGTGCTGACCCCGCTCTGTGATTTTACGTGGCCTACCACTTCATGGCTGAGTTGCTGTTGTTCCCAATTGCTTCCACTTTGTTTTAATACCACTAACAGTTGACCGTGGAATATTTAGTAATGAGGAAATTTCACGAATGGACTTATTGCACAGGTGGCAACCTATCACGGTACCACGCTTGAATTCACTGAGCTCCTGAGAGAGACCCATTCTTTCACAAATGTTTGTAGAAGCAGTCTGCATGCCTAGGTGCTTGATTTTATACACCTGTGGCCATGGAAGTGATTGGAACACCTGAATTCAATGATTTGGAGGGGTGTCCCAAAGCTTTTGGCAATATAGTGTATCCCCAAGCATGTGTTTTCTGCCAAATGCCAATGTAATGGCATGCATTCAGACAGTGGTGTCCTTTTGGCTGACTCATTTAAAGGAAGCAGCAGAGATTTCTCCCAGTTTATCTTATATCCAGAGAATGAACTAAAGTAACTAAAAGTTTTAATAATTTGATGAAGAGTTTGAGAGATATCTGAAAAATAATGAAGTATATTATCTGCATATAGTGATATTTTGTGTTGCATGTTATTATTTTTCACAACAGGTGACATTAAGTGGTCCTACCTAATCCTCTGTACTAGGGGTTCTAAGAATAATGCAACCATAATTGGTGATAGAGGGAGTCCTTGACAGGACCCTCATTTAAGTAGACATGGTTCCGAGATTATATTGCATGATTGCATGACCACTTGGGCATTATAATTTTAGGCTTTAATCATATGGATAAATCCGTATCCAAAGCTGAATGTGTTAAGTACTGCCCACAAATAGCTCCATTCAAGCCTATCAAAAATCTTCCCAGCATTTAAGCTAAAAAGTGCAGCTGCAGTGTTAGAATGTTCTGACATATTTAGAATATGCAGATGCCTGCCGGCTTTTTACAAATCCTGTTTGGTCAACGTTAACTAACTTGCATATGAATGGTTCTATTTGATTCACACATAGTCTCGCAAGTAATTTTAATTCTGTTAAAATTATTCAATCAATCACTTTATTTATAAAGCACAATAAAAACAACACTAGTTGACCATGTGACCATCTACAAATAAATACAATTTAAAAAAAAGAAAGAGACCATCTAGGTACAACCGCACAGAAATGAAAAGACATCATTACACATAGTAATAAACTCTAAAAGAGAACTGACCAACGACATGCTCTGGGTTTAGTTATAGGCCAGATCAAAAAGTTAGGTTTTCAACTTAGATTCAAATTCTGACTATGACTAAATGATTCTAAGAGATAACGGTAAACTGTTTCACAATTTCAGGGCTGCTATTGCAAAAGCACAATCACCCTTAAAATCAATTCTATAGCGGACTGGCTACCAATGTAAGGAGAGTAATACAGGGGTGATATGTTCATATTTAGGAAAGTTTGTCAAAAGTCTAGCAGTTGCATTTTGAACAATTTGTAGCCGATTTATAAAGGATATGCTTATTCCTACGTAAAGTCAAGTCAAGAGGCTTTTATTGTCATTTCAACTATATATAGCTGACGCAGTACACAGTGAAATGAGACAACGTTTCTCCAGAACCTTGGTGCTACATAAAACAACATCGTCACCTCACACAACATAGAGTTACAAAACACAGAGCTGAGGACTAGACTAAGTTGTCCTAGCCACATAAAGTGCATCGTGTGCAACCTAGTGCAAACAGTGCAAAACAAGACAGTGCAGAACAGACAACACGAGACAGTGCAGGACAAGTACTGTACAGGACAAGTACACAAACACAAAATAGCAGCAACCCGTAACCTACTGTATATATATCTA
>CM040469.1:16498824-16520800 GCA_022758105.1 Pangasianodon gigas
GAGACATTGTTGTCACATGAGTAATCAGAGAGTAATCAGTATTTGTCAGATATTCCTGCAGCTCTTCTAATGTTGCCATAGGTCTATTGGTAGCCTCCCTGGAAAGCTTTTGTCTTGTCCTTTTGTAAATTTTGGAGGGATGTTCTTGGTTATGTCACTGTGGTCTCCACTTGTTGATAATGGCCTTCACAGTGTTCCATGGTGTATATAATGTTTTGGAAATTCTTTTATACCCCTTTCCTGATCAACACCTTTTGACAAGTGAGATACCATGCATGTCTTGTAAGCTGTTTGCAGACCATGGCTTCAGGAGACAGATGAAACCAAGGAGATGTCAAGAAAATCCTACAGAAACAGCTGGTCTTTATTTAGGGTTAATCAGAATAATTTCATTGATGACAGCTATATGATAATTACTTTTTAACATGAGATTGAATGTGATTGGTTCATTCTGAACACAGCCCCATCCCCAATTATAAAAGGGTGTGCACGCTTATGCAACTAGGTTGTTGTAACGTTTTTATTTTTCCTATTTTTCCTTAAAATGTTTGATTGTTTTTCACTTAATTTTTATACGTTGTAATTTCACATTGAGGGTGGAAAAGGTTCTCACATGATTTATCTTGGTTTCATTTTTTTATCACAAAAACCTGCCATTTTAACAGGGGTGTGTAGAATTTTATATCCATTGTACTTTCTGTACACCAATGACTGAACTGAGAGTGACTCAATCAAGCTCATCAAGTTTGCAGATGATACCACCCTGGTGGGACTCATATCAAACAATGATGAGTCCACATATCAAACAGAAGTGAGTCGCCTGCTTGCATCTTTTTCACCAAAAAGAATTCCTTGTACAACCCTGTACTTAATGAATAAAACTGATCTGCATAATCTCCAAGGCCCAATGTAGTGCCATACAGACTCAAAATACAAACCTACAAAAATGCACCAAACTGTGATTCCACTGGATGCTAAAATGTGTGGTATGGCAGAAACAGGAGATCATATCATCATGGCATAGAGCAGAGTCATCTTGATCCCAAAGCAGAAGAAACTATTTTGACATCAGCCAGTTCATCCAGATCAGCCTCCTCCATGTTGAAAACAAAATATTCTTCAACATGGTGGTGCAAAGGCTGTGGGAGTACCTAGAAAAAGAATTTTTTTTTTTGTTCAGAAGGGAAGGTAGACTCCTTGAAAGCGAAGCTAGAAACCTTTTGTTTATTATTTTGGTGACACTCACCTGACACTTATTCTCCAGCAGCAAGAGCTTTTGCATATTCTTTAATACACTTAATCTAAAATGACTAATCTGGTGTATTTGATTTATATTATGGCCCTCGCCACCCACGGACTATGAGTCTGAGGTTCATGTGGGTTTGTTTTAAGCAAAACAGGCGGTAACAAGGATATCCAAGTAGGATCATCCACAGTAATCTCACATTAATCTCACAACAGTCAGAAACCATTCATGGTTTCAGGAGGGACATTAGACAAGCAATTTGTAAAAGAGTTATATATAAAAAGTACTGTTATATTTCTTACTGTTCACATCCTCCCCCATTCTGCTGTATTAAAAGACTGTGTTTTTATTTTATTAAATTTTATTTTCCAGTTAATAATAGGCAAAAATTTTAAAAGATATTTTTTGACCAGAGGGTGGGGGTGGGGGTTACTGAGGGGGTGAAAGTTCTCAAAAAACTGGGAAGTGGCTCATGGCTGCTGCTTCCTGGTCTAACTGGAGTTTGTTTATGCACCTACTGGAACATCCAGACAGCAACGTGTATAATCCAATAGTCCAACCTAGCGGTAACATTATATATATATATATATATGTAATGTTACCGCTAGGTATATATATATATGATCTTAGTGATATTTCTGAGATGAAATAATGCTATCCTAGTAATATTATATACATTTCTGACTCCATGTCAAGTATTTAGATATTAATGGGTAATAATCAATAATTACGCCATGCATCTGTGTTTGACAAAAACTATCACTATACTGTAAATAGACATAATCAAAAATACAATTAAAGTCAACATACCCTGAGAAAAAATAAAGGCACTGAAGATTTTTAATGAAAACTTGAATGAAAGACAATTTTAATGTATTTGAACAGTTATTATATAATGGAATTTTTATAGCTGCTCAAGAAAATTTAAAAGCTTTGGGTTTGTGATTCATAGTGAGATTTTATTTCTTTGGCTGCCATTTAAAATAATTGTGCAGAATTTCTAAAAAATATATATATTCTCTGTTTATTCCGTTTTATTATCTACTGCCTCATGAGCCAGGAGACAATACTTCCAAAATATCAGAATTATTTTAAGTGGGTCCACTACATGATGTCTCTCCCATAACCTTTCTAAGATTAACACCAAATGATAGATTTGATAAAGCAATAGCATTCTTGTCTTGTTTATAGGCCATTGAGTTGAATATTGAGTATGTGTAATGTACTCTGTCTATAAAATCTGACTAAACTATGCCTTTCTGCACCAAAGCCTCACAAAAGCCACCATAGCAACCAAATCACTCCAAAGAGGCTGTCACCATGGCAGTAATGACAGGACCATACAAGTGGAATGATGAAAGGGAAGAGAGGGTGGAGAGTATTTGTGCTATGCAAATAGTAGTCTCAGTAGAATCTGTGCACTAATCAGTTCAAAAACATATTGGGGGTTAATCTCACTTTGAATTTAATTCAAGCATAGCACACTCATATTTTTCATTTTTTGCACATTTGATAGGTATGGTCTACACACACATTTTACACACATTTTAGTTTTATACTATTATTTTATTTAAGATAGTTTTTTTGTTTTATCCTAGATAAATCTGCCAGATTAAACCACAATTTTAGTTCATGCTGGTTTGTTCTTTGATGGTGTGTGGATGTTCCATGGTAGAAACGGTGAGAGTGTGTTGACACAGATAGAAATGGGGTGTGGTCTCTGCATTTGGACAGACTTAAGCATGAGCCAGTTTTTTTGCCTACACACTCTTCGTCTGTATCTTCTCACATACAGAAAAAGGTAAACAAACTGTGGGTTCAACATGACTCTACAGGAGGTAAGGGCAATTTCAGCATAAAACACTGACTGAGAAGCCAACTAATTTTGATTAAATATTTTGCTGTGTGATGTGATTTACAAAGGAGACACTTAATATCTGATAACATTTTGGCCTGTGGAAAATGTTGAGAAAAAACTTAATTTATTTACTTAATTCAAGTTAAGTGCTTTTTTTAGTTTATGTACAGCTTAAATGAACCAATTGAAAAGATTTTGGTTTTTTTGCCCTATTTTCAAAATAAATGCTAGCTTGTTTCATAGACATTGCATGTGGTACCCACTGCAATGCAAAATTTTACTTTTCAGTTGCAAAAGTATTGCTTTGTAATATTCAGACTTGCAGTCAATGATAGTCGTTTAATACCTAATATCTTTATCTCTGGCATGTATGGAATGCTTTACGACAATAGAATATTACCTACATTACTTTTGATCTGCTCATACACTTGATGGATTGTTTCTGTCTATAGGAAAATCATCTGTGAAGTGTGTTTAGTACTTAAAGAAGAACACAGATGAGAAACAACATTTAGCACCACCTTAGTTAAACCTAGAGTAGCTACGGCACTCTTGCATGCTGCCAAGTATATATCTACATTATAGCAGCCAAATCAACAATTTAGAAAAACTCGATTTAGACATGCTTAAGCAAGACTATAGTATTGCATATACTGTTGCATATTCAGTTACATGATCTCCCTGTCAGTACTCCAGTTAGTCAGCAATACAGTTTCGTTCAAGGAAGAAAATCAGGCTGTATGACCCTCATTCTTGCACACTGGCTATCCACCAAGCAGAGGATGGGCTTTGAAGTCCCCAACACCAAACTGCATGCTATAATACATTTCAATACCTAAAAATGTTAGAACAATGTTAGATCTTCTTGTGAAGCACTTTGATTTTATTTTCTATAAAATTGCTTATGATCTGTTATCTAATATCTATTCTTCTTCATTATTATTATTATTATTATTATTATTATTATTATTAACTACCATCTAATTTTACTATTTATCAGCATTGTATTGCCGCTTCACTAACCCCATCTTTACTCCTTTACTCTCTCTGCCACCCAAATACTGATGAATTAGGAAGTAAGAAACCCTAAGTTTTGGAGGGGCATACTGGCCGAGATGATAGGCTCTCTGGTCTTTGTATCAGTTGTATTGGGCTCTTCACTATCAGGGCTCGAGGGCGTCTCTTCTGGACCTTTGTACCCAGCACTGGCAGCAGGTATGGCAGCAGTTGGCCTAGGACATTGCTTTAGAAAAATCAGTGGGGCTCAGGTAAGAAATTCAAATTTATCTATGTGTGACAGCAATGTTTGCATGAGTGACACTAAGGAAGAGTGCTTGGCCTCTTTTCACTAATTCTTCCATTATGGCTTTAGGTGAACCCTGCTTTAACTTTGGCCTTATTAGCTACACGGAAACTGGATGCTTTAAAGGCCATGGTCTATGTGTTTGCCCAGTGTTTAGGAGCCACTGTAGGAGCTGGAATTCTCTACTTGGTCCTACCCTTAAAATCCACAGCTAAGATCTATGTCAACAAGGTAATGGGTGTAAAGGTTTTTATGATACAAACTAAAAGCCAAAATCAACATTTCACTATAATCTCTGTAAGCCAAAAAGCCTTGGATTACACAGCTTGTCTTGAGTTAAATTAGCTAACCCAGTCATGGATAGCCTGGATCAGGATTTTAAATATTTTTGAGAGTATTGATAAAATCTTACAATTAAAAAATCTTAGAATTTGTTTTTGTTAGTGGAAATGTAGCTAGCTTCTTAACAGTTTATGTGGTAAATCTGAGTCATTGTCCCATATTCATCAAGGTATCAAAGCAAGTTTCATCTTTGGCATGTTTGCATCATAAAATGTAAATTAGAGCAAAATATTTTAACAACCTTAAAATTCTTGATTTGCAGTAAATCAAATTTAGTATCAATATAATTAATTATTAATTAGTTATGACAAGTACACTCCTGGGCAAAAAAAAAATGAGCCAAGCCCAAATGGCAAAATATTAAGCTTTTAATGGTCTTAACAACAAATCATTGGTCAAGAAATGAGCAAGAATTAAACAAATAGATAAAGGAACTTAGTATGGGATAGCTTTTCCTTTTGATTTCTTTAAATGTTTAAGCCTTGTGGCTCTTGATGGGCTGCATCAGGTGTGGCAGATAACCAAATAATGACTAAACCTTTAAGAAAAAAACATTCCAAAAGGTTTTTTTTTTTTTTTTTGGAAAATTTTGTACACTCAGACATGTTAGTTTGAAAAAAATTTAATCATTATCATGATTTTCCCTGAATTTCCCTGTATCTAGCTTTTCCCCAAACGGTTCACTGCAGCAAAAGTAAACAAGCAAATGGTGGCACAGGAGGTGTCATGGGTGCATTTGTTTAATTCTTGCTAATTTTCTGACCAGTGATTTTTTTTTAAGCTGCTTAAAAGCTTAATATTTGCCTTTTTGGGCTCCGCCCCTTTTTTTTTTTTTTTTGCCTAGGAGTGTATAGTAACTAGAGTAGTATAAGTAACAATAAAAATAAAATATAATATTGATATTCCACACATAAGACTCTTGTACTAAAATGTAGGCTAGATGTTGTGAATAGGAATGTGCAGACATGTTTTTTTTTCCTGTTATCTGAATTAAGGATTCATGACTAAAACCAGTTAGGATTTGTTTTAATCCTATTTTGTTATATTATTTTATCATAGGCTATTCCTTCCAAGGCTACATGTTGAGTATGAGAGCCTTCCAAGGCTCTGAGGCTACATGACTCTAGTACCTACATGACTCAGTACCACAGGATGCAAACTTGTCTGTTGCCATACATGAAGGTTTAATTATACCTAAGTTGATCTAAAATTATTTTTAGTTACATCTGACTGATCAAATTCTAATATGAATAAAAATCTGGCTATAGAATTTGCATAATTATCTGCAGGTGAAGTTTTACTTAAAAAAGTAAAATGAAGGCTTCCAAAAGACAAACCAACCCTTGGACCATCCCTTCCTCTACTGAAACCATGTTAACATGTTTTTGTTGTTGTCTCTGTTATTTTGTTTGCTGCTTTTATTTAATTTCAGTAATCTTGAGCACAAGCACCTCTAACTCATCTTAAATAAAATTAATTTTTTTCCTTACATCTGAGATGACCAACCTTCTGAATGCTTTCCTTTTATTGAATTACTATCACAGCACATACACTATATGGCCAAAGGCTGGTGGACACCTGACCATCACACTCATATGTGATTTTTGAACATCCCATTCCTGCTTTTGCTGGTATAGTAACATCCACTGTTCTGGGAAAGCTTTCTCTAGATTTCAGAGCATAGCTATTGTGAATTGTGCCACAATAGCATCAGTGAGGTCAGGCACTGATGTCCTGCTAGAATGCGTGGGGCACTGTGGCATTCCAATTCATCCCAAAGGTGATAAATGGGGTTGAGGTCAAGGCTCTGTGCAGGCCACGTGAGTTCTTCCACTCCAACCTTGGCAAACCCTGTCTTCATTGACCTCACTTTGTGCTAGGCCCCTTAGTTCTAGTAAAGGGAAATTGTAATGCTACAGCATACAAAGACATCCTATATAATTTTGTGCATCCAACTTTGTGGCAACAGTTTGGGGAAGGACCAGATATGGGTGTGATGGTCAGACATCCACAAACCTTTAGCCATATAGTGTATAAATTAGGGTGGTGTTCATGTGAATCAGAGATATCTGAGGTTAAATTTGGGCATGTTGTAAGCATATGATGTGTAAATAAGGGAGTAGTGGGAGGAGGGCTTTGCTTTCTACATAGCTGAATCGGATTCATCATTTGCACTTATTTTGATGTCATGCAACAGGTTTATAAATCAGATGCAAATTTCTTCTTACATGGTTTTGAGCACTCAAATACGCAGGTTTAGCAGGTTTTTATGATTTGCTAAACCAAGATAAATCATGTCAGAACTTTTCCCACCTTTAATGTGAAATTGCACAGTATACAAATAAAGTGAAAAACAATCAGAAAATGTTTTAGGGAAAAATAAAAAAAAAACTTACAATAACCTAGTTGCATATGTGTGCAGACACCTGAACTAATACTTTGCTGAAGCACCTTTGATTTTATTACACCAGTCTTTTTGAGTAAGAGTCTACCAGCATGGCACATTTTGACTTGGCAATATTTTCCCACTCTTTCTTGCAAAAACATTCTACAGGGTGTCCCAAAAGTCTCCATACATAGGGGACTATGTATTCCAGCACCACGTCAGTTGTGCCTTTGTCAGTGGATGTTTGTGGACATCCACTTCTCAGTTGGTCCGCAACACTTCCAGCCTTTTTGAATTTGTTAATAAGTTTGGCAACAGTGTTGTGTGTGGTGTGCTTGCCATGTTTCCTGTTAAAGTCCATCACAACCTTGCGACAGCTTCCCGATCCAGTCATGAGAATGATTTCAATACGTTCTTCTTTTGTCAAAGGCATTCTTAAAAGCTATCTGAAAAAAAACCCCATATATATATATATATATATATATATATATATATATATATATATATATATATATATATATATATATGTATATATATGCTCTTTATTTGGGGTTAATCAGAATAATTGTATTGATGACAGCTGTATGATAACTTTATGATACTTTTGAACAAAAGATTGAATGTGATTGGTTCATGCTGAACACAGCCACATCCCCAATTATAAAAGGATGTGCACACTTATGCAACCAGGTTATTGTAACTTTTTTATTTTTCCTATGTTTCCCTAAAATGTTTCTGATTGTTTTTCACTTAATTTTTATACATTGTAATTGGGGTGGGAAAAAGTTCTCACATGATTTATCTTGGTTTCATTTTTTACATCACAAAAACCTTTTTATATCCATTGTATCAAGTTCAAGTGGCTTTATTGTCATGTCAACCATATACAGCTGATACAGTACACAGTGAAATGAAAAATGTCCCTCCAGGACCAGAGCTATGTGAGACAGAACTAAATAAAACTACAAAGACGTACACAGGACAACAAAATGCACGTGTGCAAACTTGTGCAAACAGCGCAAGACAGTACAATAACTATTAAAACAAGACAATAAGGACAGTAAAGGACAGTGCAACGCTGACCAGTACACAGTTCTAGTGTGGAATAAAGTACAGATAGATATTACAATATAATAATAAATGCTGTAAATATAAACATATACTAATTAGCAGCATAAATGCAGGTGGTCAATAAGTATTTTGATTACAGTATTTTAGCAGCAATTTAAGAAAGAAATGTGCAAAATTGGCAAAGGGAATGGTGTTCAGTTGAGTATGAGCGTATGTGTATGTGGGTTGGTGTCAGTCCAGTTACTGGGTATTGAGGAGTCTGATGGCTTGTGGGAAGAAACTGTTACAAAGTCTGGCCGTGACGGTCCAAAAGCTTTGGTACCTTTTGCCAGATGGCAGGAGGGTGAAGAGTTTGTGTGAGGGGTGTGTGGGGTCATCCACAGTGCTGGTGGCTTTGCGGATGCAGCGTGTGGTGTAAATGTCTGTGATGGAGGGAAAAGACACCGATAATCTTCTCAGCTGTCCTCACTCTCAAGCCCCTCCTCTGCAGGGTCCTGCAAAATGGTGCAATTTCCAAACCAGGCAGTGATGCAGCAGGTGAGGATGGTGGTGGTTTTCTCAGCCTTTGCAGAAAGTAGAGATGCTGCTGGGCTTTCTTGGCTATGGTGATAGTGTTGAGGGACCAGGTGAGGTTCTCCGCCAGGTGAACACCAAGGAATTTGGTGCTCTTGATGATCTCCACCGAGGAGCCATTTATCCTGAGATACCAGTGATCCTGACCCCTTCTGCTCTGGAAATCACTCGCAGTTGCTGAGGATGGCCCCACGTGGACAGCCTAAAAATCAATGAGATTACTGCAGATGGTACCACTAAAAAAACTATGAAGATGGCTTAGGAATGCAATTGATATGAACAGTCTTGCTATGATGGCTTAGGACTACAGTTACCATGACAGCTTTAGGACTGCAATTGCCATGAACAGTTTTGCAGTCAAGTCTCCATCAGTGAACAGATGATAACTTCAACAAAATAGACTTCATATGAAAACCATAATGAATTTCCTGTTTACACAGTCGCACCTGTTGACCATGTAGTACACGGTTATAGGAGTTAATTATATATAAAATTGCACTATTCGTTGTCAATCAGGTGAGGATGGGTTCCCTTTTGAGTCTGGTTCCTTTCAAGGTTTCTTCTTCAAATCGTCTCAGAGTTTTTCCTTGCCACCATCGCCTCTGGCTTGCTCACTATAGATAAATTTCTAAGTTTAAATTTTATATCCTGAATTTATATCTTTCTGTAAAGCTGCTTCGTGACAATGACCATTGTTAAAATCTAATAAATATATATATAAGAAATAAAATTGAAATGAATTGAATGTTCAGCGGAGAGTGTTGTCCTGAAGTCAACAACCATCTCCTGTGTTTTGTCCATGTTCAGGGACAGTTTGTTGGCTCTGCACCAATCCATCAGCTGCTGCACATCCTCTCTGTATGCAGACTCGTCGTTCCTGCTGATGAGACCCACCACGGTCGTGTCATTGGTGAACTTGATGTGATTCAAGCAGTGCATTGCTGCATAGTCGTGAGTCAGCAGAGTGAAAAGCAGTGGACTGAGCAGCAGTCGAACATACATGTCCTTTTTGTCCAGGTGCGTGAGGGCCAGATGTAGGGTGGTGGCAATGGCGTCATCTGTTGAGCGCTTGGGACAATACACGAACTGTAGGGGGTCCAGTGAGGGGGGCAGCAGGGTCTTGATGTGCCTGCTGAGGAGCCTCTTGAAGCACATTATGACAATGGGTGTGAGTGCGATGGGACAGTAGTCATTGAAGTAGGGAAGAATGGTGGTGGCCTTGAAGAATGTTGGAACAATGGCGCTGCTCAGGGAGATGTTAAAGATGTCAGTGAGAACATCCACCTGCTGGTCTGCACATCCAGTGCGTTCTCTGCCAGGAATGTTGTCCGGACCAGCAGCCTTCTGTGTGTCGACTCAGCATAGAGTTTTCCTCACATCAGCTGTGGTAAGACACAGCACCTGGTCATTGAGAGGAGGGGTGGTCCTCCTCGCCACTATGGCATTCCGCGCCTCAAACTGAGCATAGAAGTTGTTCAGCGCATCTGGAAAGCAGGCATCACTGTCACAGGCAGGTGATGATGTCCTGTAGTTGGTGATGGCCTGGATGCCCTGCCACATATGCCGCGTGTCGCCTCTGCCCAGGAAAAGGCTGTGGAATTTCTGGGAATGGGCGCGCTTTGCCTCTCTGACGGCCTGTGACAGTGTGGCCCTTGCTGTTCTTAGGGCTGCCTTGTCACCTGCTCTGAAGGCAGAGTCTCAGGTCCTCAGCAGTGCATGCACCTTCACAGTCATCCATGGCTTCTGGTTGGAGCGTGTAGTGATGGTCTTGGAGACAGCGATGTCATCGATGCACTTGCTGACGTAGTTGGTCACTGATGCCGTGTATTCCTCTAATGGAGGTTGATGGAGTCGCAATCGGTTGCAGCCTCCATGAATATGCCAGTCACTGTGTTCAAAACAGTCCTGAAGAGCAGAGATCGTTTCGGCTGGCCAGGTTTTCACCTGCTTCAGAGCCGGTTTGGAGTGTGACAAGCGGTCTCTATGCTGGGATTAGCATAACAGAGATGTGGTCTGAGTAGCTGAAGTGGGGGCGGGGCTCCACCCGGTACACGCCAGGGATGTCTGTGTAAACAACAGCCAGCCCATTCACCTCTCTCGTTGCAAAGTCCACATGCTGATGCAATTTAGGGAGCACTAACTTGAGATTCGCATAGTTGAAATCTCCCGTAACAATAAACAGGGTGTGCATTCTGCTGTTAGCTAATAGCCCCATACAATTCACAGAGTGCCTCCTTAGCATTAGCGCTGGGGGGAATTTACAGTCCGACTATAAGGACAGTGGTGAATTCCCATGGTAAATAAAATGGTCTGCAGCAACTCCACCAGTGATGAGCAGTAACTAGAAACTAGTACCTAGCTCTTGCTTTAGAGACAGTGGCACTGAGGAAGAGACAGGAATCAGAGCTAGAGGTAGCAGAGCTGAAGATGTTGAGGTTCTCTTTGGGAGTGACAAGGTTGGACAGGATTAGGAACGAGTACATTAGGGGAACAGCTCATGTTGGACGTTTGGGGGACAAAGTTAGGGAGGCCAGATTAAGATGGTTTGGACATGTTCAGAGGAGGGAGAGTGAGTATATTGGTAGGAGAATGTTGGACATGGAGCTGCCAGGCAGGAGGCAAAGAGGAAGGCCAAAGATGAGGTATATGGAGGTAATAAATGAGGATATGAAGCTAGTGGGTGCAAGTGTTGAGGATGCAGAAGATAGGGATAGGTGGAGAGTGATGATTCGCTGTGGCGACCCCTGAAGGGAAAAGCCGAAAGAAGAAGAAGAAGTACCTAGCTCTTGCACCATTCCATGTTGATGTAAACACACAAGCCACTACCGCTGTGAGCCTTACCTCACAGAGCTGCATTTCTGTCAGTGCGAAACAAGGCTAGCCCATCTAGCGGAATGGTGTCTGGAACTCTGTCTCTGAGCCACATCTCTGTGAAAACAAAGATGCAGCAGTCTCTAAACTCACTGCCATGTAGTCTGCTGGAGTCAGATGTAGTCCAATTTATTGTTCAGGGAGCAGATATTGGAGAGCGGGATGGATGGGAGAGCCGGCCGGCTAGGGTTAGTTTTTAGCCTAGCATGGACCCCCTCCCTGTTGCTGCGCTTCCGCTTCCTCACGCACCATTTACGACATCCCTTCCCTGGCCACTGGCACCAGGCGATGCCAAGGGCTGGATGCCTGGTCCCCACAGCAAGCCAAGATCACGTAGCTTCTCTAGCAGGTCATCATGCAGGTTGGTTATTGGATTATTTCTGTGCTGTAGCAGTGTCTGACGATGGTAGACATGGAGACCAGTTTCTCCGATGTCCATATGTGATAAAAATAAAGAAAGTTGGGCTAGGAAACAAAAATAACACCATTTTGGATCCGGAGCAGCTGCTGCATGCTATTGCCACGCCGCCATCTTGGATCATTTCATTTCATTTCTATGTGTTCATTTCTACACAGCTGTTCAAAAGTTTAAAAAAAATTTTACATTTTCTATGAAAACACAGACTTTTATGTGACCTCCCACTTCTCTTTCTATCCTGGTTAGAGCCAGTTTGCTTTGTTCTATGAAGGGAAAAGACACATCTTTCTAAGTTATCTTCAGTTTCTTGGCAAGTTCTTCATGAAATAGCCTTCATTTCTCAAAACAGTAGACTGACAAGTTTCTGAAGAAAGCTCCTTTCTAGCCATTTTGAGACCATAATCGAACCCACAAATGCTGATGCAACAGATTGATTTTTTTTTATTATTTTTCAATTTAAAAAAAAGCATGTTTCCAGCTATAATAGTCATTTACATTAACAATGTCTAGATTGATCAGAAATACAGTGTTATTTTAATTGAAAAAAAGTGATTTTCTTTCAAAAACAAGGCAATTCCTGAGTGATTCTAAAATTGACATTTTTTAGTGTATACAGCTTTGATGAATAAGGGTTTTGATAACTGTTGATGTCAAACATTTTTGTCAATTCTGTTGGAGTGCCAATAATTCTGGAGTTAGTGCTATGTACGGAGAAAAGTGTGATAACTAATATGAAAGTCATTGAGCATCTATCAATTAGAATTTAATTTCAAATCTCCATTAAAAATATGGTTAGATTCTGAGTTTTGGGCTGTTTTTCACTCAAAACACTCACTTGGGTACACCATAGGTACCAATGGAGGGAAATGCAGGGCAGGCTCTGGGGATGGAGGTACTCGTCACCTTCCAATTGGTCTTTACCATCTTCTCAGTGGAGGATCAGCGCAAGAGAGAGGACTGTGAACCTGGCAACTTGGCCATTGGCTGTTCCCTTAGTGCGGGGATTTTTACTGCAGTGAGTATGTGTTCATATTTACAACAGCAATGCCAGCATTAATACATTATTTTCTCAATCAAAGGTTTCCAATATTTTACACTTTGCAGGCTGCACAAGCAACAACAAAAGCATCCTCACTAACAAGACTGATAGTTTTAACACAATAATAGAATGAGTCAAATATGTCAACACAAAGTTTAAAACAATTTTGTATTGAATGGCTGTAAATGACATAATTAGAAACCTTTCTTTTAGAAGTTAATACATTTGCTCAAGAACATCATTGATTCCCTCAATGTGTATGTATGAAGATGTATTTATGTGGCCATAGGGTAGAATTTCTGGAGGCAGCATGAACCCTGCTAGGTCTCTTGGACCTGCAATTATAGTTGGATACTGGGAACACCACTGGGTGAGTTATCTTATATTGCTTACAGACCAGTGTCATGTGCCAGTGTAATAACTTGTCAATTTCTTATTTATTGTAATACATTTAGTAGAACTAAATATATTGACAGATTAGTAATCAAGCTCAATTCATTTCTTCCACATGTAAGGTGTATTGGATTGGGCCAGTGTTGGGTGCTGTGTTAGCTGGCATGGCTCATGAATTCTTTTTCGCTCCAAGCTCCTCAAGGCAGAAGCTGGTGTCCTGTCTCACCTGTAAGGACATTGAGATATTAGAGACAGCCAGCATGTCCCGTTCATCTCTGTCGACCATCACGCAGACAGCTGTGAGGGCCAAGCAGAGTGACAAACTCGACCACAGCTGAAATTTTATTTCACTATATCATCTATATGCTATATTTGATTTATATTGTACTATACTACCTACACTTATATATATATATATATATATATATATATATATTATATACACACACACATACATATGAATATGTTCTCAAAAAGAATTTATTGTTTGCATGCCACATGTTCAGTAGTGATAGTTTTTCATTATAGTTATAGTTAAAGACACATACTGGATTATATATGAAAGGAGTAGTGAGAGACTGCTCTGAAGGAAGTCAGAAGAAGGCCTTGAGAGTGAATTCCTGCAGAATTATAAAAAGTGTGTTGACACATTTATGTCTATGTCTCTGTTCCAATTTATGTTGTGAGTGTAACTGTGTGAGTGAAGACTTGTGAAATATGTGAGCTAGCTCTGTGAATTTGTGTGAATTGACTAAGTGACTAAAAGTCATGGCAGACAAAAATCCTAATTCTAACAGCACTGTCAGCGAGGCTGATATGGGGAGTGACATTATAGAAGACGCAGTTGAGTTGAGAGTTGAAGAGGAGTTAGCTCAGAAATGTGGCATAGCTAGAAAGTCATTGTGGTGCACGGAGGAAATCAAGAATGCAAGCCACTGGCAATAAGTAGAAAAAGATCAAGAAAGCATTGGTGGTTCTGTCGCATATTCACAGACACAAAGAGATCAAGACCAAGTCTAAGATGGTCAGAAGAATCAAGGATTTAGAAAGTCACTTGTTTGCTTTGAGTGATAGCGTCAGAAATGAAAGACGCATGCTAGAAAGCACTGAGAAGGCTGTTTATGTAGAAATTGAGTTAAATGCAAACCTTGAACAGCAATTTAAACAGCAAGTCAAAAGTGAGCCTGGAATTACAGGCTCTAGAGGCAAAACTGGTGAACCACAATAACCTTGGGGAACAAGGCAAAATGGAACATGGTTGCCACCTGCTGTCCAAGATTTACTGTCCAAGATTTCATTGAGCAGAGATGGATGATGTGGAAAGTTCCAGTGAATCAGAAGAGGAAGCGATGCAGCCGAGAACTCTGAAAACAAGAGTCAGAGGTGGAGCAATGATTCATCACCACAAATGGAGTAAAGACATGAGACCTCCTAGAGAAGATGGGATGAAAACATGCCATGAACTTCATCAAATCAAAAGGTATCACGAACTTTGACTAACATCAATGAACAAGAAGGATGTAGTCAAGAGGAGAAATGGTCCTGGATGGAAAATAGAGCAAAGATACATGACAATGGATTGGGGAGGCATGGAAACAACGTTCCTGCAAAGTTACTACCACATCTGGCTACACAGATATATTTTCTGGGTCACATTGCAGTGGAAAAGGTGATCTGCAAATTCAGATCCACATGGTGAAACCCAGCATTCAGTAAAGAAGCTGAGTGTGTGACTGGACAGTGTGTTATCTGTCTAAAAAAAAAAAACAATCCGGGGGGAGAACCAAAACTCCTGGAATGAAAACTCCAGCACCCCTAGGCCTGTTCCCAACATTTGCAAGTGGACTAGTAATTTCTGCAGTGGGGTTTCGCCTCATTACAAATGGGCCTGCTGTGAAGAAGTAGCATCCTCATTACCCCCATCCACCATATTGGTATTCATCAGATTATTACCTGTGCCCTCTATCCTTTTTTCCCCCCCCCACTCTCTCAGAAGAAAAGAGAGTCCCTGTACGGGCCACCACTATGTAACAACATGACTCAGAAAGACCCTAGTTACAAGAAATATACACAGTTTAAACTCTCTGTGTGAGGCAGTGTAATGAAAACAGCTGAGGTAACAAGGACACAAAACAAACACCCTTCCACACTCTTGTGTATTATACACAAAAACTAAGTGGAATAACAAGTTAGAAGTATATATATGTATATGTATATATGTATGTGTGTGTGTGTGTGTGTGTGTGTGTGTATAAGCAGCCCTAGTCTCTCTCTCCCGCTATTTCAAAATGTCCCGCTCTTAAATGTATACAAGCATACTGTCAACCAGGATCACTCTCAGCAGTGCCCATGTTCCTGTGAGTGAATCCCTGCGTGCCACTGCGAGAACAAATCCCTCCAGTGAGGACATCCAGGTGCAAAAAATAGAATAAAGAAAGGTATTCCAAAAGAGACAGAAGAGTTTTTCTTTTAAACGCTGCTAAACCACGAGAGTTTATTTCCCCCTTCCTCAAGCAGCGTCTGCTACTTCTTTATGTACACGTGACGTTATCACCATGGCGACACATTCCGCAGAGAGCAGCATGATGACTTCATTTCCAAAGTGACACCCATGGCCCTTCTCGTGATGTGAAGCGGGAGCAAACACATAATAAACGGGTTAGGCAAACAGATAAAATACCTGTGGACCCTAATTATAATGAATTAAAAATCCAACGCAAGTATATAAACTAACCCTATATGTGGCATTGCTACAACCTAAAATGGACAATAGAAATTACAGAACATTAACATGTAGAACAACTGACTCAAATATGTTGACTGGCTACTTCTAGAAACCATTTGTAATTCCATGTTAACCAGTTCATCTGGTTATCAGATTCTACTAATAAAATTTTACTGTTAGCTAAGAAAGAATGGTAGCTAACTATCTAAATTAATAGTACCTGGCTGTTTTTAAGTAGTCTAGGTTAGGTCTTAACTGAAAAGACAAGAATTATCTGGTTGATTACCAACTAAATTATATCATCTTTGTATTAGGAAAAAAAATCTTACCAGAATGTAAGCATGAGGAACGTCTTAGTGTTGTCACTGAGGTTTGTTGAAAACTCTGTGCTGATTTGGTGGCTATTAGCTATCTAGCTAGCTTATGCTAGCTAGGTCTAACTAGCTGGCAAACTCTACATGTTTCTTTTCAATTAATAATAAAATGGATGAATAATAAAATCATTTTAGACAGTTGACTGAGAAGAGTTATCAGTTGGTACAAGCAGATTCCATAGGCTATGGTTGTGTCTATTCTCATGCAAACCAGGAGGCAAAAAACACACACACAATGCTCTATCACAACAGTCTAATCTTTGTTCACAGGACTCAAGATGTCACGTTTAATTCCAAAAATAATCAAGAATTGACACCAGTTCTACTCAACAAAGGAAATGGTGTCAGACCATAATGTTGCCACAAAGTTATTGTAACAACAGATATATTTACATTTGACAAACTATTGCTTAGTTGTATTTTTACAGTGTACCCTTTTGTTGTTATACTTTAAAATAAATTTTAAAAAAGACTGTATGGACCAAACAGGATGTATCTTGATCTGCTAGACACCAGGTATGGTAAACATGCAGTTACAAAGCAAATATTACTTTAACACAGACAGAAGTGAGGATAATGTGCATAATATTAGCTACAATATATGGCCAAAAGTTTGTGGACCAATCACACCCATATGTGCTTTTTATCCACAGGCACTCTAAAAATGTTGGATTAAAAACAACTCAACTAGTAACCCAACTAAGGGTTGATACAGCACCTTCCCAACATTGGGTATGTTTCTCTACCAAGCCTACTGGTGCAGTGGTATGTTTACAAACCATCACAAATTTAGCTATAAATGTAACTATGAGCTTATATGCACTGTTTTTCTCCACAGAGTTTAGCCAGCCTAACATTACCAAGTGTTCTATCATGAATAACATCATGTCTTAACAGCGATTAATGGCAGAAAAGATGTTATTCATGGAAATATGCTAATTTTTAATTTTATTACAGTTACACCTCCAAGGTTATTTCAGTATATGCAGTAATGGAGCTAATAAGCTAACAAAAATAACATCCATTAATTTTATGTAACTGACTAAGGTGAGCTTATTTATTACGAATATCAAAATCTAAAAGCTGAGTGGGGTGTCAAGTGATAGTGTTATAATGCAGTGTGTAGAGAACCATTGTGAATATGACAATGGAAATAAGGTGCAGTATGACTTGGGGGTAGCATCATATGCGGGTGGTGAGAGTGCAAAAAGCTATCCCAAGGCCAGTTGGTTCTGGACCACATGCTGCAATACTCTCTGCCAGACAGTGGCAGTGGGAACAGGCTGTAGAGTGGATGGCTGGAATCTCTTGTGATGCATGTATATGTGCCAGAGGATTGGAAGTTCACCAGCAATGATATGCTAAGCTTTTTGTGCCACACTCACCATAGCTTTGAAGTTGTGGGCGATGAAAATGCTGTACCAAGCGATGATAAAGCTGGTCAGGATGCCTTCACTGGTGCAGCTGTGGAACAACCTGATGATACAAGGGTTCATAAAATTTTTTAAAGGCACTGTTGTACCTACTTCACTACATATCTAGTTTGTTCAGTGCATGTAAGGTCCTTAGAAATGTGTACACAGAGGAACTTCAAACTGCTTCTAATATATGTGAACACAATCAGCAAAATGGGCTATTGAAAAGGGTAGTGGGAGCTCAAAATGTGGCAGAAATGCTCTACTTGATGTGTTGTCATATCAAAATGGAATTTCATCTTCACATTATTTTAAATAGCTACAGTAGACAAGGAAGAAAGTCATGAGAACAGCCATTTCTGAGGAATATATGTATAATGCTATTACTCTAACTTTCTACAGTAGAAATGCATGAAAGTCATGTCGTGTACTGTCACATCTGTTCTTTATGAATATATGACAGTTTGCAGAAAACAATTTGATTAATGAATTTTATAGGAGTTTAAAATATGGCACAAATACAAAGAATTGATATTTTTGTTGATTTTATCATGCCACTACTCCAAATTTCTATAGTAGAAAAGAATGAAAGTCATGTAATGAGTACTGTCACACCTATTCCTTATGAATATCTTACAGTTTACAGAAAACAGTTTGATGTATTAATTTTATGGGCGTTTAAATTGTGTCACAAATTGAACAATCTGATATTTTGGGGGATTTAAAATGTCATTATTCTAAAGTTGTACAGTAGAAATGCATGAAAGTCATGTCATGGGTATGGAAGAATCTGCTCTTTGAAAATAGATTAAATTTTTTGGGAAGCCATTTAATTTAATAATTTTACGGAAATATAAATTTATGTAACTGAAAATATAGAACAGAATCATTCATCTGTACAGTAAGGAAATATGAAAGTCAGGTCATGGGTACCCGAAGTCTTCTTCATTTAACTTTTGGAGTTTATGTGATTTATTGTGATTTAATAAACATTTAATATGAATTTATTTTAATTGATCATAATGTTATGGACTTTTCTGTGCAATAAGCTTTATATAGACTCAGTCCTAACAGTTTCAGAGGGACAACTATATTACCTTTCATTTGTTTAACCTCTGCATGTTTTTGTTTACAAGGATTTAAGTCTTAACCCTTTCTTATAGTTAGACCAATTTTGGGGGGATTTTAGGATGTGTTTAATGAAGCTCAAAGACCAAACTGCATTTTCTCACAAACAGGCTACCATAAAATGTTTACACGACCACAAGCTTTCCGAAGGGTAGATAGTGTAACCAAGCTTTTCCGAAATGCAGATGGCGTGGCTGCAGTAAAAAACAACTGTGATTTGTGAAGATATATGAGATGATATATGTTGTATTTGACTTGAGGTTGCAACTTGTAATTCCCCACCTGCAGACAGTAAAAGCCAAAGAAAATGCCCCCTCAACTTGAAATTCTTACTAGTCAACTTGGGCAGTCTTCTCAAGGTAATTTGCAAGTTGTAATAACACCATTTCCCACGTCTGCATATTTGATGTGCGAAGTGGGAAAAAACAAAACAAACATGGACACCTCAACAAAAGTGTGCCTTTCTATACTCTTAGAGCATGTAAAGCTCATAAAAAGCTACTTTAACTGCATTTTTACAGTTACAGGCCTGAGTGGGTATTGGTACTGTCCTACTATAGTGAACTTTGAAAATTCATGCAACATTTTGGACTGAAATTGCAGTACAGCAACAACAGCAGACAATAGAAAGTAACGTTAGCAAGAGGCTAGCCAGCGGACAAAAGTGAGTAGCATAAGCATTAGTCTACTGGTGCTTGATTAAGGCAGTGCAAAGTAGTCTCTCCTACTGAGATAGGCAAGTGCCATGCCTTACCAAGCACTCCTAATATTTATGATATTGTTAGTTTGTCCAATTACTTTTGAGTCTGACTCTGTAAAAAAAAAAAAAAAAAAATCACTGTAATTCCTAAACGGTTAATGCAATATTTTTGTTAACCCCCCTCCCCCCGTTGAATTCAAGTTTACACTTCAATCACATATTCATTGCTTCATTTCAAATCCATTGTGGTGGCATACAGAGGCAAAAATACAAAAAATCAGGTCACTGTCCAAATACTTATGAATCTGACTGTAAGTATTTTCTTTAGATCAATCATCACACAGGCACATATTAGCTTGTTAAATCTAAAACATTGATGATACAGTTCCCTGTTTGAGGAGGAAAATATACATCACTCATAACAATTAGCTGGCTAGAGCTAAAGACGAACATGGAGGCATCCATCCTTTTTTTTTTTTTTTTTTTTTAACACTTTACAAGTCGAATGTGCCAAGGTGGAAAATAACATCATTCCAACCTTTTTATTTTAAGGCACTGTATATTAATTTAGTTGGAAATGAAAAAAAAACAAAAACAAATTGAGAATAATTATGAGATTTAAAAAATACAAAAAACAAACAAACAAACAAAACTAAATAATATATAATAAACATTTAAGGGTCATATCAACTTATATGAAGTAAGCAAGTTAAACAATGTCAGTGGATGTTTACTTTCCATGAGCTTATAGGAATGATAGAACAAAGACAATTCTTTGAGGGAAAACAGCAAATTTTGGTGGGGATTTTAAGAATCTACATTTATGAATAAAACATTTGGCTACAACTAATATTATTAATTAGAAATTCTTCCTGATTGTTCTTAATGAGTATTCAAAATTTAATATTATCAATGTCTAAAATGGGTATAACAATATATTTTTTAATTTTACCAAATAGTTTAAGTCTGACCAAAACAGTTTAATATTGCTACAATTGAAGACTAAATGGCTTCTGGTTTCAATTTCTTTAGAGAAATAGCAGTTATTACAATCCAAGTTAAATTGCACCCTCAGAGTTATTCTAAGAATTTTGTTATTGCATTTATTTTCCTTGAAGTTGAAATTACCAAAACTCAGTGAGCTCAGTATAGGGACAGAACAGGTGTATCTGATATAACCTTTAACTAGGTGTAACATAGCTATTGGAATAGCATTAATTACCATTTTATATTGTATTACCGTTTAATATGTTTGTAGGCAAGTTTCCAATATAAAAGAGCCTGTTCAGAACGTTTCAAGAGGAGTTGAGAAATTTCATATTAATAGAAATTCTATACCACCTACAGATGTAAAAAATAGCTGAAGGGATTTTAAACCAAAAGGATTAATTATTGGAAATTTAAATGAAATTTAAACCATCTTCCCCAAAGGTTTTTAGAAAGTCTAATTTTTAATATAATATATTTATTTTTCCCAATAAAACTGCAGTTAAATCATCAATGTTTTTAATAGTTTTGGGTGTAATAGATATTGAATAAGCAGGGTGTATTAATCTGGATAAACTTTCCATTTTCATAAGTAGCACTCTTCTAAAAATTGTTACATCCCTCTGAAGCCATGAATCCAGAATCAATTTACTTTCCTTAAATTCTTTGAAATATTTAGCTTTTCATTAGTTTTAGGATCTTTAGATATCATTATTACTAAATACTTAACTTCTTTTTAGACTGGTAAATTGTGTAATTTTATTGATGGCTGGTCATAGCTATGAGTTCGCATTTTTTGATAATCAAATATAAACAGCTTATCTGCCAATTTACAGAGAAATGCATCCAATCTAATTGGAAGGATCTATCATGCAGCAAGACAATGACATAAAACACACTGTCAACACAACCAAGGACTTAATCAGGGGGAAAAAATGGAAGGTTTTCGACTGGCCTTGGTCAATCAGCAGACTGTCACGGTTCATGGGTTCACCGGCCCCTTCTGGCCGTTTCATGTACTACTGTTGATTAGTTCATTGCTTTCAGCTGCCTCTCATTACCGGCTCTATTTATACCTCAGCGTTTGTCCTGTCTTTTGTCAGTTCGTTGTTTTCATGTTGTGCTCTTCTCACAGTTCCGCGGCCGC
>CM040469.1:16520900-16534580 GCA_022758105.1 Pangasianodon gigas
TCATTGCTTTCAGCTGCCTCTCATTACCGGCTCTATTTATACCTCAGCGTTTGTCCTGTCTTTTGTCAGTTCGTTGTTTTCATGTTGTGCTCTTCTCACAGTTCCGCGGCCGCGCTGTGCTCTTTAAACTCGGGAGGATTTCTGTTCCCAGCTGGCTCCCTTGGACTGTCTGCTCGACCTGTCTTTGCCTGCTACCTCACTAAAAGTCTCACCTTTACTCGCTCTTGAATCCGCCTCCTTTTTTCCCGTGACACAGACCTTAAGCCAGTTCACCTACTGAAGAGGAGACTGAAGGGAGAACTCCCCCCCAAAACAAACAACAGCTGAAAGAAGCTGCGGTACAAGCCAGGAAAAGCATCAAAAAAGAAGAATGCAATAGTTTGGTGATGTCAGTGGGTCACAGGCTTAATGCAGTTATTGCAAGCAAGGGATATGCAACCACATATTAAATATTGTTATTTAATTTACTTTAAGACTATCTGTTCCTATACTTTTGCTCACCTAAAAATTTGGTGGTCTGTCACCAAAGGTGCCATGTTCTAATTTGTTTAACATATCTAGATGTAAATATTAGGAAATGAAAGCTGAAATAGGTTCATATTCATCTTTTGATCTTAAACCCAAAAGTCTTCAGTGTATAGAAAAAAAACCAATATAATTTTCCTTGCCATTCCAATACTTTTGGAGGGGACTGTGTGTCTTTTTTTTTTTTTTATAATGGACAGCATTTCTGCTACTGCAATAAATAAGAGAGGTGAACTTGTGCATCCTTGTGTTATTCCATGTTTAATTTCAAATCGAGAACATGTACCATTAGGCAATACAACTGAGCTGTTAATGCCATTATGTAGCACTTCTAGAATATTCTGATTTTTTAAAAACTGAAACCTAAGTGTTTAAAAGTCTGAAAAATAAATTCATGTTCTACCATGTTGAATGCTTTGTAAATGAAAAAGAATAGAATACATCCGTCATCTTTAACTTTACCACTGTATTCAATCAATTCTAGGACTAGACGAATATTATTGTGAAAATCTGCCTTTTAGGACCCTGGACTGAGTTTCACTTATGACCTTAGCCAAACCTGTTTTGAGTCTAGATGCATGGATACTTTTGTAGGAAATTTTGTAATCCATGTTGAGCAGGGCACGGCATATACCAGCATGTCCTAGCATATGCGAAGAAAACAATTTCACTGTACTATAATGTATATAAAACAATTTCACTGTACTATAATGTGACAACGGCTTGTACTTCTAGCATCAAGCTAACCGGCTAACATTTGTGAAAACTCTAATGTTGATGATTACCTTCTCAAAACAGTGGTTAGTATGGTCAGTGTTATAGATTAACCAATTACTGTCTATTAACTGAGCTAAAGTTAATGCTCCTTTAGCTCTTTTGACATATAATGCATCTACCTGAGAGTATAAATGTATTAATTTCTCCCTTTTCATTTCATTTAAGGCTGACTTATTGCAGTATCTCTTTATCTTTTGCATGAGTATAGTTTGAAATTCTCTTTTTTGTTTACTAATGTTTTACTGAATTGGATTAAAATTTCTCCAATCTGAAATTTTAAAAATTCCCATTTGTTTCAGTGGCTGGTTAGATGTATATGCTTTTTTATGTCACTAATTAAATTTTTTATTTGATAATATTTTTCATTATTAATAAGTAAGAGTTACATTTTCAATATGCTTTGTTATTATTATGACTTTGTATTTTGGGTTTCAGCTTTAAGGAAATCATACAATGATCTGTTAAAGGTGCTTTAGTGATGGAGGATTTGGTTTGGTATTTGGCAGGAATATTACCTTTTACATGGGCTCCAGATATCTATTAGGGAATTAGGGGCTGGGTACACTCCCGGCTTGAAATGTACGTAATGTACACAGTACATTACACTCCTGATCAGTTTCATTAATAATAAGTGTTTTAGATGTAAGAGATCTAATAGTTAACAGTCCTCAAAGGTGCTGGCTGTGCATTCAGTGTAATCTAATTTTATGTTAATTAAATTTTTTGTTTAGCTTGGGGAACAGACACAGTCTCACTGTGGTGGAACCTGAGTGACGACTCAGTGCAGTTAGCAGACGGTTGGTTTAGCCTGCTTGTCTGCTCCCTGGCCTTGGCTCTGGACTGTCACTGATTAACTAGGCCTCTTCTGAGACTATGTGATATGTTGCAAGAAATGAAAGCAGCACCTTTCCGAGTGGGATGGATACCATCCCACCCTAACAGGCCAGCCTTGCCCTCAAAACTGCTCCAATTATCTATAAAGCACACATTGTTTTCTGAGCACCACCTGGACATCCAGCAGTTCAGCGACCATAACCTGCTGTAAGCTACATCGCCACGCCTCATTGGGATGGGACCAGAGCATACCACTGCATCGGACATTGCCTTTGCTAATTTATCCACCTCTAAAATGTTACTCTTAGTAACCGCTGACTGACAAAGGCTCATATCATTAGCTTCTACATGAATAAGTATCTTTGAAAACCTATGATTGCCTAAGACCCTAAGATTACCTGCTATGTCCGGCACCCTGGCTCCTGGTATACACCTAATGGCCTAGCTAATTTCACATGCCTCAAAGGTGCTGGCTGTGCATTCAGTGTAATCTAATTTTATGTTAATTACATTTTTTAGTTAGACATTTTTTTTTTACATTACATTACAGAAAACTGAAAGAGCTCTGGATATAGGAGACTACTCCTATATCCAGAGCTCTTTCAGTTTTCTCAGCAGGTGCTTCATTGAGGAGAGCAAACCTGTTAGACATGTGAAGTGGAGAGGAGTGGTGCTCCCATGGGCGAGGCTCAGTGTTAGCTTAAGCTTTGCAATTATGCCGCCAAGGCATCCAGACTTTCCTCTACAGAAACTATGCTGCTTTCACTCTAACCAACACTCTCTAGAGTCTGGATGCGCACCTCTAATGCTGCAAGAATGACTAAACATCCTGCTCTCAACACACTGAACAAGCTAAATGTTTGCCATGTTGAGTGTTCAACATACCTTAGTTGAAGATTTGTTGAGATTATATTAGACAGCTCCGATGTGACTGGCCTCCACTCGCTGTCTTTAGAAAAAAAAAACAAATGCGTTCTTCAGGAAAAAAAAAATGTGGCAGAAGGGGAAAGTGAAAAATACAACAAATGAAGACAATAGCACAAAATTATTGAGGAAAACAGAAAAAAACGTATAGTTTAAACAACGACACTGGCAAGAAACTACCAGGAAACAATTCAAAAGCAGGAACTATGTAACAGGAACTACATCACAGCTGAAATATTTTACAGGACAGGTGAATCAGGAACTGTGCAGGTTGTTAGGCATAGAATGGAACTTGCAATGGGATTATCATCCTCAGTCTTCGGGACAGGTAGAAAAGGTCAATGGCATCATCAAGAAAAGGCTATTTAAAGCTCACAGTGAAGGTATTGCATGACCAACAGCTGTAACCATGATTCTTTGTAGCATGTGTGGCAGCCCTAACAGGACCCTAAACCTCAGCACATTTGAAATTGTCACAGGTCGACCCATGAGTTTGCCCAGCACTGTGAAGGCATGGGACTGCGATTGCTGTAGTGGCTTTGGGGCTGCGGTTGCTGCAAGCTTTTGCACTCAGGTCTCCATCAGTGGACAGTGGATATGTTCAACAAACCAGACTTCATGTGAAGACTGTATTTCCTGGTTTCTTGACTGAATTTCCTGGTTACACACTTGCACTATTTGTCCATGTAGTACACAGTTATAGAAGGGATTTATTTATAATTGCACTATCTGTTGTCACCGAGATGAGCATGGGTTCCCTTTTGAGTCTGGTTCCTCTCAAGGTTTCTTTCTCATATCGTCTCAGGGAGTTTTTCCTTGCCACCGTCGCCTCTGGCTTGCTCATTAGGGATAACTTCATACATTTACAATTTATATCCTGAATGTATTTATTTCTGTAAAGCTGCTTTTGACAATGTCCATTGTTAAAAGCTCTATACAAATAAAATTGAATTGAATTCATGTGAAGACCTTTTTTGTCATACAATGAGCTAAGCATCTCTGAACATGGTATTGTATAAATGACCTAAAATCTTGCTGGGTGGACTTTCACATATTTAGTTAGACAGGAAGTGAGACAAGTTCCCAAACTATACTCCCATATTTCTCCATCTGAAGAACTTAATAATCTGTGTTTCTGTTTCTCTCTCTCTCTCTCTCTCTCTTGAGCTACACATGCTACACCTGAGATACCAGTCAATCTTGACCCCTTCTGCTTTTCGGACCTCCCTGATCCAACCTGATGCCCTACTTCTGGTTGGAGTTCTTACCATCTGAAAACCACTTGCTGTTGTGGAGGGTGGCACCATAAAAAAGATCAGTGAAATTACTGTGGATGGAACCACTTAGAAAATATTAAGTTGGCTTAGGACTGCAATTGCTACAAACAGTTTTTAAATGATGGCTTACGACTGCACTTGCTATGATAGTCTTAGGACTGCTACTGCTACGAACAGTTTTGCATTCAAGTCTCCATCTCTGAACAGTTGATAACTTCAACAAAATAGGCTTCATGTTAAAATTTTAATCAATTCAGAAATAACGCTGGAGCTCATAAGTTCCTGGTTACACAATTGCACTTTTGACTATATACTGTAATATAGAGTTATAGAAGGGAAATTATTTACAATTGCATTATCCAGTGTCACCCAGATGAGGATGGGTTCCCTTTTGAGTCTGGTTCTTCTAAAGATTTCTTCCTCATAGCGTCTCTGGGAGTTTTTCCTTGCCACTCTCGCCTCTGGCTTGGTCATTAGGGATAAATTTATATATTTAAAATTTATATCCAGAATTTATATATTTCTGTAAAACTGCTATGTAACAATGTTTGTTAATTGTTAATTGTTAAAACCGCTATACAAATAAAATCTAAGAAATTCTTCAAATAAAATTAATCTACAGTGAAGATCCTGTCTCCAGCCTTATACTTCCACCCTCTGCATCTGACAGAAAGATTAGTTTGTTGTAAACGACAACATTAAGTTTGAATATGAAAACAACATGAAAGGACACTGCAACTTGGAACATACCGTGACCATATTTTAAACATATTTAACACAATTTTTCATGATTGTACTAGTATGTCAAAATCACCATCTAGGCATGTCAAAATAGTGCAAAGTTTTAAACTTATCTTGTCATTTTGTCAATATCTTTAATTTTATTGGTTGTTCAGACCTCAGATTTTGACACAATGCCAATGAAATATAGTCGTTTAAGCACAAACTGTGATTTTTATCATCTATGTCTATTAAAATTGAGTCTATAAGCCAGTAATATCACTCACATTTGGAAATGAACCCATAAGAAAAAACTGGCCTTCTGTGGTGATTTCTGAGCATTTAGACAGATAGAAAATAAATTTGTCTTTATGTCTCTGCCAAATGTCATGTGGCTGGGAATAATGGCTTCAAAGATAAGATGTTTTTTAATTAAAAATTAGCAGCAACCCTATCTGAATTGATATGGAATTAATCACTAGGGTAAATTCCAATGACCAGTACATTTTAACTGACAAATCGTTGAACAAAGACATCTATTATTTGAATAGTGTTTGTTTATTTATTCAACCATTTATTTATTTATTTACACACTGAAAAAGTAATGCATTTAATACATGCATCATTCCAATGACTAAAATATAAATTACATTAACATAAGTTTGCTTTTCAATTTAATGTTGGCAGAAATTTCAGTGATGTACTATTTTATTTTTATGGACATTATGCACACATTTGCATCAGGTCGATTGAATGCATTACTTTTTTCCGTGAACCTTAAATAAGCTGTTTTAAAATACATTGAATACAACCGAATTCTAAATTAACTAACTCTAGTCTTTGCATAAAATTCCAGTGATTGATAAGACACAGTTACTTACTCCCATTCATTTAGGATGTCCACTTCTCTGTGACCACCTCGTTCAACTCCTCCATTCAGTAAGGGCTCTGGGCTCTTCCGCGCTCTCTAAATAGCATTTTGGTTAAGATCCCTATAGTTTCATTATGATTGTTAATTCATCATTTAAAGAAAGACTACGTTAAAATACAAAGATACAAATCTTTGTTTCAGTGTGTGTTAGCTGTTAGTGAATGCTAATTTAGCTAACAATATATACTGTAGTACTATATAAAGTAAGCCACCAGTTTTCAAAACACCTAACAAATTTTTATATTATACATTGTTTGTACTATAGAAGAATTTTCCTGATCAGAGTATGATTTAAGTATGATTATCATATAATCCATCAGGTCCAATCAAGAGTTAAAATAATCAGAAATTATAAGAAATTTAGTACATTTAGTACAATTTACTCATGAAGAGAGTGACTTTATGCATATAATTTTACAAGAATATTTCTGTATGTGAATCAAGAAACCTAAGATAAACTGATTTGACCTTGCAGATGGACCGTGCTTGTGGGAAATCAACAGGCACACATTTCTCATTCATAAATTGTATCTTTTTCAGTCCAGGCTTGCTCTGTCATTTCACATGGGAAAGTGCTTTTTTTCTATCAGAGTACTGAAGTGCATTGTTAAGGTTGTGATGAATATTAACTTTAAAAAAAATAAATAAGCTGGAGCTCGCGCCACGGTTAAAACTAAGACAAAGGGACAATAGTCACGTTTACATGGACACTTTTTGTTTCAATCGGAATGAAATCAATCAGATTGATTAATCCGATCGCAGTGTTTACAAGAACGCTGAATAAAGTAATCGGGTTGATATGCGCGTTTACATGACAGAATCGGATTTGATCTTCTGACATGCGCACAGTGCACGAATACACGTTTCCCACCGTGCCAACATGCAGATACTAGCAGCCACTCTCTTGCCATTGCTTCTTTTTTTCGTTTTAAAAAGCAGACTTAACCTTTGCCTATTTCAGCTGCTAATTAGAAGACGACGAGCGCGTGATGTTTTGTGCGGTACTGCGTGTATTTATCAAGCAATTAAAATGCCCCTTCCCGAGCCCAGAACAAGGCCTCTGTGGATGAGGGTCCGAAGCAAGGACTGGTGGGACAACGTCGTCTTGCACCACTTCACAGACGAGGAGTGGAAGGAGAATTTTAGGATGACACGACAGTCATTTATGACACTATGCTCGACGGTGGAGGGGTACATAGCACCTGGTGAGGCTACGGTCAGAGCCCCAGTACCGCTGGCAGCCGTGCGTCATACGTCATTACGTGATTTGTACGTCATTGCACATGCGCAGAACTATCTGGTTTCATTTTCAATCCGATGAAGTGTTTACATGTCCTCTCCATCGGATTAGAAAAGGTTTAAACCACCCCTTACGATCCGAATGAAATTTTAATCGGTTTTGGCCAATTCATTCCGATTGACTTGTTTACATGTGACTTTTTAAATCTGATTGTGCTTCTAGTCCAATTACGATCGGATTATTAGTGTCCATGTAAACGCAGCTAATGACATAATTGTGGCGAGAGTTCAGAGTTCGTGATTAAAAGCAAAAATGAATGAGAAAACTCCGCCAATGAGATCGTTGTTTTTAGAATTGTATAAAAGCATGAGCCACGACTATGTAAATCAGATGATGATCATCTCGGCTTTGTTGGTTGATTCAATAAAGTCTGATTTTTTTGGCATCCAAAACCCTCTTACTTTGAAAAGTCTTTTTTTATTCCGAACTGAGAAAGTTTTCCACGACAGTACCAAATGAGCAAAGATTTGACAACTACAGGACTAATTTATCGCATCAATTTGTTGGTCATATAGATGGTATCGCAATGAATGAGACTTTCAGTTCGTTCGTTCCCGTCGGCAAGTCGCCATCAGCGGCATCCTCCATATTTGGCTAGGATCAAGAATATAGTCAAGTGAGGACGCTTCGTTAAACCGGAAGTTAAACCGCGCCATCTTGTGCAACTAGCCAATTGAGGTGAAAATTCCCTTGTTAAAGCGGTTTTAGGGTGTTCTATGTTAGCTGGCGCTATCAGGAAATGGTATTTTAAAGTATAGTGTAAGGGGTGTAAATGTGGTGTAAAACTTGCTTTATCAGTTAAGATTTCGTTTTCTGTCTGACAGAGACATGGCTAAGCAGTATTCCCAGGTAGACATACTACGAGTTGAGTTGTTGCAAAATCTTGAAGATGCTGGGGAAACCGTAACCAGCTACTTCAGTGATGTCGCGAGGTAGTGTTAATAACATGCCAGTAACATATCTTGTGTGGTGATATTCATATTTTATTTGTGGATATGATATATTTCATAAGCAATAGTTTTATTCACCATGAACAGGCTAGAAGTTGTGTCACGAATAGAAGAGGTTACCAAAAGGATAGTTAGCAGTTTATCGAAGGAAGAAGCACCGGTCTTGGTCTTAAAAAGCCGTTCCCGGTGGTCCAACGTGAGGTAAGGCTGAATTCCCGGTGCGTAAAACAAACTATAATTAAGGATGATGGAAACTGACAAAAAAAAAAAAAAGTTTATCACGGATCTGAAATATACTTGGGTCGTTGGCCAGGGACATTTTAAGTAAGAAGGCTACTGAGTAGCTATTTATTAAAAATAACTAATAACAGAGACCAAGTCAAGCTGAGGCACTGGACGAGACAGATTACATTCAATCAAATAGATTGAATGTAATCTGTCTCGTCCAGTGCCTCAGCTTGACTGTTTTGAGGCCAGTTACCCCATCCCCACACATCAGCTCCCTCAACTGTCATTACTGGGGTTACAATTTCTGCATTTACTTTGTCAGGATATAAATTGTCCATGAACTATAAATCCTACAGTCAGATTATATTCTCTCTCATTCCTTATTCATGTTGATTTTTCTTTTTGTGTTAATTTGAATACTATGCAAAAACTAGTCCTAGGATATGTGGCGTTCAATTTTTTTTTTCTTTCTTCACTTTTTGGTGGCTTAAATTCTTTAATTATCTTACAAATCTGTGCTCTTGTAAACATTTCTGGTCAGAGTTAGTGTACTTCTCAGGTAGTCCAGCTCGTAGCAAGGCTATATCTGACTTATTATTATTTTTGTAAACATGTATCCTTCAGAAATGGAAAAAAAAATTGCACAAATAAGCCAATTTGAAGCACTTTTGAGATGTTAATAGAAATTTGCTGGGCTATTACAGAAGTTGATGACATTACTACCATTGTGGACACCAGATATTGCTTCTACACATATTAGACTTAAAATTTATGAAAGTCATCAGTTTTTAGTACTCATGACTAGTATTTTGAAAAATTATAGAAAATTCTCTATGCTATTATCTCTGTTTTCTTTCTTATATCTTGTACTCTGCTATATGTGAAGTAAAACCACTCATTTTTAATCACAGATAAGCACTTGACTTTGTTATAAACACAATATTGCAGAAATTGGTAAAAGAGACAAATTTGCATTTTTACAAAGCATATAAGTCAGTGTTAGAGATATGAATTTTAGCATGCATAAGCAATGGTTGTTATTATCAGCACCCCAAATTCCATGTACCAACAGGGTTGTCTTTGCATATTTCTACTTCTGTGAATCCATATGTGGAAGCAATGGGAATTCCCCTAAGTTCCTAGAATGCTCCACAGACCACTGCTGTATACATAGTTCAGAAGGCAGTATTACAGTTTGTTTGTCAACTCATTCCTGAACTGCAGAAAGTATACTACTTCAGTGATGGGGCAGCATCACAGTACAAGAATTACAAGAATTACAAGAACTTCAGTAACCTCTGCCAAAGATGACTTTGGGATGCCTGCAATAGCAGTTTGATGTATAAATTTTATGGGAGTTTAAAATGTGGCACCAATAGTACAGAATAGCCATTTTTGAACATTTTAAAATGTCATTTCTTTACATTTCTGCAGTAGAAATGCATAAAAGTGATGTCATAAGTACAAGAGCATCTGCCCTTTATGAATATATTACAGTTTGCAGAAAACAATTTGACTTATTAATTTTTTGAGCGTTTGAATTACAGTACAAATAGAACTGAATAGCCATTTTTAAAATGCCATTACTTTAAATTTCTACAGTAGAAATGCAGGAAAGTCATGTCATGAGAACTTTAGCATCTGCTCTTTAGACTTTGTTACAAACACAACTTGGTTGAACTTGGTAAAATTGATATTTACTATTTTAAAAAGCATAACATTCAGTGCTGACAAGGTGGTATACATTTTAGCATGCATAAGCAATGGTTTTAGTAAAGTTAGTATTCCAAAAGCCACATACCTTTATATGCATGGACAGCTTGTAACAATGGGCTAGCAGAGCTAAGCCCCTGTCCCCTGTCTTTAATTAAAGATTTTATTAAAGATAAAAAAAAAAAAAAAAATTCTGTGGGTTTTTCTTACGACCACTGGCAGTGCTGTTGCACTTGGGTTCACGGAAATGAAATCTTACGCATCCACATAATTTTTTTTTTTTTTGCCGTTAACAAATGTTTTAAAGAATATTATTTTTGATTTTTGTGAACCCAAGTGCAAGAGCACCTCCAGTGTTCATAAGAAAAACCCACAGAATGACACAATGACATGACAAGCGAGTAATGAGTTAACTGTAATGAGTTCAGCGTTGTAGATTCACACAGCCAATCAGCGACAGTCGTGTCAGGTGATTACACAGAGTGACGTGTGTGTGTGTGTGTGTGTGTGTGTGTATGTGTGTATATATATATATATATATATATATATATATATATATATATATACATAATTTAATTCAATTTTATTTGTATGGCACTTTTAACAATGGACATTGTCACAAAGCAGACTTACAGAAATAAATGGATTCAAAAAACATATTGTAAATATGTGAATTTATCCCTAATGAGCAAGCCAGAGGTGACAGTGGCAAGGAAAAACTCCCTGAGACAATATGAGGAAGAAACCTTGAGAGGAACCAGACTCAAAAGGGAACCCATACTCATCTGGCTGCAACGGACAGTGCAATTATAAATAAATCCCTTCTATTATTGTGTACTATATGGACAAATACAGCAAATGTGCAACCAGTAAATTCATCACAGTTTTCGCAAGAAGTCCGGTTGGACATGTCATACAAATCGGAATGGCAACACACAGAAATGAGCAATGTATCAAAGAAGCAAGCCGAGCCCCTTGAGCTGAGCCGAACAGAGCTTTAAGTACTGTCGCCTCTGGATGACATCATTGTAGGCAGCAGCCACAAAATCCAGGCATAGAGCAGCAGGGCAAGGTGGGCCGGACTGGATTCCGGATTGGCATACCTGCACACAGAAGACACACAACCAAGGCATACAGCAGGATACTGCGGGTCGTAACAGTAGCTACATTTAGCTTTGATGACAGCTTGGCACACTCATGACATTCTCTCATCAGATTCATGAGGAGTGGAATGGTTTTCAATTCACACATGCCTTGTCAAGAGTTAATTTGTGACATTTCTTGCCTTCTTAATGTGCTCTAGACCATCAGTTGTCTTGTGCAGAGGAAGGGTGGGTACAGAGTCAATAGCCCTACTAGTGCTACTACAACTACTGTACAAATCCATATTATGGCAAGAAACACTCAGTTAAGTAAAGAGAAAAGACAGTCCATCATTATTTGTTGAACTGAAGGTCAGTCAGTCTGAAAAATCTCAAGAACTTTGAATGTATCCCCAAGTGCAGTCGCCAAAACCATCAAACGCTATGATGAAACTGGCTCTCATGAGGACCGTCCCAGGAAAGGAAAACCAAGAGCTACCTCTGCTGCGGAGGATCAGTTTATTAGAATTACCAGCCTCAGAAACCGCTGATTTACAGCACCTCAGATTACAGCCCCCATAAATGCTTCTCGGAGTTCAAGTGGGAGACATATTTCAACATCCACTGTTCAGAGGAGACTGCGTGAATCAGGTCTTCATGGTCAAATTGCGGCAAAGAAACCATTACTTCGGAAGAACAACAAGGAGAAGAGACCTGCTTGGGCCAAGAAACACAAGGAATGGACATTAGATCAGTGGAAAACTGTCCTTTGGTCTGATGAGTCCAAATTTGAGATTTTTGGTTCTAACCGCCGTGTCTTTGTTAGACGTAGAGAGGGTGAACGGACGGTTCCTGAATGTGTGGTTCCCACTGCGAAGCATGGAGGAGGAGGTGTGATGGTGTGGGGGTGCTTTGCTGGTGACACTGTTGGTGACTTAGTCAAAATTGAGGGCACACTTAACCAGCATGGGTACCACAGCATTTTGCAGAGACATGCCATCCCATCTGGTTTGCACTTAGTGGGGCCAGCATTTGTTTTCCAGCAGGACAATGACCCCAAACACACCTCTAGGTTATGTAAGAGCTATTTGTCCAAGAAGGAGAGTGATGGAGTGCTGCATCAGATGACCTGGCCTCCACAATCACCCGACCTAAATCCACTTGAGATGGTTTGGGGTGAGTTGGACCGGAGAGTGAAGGAAAAGCAGCCAACAAGTACTCAACACCTCTGGGAACTCCTTCAAGATTGTTGGAAAACCATTTCAGATGACTACCTCATGAGGCTGACTGAGAGAATGCCAAGAGTGTGCAAAGCTGTCATCAAAGCAAAAGGTGGCTACTTTTGAAGAATCGAAAATATAAAACATATTCTGGGTTATTTACCATGTTTTTGTTTACTACATAATTTCTTTCATAGTTTGGATGTCTTCAGTATTAATATACAATGTTGAAAAAATAAAAATAAAGAAAAAACATTGAATAAGAAGGTGTGTCCAAACTTTTGACTGGTACTATATATATATACATATATATATAATATATATACACTCAAAAAAAATTAAAGGAACACTTTGAAAACACATCAGATCTCAATGGGGAAAAATATCATGCTGAATATCTATACTGATATGGACTGGGTAATGTGTTAGGAACGCAAGGATGCCATATCGTTTGATGGAAATGAAAATTATCAACCTACAGAGGGCTAAATTCAAAGACACCCCGAAAATCAAAGTGAAAAAATGATGCAGCAGGCTAGTCCATTTTGCTGAAATTTCATTGCAGCAACTCAAAATGGTACTCAGTAGTTTGTATGGCCCCCACGTGCTTGTATGCATGCCTGACAACGTCGGGGGATGCTCCTAATGAGACGACGGATGGTGTCCTGGGGTATTTCCTCCCAGATCTGGACCAGGGCATCACTGAGCTCCTGGACAGTCTGAGGTGCAACCTGGCGGCGTCGGATGGACCGAAACATAATGTCCCAGAGGTGTTCTATTGGATTTAGGTCAGGCGAGCGTGGGGGCCATTCAATGGTATCAATTCCTTCATCCTCCAGGAACTGCCTGCATCCTCTCGCCACGTGAGGCCGGGCATTGTCGTGCACCAGAAGGAACCCAGGACCCACTGCACCAGTGTAGGGTCTGACAATGGGTCCAAGGATTTCATCCCGATACCTAATGGCAGTCAGGGTGCCATTGTCTAGCCTGTAGAGGTCTGTGCCTCCCTCCATGGATATGCCTCCCCAGACCATCACTGACCCACCACCAAACCGGTCATGCTGAACGATGTTACAGGCAGCATAATGTTCTCCACGGCTTCTCCAGACCCTTTCACGTCTGTCACATGTGCTCAGGGTGAACCTGCTCTCATCTGTGAAAAGCACAGGGTGCCAGTGGCCAATTCTGGTGCCACAGGG